>OZ017742.1:126607033-127807033 GCA_963969285.1 Odontomyia ornata | reverse complement strand
TTGTTGATAGCTGCTTGGCTAAATGTGGGATTTGTAAGGCGAAAATCTCGTACAAAACATCAGTCACAAATTTGAAGCGACACATGTCAACAAAGCACCCAACAATTAAAATCCCAGCTGGTAGATTCGCATCTTCCAGTACCTCCAGAAAGGCTACTGTAAGTATTCTTTGCCATAAGTTGAGTTTTGTCTGTCTTTCCATCGATCTGGGCTTTAATGCGGCTGCTCAATTTGCATATTGAATATTATTTGTATAATATAATAACCACTGAAATCAGAATCACCAAATCTGCCGATAGTATTCAATAGTTTTCTTAAGTCATTATTTGTTTTTATTTCATACATTTTAGAATGAAATTGTCGAAAATACAGATGTGACATTGTCAAATAATGAACCGCCGCAACCTAGCACAAGCTCAAATAATTGTACTGAAGTAAGAAGCCAGCCAAAGTATGCTTGCAAACGACCTGCATTGGCCCTAGGAACATTGCACGATTTTGTGCCGAAAAAATTGACAACAACAGCGAAGCAACAGATTGATGAAAATTTAATGTACCTTTTTACGGTTGACTTTCAACCATTTAGCATTGTAGAGGACTACGGATTCAGACGATTCGTAAAATCTTTAAATGCATCATACAATTTACCAAATCGGCGGCATATTTCCGACACAATGCTACCTGCGATGTATGAAAAAGTTTTGACGCAAGCGAAAATTTTGTCGAAATCTATTGTGAGTTGCAGTTTAACTACAGATTGTTGGACTTCTACCAACAATGAAAATTTTATAGGAGTAACGATCCATTTCATTGAATTCGATTTTACTCTTCAATCCATTTTGTTAGGCTGCGTAAACTACAACGAAAGCCATACCGGCTTCAGTTTAGCAAAAAAAATTAAGCAGATTACAGATGAATGAGATCTGATTGAAAAAGTTTCTCTTGCAGTGTCTGATAATGCTGCTAACATAAAATCAGCAATAGTTACCCATTTAGGTTGGAAGCATTTTGGATGTCTGGCTCACAGCATAAATCTGGTAACTCAAGACGGCATCAAGCTTCTCGCACCTATGCTTGAAAAAATTCATAAAATAGTGGTTCATTTCAAGAGAAGTTCTACTGCAAATCATAAATTTTTGCAGTATCAACAAAATGCAGGCAAAGAACCAAAAAACTTATTTTAGATGTTGCAATCAGGTAGAACTCTACATACTATATGCTTGCACGAATTTTAGAACTGCAAGAAGCAAAGATGTCCCGATTTTGTCAGCAGATGAATGGATAATAACAGCGCGGTTATTAAAGCTTTGAAACCATTCGAAGCTATTACAAAAATTACAAGTGGAGAGAAATATTTAACTGCTTCTCTCGTCGGTGTACTGGTAAGCGGTTTAAAAAACGTAGTCCACCAATTACAAAAAGGAAATCATCATCCCACGGTAACATCATTAGTCTCTTCTCTGAAGTCTGGACTAAGTAAAAGATTTGAAAATCTTGAAGAGAACAATACTCTTTGTGTTGCAACATTTTTGGATCCACGATTCAAAATATTACTTACAAGGAAGCATCCACTGCCGATCGGATGAAAGAAAGTATTGTTCATGCTGTTGCCAATAGAATAGATGAATGTTGTAGTGGACAAAATGAAAATTTGAACCTTACCTCCGAACGAGAAGAAGTGACTCCTAGTGATAATTCAAACGATGTATTTTCAATTTGGAGTACCAACGATAAGGCAGTTTCGCAAGTGAAACCTATTCAAACTGCCAAATCCAGAGCAATTGTAGAGGTTCAAAGGTACCTAGAGGAAAATATTCTGGCAAAAAATGACGATCCTCTGCTTTGGTGGCGGGAAAATAAGCGCAACTACCCTTATCTTAGCCAACTAGCCAGAAAAAGTTTGTGTGCAATAGCTACTTCCGTGCCTTGCGAGCACCTGTTTTAAAAGGCAGGCTATGTTCTAAGTGAACGCAGAACAAGGCTTCAGTCTCAAAAAGTTGAACAAATTTTATTTTTGAACCAAAATTGGCATCTTTTTGAAAACAGCACAATGTGATTTTCTCGTGTATGTGCATCGTGTAGAGAAAATGTAAATATGTAAATATAAATACCTTTAACATACTTATATTCAAAATATTATATTATATTCATTTCGTTCTAAGTGAGAATTTTCAAAGGTTTTTGTCTTTTATTTGGTAAATGTAAATATATATTAAGTGAGTATTTTTTTAAGAACTTAGCAAATTCCTGAATTTTTTTTAGCATTAAGTAATTTGCTCATGGCCTTCACGGTTTTTTTTTTATTATTATGTATGTACAAACTATTTGTATTGAATTCATAAACAACTAATTTACTTGAAAGGTTTTGTTTTGTTATGGAATCTGTAATTTCATGAAAACCATATTTAATTCAAATTTCACCACTTTTAATTTACTAAAAATGAAATATTGTTTAATTTCTCAATATAATTGCTTTCAAAGTTTTCTTATTTCAATATTTTGATCTTCTATTAAGTTTGATTTTGCTTCGGATAAACAGATCTTAAAGCAATTTTTTCAGAAATCACTGCGATTAGAAGAGCTGCTCTTTTTCACAGATATTGAAAAAGAGCAATCGCAGTCGAACACTGCGATTGAAAAGTAGCAGTATTTGCCATCTCTAGTGCTACTCTTTCAGTGAAGCTGTATCAATTACTTCTACATCTGCTGAGATAAAATTACAACCATTGCTTGATCACATTGCTTTTTGTTTGCTACAAGCTCAAAGTTAAGTTTTAGGAACGCAAGAAGCAGAAAATTGTGCAAACTTCATCTTGTTTCTAAATGGGGATTGAGCGGATCATCAGGGCAAAGTGAATATAAGCAGCAATTTGATTTTGTAGCTCTTAGTGATGGCATTATCTTTGTAACTTCTCTTGTTCTCATTCAATTTATATTTGGTGAACGGGGTTCTGAATAAAAGGTTATCTTGTGGCAAAATCCACGGACGTCTTCAACGCGGTTCTGTAGAGCAATAAGATTTCAGTTTGCACATGAGACTAATGAATTAGTGATACAGGAAAAACGACATATTGAAAATCAAATAAAGGAGCTAAGACCTTTAGCAAGCAATTTCAATGGAATTAATACTCTAGTAAGCCATAAGCTCTTGCTTACCTTGGTAGATGGTAAAATTTGCAATTCGGTCGCAGGAACAAATTCCACTCACCGATGTTACATCTGCGGTCTAACTAGTTAAGATTTCTATGACCTCAAAAAATTTCGTCTCAAACAATTGATGCATCCAACCTAAAGTTTGGACTTTCAACCTTACACGGGTGGATTAGTTTTTTTTTTGAGTTTTTCTTGCACCTTTCTTACAAATTATCGTTGCAAAAGTGGCAAGCTCGAGGAGACTAAAAAAAATTAATTGTTGCTGAGCCAAAAAAAGCTAGTTCAATCTAAATTTAAGACCCAGTTAGGACTATTGGTGGACAAGTCGAAACCAGAATTTGGAAGCACCAACGACGGTAATACTGCCAGACGTTTTTTTCATAATGTAGAGATCTTAGCAAGCATCACCGATATTGACGTAGAATTAATTAATAGCTGCTATATTGTATTACAAACTATTTCTAGAGGATACAAAATTAATGTAGAAAAATTTAGGAGATATGCGCAAGTAACACCAGAAACATATGTCGAAAAATATTCATGGTATCCGATGCCAACAAGCGTTCATAAGCTTTAAATGGATGGACCTGCAGTAAAGTGAGCTTACACTTTACTTCCTTCAGGACAATAAAGGGAAAAAGCACAGAAAGCAACAAACAGAGATTTTAAAAAATACCGAAAAGGTTTCTCGCGTAAGATCTCTAGAGCCCAATACAACGAAGACATTTTGCACTCATTGTTGGTGTCGTCTGATCCTTACATATCAACATTTACATACCTACCTTATCTTCAGAGCAAACTAAAAAAGTTTGACGCAGAGAAGCCAGAACCACCAGAGATCGCAAATACATTATCAGAAAAGAGTAATAAGTCAACAACATCATCTGAAGATGAATTACCTTATAGGATGATAATGTACGAAAATAAATTGAAAAAATATGTCACTATAAAAAATATAAGTCTGTAAATGGCAGTATGTATAATTTTAAGAAAATATTATATTCATGCAAAATAGTTTTATTTTAATAATTTCAATAAATTACACAAATGACGTCATGCACAGTAATTTCATTCAGTAAAGAAATTAGAATATTCCGCAACATTTTTAGAATGGAGCAGATGAATTTCTGCCAAGTGTTTGGGGTATTTGGCCCCACTGTGCGATGTCAAGTGGCGGTTCAGTGGCAGAGATCTGTCATCCAACACTTGCCAGCCAATTACAATTATGTAGGGATGAGAGATCTCTGTCGGGTATCGCTCAGTGGGATTGCCGATTATTACAGCGCAGTGTCCACGGTGGTAGACAGGCATGGGGAGACTGAAGGGCAGGGGGTTCGAATTCTTAGTTGAGGGCTAACTACCCTGAGCGTATGGGGAAACTGATGAATAACAGTTCAACGGTAAATTCAGGGGTAGTGTGTCACTACTGGTGGCTCACAGGTCCATATGGTTGTGAGCTATGGCAATCGAATGAAAACCAAAAAGAAAGTTTCTTGGAGATGGCGTGCTTCAACGCCATAAGTCTTTTGCATGGTAGACTCCCAGTTCTTTTCCGGACATGTCAGAGATGCTTTTGAATATGCGGCGGAGGCATCGGTGGCTGTTGTTATTGGCTCATTGCATGTTGCGGAAGGGCTAGGGTCTCAGAAACAGGAATTTGCTTTTGGTGCGGCGAATTCATATAAGCTATAGAGTGCTGAAGTTGAGTACTCATCTGTAGAGCAGCACTTTTTGATTACGGAGCAGGCGGTGTCTTCTGTGAATGCGATTTTGACTGTGATTGTGGCTATGACATCTTTTTGTTGCATAATATTGCCGGCCAAATACGCATACGCGTTGCGGATGCATTTGCAGGTGCGTATGCATATGCGTCGGCATATGCGCTTGCGGGGGCAATTGCTGATTTATCGAGTGGTTCGCGAGGGCTTGATTAAAATAATTCGCCAATTGATCGCTCTTACAAATAGGGACCCCGGAGCGAATGTCACATCGAGTGTTGCCCATATTTCGCATGACAAGTGCTGCCCTAGCCATCATTTTCAGGACACGATTTCCTCTCGGAACAAATTCAGGCATGCCCCATTCAATGGTTTTAGTATTGAAGTTTCCCCCAATAAGAACCTGGCCCTTTGTGTTTGATTCAGCATCCTCCAAGCCAATGAGTTAGGCTCGAAAGGATAAAATTGTGTCATTTGGAGTTAGGTAAACACTAAAAATGTTGTTTCTGGTCGGCGAATCTACGCAAAACTATGCCTACGCCCATGGCTCTGTAACGAAAGTTTAGCAATGTTTCGAGCCAGATTCGTCAGGATACCGGCTAACGAGCTCGTGTCATGATGTTGCTCGCTGAGCAACAACAAATTTTTTTACCAATGGTAGCCAATTCGGGTAACAAATGAAAGGTCTTGAGGCTTTTCAAAATAGGTGTCAAACTAGAAGCATTTGCATGGAGAGGTGCCGAGTGAAGGGAAACGTAGGAAAAATGTGTGTCTTCTCCGCGACTAGATATTTTTGGACAGAAAAATCTGAAAATAATCAGGAAATAGGTCTTTGCGAGTACAAGGACAACACATACTTCAGAGATGAATACTCCATCAAATTTGTTAGAAATAATACATTTTACGAATTCCACGTTTTCATCTATAAAATTGATAGGTAACAATTCAATTTGCCAAAAATTTGTATCTAAATTTTCTGATGTAAAATAAATGTTTCTTAAAAATCGAGCCATAAACAGCTATGTTATAGACAATTGTAAATTTATCAATTATGTACAGCAGTTACACGTTCACAAAGGACCCAAACACTACAGATGTGTAAGGGTTTTGATGAAAATTTTTGCAATATTTTAAAACATTGACATGTTATCATGATACATTGAGGTCAGTGGACTGAAAATAAAGTGGAGTCAAATCAAAATACATAATAACCATATATTAATTTTCTAAGCTCAATTCATGAAATATGTGTAGGAGCCAAAACGTTATTTTAATTTTGAATTATTTTACAATATCCATCTGGCAGGGGCACTCTCCTGCTATTTTTACTTCTTTTTAAATTATTCCATCACTTTAATTGGTTTAGGTTAAGTACACAAACATTTAAATTATAGATGCCTTCGTTTGGATTAAATAAAAATAGGCTCTCTAGTTTCATTCATAATACAAAATGAGCCCAAATTCGTTTTTATTTTTAATTTTTATTTAATGAAACAATATTTCTCTACTCTTGAAAGAACAGTAAAAGCTTTTTGCCTCTTTACAGAAAACTTTAATCGCTCACTTCATGGAGATCTACGCACACACGAGATAAATTTCCCAGCAAGCATAAAGAAAATTGGTTAACCTTGAATTGGAAATGCAATATCAACGCAACCCACGTAAGTCGGTTTGGTATTAATCTTATTCATTCATGTGTTCGTTCATTCATTAGGGGAACGAAATCAACAATACAAAAAGTTAGATAAAGATAAAAATAAATAAATTAATTAATGTATTCACTTTCTGATGCTTGTCTGAACACATGCATGGGTGGTAGCTTGTTCAGCTCCCAAGACTTTTCCACCATGTTTTGCTTTGAATTGTGTACCATTAAATTCTCGCCGCGAAGATTTCAATAAAAATATGGATTAAATACTTTCACGAGAAAATTGAGGTGAGCAAATAATCAGGATTTAGATTTCGATCAATGAATTGGAAATGATTAATTTATAGTCGCTGCTTAAACGTTTAATTGAAGTAAAATAGATGTCTGTCTGAACTGGGGGAGTAACAATATTCCATACATCATCTGTGAGTTTAAGAATTATCGTCTGTGTTCAATTAAAGATGATCAAATTCAATAAAATAATTTATATCGTCACGAATAACATAACTGATGAATTTGTAAGCTCCATGCACATCCCAGCGTGCGCTCCATAATCATAGTCACATTATTCAATATTAGCAATATTATCCCTTATTCACACCTCTCAAACTTAAACAAATCACAAACAATGATTGCCGATAATTGCATGCATTTAAATTACATACAATCAATTTGTAATGATTGCATCTCGATCATTGCAACAAAGCGAGTATGCAGCATTGCACGCAACCTGTTCGTTTGTTGGTCTGTTGATTTCTTGCGCCTGTATCGTTCTTCGAGATGGTGGTGGGTTATAAGAAAAGCCTCCTAACAGCCTACAATCATCACGCTAAGGTCTTTTTCCTCCTCTTCGCCTATCAAATTGATCTTTTATATCGATTTGTTGCATTGCTCGGGAATCATCCGTGGCAGGCGCACGGTGTGGCACGACGGTGCAACGGCAATGAATAGTGTCAATTGATCTCTGGGTAGTGAGTGTTAAGACAGCTTAAGGGCAATTATCATGCAAAGTGATCAACAAATTGATCGAATTTAAAATGACTTTGTGACAATTTGAATAAATGACTCGCGCGCCATACAGACACTGAGACAGACGATCCGTTTAAATGAGATTTGTTTATTGCGCGCTGACATAGTGGATAACGACGCACTTTGATGGACTATGGTGAATGTGTCAGCTACTTTGCATTCAACCATTGTAAGATACTGGATCCGATAGGCAAAACAAATTGAGGAAAGTGCGATGATAATAGAAGAAGGAGCAATGAATAGATTGTTTTCGAATGATTGATTTATGATGTTGGGAATATGTTATGTTAAATATTTACGTCAAGTTCAAAAGATTATAAAGTAACTAACAATATTCAAACTAATAACTAAACAATGAGGTTGCCGGCTTGATGTGCCAACCAATTTGTTCCCAATGTACTCATTTGAGTACAGAACAAACAGTTACAATTACATGTTCTGGTTTCTATAGAAATAATATTTCTATAGAAAATTTACTCCAAACCTTGAATTTACCTAATCCAGGAAAATGTTACGATAAAATTTCAGGAACGATACATGTATTGTATCAGCATAATTTCATTACTTAAGTTTCCTCGAAACATGGCGTCGCTCCCTAGTCGCTCTGAACTATGACACTTAATCGAGGGCATGTACATACAAGTTAGGTTACAATAAAGATTAATTTGTAACTTAAACTAAAAAAGGTGTTTAAGTGAATTTGTGAACAATAAACTATTATTTTAAGCTTCAGCCACCACTACAAAACTGGAGCAGTCAGTAAACGCGATTATGAAAAGATTCAGTACCCACGAACAAAATTAGTCGTGAAATTATAAAAATAAGTGTATTGCAAAGCCTCTGACCTGAATTGTGGGTGAACTAATCACTTTTAACATCTACCTAATCATCGTTATATTATAGAATAAACTGCTTTAGGGAATCAATTAAGCCTAAAAAAATCCTTAAATTTATGAGTGAGGCTGATCATATTCCCAAAACCAAAAAAATATTATCATAAACCCTTAAACCAAGTAGTGCACAAGTGCCTATTAACAGAACAAGTTTTCAAAACGCATGCAGTAGTTTTTTTTTTTTGTGATTGGGAGGTAAATGTCATTTACGCACACAATGTGGCACTCCCATGCTCGCAACAAGACGACAGGACTACCCACTATACACCTCCCGTGTCAGGCTCAAACCGTTTGACACATTACTTCCGGCCAAGTCTCGTTTTGTTACGCCGTCAGGCGCCTTCATGCTGGGGGATCCTTCCTCTAGCGGGAGAGAAGAGGAATAGCCAGACAAGCGATCCCCTGTCCACACGCCCCCGGGTGCTGTGAGTCCCTGTTTATCTTTTAGGACTGCCCGAGTATAATGTGCCACCTGTTTGCATTTGTTAACCGATTCGAGCATCACCGCGACTATATTATTCGGGGTGAGCTCTCCCACCTCCTTGTAGAGGTCCTTTCGTAGCCTGCTTCATTTGGTGCACATAAAAAATGTGTGGCAGGCATTGTATTCCTCTCCTGGGCAAAACCGACAATCGGGGGACCATGACTTACCAATCTTGTCCAGATAAGACTGAAAGTACCCATGCCCGCTCAAAAGCTGGGTCATATAGAAGTCAGTCTAACCATGACTTCGATTTAGCTCCGGTCTCAAACCCAGGATGAGGCGAGCAGACCACCTTCCCTTCGTGCAATTCACTTAAGACTGCTGCGAATCGTTGAGTGAGTGCTGCCTCTCCTCGCAGACAACCGTCTCCCCCGCATCCTCGTTTCGAAGGAGCTAAACAGCTCTCTAGCAAGGAGGGCAACACGCATCACGCCAGCATTAACTCTCACCGCCAAATCAGAGACTGTAGAATATGAAGATGCAGTCGTCAATGCTCCTCTTCTCTGTGCCTGTGCCAAGCGTTTTCGGTAGACCTCCTCGATTCGATTCGCTCAGAGAAACTCATCTTCGAGTCGATCAGTAGCCCCAGGTAGTTCACCGCTGGTTTCGATTCGATTAGCATGTCCCCAATACTAATCATCCTTACTGTAGGGATTCTCTTTTTTGTCAAGACGAGCATTTCGGTTTTTTCCAGCGCTGAACTGAACCTGCGAGCTGTCATCCAGTCTCTCCTTCGGCGCATAAGCTTACCTAGCGTAAGTTGCGCTTGTTCAACGGTGCATCCAGCGACCAGAGTCACAATATCATCAGCATAGCCTATCAAGCGTGACCCATCTAGCACCTCCAGTTTCTGTAGCGCGTCGTACGACACGTTCCACAGGTCCGGACCAGAAATAGATCACTGGGCAATACCTGATGTAAATTCCATCGCTCGTTGGCTTTGTGTCGTGCCGTAAAGCAGGCTTCGGTCCTTCAGGTAGTCCCTAAAAAGCCGCTTTAGATATTCTGGAACTTGAAAACGGGTTTCCTGTGTATTCAAAATATCCACTCATCTAGCGGAGTTGAAGGCGTACCCTACGTCAAGTGTCATCAACAGGACGATCCGTCGCTTGGTGCAGCTATATGCCTTTGCCTTTTCGACCACGCTCACCACCTCTTCAATCGCATCAAAAGTAGAATGTCCTGCTCTAAATCCCCAGCAGCACAAATCGCGTCAGTGAGTCTTCCCTTGATGAGTTTCTCTAGCACTTTCCCAGCAGTGTCTAGCATACATAACGAGTGGTATGCAGACGGCGATTTCCTTTCACCTTGCTGGCCAGCACGGGCCTTGGCACCTTTAATCGTACCGGGAAAACCCCGTCCCGTAAGCAAGTGTTGAATGTGCTGAGCAGCAAGTCAGGACAATGGCGGTAGACAAGTTGTAGCACCTCAGCTGGAACAACCATCTGGGGCTGCAGCATTCCTCGCTTTCAGTGAAAGGACAGCCTCTTCCAGTTCCAGCTGTATGAAGAGTGGATACTCGACTGCTGTTTCACCAGGGACAGCGTTTACACGGCCGAGATGGGCGGGGAAGAGTGCCCGCACTATCTCGTCCATCTTTTCCGCATCATGTATGCAAGGTTTCTGTAGGGCACCAAGCTTCCGCATAACGAACTTAAAGCCCAGGCTCTGTAGCGCACTCTTCGTTTTGTAAAATAAAAACTCACAATTATGTTTTCTAATTTAGATGTAATTTGATTTTATTCGCACGTGTACGTTCCGACTGCACACATTAACTTCTCTTTTTTATTAAAACCGGATTTTTTGTCACTGCTGTTAGTGTAGTGGTTTGGTTATTACTCCATTTAGTGCAGTCGAATCAACTGTACAAATTAGAAAAGTGTACTAATAACCTTTCTGGCATATATTGACATGTAAAAGTAGAAATTTATACAATGAATTAAAATGTGAAAAATGAAATTAATTTGTAGTCGCTACAGCTCCACGGATCCTTGTTCACATTGTCCACTAGATCTTTCCAGCAGCGAGCCTTGCTGTGGTTAATTAATTTGAAAAGGTTTTTCCTGGACGATTTATATGCTGCTTCCCAGTGAGATGCCTCGTCACGGTTCCGTGCCCGTCTAGCCTTACGCCAAAGCCTGTGACACTTCCTTCACTTTTCAGCGATTTCAATCGACCACCTGTACACTGGGGACTAGCCATGCCGGGGTTTTCGACGGGTATCAAGGAGTTGCAAGCAGTCGTGATGATGCTCATAGTTGAGTGTCTTGAGCTGCCAGTTCTTCCGTCCCCTGCGAATCTCCCTGCAACATGGCACCTACCGTGAGCACAGTCTCGACTATCCTTCCGACGTTCCATCCAATAAAGCCGAGAGCACTGGCGTTGGGAGACAAAATCACTGATCTCAAGCAGAGTGCACTGATGATCACTGGCTGAGTAGCCCTCTAATACTCTTCAATTGTCTATCTTCCATACTAAGAACTCCGAGGCAAATTTCACGTCTGTTATGGCTCTTTCACAGCCAATACAGCGAAAAGTTGGCGTATTCCCGATGTTTAACAGGACAAGCGCCATCCTAGTCGCCATTCCTAGGATTCCTTTTCCCTGCAGATCTGTTTGAGGCAAGGCTCATTCGATCGCTTGAACTTTGAAGTCTCCCCCAACGAGCACGTTCCCGTCTGCGTTCGAGACAGCGCCCTCCAAAGCATTCAACTTGGTTTGGAAAGATGATATCGATTCGTGCGGCGTTAGGTACACACTAAAGAAGGTGGTCCTTGAGCACCAAACCCACACGAAAGCATCCCCCCGTCCACAGCTCTCCGCCTGGAAATCATTATTCTGAACCCAGATGGCAGCAGTACCAGTTTCATAAGGATACCGCGACGCAGGAGCACCCGACATTGCCCTGCTCCCAAGACGTCTCCAAGATCAGGTCTTGGATCAGCCTCCTTGCAAAGAATACAGTGTGCCTCTTTTATACACTCTTTTATTTTATGTCCGCATTTGTAACATAGGGAACTCCTATCGGGTCCTTTGCATACTTGTGCGGTATGACCATAGCCAAGGCATTTGAAACATTGAAGAGGCACTGCTCTTCGCTGTATCCTGCTGACAACCAACCCTATTCGTACTTTGCCTTATTCAGAAATTGTTCTGCGTCCTTTTCGGTCAAATCAATTATGGCCATGCGTTGTTCCTTTTAGTTTTCTGGTGTCAGCCTCACTTTGATCTTGCCCAGGCTAGAGAACTCCCTCTTGATGGCCTCTTTTACCTCGGCCAGATCCGTGACGCAGTCAATATCTCTTATTTCGATCGGTGCCATCGACTTAAGCGAGGCGTGAAAGGGCAGTAATAAAAGATTTAGTGCTTTTTGTGATCGGTGCAACACTTTAGTAGATGACATGGCGGAACTAGCAGATCAGCTAAAACACGAAACTGCAAATCGAGACAATCAAATCGCCCAATTAGCGAGTGCACTGAGACAATTGCAACTAGAAAAAGGAGCAGTAGACGCAAAAGTGCGCAACAATTTGATGAAAGAAATTTTTACATGGCGAATTTTACTGGCACGGCAGATGTAACATTTAATAGTTTTATTGCCAATACAGAATACTACTCGTATCTCGGAGGGCTCTCGAATGAGGAAGCAAGAAAAACTGCAATAAGAATAATTATTTATGAGAAAATCGAGGGACAAGCAAAGAGAGACATAATTAACATAGAAGGAACATACATCTGGGAAGAAATCAAACAAGCACTCAAGCAGCTATATCAACCAGATGCGGAACTGGTAGATATTTGCAGGAGGATTTGGAACCTGAAAGCCAATAATGTAAGTGATCTTGCGTATAGTATTTAAAAAAAAATTATAAAATTAATCAGGCGAGTTAAAGCTTTTTTCATAAAAACTCATTGCAGGTAGAGTTAAGTTGCGTCAATTCCTTACTAGTAAATACAGCGAAGGAAATGACGGAAGGAATCTTGTATGAGAAGATATATGAACATCAAAATATCAACCAAAAATTAGATATTATGAAAGAAAGCCGATTTGAAGATTCTTGCCTTAGGCTGGAGTTCCACGTTAAACGATATACACATACCAATAATTTTTCTAAATTCAATCCAAATTCGTCACCTATAATGAGCGATCGCAAGAACCAAAAACACGACTCCTATAACAGTAAACCAGTACCCGACAATCTTCTTTTTCTTCTTCTTAGTAGCACTACAGCCCCTCTAAGGCCTTCGCTTCCTGCAAAAAGCGCCTCCAACTGTCTCGGTCGATTGACCGCATTCTCCAATTTCGAAATCCGAGCAGCGATAAACTGTCTTCCACAACCGAGTCAGACCAGCGTTTCCTCGGTTTCCTCACTGGTGTTCGGCCTTCAGTTCTCTCAAGGAACACCTTTTTGGGTTTCCGTTTTTCGTCCATACGACTCATGTATCCAGCCCATTGCAGTTTCCGCAGTCTAAGAATCGTTGAGACCTCCGGCTCGTCAAAAATTTTATATAGCTTACCATTGGTCCCCGTCTAGCTTCGCTCGGATTATTCATTTCAGGACTCGTCGCTCAAAGGCTTTCAATATATTGCCAGATGCTCGGGTTAGGGTCCACAAATCTTATTACAGATTTTTATACTTCGAGCTTTGTTTTTCTGTGTATGCAGCTAGTCTTCAAGATCGTCAAAAGTGAAAAAAATATTTTATTTGCAAGCTGCATTTTTCGACGTATTTCGTCTCTTTTATTGCTGATTTTCGTTATTTGGTGCCTAAATACACAAATTCGCTCACATTTTCGATACTGTATTCGCCAGGTGTTATATTTGGTTTACTTGAAGTATTTTTAGCGTTTTGTAAAGTAATTTAACAAAACCCCGCTAGTTTCGCGACCTGTCTGTCCGTCCGTGTGTCACAGCACTTTTTCTCGCAAACTACTTAAGCTAGAAACATCAAATTTTGTATGCAGGTGTAAAGTGGTGCTCTCTTCAAAGTTCACCTACAACAAATTTTACAAGGTATTAAGGGGGGGGGGGGGTATTTTGCTTCGATGGGCGCGCAGGGAGGGGAAATACACGAAAAGTTTGTGCCCCCCCCCCCTCGCGATTGGACACCTGTGATCCGAAAAATCTGAAAAAAATTATGGAGGTAGGTGTTTATGAGTACAACAACAAGTACCTTAGAAGTCAAAATTCGCCCAACTTTGTTAATAATAGTATTAGTATCACATTTTTCCCAATAAAATCGCATCGGTACCCTTAAACTCAACGAAATTCGACATTAAGTAGTCCTACTAAGGGGTCTTAAACTTTGTTAGTTTGATGAAAGTCGAATGATATACAAGGAAGTTATAGCCGTTTGAAATTTCTCCAATTACACCAACAATAACACATGTATTAGCTAAACTTTTTAATTGGATCATTTCACCCTTTTCACATCAATTTAATGTAAATCTATACGACAAATTTGCTCTACATTTGAAGCTTTATCTAACGTCGCGCGGATATCGATCACTCTTTCGGATGGCTCCGATAGCTTTTTAAATTACTTTTTATGGAATTGTTTGCAGCTACATATAAATGAGTTGCATATTTTTGAATAATAATTTTTCTGAAAAATTATTAGAGAAGAAAAATGTTAGAAGAAGGTGGTTTCGACGTGTGCACTAATTCTCCTCAGGCCATCACACTTAGATACACACCGGTGATGGCGACCACCATGCTCAGAGGTGAGGGAGTAAATTTTTAACTTTTCTACTAATGCAAACTCAATATGTTTTTGTTTCTGCAAGTTATATTCAAGGTAAATTTCTCTTGTAAGTACTTGTATTAGCTAAACTTTTTAATTGGATCATTTCATCGACGTTAGATAAAGCTTCAAATGTAGAGCAAATTTGTCGTATAGATTTACATTAAATTGATGTGAAAAGGGTGAAATGATCCAATTAAAAAGTTTAGCTAATACAAGTACTTACAAGAGAAATTTACCTTGAATATAACTTGCAGAAACAAAAACATATTGAGTTTGCATTAGTAGAAAAGTTAAAAATTTACTCCCTCACCTCTGAGCATGGTGGTCGCCATCACCGGTGTGTATCTAAGTGTGATGGCCTGAGGAGAATTAGTGCACACGTCGAAACCACCTTCTTCTAACATTTTTCTTCTCTAATAATTTTTCAGAAAAATTATTATTCAAAAATATGCAACTCATTTATATGTAGCTGCAAACAATTCCATAAAAAGTAATAACACATGATTTTGGTATTTTATGGACTTACCATCGAATCAGTCACTGCAGTTTTGACTTGATCTTCTTGAAATTTTCCAATAATATTAATAACATTAATATTTTTGAGAATTCATGATTTGAGTGATTTTTGTCGGTTTGCAACAAAATGGCGACCGTTGAAAGTAGAAAAACAATGGATTTTCCTTTGAACGTGCACATCTCTTTGACATATTTCTTGACATTATTCATTGCTGCTGACTGCATTTCTGAGAAGTTGGGTACAAAACCCTTCTGACATGAGCATAGGTCTGTTTACTTAACTTGTTTTTTGACTGCGTCATGAGCTTTCTATTATTTTCATTCATTTGTAGCCCTATTAGTTTTGCTTCGCTGTCGCGTTTCAGGAAGAGTTCTTTGGCAACTGTTAATGACCGTGACAAAGTGTTGAAGTCGTCCGCAGGTAGCTTTCTTATGACGTACTCCAGAGCCAAATGGAATAGCAATGGGGCCAGCCCATGTCCCTGCTTTAGTCTGATATTTATGTCAAAGACATCGGTGAGTTGTTATTGATGCGGAGGTGGGAGGTCGTCGACGTCATTGTGATTTTGGTAAGAAGGGATGCCAAAGCAAAATATTATTTGGTACAGTACGTTATGATCAATGCTTGCCTAAAGCCAAAGAAAATTTTGTGTATGTCTATGTTGAACTCCCAGCATTTTCCAGTACCTGATTGACAGTGAACAATCCCCCCCTCCCCAATAATACACATAACACATTTTAGAAACGAATTCCGACAAACTATCGTTTTCAATAACAATTAAAAAATTATGATCACTATTTAAAAAGTTCTAACGATCGATGTAGAGGTGCGAATAATTGCAAAACAAAGTACCAAAACTCTGGGAAACGGAATTTAATTTTAAAAAGCAATCTGGTACCTCCAATAATGATTGGCAACAAAATTATACATCTGGCAGTGGACGAAATTTTCACGCACAAAAATAATTTTATACCGAACCTATGGAGGTTGATAATATTCAAGGTTCCCAGAAATTCACAGATAGGGAAAAATACTCGTACACTGAAAAAAGTTCAGAAAGTGACTGAGTCCAGAGGTAAATTATAGAGGAAAAAACGAAGCATCATTTCTCAACAAGCCTCGGATAACCTACCCCTTATCAAAATTTGCGTTAAATATTATCAATTTACAGCCCTAGTGGATACGGGATCCTCTTTTTGTCTTATCGGCGAATCAGTAAAATTCACCCCTTAAAATAAAAATTGATTCAATCCCCTTTTCCACAATTACTGGAAAAGATACTTTTGAATTTGGAGTCCACATTCCACCACCAACAGATTTTAAAGCTCCAAATAATGCTTTGGTCAGATGGAAAGTGAAAGCTATGAATAGAAGAAAATACGAATTTATTATCGGAATCGACTGTAGGCACTCATCAATTTTGAAGAAGAGACAATTACACTTAATGGATAATGAATTAAGTTTAAGAACAACCTCATTTCTTTTGGCGAAATTCCTTATCTAGAAACAATTGCACCAAATTTTCTTATCTGTTTAAAATTAGATAACTTTAATTCTGAAAAAGAGGAGGATTAACCAATGTTCTTAAGAAGTTTGAGGGTACATTTTTCAAAGACAGTAATATATAACGAGCTCCCCAACAATTGAACATTAAACAAAAACAACGACGGACCAGCAAATTAATGCCAAACTGTACCGATACCCGCCAAAACATGAAAATGAGGTCCGCAAACAGATTGCGGAAATAGAAGGACAGGGTAGCATACAGAAACAGAAACGGAATTCTAGGTATTCCCAAAAAATTAGATAATTAGAAATATCGGATGCTAATAGCTTACCGAAGACTGAATGAAATAACGGTTGACAATAAATTCTCCCTCCAAAACATTGAATCAATTTTAGACCGATTACGAAAGGCGCAGTACTTTTCAACCCTTGACCTGGCCAAGGGATATCACCAAATATTGGTGACTAAGGAAGACCGTCAAAAAAAATTTGTAGCACCTCATGACCTGTACGAATTTGTTAAAATGCCAGTTGGGTTGAAAAATGCCCAGCGACTTTTCAGCGGTTATCAACAAAAGTTGCGTAGTTTATCTTGATGATGTACTCATATTTGGCACATCTCTTGAAGAACACATAAAATCTTTAACTCAAATATTTAAAACCCCAGAAAAACACAGACTTAAAGTTTAAGTCGACATCTGTTCCTTCATGCTCCTTCCATTTTAGGGCATATTGTCACTCCTGAATGCCTTAAACTCAACACAGAATAAGTCCTTGCAATCCAAAAATTAAGCTTCCAAAACTAAAAAACGATCTAAGAAGTTTCTTAGGAGCAACTGGGTACTATAGAAAATTTAGCCGGAACCATGCAAAAGTTGCTCAGCATCTAACAAAATAACTCAAGAAGGATGTTAAAATTAACACCAAAGACTCTAATTACAAAGAGGCCTTTGAGAACTGAAAACAATGATCAGTTCAAACCCTGTTTTTCGATTTGCTGAGTTCTACAAGCAATTCCAGCTAACAACAGATGCGTCCAAATACGCATTAGGCACGGTCCTATCGCAAAACTGCCACCAATAAAACTACTCAGCGATTGATAAAGAGTTCTTGGCTATCATGTGGTCTGTTTATCATCTCAGGTCTTATTTATATGGGAACAAGTTCATAATTTTCACGGAACATCAGCCTATAAAATATTTGAACATATAAAGGAAAGGATTTATCTCTATGCTCTGACTATTAAAATTGGGCGAATATCAATTCAAAATAAAATAGTTAAAAGGAAAGGAAAACTAAGTAGCTGATTTCTTTAGTACAATGAAACACCGGATAGTTTAATCGAGAATTTGCTTGTATTAGTTTATAAATGGATCCATATGGCACAATATATTCGGGCAGTCCTAAAAGATAGAAAGGGCTTACAGGAGCCGGGGGATTAGTTTCCTTGCAATTCCTATTTTCCCTTCCCTTTCGCTAGTGGGAGGAACCCAGCATGAAGGCCCCTTACGATGTAGCAAGACGAGGTTTAGCCCGGAGTAATGCCCCAATCGTTTCCAGGCTGGGTTCTCAGGTTGATAGTGGAGGTATTCAGTGGCTAGTCCAGACGTCACGCACTTGGAAACCCGCACTAAGGGCGTAATGTGAACAACACTACAATAAAAGTTGTCCAACAACACGATAAAAGTTCTGCATCATGGTATCCTGAGAAAAGTGGTAGTGCCGCTGTTTGGGTTGGGAAAGCGATTTCTAGGTGGAGGGCTCTGGATAGGGGATGGTTTCGTGTGGGTTCAGTGCTCAGCGACCATCTTCCATGGTGAGTACCCAACACCGAACGAGCTGATTTCATGTTTCCAATCCAAGCTTAATGCTTTGGAGGATGCAGTATCAGCGTTAATGGCAATGTCCTCGTTAAGGGAGTCTTCAACGCTAAAGCGATTGAATGAGGCATGCCTTTCATAGATCCGCGGAGAAAAAGAATCCTAGAAGTGGCGGCCAGGACGAAGCTCGTCGCGCTAAACATAGGAAATAAGACAACTTTGCGCCGTATTCGCTGTGAGGGAACCATAGCGGACGTGACATTCGCCTTGGAGTTCTTGGTACGGAGGACATACAATTGGAGAGATTAGAGGAGTACTCAGACAGTGATGATGAGTAAATTCTGCTTAAGATACGTGTTCTTGTCTCCCAACGTTCATGCTTTCGAATTTGTACTATTCGGTGGGATATTGAACGGATAGACGCCGAAACGCTTGTTGAAGCGCTCATGGCAGGTGCTCCGCTACAGGGGAATCTACAGGAGACAGAAGAACTGGCAGCTCAAGATGTGGTGAACTCAGCTATGAGCGTCAGCATGGCTGCTTGCAGCGTTTCAATGCCCGTCGAAACAGAAATCACTGAAAAGCAAAGGGAGTGTCACAAGCTTCGGCATCAGGTTAAACGAATACGAAATTGAGAGGAGGCATGCAATCGCGTGGCAGCATATAAGTCGACCAAGATTTGCTTCGAAACTGGTAAATAACAGCAAGGCTCGACGTTGGTAAGATTTACTGGACAATGTGAACAAGGACCCGTGGGGCCTTGGCTATAAGCTCGTTATGCGGAAGCTTGGTGCTCTACAGAAGCCTTGCATACATGAAGCGGGAAAGAGGGACGAGCTAGTGCGGGAAATCTCTCCTGCCCATCCCGCTCGTGTTGCCGATGTCCACGGTGAAACAGCAGTCGAATCTCCACTCTTCTTACTGGTGGAACTGGAAGGGACAGACAGTTCATTGAAAGCCAGGAAGACTCCAGACCCATATGGTGTTCGAGCTGAAGTATTGCAACTTGTCTATCACCGTTGCACATACTTGCTGCTCAGCACATTCAATACTTGCCTTCGAGACGGGGTTTTCCCGGTACAATGGAAGGTGGCGAGGCTCGTGCTAATCAGCAAGGGGAAGGGAAATCCCGAATCGCCGTCTGCATACCGCCCGTTACGCATGATAGACATGGCTGGGAAAGGGCTAGAGAAACTCATCAAAGGAAGACACACTGACGCGATTTGTGCTGCTGGAGACCTATCTCCTCGGCAGTACGGCTTTAGAGGAGGACACTCCACCATTGTTGCGATTGCAGTAGTGGTCAGTGCGGTCTAAAAGGCAGAGGCATATAGCCGCGCCAAGCCACGGATCATCCTGTTGGTGACACTCGACGTAAGGAACATCTTTAACTTCCATGTGAATATTCTTGATACGTTTAACAGCCCTTTTCGAGTTCCAGAATATCATATGCGACTTCTGAGGGACTACCGGAGAGACAGAAGCCTGCTTTATGGCCAACAAAAGATGGAAGTTACATTGGGCGCTGCCCAGAGATTTATTCTTGGTCGAGGCTTATGTAACGTGTCTTACGACAGGCTATACTGAGACTTGAGTTGTCAGATGAGTCGCGCTTGATCGGCTATGCCGATAATGTTGCAGCACTAGTTATTGGACGCAACGTTGAACGAGCGCAGCTTAGGCTCTTCCTGAACCTGAGACCATGGCTAAATCAGCGGCAGGGTGAGACTGACTTTGATCTGACTCAGCTCTTGAGCAGAGGGATTTTCTGTCTTACTTACACAATATTAGTAAGTCACTGTGGATTTTTCCCAAGAGGTGAAGTCGATACTTGACGCACTTTTTGGCGTGCAAAAAGTGGAACAAGCTGCGACAGAACTTCTACAAGGAAACAAGAGAACTCACCGCAGATAGTGTATTCGCGGTGATGCTTAGATATGTTGACAAACAGAACCATGTTGCACATAATTTTGCGCAGTCCTAAAAGATAAAATACATCCACAGCAGCCGGAGAAGTCTGGGCTGGGGGATCACTTATCTGGCATTTCCTTATCTTTTACACACTCCCGCTGGAGAAGGGATCCGCCGGTTTGAAGGTGCCTCGTAGCGTAGCAGAACGAGGCCAAGCCCGAAGTAATGTGTCAAACGGTTCCCGGCTAGTTTCTCAGGTTGACAGGGGAGTTGTTTAATGAGTAATACAGTGACTCGCGAGCATAAGCGTGTCAACCTTAGTACGTAAATGGCAGGCACCTTCCAACTTCAAAAGAAAAAATTCATAAATAGACCGCCCCCCAACCACAAAAATTCCAGAATTCCATCGATATCAGGTGTTGTCTTCGACTTGAGGACTAATTTTGTTCACTTCTTCAGGAGGTGGTATTAGCTGGTGCTATGTGTCTGGGTCGTCGTGAATGCTGCAGTCATTTTATGGTATTTCTGTATCAGGATTGAGAAACTGTTTACAATATTGAACACAGCGTTTTTTTTTTACTTTGCTCGTTGCTTATGACGCTTATTGCCCTCGTTGTCTTCACATAAGGTTGTTTGAGGTTCATAGCCTTGCCTTGATCGAGGTATTTTTCCTTGACTGCGTCATGAGCTTTGTTTTATTCTCATTGATTTGTAGCCATGCGAGTTTTGCTTCGCTGTCGAGTTTTAGGTAGAGTTGCTTGGCGGTTGTCAATGGCCGTGACAAGATGTGGTCTGCATAGGCATACTTGGCTCAACTTGTATAATCACGTATCGATAGGTAGCTTTATTTTGACGTATTTCAGACCCAAATTGAATAGCAATGGGGCCAGCCCATCTCCCTGCTTTAGTCCGATATTTGTGTCAAAGGCATCGGTCAGTTGGTTATTGATGCGGACCTGGGAGGTTGTCCATGTCATTGTCATTTTGACAAGACGAACTTATTTGGCTGGGATGCCAATGCCAAGCATTATTTTGTACAATACGTTACGATCAATACTGTCGTATGCTTGCTTAAAGTCAACGAAAATTTAGTCTACGTGTATGTTGAGCTCCCAGCATCTTTCAAGTCGATCTACCTTCTCTTAAAACAACATGATACTCCCCAATCATACTGTTAGCATATGCTCCGATTTTATTTTCTAAGATATTTGAAAATATTTTGTACGCCGTACAAAGCAGTGATATGCCTCTATAATTTTTGCACTGCAGCTCGTCATCTTTTTTGTGGATAAGGAATATAATTGATTGGCTCCACTCTTTCAGCATATGTACTTGTTGCCAAATGTGCTAGATGACTTTGTGAATAGCTTTCTGAAACCTATGGTACACTAATATTTAAGTCCACATAATTGGTACCATATGCTGATGGCGTCAACTTTATTGCACGTTTGCTCTCAGATGTGAGGGGAACATTTTTGAACCTAGAGCCTGTAGCACACCGCATTGATCCACGAGATAATGAACCAAAAACTAAATTAATTGCTCAAACAAGGAAAAAACTCCAATCCGACAAAGCCTGACCATAGGTGACTATAACCTTGAAAGGGGAGCCAACTTGAATAGAAGAGGAGTCGAAATGGATGAGATTGGGCGCCGTATAAACGCCGCAAATAAAGCCCATTATTCCGTACTTCCCATTTTAAAGTCCAGAGTTGTGCACAGGCAAAATTTGTTTCGTAGGTACTGTTATATGGAAGTGAATCATGGATCCTTGCAAGTGAGTCCAAAAAGGCAGTGGATATATTTGAACGCAGAGTACTCTGGAAAGTCTACAAGTCACTGCAACAAGGAGGAGAGTTGACAGTTGTTTGCACTATTTGAAGATTTACCAGTATCTACCAGCATAAAATTACGCGAATTGCAATGGATTGAAAAATGGAAGAAAACCGGCTACCCAAACGAACATTAGATGGTAGAGCACAAGGTCCAGCGGAAAGACCGGGGACTCGATGAGAAGACATAATATGAGCTGACAGCAGACCATTACTGGGTGTGATCAACTGAGGTTCCAGAGACGTGATGGTTGGCGGAAATTAATCCTGGAAGCCAAGGCACGGCTTGGGCTGTCACGCCATAGATGGTGACGTCTTTATGTTTGCCTTGGGGAAGCTAGATGTGTCGTATTCTCTAGAGCATTTCGAAGAACTGAAGCATATTTGGTCTGTGTAGAACTGTCTTTCAGCGTTTGTATGTTGAGTTTTAGAGTCCAGCTCTTGTTCGCGTGTGTGACAGCCCATATGCCTAACTTTGGTTTAAAGAAATGTAAGGATCCCTTTACTTTAACGTAGAAACCTTGAAAAACAACCTTTCAACCAGTGACCTTATACAATTTCCTACTTCCAAAGAGAATCCGTTCTCTATATGCTACCAAAAATTTAGCTTTTCCACCACAATGACAATCTATCGTATCCAAAAATGTTCCCAACTAATCTCTTTATCTTAGCTACTTATTGTCACTTCGTAGGCAGAAGTTAGACACTTGGAAAAGTTTTCGTTCATCTACTTTCCAAGTATCCATTCTACAATCAGCTTTAAAAGTTGTTGCAATTGATTTTGTAACACTGCGGAAAGGTCACCACGAACCGGATACAGAAGGTCTAGCCAAATCTAACATGCACAAAAGTTAAATAAAGTACACTTCTAATTGGATTCTAATACTTTAAGGATTTCAAACTTCAAACCGAATTACCTCCGATGAAAGTCCAAATGTATGGCAGATATAGATAAGTAAAAGTAGTTTTAACTTTTCTTCTAGTGAAAGGAGATGTTCTGTTAAGAGAGATAGAGACAGAGAGGGAGAGAGAGAGAGAGATTGCAGAAAAAGCCGATTAGAGTGTCGGGCGTCTTTCTAGACAGAATGGTTAAGAGCGGAGTTATATATGAGAAATTCTGATCTGAAAGATTGATGGGTTTTAGGTGAAAATGAGTTTAAATTTGGACTGCAATTGAAAACCACCTTAAAGAATGCCACCATTATCCGACTCCAAGCCTGAATTACTGATATAGAGCAGAATACTTAAACATTACGAGAAGTCAAAGAACTTTTCGAAACTTTCAGGACGACCGTAAGGTACAAGAGTAACGTCAAACACGTCCAGCAAAGAAGCACGTACTATGCAACTACCTTCAAATTCACTTTTAGCTATACAAAGTAAATTGCACGTATGAATACCCTAGAATTGATGCATGAATTAAATGGTCAGCAAAAAAACTTCAGAACTATGCATTACTCACCAAACTCAGAGCTCGCAAATGAAATGGAAAACTTTCTCGAACTTCCTTTTTTCATGTCCTGAAGAGATACTTTTTTTCATACTTTCTATTCCTTTTATCCATCTATGTTTACTCATCTTTTTCTATCTTGTCCCTTTTTGGGATGATGTTATTACTTTGGACATTTTCTCGCAGCATCTTCAATCGTCGGGGATGAATGAAGAAATGAAGTAGAAAATGCTAAAGAAAATTTCATTACATCAGCCTTTTTTTCTCCGGTGGTGGCTCAGGATAGGGTTTAGGGAAAACTTTGGACAATTGCGTCCAACAATTTGTTGGTATGAATCTTCTTCCTGGAACAAGCCATGCAAAAGGACACGATATCGGACAGTGAATGAATGGATGGAGACCTATTGCATGGGATTATGCAAAACAAATGTACAATTGAACAATATGGAAGATTGGATGAAAGGAACACAATTTGTTGAATCGTCTTTGATGAGATGGAATGCATGATTGTGGGGTACACAACCTCAAATCGTTCGGACGACAATCTTACAATATGAGCATGCAGAAGTATAGGAAATCTGGTTTTGTTCTTTTTTCATTTCAGGATTAAACTCATACATAGAACTTATCGATTTTGGGAACAATTTACGGTTGAACGTACTGAGATTGAGCAATAAATGATCTTTGACAGTGAACTCCTAACTAGAATAATAAAATCAAATGAAGGAAAAATACATTCAAATGAGGTACTCGTATAAAAAACTTCGACAATTAAAGTCAAATCTCCCATCAAAACGTATCGCCTCAGTTTATATTATCCTGTCAATTTCCATTTCCTTTTATGAGAGAATAATCAAAAATAAACAAATTAATCTCGTTAAAAATCATGAAAGTTTAATTACGCCAAATAATTGCATTTTGAAATATCCTTCTCAATATATTTCCATCTACTTGAAGCACGTATTCACAATTTCATATACACATTAAGCATCGCTATAACCGTTAATAAACATGGTCAAATGTATATTTTTCACCAAACATCAAATTTATCAACGCCAGTATACTTTTATTCGTTTCAGATGGTGACATTTTTGATCCTTGATTCTGTCATCCGTTCATGTTTCATTCAAAACTAAATAAATATTAACAGTCGTCGTATCGTCATTATCGTTAGGGTGTGACGATTGTCCATCGAAACCAATTAAATTTTGCTCTCTCGAAAGAATAATTAAAATTTAAGTGGACACGGACGAATGAGTGGGAACCATTAAAAAATAAATGAAAGAAATTCTGCTTAAAAATCGATTTAGAGAGGATTCTGCAATAAAAATGATGAGAGTTGTTTGATAAATTAGAAATTATTTCAATTTAGGAAATTCTCTTGGATTACGTGACTCAATGAACATTTCTTTTTGATTTTTTTATTCCCGTTGGGCCTTACATCGTTTTGCTTAAAAACGCGCTTTAACTAACGGGTTTTTCAATAAGAGGTGTTATTTTGAATAGCCCGCTATTTCGGTAGATGTCACTTTTGAAGCTGTCATTTTTTGACATTTGGCAAGTAGAAACTACACCATTAATAAAAATGAAACAATACACGCTTCAGCATCGCATTGAAATTATTAAATTTCACTATAAAAATTGTGAAAATTTGGCAGAGACGGTTCGTAAAACTCGAACAGTTTTGTGTTGTCATGAAGCACCTTGTCGGACCGCAATTCAAAAATTGGTGGAAAAATTCGAGGTGTTGGGACAACTTAGTGACGTGAAGAATAAAACCCGTGCAAGCCACTCAAGAACAGCCGAGAATATTGCTGCTGTAGCCGGAAGTGTTGAGGAAAACCCAGGTTTGTCCATTCCTCGTCGTTCTTTGGAATTAGGCATTCCACAAACGTCATTATACCGTATTTTGCATAAAGATTTAGGTCTTAAGGCTTATGTCCTGAAGTTCAGTTAACACAAGGACTCAAGCCGGTCGATCGTCAAGAACGTCGTGTTTTTGCTGATTGGGTCCTTGAAATGCATGAAAATGATCCGGGATTCCACCGGAAAATCATCTTAGTGATGAGGCTCATTTCCAACTCGGTGGCTTCGTCAACAACCAAAATTGTCGCATCTGAGGCTCGGAAAACCCAAGAGTTATTGTTGAAAAGCCTCTCTATCCTCAATGTGTGACTGTTTGGTGCGGTTTAAGGTCCGGCGGAGTCATTGGACCTTACTTTTTTGAAAATGAGGCTGGAGCAACAGTTACGGTGAATGGATTGCGCTATCGAGATATGATTAATGATTTTTTATGGCCGAAATTGGATGGTATTGATTTGGACAACGTTTACTTTCAACAAAACGGCGCTACGTGCCACACAAGCAAGGAAACCAGTGATCTTTTACGGGAAAAGTTTCCGGACCGTGTTATCTCTCGAAGAGGTGATCATAATTGGCCACCGAGATCTTGTGATTTAACACCTTGCGACTTCTTCCTTTGGAGCCACGTGAAAGAGAAGGTCTACGCCAACAGCTCAACGTCGATTCAAGACCTCAAAGATGCAATTCGTGAGGCTATCGAGGACATAGAGCAGCCACTTTGCGATTTGGTTATGGAAACTTTCATGAAAAGATTATGGTCCTGTAAGTGTGGTCGTGGCGGTCATATGCCTGATGTTGTTTTTCACTATTAACGGCATACCTTCTTTTTTATAATAAAATAAAAATCCGATCATTTATATAAAAAAAATGGCGTTTTTCTTTTAATATCAAAATAACACCTCATATTGGAAAACCCTGTATTGGAAGTCAACTTCGGTTCTAGTGACTTCAAACATTTTTATTCTACTTGTAACATCATTGACTGCAACATTTCTATTCATGGCATTATAGGCTACTAAATCAAGACATTTGACCCCGCACAAAACAACAAAATGAAAAAAAAAATTTGAATGTCGGTAGTTGATAGTGTCAACTTTAAGGTATAAAATCTTTACACTGCTAGGTATGCGATTTTCCGGAAAATCGCTGTGTGAAATTTTTTCCATGTGATTTACTATAATTGCTTGAATAAGTTTGAAATTAAAATTTTTATGTGATGAATTTATGCATAACTTTTGACTGAAAAGTTTTTCTGTAAATAAATTATTTGACGATAGACGAATAATTTTATGTCAGTTGATAGGTGTGCGCCCAAGTTTAATCACAAGTATTACCTAGCTTTAAAAAATAAAAGAATGTGTCAGAACACGAACTTTAAAGTTTAAGTGACGCTTTATTGAGAAACAATTTCAACATTCACTCGGACAGCGTAACGTTATATTTACAGACACTTGGAAAACTGGCGGTGTTCATGTATACGCTTCTGTCTAATTTCAAAATTTCGCTGATTTTTCGACACGTGAAATGATCGTATGAGAAAGTTTTTAATTACTAATGAAAATGTGACGTCACATAAATTGCTTACCTATTGTCTAGTTTCACCACATGTTACTTCCGTTGCATTTGCGTAAATGCAACTTTAAAAGTCTCGTTTTACACTTTTAATAAGGTATATTTTAGTCGTTGACAATATTTTCTCTTTGTTAGACCAAGAAATAGGACGACGACGAGGATGATGTTGATAATGATAATGTGGTTGATGGTGATGTGATTGATAATGATGATGTTCTTGTTTGCGTCGATGATGTTGAGGTTCCAATGACAAACCGGTTGGGTTTGCCTAGGTTTTCGCATATATACAAATTCATGAGGACCTAGAAGAACGGCTCAATCAAATCTTCCCTTTTCTCGAGGAAATTGCTCGCGCTGCTGATATGGGAAATTGGCCGACAGGCGAAAATCTGTAGGGGGACGAGGTCCTGCTTGCGCCGTGAAGGATGCTCTGGCGTTGGCACGTACCGTGGCGCCACAGTCACTCCCTCCCCAACAACTTTCGTGTTCGTCGAAAGAACTGAAAATGTGACCTTGTTCCTGGTAATAGTAGGCAGTGGCTGCTGTATCAGTATGCCATCGGCCGGTTGAATCGCCTGTGATGGCAGCAAGAGCGTTGGTGTGGGCGACTGCGGTTAGGTTGGCTGAGTCAGTGGTAACGTTGGTGTTGATGACTGGGCATCGGAGTGCTCCACGTATGCTGGCTTCAAGTGGTCGGTGGAGAGGGTGTTGGTGACCCCGTTTACGTCTATGACGTAAGTGCGGTCGCTGACCCTTCCGATCTCTCGGTGTGGTCCGGAGTACGGTTGGTCGAGCGGCTTTTTGACTGCATCGATGCGGCGGAAGACATATTCACAATTGGCCAGATCTTTGAAAATGAAAGGACGGCGCTTTGTTTGTCTAGCCGACGGAATCGGACGAAAAGGCGACATAGCTCATTACTGAAGCTCTGCGGGTCGCTGGCTGATGCGGCGTGAGGTGCGATTAATTTGCCAGGGATTCGTAGCGACGTATCGAAAACAATTTCCGCTGGGGAGGCTTACATACCTTCCTTAAATGTCGTGCACAGGCCCAACAAGGTAGCTGAATGTGCTTGCAGCCAAGGTGTCTCGGGAGAGTATTTTAGTGCAGCTTTGAGAGTGCCGTGCATTCGATCTACTATGCCATTGGCCTGTGGGTGGTATGGCGTGGTATGAACGTGGTTGACCCCCAAGAGGCGGCCGAGTTGCTTAACGAGGTCGGCTTCAAATTGACGCCCCTGGTCTGACGTGATTTCCAGTGGTGTACCAAATATGGCGATCCAATGGTCGAATAATGCTTTGGTACTGGCTTTGCTATCGCGCACTGGTATTGCCCGTGGCCAGCGCGTATAACGATCAATGATGGTGAGGCAGCTCGTAGCCCTCACATAGCGGAAACTTGATCAGGTCAACGTTGACGTGGTCAAAATGCCCGTCCGGCGCCTTGAAGCTACCTAGCTCAGCGCGGTTGTGGCGGTGAACCTTTGAACGTTGGCATGGTATACACTGCGTTGCCCATCGGCACACATCCTTTCGCAAGCTCGGCCAGAAGAATTTGAGCGCAACACGCTTTGCAGTGGTACGTCCGCTGGGGTACGAGAGCTGATGAACGATGTGAAATGCTTAGCGGCAGAGCGCAACCGGCAAGTGGGCTTGATGGTACCGTTGAATTAAACGTAAGTGCTATGTAGCCTTCTAAAGCCAATTGATGCAGTTTGCAACTGGAGTTTGCCAGAAGGTGCGGCAACTGAGTGTCTATGGCCTGGGCCTCGCTGATTGCTCGGGCGGAAAGTGCAGTGGACACTGTGTCTTTACTCGTGAAAGCGCGTCAGCGATGACGTAGTCTTCGCCTTGGGTGTGCTCCAGCCGCATGTCGAACTGGCTGATGAAATCTAGTTGTTTGCTTTGGCGGGGTGAGGCATTGTCCGTGCGCGGTGTCAAAGCAAAGGTCAGGCATGCGTTGGAAAAATTTGATGGCGGCGAAGATAGCCAGAAGCTCGCGGTTGTAGGTGGAGTAACTCTGTACTGTCTCAGAAAGCTTCCTCGAGAAGAAAATGAGGGGAACCCAAGTACCGTCACCGCGTTGCTTGTCCAAGGCTGCCCCAATGGCGGTGTTGGACGCGTCGGTGCGTAGTTCCAACGGATGTGAGGGCGAAAGGAAGGCCGACGTGGCTGCCTGGGCGATTCCTTGTTTGCAGCGCTCAAAGGCGGCTTTAGCATCAGTGGTGCTCTCTTGGTCATACAGCCTTTTAGTAGTTCCGAAAGTGGTGCTAGGGACTTGGCACCGTGTGGCATGCAGCGGCAATAAAAATTCAGCATCCCGAGAAAATGCCTTAGCTGGGATAAATCGGCCGACTTCCGGCAACTGGAACTTCGGACAGGCCGATCTGGCATTTGTCCTAGTTGACCTGGAGCTTAGCAGCTTGCAACACAGAGAGAAACTGCTCGAGGTGACGTTGTTGGTGGTCGTGGCTGGCTGAAAATAACTAGGATGTCATCTTAGTAAACACGGACGAAGTCGAGCTTCCTCAGTCGATGATTGAGTGTCCGCTCCATTGTTTGGGCCGCGTTGCGTAGGTTGAGAGGCATCCCTACAAATTCAAAAAGGCCGAAGGGCATAGTGACTGCCGTTTTGCAGATATCCTCCAGCCCGACCGGGATTTGGTAAAATGCCCACTGGAGGTCGACGACCAATAAAACCGAACCGTTGGCTTTCTGGACCAGATCCTCGATAATAGGCAACGGGTAGCGGTCTGGCCGGGTGTGGGCGTTGAGTTGCGGGTAGTTCCCAGTAGTTTGCCAACGGCCTCCATCCTTGGGAACCATGTGCAGGGGGCAAGCCCATTGGCTCGATGAAGGACGGATAACACCTCGTTCCGACAGGAGATCAAATTCGGCTTTCGCTGCGATGAGTCGTTCTCCCACGAGGTGGCGCGGTCGTGCGAAGACAGGTGGGCCGTGTGTCGCTATTTAATGATGAACGGGTAGGTCAGCGATCGAAGTGAGATCACCGGGTTGGATGGGTGTGTCTTCGTGTTTGGCGATGATCTGCTTATACGGGTCTCCGACAGTGCGCACCAAGAAAGAGGCTTTGGCCACAGCACCTGGACTTACAACAAATTTCAAAAAGGCCGAAGGGCGTGGTGACTGCCGTTTTACAGATATTCTCCGGCGCGACCGAGATTCGGTAAAATGCCCGCTGGAGGGCGACCACCGAGAAAACCGAACCACTGGTCTCGTGGTCTGATCCTCTATGATAGGCAACGGGTAGCGGTCTGGGCGGGTGTCGGCGTTGAATTTTGATAGCATGTGGAAGTTCCTCCTAGTCTACTAGCAAAAGTCTTGTTTTAGCGTTCTTAAGTCTTTAAACGTCTAGTCCTGTTGTCAGGATTTCAGTAGTTGTCAATAAACATGGGTGGACAATACCATGTCTTGTAAAAGCTGTACTATCCATAATTTAGTCTATCCTCTTTTTAAGCATCTGTAACCTAACCATTAAATCCGCCGTAGACGGTCCCAAGCCTGTTTGAGAAAGGAGGAGAGAGCCCCTTGCTCCCTTACTCCAGCTTCAATGATTCCTCATTCTGGAACCCACGATGTAATGGTAGTGAATGTTCTCGCGGTCGCACATTACGTTTACTGGTTCTCCAACAATAGGACACCAAATGCCGAGAAATGCTAATAAATGTAAATACATCTACAGCTCTGCTACTAAATCCTACTTACACTTCCTGTGTGGGGACGTCAGAGGGTGAAATCGAGTCTTCCGCGCCTGATAACGGAATCGAGGTAATAACCGTGCCGCCAGAATGGAGGTTGGATGACGGGCTAACTCCCCGTCCCTGGAAAATCCTACTATGTTTCCAAACCTGCAGAAGGGCCTCGGAATGGATTGGACTCGCGGCAAGTACCTCGCAAACAGAAGAGGGACTATGGCATTGGATCCTGAAATGTCAAATCGCTTAATTAAAAATAATGGCGATCCCAGAAACGAACTGGACTGGAAATGATAATTAAGACATGAGATCGAACACAACATTCAAACGTGGGAAGCCTAATGAAAAACGAGAATTCGGAATAGCCTTTATTGTGGAAAGGGAGTTCAAATCGCACGTTATTGATTCAAGGCAATCAATTAACGGTTGTGTGCGATCCGTATAAAAGCGAAATTCGTCGAAACCTGGCTGACAAATGTTCACGCCCCAACCGAACAAAAGGACCAACAACTGGAGGAAACGCACTAAGATCATCTGAAAAGACTAGTCGTGTCATTGCCCACAAAAGACACAAAACTTTAATGGGTGATTGCAACACTAAGGTTGGCAATTAACTATTTCATCGGGGAATGACTGGAGGAGGTTTTTAGTATTGTTATACTCATAAATATCTCCCTTGATAATTATTTCAGATGTCCATCCGCGACGGAGGAAACACATTTTTCATGTATTTCCCCCCTGTGCCCCCACTGAAGCAAAAAATGACAGTTTAACAACTGTTTTGAAAAGCTCCCATGAAAACTTTTATTTCATACTCATATCGGCTACGTTTGATGAATTTTTTTTTTCAGGGGCCACTCTCCTGTACTGTTATCATCGATTAATGGCCAATTTTTTCGAATCCTAGAATGGTTACAAAACCCTTTTGCTAGGAGCTCTCTCCCACCTCCTTGACTTGTTTCACTTATGAGCATTAATTGTAGGTACTCATATTCAGTCATTCATTAAATTGAATCAAGTGTTCAAAGCATGCACCTTAAAGGTTGAAGTTGGGAAAAAATAACTCAAAATTATTCAATCTTCGCATTTAAAACAGCCACTATTTTGTTTTACGATTACTGATACCACTAGCTAAACCGATTCTCAAAGATATTCATGACACCTATCATTCCTGAAATTTTCATCCAAATCCTAGAAAAACTGTAGTGTCTGAGTCGGTAAAAAGCGCATGTTGTTCCATAGCCATATGTGTTCATAGTAATAAATGCAGCGCATATTGTTCCATAGTAATACAGGAAAATTCAAACCGCTATAACATCGCTAAATATAATTATGAAACTTTCAGGATGACTCAACCTTATAAATAGACATCCACGTACTGAATTTCATTGAATTTAAGGGTACCGTCAAGATTTTATTCAAGAAAACATAAAATCGATAAATCATACTATTACTAACAAAGTTGAGTGAATTGCGACTTCTCACGTATTTGTTGTTGTTGTACTCACCAAGGCCTACATTTCTGATTTTTTCCAGATTTTTCGGATCACAGGCGTCCAATCGCGAGGAGGGGGGGGGACACAAATTTTTCGTGTATTTCCCCTCCCTGTGCGCCCCTCGAAGTAAATTTTGCCAAACTAAGACCTGTTTTGAAAAGTTCTCATCAAGACCTTTCATTTGATACCCATATCGGCTACCTTCAATGAAATTTTTTTTCGGGGGGTCACTCCCCTATATGGGGAGACCCCCCTTAAATACCTTATAAAAAATTTTTGTAATTGAACTTTGAAGAGAGCACCACTTTACACCTACACCAGCAGGACTTTATAATCTACTGGATCAAACGCACGTCTCCGAAGACTAAACTGATAAAGAAAAGGTAAGAAGCTACTTCAAAAGTTGAACTTGATAACTGTAAAATAAAGGCTGAAGGTAATCATAGTCCCAGGTGAGGCAAACCAAACAAATTAAAATAAATACCTATCCGTGCAGAAGCGATCGGGTAAGATTGAACTAACCTGGTTCAAAATGGAGGAAGTATGCAAACAAAGTTTCGCAAACTAGAGAATAGCAAGTCCGAAGAACGAGCATTGGTATCGATATTTCTGTCGCAGCTACAAGAGCGAGATACTAGGGTAAATACGACGCTCACAATAAGACCGTACAAAATAAGAGCCGAATTTCATCTTAACAAGCTAATTCAATTGTCTACGAGGTGTGACAATAAAGTAACGATACTGATTTTATTGCCGCGCTTGTGGTGAACCTGTGACCTTGAAATTCTCTTCCCCTTCCCCAGCGTTCTTCCCCTCTCTATTGCTATATTTACCATGGTTCTAACTTGTTTAGTTCGGTTGCTGTGTCGTGTTGAGTAGACGTATGTTGGTGGTGCTCGCCACGAAAATGGAGAAACGAAATCAAGAGCAACGCGTCGCGATAAAATTTTGCGCCAGATTGGGCGAGACAGCTTCTGAAACGTACGCTAAAATTGTATGGTGATAGTGCTCTTAGTCGTACCCAGGTGTTTCGATGGCATAAAGAGTTTAAGGAGGGGCGTGAAAGCGTTGAAGACGAGGCGCGGAGCGGGAGACCAGTCGAGGTGCTGACTGACTTGAATGCGCAACTTGTGCACGCCCTAATCCGTGAAGATCGGCGTTTAACAGTCCGAATGTTGGCCTCGGAACTGGATATGAACCGTGAAACCGACGATTTTGGGTTGTGCGCGAAGATGGTTCCAAAGAACCACACCACACCGCCCTCAGCGTGTTCCAGTATTTGGCCTCTAAAGGGACCGCCGTGTTGCAACAGCCGCCTTATTCGCCCGATATATCTCCCTGTGACTTTTTTTTTTGTTCTCAAAATCGGTTGTCAAAGGAACCCATTTTGAGTCGATTACGGACATCCAGGCGGACGTGACGAGGGTACTCGCGGACATCCCAGTCGAAGCGTTCCAGAAATGTTACGAACCATGGAAAACGCGCAGGAATTGTTGTATAGCTGCCCAAGGAAACTACTTTGAAGGGGATGGCAGAGTTGTAGAATAATTTTTAAATATACGGTTTTCATGGAATCAGTCTCATTACTTAATTGTCACACCTCGTATGATATAAATCCGTTTAGCTCAAAGATACACAACCGTCTACCAATCTTTGCCCTACGCTGAGGTTGCTCCAATTTTTTTTTTCAAAGTTGTTGGAGGGGTGTCGAAAAAGAAGCCTTTATAAGAAATATCAAAATCTTAGACTAATAAAGTGCTTCTACGGGTACAGGAGGAGACAAAGAGAGTAAAAAAATTGTCACCTTGGACTAAATTTCCAAATCACCGGACACGCATTTTCATCATATTACAGTCTGTATAGAAGGTACCAATATTTCGCAAGCTTTTTCTTTTCATCTATGATTAGTAGAATATCAAATTGCAAGAATTGACACTTAAGGAGCTGCAAATTTCTACAGAGGGACACGTTTCAACTGCTCATTTGTGCCAGCATTTTAATTGGAAGCCTAGTTATTCTCTACCTTTTTCATATTGCAACCATACTATCATTAAGCAGTCAGTTTTTAGAAAGAAGGCAAATAATCACCAAACTCATTTCAATACCATCATAATTGAGTGACTTAACTCATGTTACCACCTACCTGTTCACTCCTCAATTAAAAACAAGACTACCCTTCTACAATACCATTTAGCAAACCGGAAAAGGCTTATGCAAAAAAACACAACGTTTCAATCTGATAAGAGTGTATTAACCACGCCATGATTGATCAATCCATCATTTTCACAATATTGTTGAACGTTTTATGAGGTGATAAATGATGGTGATTCATGGTGAAAAATGATTACAACTTGGTAATCTATCTTGTACACATGTTGCGCTTGATCACTTGTAGTACTGCGAGATGTTAAGTGTAGTTGATGCATGCAGCAGGGTTTGGCTCAATCTGTCGTCCGAGGCGATCTAGTGACTTGGTATTACGGTTCACGCACTCACTAGTTCACCACCAACTTAGCAAGAGATTCAACTTGTAGCTTCTTTGCTAGTTCGTCGGTGATAAATCGTCGTCAACTCTATGAGGTTGTTAGCCGAGATTACCGCAATAGTTTGATAAATATTTGTTAATGATATTGTACTTATGATCTCAACCTGCATGATCATTTTGTTAATTTCAAGTTTATCGTTAGGTTGGCTCGAGCCTGATGTAAATTGATGTGTAGGGTAGTGATGAGAGCAAGACATAAGAGCATAGAAGCACAATTTAAATTTTAATCGTCCTGAGTTTTTAATTGACATTTTTACTTTGAAGGATCGATAAAGTCGGGTTTTTTGGGAATAAACCGATTTCGTTTCACGTTTCACCACATTAGGTTAAGGTTCATATGGAGAAAACATCAGTTCAAATGCAAAGGATTTGAGAAAATATTTGTAGAAAGTAGCATCCAAGAACATTTCAGTCAAAAATAATATTTCAAATTTCTGACATACTTATTATGACTACGTAGACCGCGTGGGGTAGTGGTTAGAGTGCTCGCTGCGTAAGCTGGAGATCCTTGGTTCAAGTCCCGTTGGTAACAACGAGATTTGTTGCAAGTGATTCTTCGGACGGATTATAAGCCCGTTCAGTTATGATACATACTAGTTTATAATGAGAACGTATCGCAACTGGGTGGACGGACACACGGCCAAAGCATGGTACTGACCATATCACCTTCTCGAGTGCCGGTACATTCGATCAAAATAATGAGATACTCTAACTGCGTCTAAGCGAAGGCCCAAAAGGGCTTATTGTGCTAATAACGTTTCTTTAATACCTTGCTAGCCTCATTCTCACTACGAGTTCAATCTAAACGAATAATGTTGTCGTATTGAGGCCCAATAATACAAAAGAATAAATATCATTACAACAAGAAAAAATTTAACAGTGCGAGTACGGTTGTGCAATTGTAACTGCAATAGTTTTCCCAAGAGTAAGTATATAAAATGCGACTCGATATTATTTCAATAGAGCGAGTGGGATGATGTCGATTTGTTGTTTTTTGCAACACTTCCCCTCAAATGACATTCTCTCTACTTTTCCTTTGCTATCAGCACCATCACACACCCAAAATTATCGATGTATTTGGTATGCCTTCAAAATGGCTACGCTTTCGTTAACACCTCTGCTGGCTTTTATTCGGCAGCTCGATATTTTATATAGACGTTACCCTTTTCCAAACATTCTCGCATGAAATGATGACAGATGTCAGCAAGTTTCGCGCGGCTGTGAAACACAGGATTTTTGCATAGTAGCCCAGCGCATTGAATATCGTTGAAACAGTTGTAATTGGTTGTTTTTCCAGGATTTCTTATATGATGCTTCACAGGTGATTGCTTCCTTTGCGGAGTCAGCAAGGGATACATATTCAGCTTTTGTGGTTGACAATGCGACCGTTCCCAATGAGAAAACCATATCATGTATACGATTTTCGGTCGTCGATACTAGATTCCCAAAACGCATTGGCATAGCCAGTAAGGGACTTCCTGGATTCTTTGAGGGCCATTCTAAGGTTTTCGGTACTCTTCAAGTATTGGAGAACGCGTTTTGCTCTGATCCAGTGTTGCGTGCCGTAATCTGAATTATACTAATGAGTTCACTAACTGTGTGTGGTATGTCGGGCCTTGTTGACATTGCCAGGTATATAAGAGGCCCGATGAGACTTAAGAATAGCAATTTCTCGGCACCTTGTCGGTCTTTTTCGTTCACTGGGCACATGGATTTCGATAACTTGGCCTGTTTTCAGCCGTGTCCATACGCTTTTAAAATTTCCTATGTTGAAACGGTTGAGAACTCCTTGTATGTACGAGGTGCTTTCAAAAACAAACGAGACTGAGCTAAAATAATATAGAAACGGGAGGAGCTTTGTTCTGATAAATTTGAGTTTATTTATGCCTCCTCCGGCCTCTGATATAGTGTTTCAGGTCATTCGAAAGAGTGTTTCAGGTCATTGACCGGGATGTCCTTCAGGATGTCGGTACAAGCCTTTTGGATGCCCTCTACGGACGCAAAGCGTTTTTCTTTCATGGCCAAATGCAATTTCCCGAATAGGTAGAAGCCGCAGGGAGCCATATCAGGCGAATACGGTAAGTGATTGATGGTTGAAATGCGATTTCTAGTCAAAAAATCAGTCACAAGAGTGGATTTTTATGACAAAAGTTTCGTTTATTTTGGAAACGTGCAAAGACCTTTCGTAAGCCCAAATGATCAGTTAAGATGCGATCAATCGATGTTTTGGAGATATTCAACTCCGATTCCACGAATTTCAACGATGATTTCGGCTCATTTTTGATAACGCAAAATTTTGATGGAGTTTTCGGTGATCACTGATTTTAGGCGGCCCGTATGTTCATCATCATTTATGTCCTCACGACCATCTTTGAAACATGTAAACTACTCATGAACTCTAGCACGAGATAAACAATCATCGCCATCAACTTTTTTCATTGATTCAAATATTCCGGTAAACGTTTCACTGATTTCAAAACAAAATTTACTATTAGCTCTTTGTTCGAAACTCATTTTTGTACCGATGACACAAACATACTGTCACTTAAGACGCAATAACTTCGCTTCCACTGAGCCGAATGTCACCAAATTTTACGACCAAAGTCTCGTTTATTTTGGAACGCATCTTGTATTTCTTTCTGAAATTGTAATTCTTCGGTTTCGCATATTTTGCTTGAACTCTATTCCGATCCAAAAATTTAGTAGCCCTATGTCCTTCACATTGGATGACTTTGAAAGTTGCGCTTTGAGTTTGCGGAGCCTCTCCGCGTTGTTAAATGCCACCATAAATCGTCGACGTAAATCATAACAAGCGTGATATCCTCTCCGTATCGGTGCAAGGTAACGCATGCTTAGAGATAATAAGCCCAGCTGTTTTATTTTGCTGTCGAATTTCTTGAACCACTGTTGGCCAGACTGTTTATGGCCATAGATTGCCATTTTGATAAGGCACCCCTTTCGGCCAACAAATTTTTCGTTTTCTTCTTATCGAAATATTCGAGCGAATACGCGCTGATGACACCGAGCTAGTGAATTTTGAGTTCCAGTTGATTCGATTCGATCATCTTCTTTACTTTGGGGCGATTGACAATGACCGAAGTTTTTCTTTTCTCTAGCGCTTCATACTCCTTGAGCATCGCTTCCTTCTATTCTTCGAGTCCGTGGCTGGAAAAGTCTTCCGTTGATGGTTTCAGGTATGCAGATTCGATAAAACTGGCAAAGTGTTCCTCATTGTCTGATTGCGGCTCTTTCTGTGGCGGCTGTAGCTGCTTCGATGTCTCGTGTACTTCTTCTTTCAGAGAAATCTGGCGGAACAGTTTTTTAGGCTTTCCTCCTTTTCCCGTTAATTGTTTTTTTGGTCAACCTGATACTCTTTTCGAAGTTACTGGGCTTTCATCTTCATTTTTTAACTCGAATTCGCTGATTCCCTCTTTTGTTTCTTCTGCAGGTTTCTGAGATGACGGTGGAGTCTGATAGGGAAATTTTGTCGTTGTTTATTTTGAGATATTCCGTTCTGAATGAAAAGAACCAGTGAAAGTCAAGCCTCTGCTTCGGATGATTTTTCTGGACCATGGATCCCATCAATGGTACATCTTGACTGGATTGAATATCCAACATTTCCATTTCTTTTGTTGAGTACATAAGCCGTTATGCCACGCCGTTGAAAGTAATTCACAGTAGAAGTTTTTTTCGGTCCAAATTCGAAACGATACTTCGCCGTCGAGACTTCATGACAGGCAGCAATTTCGTATGTGGTTTGACGTAAGGACTGCTTCGGCGCAAAAACTTAGGGAGAGTCTGGGCAGGATCGCCATTCATCCGAGCCATCTCGGCCAACGTGAAATTTTCACTTCCAGCTACGCCGTTCTGTTGTGGCGTATGTGAGACTGAGAGCTCATGTTTGATGCGTTCTTATTCAAGAAATTGTCCATACTTCGCTGACATATTCTAAACTATTGTCTGAGTAAACTTTCTTGATTTTTCGTCCCATTTTCTTCTCAACTATAGATTTGTATTCCTTGATTTTGTTCGCGACTTCGTTTTTCTTCTTGATGAAGTAAAATTCACATCACTTAAACTTGTCAATGAAGGTGATGATCTAGCGGTAACTAGCAAGAGATTTGGTGGGCATGGGTTCACAAATGTCGGTGTAGACAAGTTTGATGATTTCTACGATCTGGGTTTTTGATATTGAATACGGCTTCTAAGTCTGCTTCCCTTGATGCAAGTTTCACGTACAGGGAGTTGTTTTTCGTTTTTAATGCCAACTCGATATACTTTCTGTCGGCGAATCAGGGCCTTCAAGTATTTTTTTGGCTAAAAAGATCGTACCATTCTAAGGGCAGAGATGCCTGGGCGATTCTGCATTCCTTGGTGGACCCGGTAACAAAATGCATATCTAATTTTCAAAGAGCTATAATAACAGTTTCTTCCGTTTCGTGATTTTTGACGATGATCTCATTTTTTTCGAAGATGACCGTATTCTCGTCCGGTCATTTTTCCCCACGGATAACAGATTCAATCGGAAGTTAGAGACCAATAAAGTTTCTTGAAGTTTCGTAGTTGTGCATTCAGCCATACAGTGCTGGTTCCTTCGATGTTCGTTGAGCCCATGCTAGCCTGATTCAAAGTTTTGGATTTCGGTGTTTCAATTTCGTTGAAATTTTTTTCAATTCGAACATATAAGAGATGACGCACCGAAATCTAAGGACTATTCGTCGCCAATCTTTGTGTTGACTTTCATGGTGACATTGGAATGTCGAGACAATTCTGTAGAGCTATTTGCGTCGTTTTATTGCTTTTCCGGAAAAGCTTCAGTTTGCGATCCCGCGCCGCATGCCAGACTTTTTCATATGATGACATGCGCTCTTAGTAGTGTTTGTTCGTTAAGGAATATGGCGTCTGAATCGTTGCATTCATCCTTTCGTTTGCGAACCTCGTATTCTTCATGGACTTTGATTTTCAGTGTTACTGAAGACGGCAGTTTTTCTTGGGTTTTCAATCGATCTGGAAGGGCTCAGGTATTCATTAGGGATACTGTATAGGGAGAAGATGGCAACCAAATCTTCCATAATTTCCAGCAAAATTCCTTATAATTTGTCGATCTTGCAGCTACCATAGATAGCAGCCATTATTAAAGAAAATAAATTCTCTAGCGAGTTGACGAGATAGGGAGTACAAGGGAGATCAAACTATAGAAGAGTAGTCAAGGATAGGATGAACAAGGCAAGTGAATAGGTAGACAGGAGTGGATATATTCGTGAATCAGTAAAAATGTCTGAAAATAAGCCCCAAGATTTTTGATACCCTAGCAATAACATCAAGAATGTGACCATCATAATTGAACATAGGATCAAATGTAACACCAAGATCCTTAGCTCACAGCAGAGAGTGGAGCATCATTTAACAGATAATTAAACAATGACGGAGAGTTATTAAGTGTAAAGGACATTTTAAAGCTTTTGGCAACATTAAGACGAAGATAATTAGATGAACACCAGTTAGTTAAGGCATTCAGGTCTTCGTGTAGATACTGAAAAGCTTGTACCGGTCGGATAGTACGGAGTATTTTAAATTCATCAGCATATAATAGGGAAGGGGAGGTAATTACCGATGGAAGATTATTTATAAACAAGGGGAACAATAGCGGACCTAAAATGGAATCTAGAGGAACACCAGAGGAAAGATAAAATGGAGTAGAAGATACTCGTATTCCGGAGTAACTAGCACACCAGAAACAAGAATGCGGGTATGATATTATCCAGAATAAAAGCAGAGTAGCAATACCATAGGCACTAACTTTGCAACAAAGAAGCTGATGGTTTACAGTATCAAACGCCAGAGAAAAATCATTAAGGATCACATCAACTTGCAGGCGACTCTATCTAATCAGTAGCTGTGGAACGATCTTTGCGAAATCCGTATTGTTCCTTCACCTAGAGAGGGTATAGAAGCACTAAGAGTCGATTATGTACCAGACGCGAAAATAATTTCGGAAACAGAAAATTAAAGATATACTCGTAGGACGATAATTAGATACAGAAGAAAGATCGCCACTCTTGAGAATAGGCAAGCTGCTGGCTCTTTTCCAATAAGCTGGAAAATTACCTGTTCTTAAACTCAGGTTGAACAGAAAAGTCAGAGGGATACATTACTGATGATGCTAATGATTCGACAAAAATATCTGGTAAGCTATGAGGACCGGGGGAAAGGTTGGGATTGAGGAAATAAATGAGGGTTTCTACTTTAATGAAGTCTGTATTAAATAAGGAAATGTCAGTGAAGTGAAATTCCGGTATATTGACTGGATAGGAAACGCATGACGATGGAGCAAGTGGAAGAAATGAGCTTGGAGACCAACTTGGAGACTTATAGGGGAGAAGGGCTCACAGTATTATTCCAGCGTACGGGAGAAGGAATGGAAGACGAGGAATTGAGGACCTAATGTAAGACCAGAATGGTTTAGCGTTATTAACAATGAGCGAACCCTTCATGCAGCTTAAGAAATTTTTTATCGCTGATTTGATTTCCTTTTTTGCTACAGCACGTAAAGCGCAAAAACGAGCTCTAAGTTCCTCAGTACTATAGAGCTTATGATGACGATGCGCGTTGCTTTTAACTTTCAAAGCATAAAGAACTTGCTTCGTGAGCCAAGGTTTCTGCTCTACTTTTTGAGGAAGATGCATTGGTGTAAAGCGATTAATCAAGTTATAAAGAAAGTGTAAAATTTGTCCACACTTCCTCGCACTCCAGGTTAGCAAAAAATACCCGTCAATCAACTAAGAAGCTACATAATTCGCTCTAAAGGAATTAAATTTAGAATAAAGAGCTAAGCTACGATTTCTCACAGGAATAACTGATATTAAGGGATACAGGCGGATTATGACTGTTAAATAGGACAAGGCGACTCAATACACGGGAAATAATTAAATAGTTTAGTGGAAGATTAGAAAGCACCAAGTAAGTAGCTGGCCATTGTGGTTAGGAACTTGTTGAATTGAGTAAGTAAGCAGAGCAAAAGTAACGAAGAAAAATTCAAGGAATGCGCATTACTTGATAGTACAGAGACAGGAAGGTTAGCGGCTATTGCGCTGCACGCAGATTGAAGTAACCAAAAATTAAAATTGATGAATGCGGATGCCAGAAGAAGACATGAGCAAAATTCATCAAAGAAGAAGAAGTTTATAGACGGAAGATGTCAACAATGAGGCATTGTAAGGAATCTTCACGATCCCCAACACAGGAAAGCTGGAGTCGGCACAAAGAGAGCTTTGTATAGCATTACTAGCAGCGACCAAGACTCCATCATCTTCTTCTTTATTAGTAGAGCCTAAATTTTGGTCAAAGCGGTAAATATTAGAGTCTAATGAAATTTCCGAGTTTAATGAGTTCACGTAACAGATAAATGAATCATCGCTAAGTTGTAACGATAAAAAGGGCTTAACAAGCTTGGTCCTTAAACTTCTCACATTTCGGTAATATATTGAAATGTTAGAAGTTAAGTTAGAGTAGCTGAAATTAATTTGCAGCGTGCCGTCTTTCGGGTTCGCGAAAAGAATGTCTCTTTTTAACAATACACGGTTTAACGCAAACTTCAGGCAGCATGCCTTCTGCTTTCCGTGAGATTCCTCCGGGGACAAAATCCAATTACAAGTGTTGGTCTCAGCTTTAATATAATTTCACCCAAGGCGAGAATGCTACGTTACCCCAAATCCCCGGCGTGGTAAGCAGCCCGTTACTATCGAGGAAAAGCAGCCAGGGGCAAAAATCAACGTTGCGAGCGGAGCCTCGAGGCTCGACGAAGCTTTGAGTATGCAAATGCCCCTGGTGATTGGTATATTAAAACGCTATGGAAAAGTACCCAGGAAAAACCCCTATGATGAAAATTCAGGAGAAAAAACTTACGGTGCAGCGGATTGGATCCCCACTACCGGCGACCGAGGATAGTGGGCAAGCAGGCTCCCGGCAGTCATTATCCAGCGACTGTAATGTTATAGAAGTGATGAGCTTGGATTCTCTACCACACATATTCACAAGCAATCTCACACCAGAAGGAGAAAATCTATCCAAGTGTTGACCCCTGTTGGCGCGAACACCGTTAAATCAAGAAACCGAACGGGGGAAAGCAAACAAACCCAAAAAATTAAATGGCAGCAAATGTCTTCAAAGATAGCACAGATTCCGATAGCGTCCTATAAAAAAAGGGCACCCTATGGAAGAAGTGCGGGGAATTCTGCAGGAAACGCCAGATAATTGTCCGGTAGAAGAAAATATAAGGAACATCGAGGTCTCGATGATTCCTGCTACGAACGCTACCGAAGTGAGCTCCTGACTGGGGAGGTGTTTAGTGGGTAGTCCACTCGCCTTCTTGCGAGCATGGGAGTCCCACACTCAGTGCGAAATAGGCATTCACCTTCCAACCACAAAAAAAGCTCTTAAATTCCAAAAAAAATAACGAACCACAAAGTTATCACTGCAGAAAAAGGAAGGGGTGATCAGACAAACGAAACGCCGTATTGCGATTTCACCGCCACCGTCGAAAATGTGACTAAAGTACTGTACTCGAAAACGGAAGCCAATAACCTTTAGCAAGAAAGAAGGTCGCGAAACGCGATTGCCGTCCAGCGACACCAAGAAGAAAGGCTAATCCGAAAAATAGGAGATGTTCTAATAAGAGTAAAATCAACATGCGACTTGCCAAAAATCAGCAAAAGTGTATAGAATCGGCCAACTAGAGGACTTCCTAGACCGCATAGAACATTACTGGAGGAGCTGACTTAAGACCAAAGACGAGCAGAAGGCTAAAGAAGCGCCGAAGGCCAGGCCAAAAGGACAGGCGCAGATAGCTTCATCATAAAACATCAATAAAAGCGTCTAGCCTGATCGAAGGAGATCGGGATGAAAGAAGGAGGGAAGATACATTCGATGGGCGTTGAACGCTAGATCAAGGGTTGTAACACTGCGAACAAAAGAAGCGCTGAAAGCTGCAAAGAAACTCATTCAAAACATGCCAGAAAATAAAGCAAGAAACAAAGAACTGGCGCGAGACAGGAGAGGAAAAGCCCGGATGAAGACCCCGGCAGCGAGTACTGCTCGTAAATCCTTAAGATAGCAAATTCTACGCAGAAGTGTTACGAAATATCAGGGGGCCTAAAGACACCAACACTACTATTCAAGCAGTATGACAAACCCGGTTGGGCCCCGACTGGTCGAATCCGGAGCAGAAGCCGACAATAAAGAAGCATTTTGCTACGCAGTAAAGAAATTTCTCGGCAATCGCACAACCCTAGCCTCGCTCGAACCGATGGTTACGGTCGAAATAAGAGACATTGACTGCTTCACGGGCCTGGTCGAGGTAGAAGAGGCTATCAAAAGGGAACTCCCTAATGTAGGCATGACCAAAGCGAGGCTGATACCAGTAAACCATAGGGAACAACGCATGGCCATCATTGCCTTGACCGAAAATGACGCCGAACAATCCTGAATTAGAGTAAAGTAAGAATAGGGTGGGTCATTTGCAGGATACGGTGAAGAGCAGTACCTCTTCAATGTTTCAAATACCTTGTTTATGGTCACACGACACAGTATGCAAAGAACCCGATAGGAGCTCTCTATGTTACAAATGCGGTGAAATGGGACATAGAAGAAAATAGTTTACGAAGGAGGCGCACTGTATTTTTTGCAAGGCTGCTGATCCAAGACCGGATCTTGGGCACATCTTGGGATCAGGAAAATGTCACGTTTTCATGGAGGCCCTAGCCAAGGCAAAATCAGAACTTTGACGACCTGTACCCTACAGTAAACCTACACTACAGTTCAACCGCCCAAAACCTACTTGAGCAGATTGCGGCGGATGTGAAAGCCAACTTTTTGCTAATGAATGAGCAACATAACGATAAAAGTTTTGCTTCATGGTATCTTGACGAAACGTGCTGACGCCGTCTGGGTTCAGAACAGTGATTTCCTGGTGGATGGTTAGGGACGGGGGATGGTTTCGTGTGGGTTCGGTGTTCAGAGACCACCTTATTTACTGTGTTTCTAACGCCGAACGAATCGATATCATTTTTCCAAGCCAACCTGAATTGTTTTGTCTTGAACGCAGATGGCGATATATTGGGGCGTGACTTCAAGGCTAAAGTAATCGAATCTGGCATACATTAAACAGATCTGCGGGGAAAATGTGTCCTAGATATGGCGACCAGGAAGCCGCTAGTCGTATGGGCTGAGAAGGAACCGTACAAGACGTGACATTTCGCCTTTGGCTTTGGAGTCTTTAGTACGGAGGATACACAATTGGAGATTAATCATCAGTACATCCTGTTTGAAATCAGTGATGTTGTCTCTCTACGTCCATGCTCTAGACTTTCTACAATTAGGTGGCACATCGCAAAGATGGAGGTTCGTCGAGGTGCTCAGCATAGGTGCTCCGATGTAGGGTGATCCGCAAGGGATAGAAGAACTTGCATCTCAAGATGTGGTGAAATCAATTATGAGCGCTTTTGTTCCCCATTGAAAACCCCGGCACGACAAACTACCAGTGTACTGGTGGTCGACTGAGATCGTTGAAAAGCGAAGGGAGTGTCAGAAGCTTCGGCGTGAGGCACAACGGATGAGACGATAAAGGGCTAACGAAGGATGGAAATTACATCATATGTTGCCCTGAGATTTATTCTTGGTCCAGACTTGTGGACCGTGTCTTACAACGGGCTAATGAAGACTGGAGATGCCAGATGAGTTGCGCTTGATCGGCGATGCGGATGATGTTGGAACTACAGTCGCTGAACAGGTGCAACTTACGCTAGGTATGCCAATGCGCCGAGGCAGAGACTGGATGACTGGTCGTGGGTTCAGTCTAGCACTAGAGAAAACCGACGTGGTCATCTTGACAAAAAGATAATCCTTAAAGTAAGCACGATCAGTATTGGAGACATTCTAATTGAGCGAAGCCAGCGGCGAAGTACCTGGGGCTACTCAACGACTCGAAGATGAGTTTCTTAAAGCAAATCAGGGCAACGGCAAAGAAGACTGCTTCGGGAATATCGGTTCTGAGTCGGCATAGGGGAACCCAACCCATCATGAAGACGCCTCCTGATGAGTGCCGTAGGTTCAGTGGTATTGTACGAATTAAAAATATGGGGCGACGCTCTCAGTATGGAGGTGTACCGTAAACGCTTGGCACAGGAACAGAGAAGAGGAGGCCTGGGGGTTGCATCTTCGTATCCGACAGTCTCTGATTCGGCGTTGAGAGTTATTGCAGGCTTGATACTCGTCGCCTTTTTTGGCAGAGAGCGCCGCACTAACTACCTGCATCGGAACGAGGACATGAGGGAGACAGTTGCCCGCCAGGAGAGACAGCGCTCACTTAAGGATTCGCATCAGTCTTGGGTTAAATTGCACCAAGGGAAGGTGGACTGCTCGGCTCACCAGATCTGGGACCGCGGCTAAATCGAAGACATGGTGACACTAACTTAAATCTTTCCGACCTTTGAGCGGGCATAGGTGTTTTCAGTCTTACCGAAAAATAAGTCACGTAAAATAAAATAGGCTGCAACGCGAACTCCACAGGAAGACGGAAGAGCTCACCGCGGATAGTATGGTCACAGTGATTCTTGAATCCGTTGACGAATGGAACCATGGGGCACATAATATTTGGGCAGTCATAAAAGATAAAAGGGACTCAAAGCAGCCGTGGACGTCGAGGCTGAGGGATCGCTTGTCTTTTAATTCCTTTTTCTCTCTCCTCTCCATTGGAGGAGATATCACCCAGCATGAAGGCGCCTCACGGTGTATCAAACGGAGACCTGGCCCGGAGTGATATGTCAAACGGTTTCAGGCTAAATCCTCCACACAACAATAACACCTTTTTATCGTCCCTCCCTTGACAACTCGTATTACAGGCCAGTCAAAATAAATTAAACATACTGGCAATCCAGTAACGAACTGGACTGAAAATTGTATTCAAGTCATGAGATCGATCACAATATTCAAAAGTGGGGAGCCTACTGGAAATCGAGAGTTCGGGGTGGCCTTCATTGTGGATAGGGAGTTCAAATTGCATGTTATTGATTTCGGTTGTGCGCGATCTGTATAAACCTTCACGCCCCGGCCGAAGAAAACGACGAAGAAATAAAGGAATCCTTCTACAATCTCCTGCAGAGACTAGTCGACTCATTGCCTGCAAACGACACAAAAATAATTCTGGGTGATTTCAATGCTAAGGGTGCCAAGGAGCTATCGCACTGGGGAATGACTGGAGGATATAGCCTTCACGATGAAACAAATGACAACGGCCAGCGCTTGGTCGACCTGGCATGTAGTAGACATGTAGTCATACGTTCCACTTGTTTCCCACATCGACGCATTTATAAAATTATCTGGGTATCACCAGATAGCAACACACAAACCCAGATCGACCATTTTCTGATCCAACAACGCTGGGCCTCGAGCATGCTTGACGCCCGTACATACCGAGGAGCTAATTGTAGCTCAGATCATTACTCCATCAAATTAACCTATCGATGTCGTATGTCAAAGGCGTATTCAACAAAGACCAGTCCACTACAAAAATTTGACATCGAAAGGCTCTAGACGGTGTCGGTGGCCAAAAAATTTCACGGAGGAACTCGAAAACCAGCTGGCTCCCATCTTATCAGATGCATCATTAAGGACGAGCAGTGAACTCTGGATGGATATTAAGGCCGTGGCAGAACAGACGATCGGACATCAAGCTCGGTGCAAGAGAAATGATTGGTTCGATGATGAGTGCCAGAATGCGTTAGATAAAATGAATCAGGGTACAAAGAACACGTAGGCAGGAAAACCAGGGCGAAGAGAGAACAATATGAAAATCTCAGATGAGTAGCGAATAAGATCATTAAAATTAAGAAAAGAAAATACTAGTCTAGCGAGCACAGCACAAGATAAGCATACAAAGCAGTGAAAAGCCTGAAACGTGGTATCAGCTCAAAACTACGCTCTCTCATGATGACATCGGCGATGTCATTGCTAATGAACCCAAGATTAAGGAAAGATGGTCATCATATCTCAAGAGCCTCGTTGATCCTCCGCGTAGCTCCAGAATATCGGAGCCTATAGATGTCTGCGGAGAGCTTCCATTGGCCCCACCAACTCTGGATAAAGTTTGTTCCACCATCAAAGCCCAAAGGAATAACAAGGCGCCGGACATCGATTAGATTCCAGTGAAGCTCATCAGATATGGTGGCAGCAGTGTTGATAAAGCTTTTCACAAAGTCCTCCATCACACTTGACAACAAGAACATATGCCGAAAGAGTAGACCCAATCAATTATATTCCCTATCCACAAAAAAGGCAACAAGGTACAATGCGAAAATTATGGAGGCATATCACTACTTTGTACGGAGTACAAAATGTTTTCAAAGATTTCAGAAAATAAAATCGGATCATACGCCAACAGTATTATTGTGGAGTATCAAGGTGGTTTCAGAGCAGGTAGATCAACAATAGACCAATTGTTCATAGTAAAGCAGGTACTTGGAAAATGCTGGGAATTCAACATAGACGTACAACAAATTTTCGTTGACTTCAAGCAAGCATACGACAGTATTGATCGTACCGTACTGTACCAAATAATGCTTTGCTTTGACATACCAGCCAAATTAGTCCGTCATATCAAAATGACAATAACACCGACGACCTCCCAAGTCCGCACCAATAACCAACTCATTGATGTCTTTGACACAAATATCGGACTAAAGCAGCGAGATGGGCTGGCCCAGTGCTATTTAATTTGGCTCTTGAATACGTCATAAGGAAGCCACCTGTTGATACGTGAGGTACATCACTTTTCAAGTCGAACCAAGTGGTAGCCTATGCGGACGACATCAACATTTTGTCACGGTCATTAACAACTGCCAAAGAACTGTTCCTGAAACTCAACAGCAAAGCAAAACTGGTTGGGCTACAAATTAATGAAAATAAAACAAAGCTCATGACGCAGTCGAGGAAAAATACGTCATGTACACAAAATATCACGCTTGGCGAACATAGTATGGGAAATGTGAGCGAATTTGTGTATTAAGGCGCCAAAATAACGAGAACCAGTAATGAAAGCGACGAAATATCCCAAAGAATACAGCTCACAAATAATTTTTTTCATTCAGTTTTGACGATCTTGAAGACCAGCTGCATACAGAGGAAAACAAAGCTCCAAGCATACAACTCTGTGATAAGAGCTGTGTTATATTATGGGTGTGAAACATGGACCCTAATCCAAGTATCCGCAAATATATTGAACGCCTTTGAGCGGCAGGTACTGAGGCGAATAATCAGAGTGAAGCTGGAAGGGGACTAATGGCGAAGTCGATACAACCATGAGCTGTATGAAATTTTTTCCGAGCCTCAACGATTGTCAGCCTGCGGAACCTGCAATGGGCTGGCCACATGAATATTATGGACAAACAACGGATACCCGAAAAGGTATTCGTTGGGAGAACTGAAGGCCGGAGACCAGTGGGGAAACCGAGGAAACGTCGGTCGACGAAGACAGTTCATCGGTGCTCAGATGTCAAAATTGAAGGGCGTGGGCAATGGACCGACAGTTGGAGTTGTGTTTTGCATGAAGCGAAGGCCCGAGAGGGATTGCAGTGCATTAAAGAAGAAGAAGCCTGCAACTGTAGAATATGAAGCGCTGTCTTTCAGTGCTTCCAGAAATTTTTGCAGGTAGAAGTGTTCGATGACAGCCCTGACCCCGTTTTTCTCTATTTTTATGTTGACGTTCTGATAGTTCGTGTTCAAATTAATGTATTTCCAAATTAGGAGTATCTAGAAACATCCGATTATTATTACTTTGGGTCAGCTTTGAGATCTTTACTGCGTGCAAATATGCCATAAAAGTATTTTTGGGATAAATAGTAGTTGAGGAAGATTGTGGGCGTCTCTGAAGTTAATATAGAACATTTTTGGCAGCAACGCACTTTTATCATATTGTCTTCGGCTTATTTATCAAAATATAATGTTCTTAGACAACAAACTGTCATACGCCTTACCTGAATAATAAATGAAATGTTGAACTGTCTAATTTCAAACACAATTTTTTTTAGATATATTTTCTCTAACCAAAGAAACAACCAAGGTATCATCAAACGCGTGCCATTTCGTTAAAGATGCAATGAATGGATCGTAAAGTTGTAATGGCTCAATTTTAGCCTTGTCATTGCTTAACTGAAAATATAATTGCTCAAGTTAACATATAGTCAAATGTTAAGAGCCCATGGGTCATACTTGATGCTGATTGCACCAACCGCGAGCCATTCATAAAGATCAATCATGGACCTGTTTTCTCAAAGATAATCAAGCAAGTCTAGTTAAGTACGTCATCCGTACAGAAATATGAATCAGAATTGCTTTCATTCAAGAAGTTGATCGAATTACATACATAAAGCTATGTACATAGGCATGGCCGATGCAAGAAAATCAGTAATACAGGTAGTAGTTTACCGAGTAGGTGTTGCAGATACACGATAATAAAAGTTGATTTTTTCATGTGGGGGCGTTAAATTGAACGCAAATCACTTGATATCAGCACTTGGTTAGAAAGTTGATTATTGTTGAAAATTTAATAGAATTTTTAATAATTTCAACACGAGGTTTCAAAAAGTCGAGCTAACGGCTTTCTGCTTTATATTGTACTTGAATAACGTGAAAATCACTTTATTTTCCGGGGAGTCCCTTGAATATATGCTCAAGTGAAAATTGCCAAAAAATATTGTGTGAGAAAGCTTAGCAGTGACTATGCCTCATCAAAAGCAAATCAATAAATCCAATATTTACAGTAAAAAAAAAAAAATAAATAAAATAGGCAAAGACCTCCTGTGTAATGTGGTACGTGAAAAAAAATATGATTACAAATATACGACAAATGTTCAATGCATTGCCTACACATTATCTTATCGTAAAAAATGTCAATAATCATGAAGTACAAAATCTTTTCAAGTACGAACCACCGAAGGGGTAAAAAAACATTTTTCAAATCAAAAGCAATCTAATTTTGCTGAAATCCATGAATGACATATTCAAATCAGCAATAATTCAAGAATTATGCTCTTCACTTGCTTTTGGTTAAAAAATGAAAACCAAACGTCTTCGCTCGTTCCTACATTTTTATTTACCTTTTTGAGTATTTCTTAAAGAAGTAAATTTGATTAAAGTATTAAATTAGAGACTCAATACGACCCACTGTCGTTTCAATCCTACACAGTCCAGAAGATTTTTTTCCTGTCTTTCGCCATTATTGCCAAGTGCTGCGTAGAAGTGGAAATCATTTGAATGTGGTGGCGGTAGCGCGGCAGTGGTGCCGATGGTCAGTGATAAATTGGAAATTAAATAAAAATCTTTTAAGACCATTCAAATGGAATTGATGTTTTGTGTGCTGGGGTTTCTCCTAGTTTTCAACAAAATTTTTAACGTTTGTTCTAGCATTCGGAACAAACATAAGTGTCAACCTACATCTGAAATGGTCAAAAAATTTTGTTTTCGTTTTCATCAAAAGCTTTCGATATTTATCGCTTATGGATGGATGACTGTTATAATAAATTTTGAAGAGGGATGACTTTAGCAAAAGTTGATTAAATTTGAACTGTGGAAAATTTGTCACAATGTTTGATTTGAAAAAAATAGTTTTATTTTGGGGTAACCTTTGCGATAAGATTATAGTACACAGCTGTGGAGTTTTTCGTGATTGGGGGGCCAGTTGAAACCATAAAGTGAACAAAATATATGAGTTATTCTGGACATTTGCTACTTTTTTGGTGCTGTTTTTGGAAATCCAATTCAATCAACAAACCAAATACAATATATCTCACTTCACCCTCACCAGGGGGACCCCTGGCCGACAAGAGTACTCTTGGAGGCTAGCATTCTTTGGGGAGCGCCGTTCCCACGTACCCGAGGATAAGGGGAGCGACGTGAGGCTCCCTCCTGTGATGACAGGTAACGAGCCTGATTGGATCTGGACTACGCTTTGGACAACGAACTGGAATTGATGCTTTGGGCTGGCAGATATGATGGTTTGGACCTAGTTGCTTTGCACAGTAGCGCCGAGGTGACAACTCGTGCGTGAACGGCTTCAATTCAACTATCATACCGTCTCCGTCCCGATGAAACCATGGCAGGCCTCGGAGTACGCTCGAAGTTTGCACCATTGGGTTTGTGGTGCAGGTTCGGTTTTAGCGCTGGTCTGACTCTGAGCATTTGTCCCCATAAGGACTTGTGCTAACCCACGCATGGCCTCCCTGCTCTGCAAAGATAACCATGGGACCAAAAAGAGGACTACACACACGAACGGAGAAAGTGGCTCCGGGGGAAGACCCAATAAAACTGGAGCAACCAAAACATATTATAAAAAATACCAAAAAACTCCTTAAAAAAATAAAAAATAATAACAACAACGACGCAACCAGCGGTTGCAGCCACGATGTTAACAATACATCGAGAGCGGTACTAACGATGACAAAAACGACGAATAATACAATGACAGTGAAGACGGACGAAAAACGGAGATTAGCAGACAGTCTGGTTCAGACTGAGATTCCGGCGGCATTCGGGCGCAGCAAAAAAACTGATGCGAAGGGCAGAGCGTCCCACAAAGGAAAATCTGGAAACTCTGCAGGACGCTTCAGATGCTCGAGCAGTGGAGGATATATAAAGAACATCGAAACTGCTGCGATCGTTACCGAAGCGACCGATGCAAGGGTCGCAAATCCCGACATAATAAAGAACCATCCTGAAGTCAACGAAGAGATTACGGCAAGAAAAGAAATGAGTTACCAGGCAAACAAACCGACGTTGTGGGATTACATCGCCAACGTCGAAAATTGGCGGAAGAATTGTATTCGGAAACTCCCAAGGATGGTCGCAAAGAAAAATTGCCGCCCAGCGAAACGAAGAAAAAAAGCTATTCCGAATAGCACGAGGTATTCTGAAAAGAACACAATCTGCATGCTACTCCCCAAAAATCAGCAAAGCAGTAAAGATTGAGCTCCTTGAACTAGAGGAGCATTATCGGAGGAGCTGCTTAGTGGCCAAAGACGAGCAGAAGGCTAAACAAGCCCTGGAGCGAAATCTGAAGGCCACGTGCAGATAGTTCGACCATCAAAAATCAATAAAAGAATGGCGTCTAGCCCAATCGAAAGAGATCGGGCTTAAAGAAGGAAGAAAGAGACATCAAGGGCGTGGAGCACCAGATCACGAGTTCCAGACAGTGCTTACAAAAGGAGCGAAGAAAGCCGCAAAAAATCCCTTCAAAAAGTGCCAGAAAGTAAAGTTCTCACGGATGCCCAACAAGAAAAAAGACCTGATGCAAAACAGGAGAGACAGATGAAGACCCCGGCAGCAGGCACTGCTCGTAAAACCCCTAAAAGGCTGATAGTCCGCGGAAGTGCTGTAGGACATCAGGGGAAACTTAAGGCCCGAACACACCAACACAGCCATTATAACAGTATAACGCTGTCGGGCCACATACTGATTGAATCCGAAGCAGAGGCCGACAATAAGGAAGCATTCTGCGACGCAGTAAAGAAAGTCCTCGGCGAAAGCGCAACTATAGCCTCACTCGAACCGATGGCAACGATCCAAATAAGAGACATTGACTGCATCACGGATCTGGCCGAGGTAGAAGAGGCCATTAAAAGGGAGCTCCCTAGCGTGGGAAGGATCAAAGCGGGGCTAACACTAGAAAACTATAGAGGACGACGCATGGCCGCAGTTGACTTGACCGAAAAGGACGCCGAACAATTCTTCAACAAGGGCAAAGTACGAATAGGGTGGGTTGTCTATAGAATACGGCGAAGAGCAACGCCTCTTCAATGATTCAAATGCCTTGGGACGAAAGCAATCGAATGGAGCATGCCTCAAACAGATCCGCGGGGAAAACGAATCTCAGAATTCACGGCCAGGACGGCGCTCGTCATACTAGACACCGGAAGTATGCCGACTTTCCGCCGTATTGCCTGTGAAGGAACCATACCGGACGTGACATTCGCCTCGAAGTCCTTAGTACGGAGGATACATAATTGAAAAGTATTATAGGACTACTCAGCCAGTGATCATCAGAGCATTCTGCTTGAGATCAGTGATGTTGTCTCCCGACGTCCGTGCTCTGGGGTTTCTACAATTCGATGGAACATCGGAAGGATGGAGGTCGTGAGGTTCGTCGAGGTGCTCACAGCAGGTGAGCCGCTGCGTGGAGCTTTAGAGGGGACCAAAGAATCGGCAGCTTAAGACGTGGTGAACTCAACTATGAGCATGATCACGACTGCTTGCAAAGCTTCTACGCCCCGTCGAAAACCCGGGCACGGCAAGCCCCCAGTGAACTGGTGGTCAACTGAAATCACTGAAACGGGAGTGTGACAAGCTTTGACGTGAGGCAGCATATATGTCGGTCAGGAAATGCCTTCGTAAATTGATTACCAATAGCAAGGCTCGCATCTGGCAAGACCTAGTGGACAATGTGAACAAGGATCCGTGGGGCCTTGGCTACAAGCTAGTTATGCGGAAGCTTGGCAGCCTACGGTAGCCTCGCATACATGATGCGGAAAAGATGGATGAGATAGTGCGGGTACTCTCCCCGCCCATCCTGTCCATGTTGACGCTGTCCATGATGAAACAGCAGTCGAGTGTCCACTCTTCACACAGCCGGAGCTGGAGGAGGCAGCCATTTCATTGAAAGCGAGGAAGGCTCCAGGTCCAGCTGGTGTTCCGGCGAGGTGTTACGGCTTGTCTATAACCATTATGCTGACTTGCTGCTCAGCACATTCGTCACTTGCCTACGGGACCGTTTTCCCGGTGCGATCAGCAAGGGGAAGGGAAACCCCGAACCGCCGTCCGCATACCGTCCGTTATGTATGCTAGACACGGTTGGGGAAGTGCTAGAGAAACTCATCAAGGAAAGACTCACTGATGCGATTCGTGCTGCTGGGGACCTATCTCTTCAGCAGTACGGCTTTAGAGCAGGACGTTCTACCATTGATGCGAGAGGTGGTGAGCGCGGTCCAAAAGACAGAGGCATATAGTCGCACCAAGCGACAGATCGTCCTGTTGGTGACACTCGACGTTAGGAACGCCTTCAACTTCGCTAGATGGGTGGATATTCTGGACACGCAGGAAAACCCTTTTCAAGTTCCCGAATATGTAATGCGGCTTTTGAGGGACTACCTGAAGGACCGAAGCCTGCTCCATGACACGACACTGGTTGTCACATCAGGTGTTGCCCAGGGATCTATCCGTGGCCCATGACCACTTCATCTTGACAAAAAAGAGCACTACAGCCCCTCTTGGGCCTTCGCCGCCTGCAAATAGCGCCTCCAACTGTCGTGGCCCATTGACCGCGTCCTCCAATTTCGAAATCCGCGCAGCGATGAACTGCCGTCGTTGACCGAGTCAGACAAGCGTTTCCTCGGTTTCCCCCACTGGTCTCCGCCCTTCAGTTCTCCCAACGGGTACCTTTCTGGGTATCTGTTGTTCGTCCATACGATTCATGTGGCCAGCCTATTACAGCTTCTGCAGTCGTACAATCGTTGAGATCCGGCTCGTCAAAACCTTCATAAAGCTCATGGTTGTATCGACTTCGCCATTGGTCTCCGTTCAGCCTCGCTGCGGTTATTCGCCTCAGGATCCGTCTTTCGAAGGCGTTCAACGTGTTTGCAAATGCTTGGGGTAGGGTTCATGTTTCACACCCATAGTACGCAGCTGGTCTTCAGGATCGTCAAAACTGAAAAAAAAATATTTTATTTGTGAGCTGTATTCTTCGGCGTATTTCGTCGCTCTATTCAGATGAGGTGACACTTATTCCCTCTATTCGGATGAGGTGACACCTATATCGTTCTGGACGTAACACTTTGATCACCTGGGACCTTTTCCACGCAGTTTTTGAGGTAATTTGCACATAATTGGAATATCTGATTCGTAAGTATGTAATAATAACTACGAAGTCGAAGCCCGTCATCGACGCAGTCAGGGATCTGACGTTGTACTTCGGTCTAACTAAGCGTATAATTAGCGATCGACGCACTGCTTTAACATCACGAGAATTTGCTGAGTTCTGCGCATCTAATGAGATTTAACATACTAAGGTTGCCGTCAAAACACTTCGAGCGATTGGCCAAATCGAACGTTCAAATCATTCCATCTTATCATTTCTAAGAACTGCGTCTACTGTTCATAGGGACTGGGATATACAATTGCGCAATTTTCAGTGGTCTCTGAATTTGCAATGTCACTCTGTGACTCAGTTTAGTCCGATCGAGTTGATATTCGATTATCGCCTTCGAGACGTCATCACGAATCGGCTAGTTATGGCTCTAACATCAGATGAAGCGACTGCTGATCCAACGGAATGCGATATGGTTAACCGAAGACAATGAGCTGCAGAGCGAATTGGCACCGAACGAGAGAAATGGAGATTGAGGTTCAACGCGAAACACAAGAAACCTTTTATCTACAAGGAAGGAGATCTGATCGTTCTAGAGAACGCACCTACTGCTACGGGAGAATCTCGAAAGTTAGAGCCCAAATATCGTGGGCCCTACATCATTTCGAGAGTTTTACAAAACAACAGATATCTCGTCGAGGACGTGGGAATCGCACGTCCCAACCAACAGAAATTCTGTTGTTCGGTTGAAACCGTGGATCGTCGAGAGTCCTGAACTCGATTTTTACGATGATGCTGCGGATTCAGACACGGAGTAATGAATCGAGATTATTCAATGCCATAATGGTCGAGTGTCATGGCAACACCAAATGAAGAGCACCGGCCACGGAAGAAATCGACAAGAGTCAGTCGCATCCGAACCATAAACCGAGCCACTGTATTTTGAACGCAATAAATTTATTATTAGCAAACGGTGCGCGTTAGTTTATTACTTTCCCTCTACAATTGTCAACACTGGAGAAACTGGACAACTGGCAACAATGGATGCCAGTCGTGAAATGCAGTCAGTCGGGCACGCTAGTGAAGCCGAGTAGACTTGTGTTGCTTACGGAGAGAAATTAATTAAATAAAAAAGCTAAATTGGTTGAACTCGATTGGTTTTATTCATTACCCATTCTGACAGTTCAGAAGTGGGATCAGTGATGCACGCGACGCGATTAAAACGAAAAAAGAGATACAAGACTTGTGCCGCGAGCGTACTTGAGGATCCCAAATTGACTAACTTCGAAACAACAGCGTTTGTATCGTTCCAAATCTAAACCGCAGTACTTGACGATGAACAGTCTACAAACTACAGAGTGAAAGGGTTTGTATCATTTGAAACCTAAGGCGGCGAACACACTGCCATCGTCCTATAATTCTGCGTTCAGAGCTCTGCCCTTTTGTATGGATCTCTACACTCTGTGTGTGCAACTCTTCAAGCAAGTATATAGACTACAGTGAGCGCAGAACTCTGCACGCTAGAAAGCGTGCTGTGTGTTTGGCGCCTAAGAACGCACAAAAATTCAGTCTTCATGGTAAATGGACTAACAAAACGACCATTTTTTGATAGAGATGAAAATATTTTTTTGTATTTATAACACCCAACGTTGCGTATACACAACATTTCGTAGAAGTATAAAATAATCAAGACTTATATGCGTTTGTCCCCAACTTAAATATTTATGTCGTACATAAGGCATTTTAATTTTTTATATGGTGTGAGAAGTTATGACTTGAGCATATGGTAGTTTTTATAATTATTTTAATTTTTCGACCTGGGGATGACTCAAGTAACCGCTTTTGGAAATTAGAAATAAAATAAACCCTTTATGAAAATAAGCATATGAAAAATAACAAACCCTGTTTCAACTTTTCTTTTCGAGACTGGAGTAATTGTTACAAGTTATTTTCTTGTTTTTAATACCAAAAAAACATCAAATTTGAACTGTTACGTTTACGCAACGTTGAAGAAAAATGGGTTAAAGTTCAATATAGACGAAACTGTAATTCGGAGGGTTACTAATTGGATGAATATCATCTTTTCCTTTGAGCGAAATTGCATATCATAAACTTGTAACGTTAATTCTGCATAAAACTTAAAATAAGCATATTTAGGGTATTGTCACCTCTTTGATAGTCCAGCTTGAAGTCACTTCAAGCCTAACTTAATTTTCACGCTATCCATTACCAATCTACACATCATTAAAAGCTCAACCTTTCAATTAAATCACAATAATTCATCGTGTATAGTTTATCAGTATATTGTGGCGCCCACCAGCCATTATTAGCGTGCTCTGCAGCACAATATTAAACCCACTTTGTTGCTTACTTGTATTGTATTGTACATGTATCTTTCCATACTGCTCGCAGTACGTATATGAAATCTGTTAATATCTTTCATCTTCTATAAACGAAGCTTACGTCATTTCAGGTGGTACCGAGACGGCTAGTGACCACCGTTTTACTATCATCTGGAGGTAAGAGAACGAAATAACTGAAGCTTTGAAATCTTTTGGTATCCACACGAGTAATTTCCGCGCAAAACATTTACAAGTGATTTCTTGCCCAATGGACTTATATGGTCGAAGCAAACGGTATATCCACTGAAGTCATTCAATGGATAGAGTGGATAAACTGAACTTCAGTGCGACGATTAATCGGTCACTAAATACGTGCATATATGATCAAAAGTGGTTCGAGTCGTAGGTGGCGTAAAAACGCATTTCATTCATAACAAGCAAGCATGAATTGGTCATTGTTTCATATGAGGCACGGTTCAAATCGTGAGTTTTTTGAATGAAGACGTTTTTGAATGTCAAGCAGCGCATAAATGACACAAATGATAAACGATTTTACATTGAACCCTTCAGTAAAGGGTTTTTGGTGCTCTTTAAAAACTTGGACGAATAAACTATTGATTTCATGTCTTCGGGATGGTTAAAGTCTCTCTTCGATTATCAATTGGTAGCTTCGGTACTATGATTCAATTTCAAATGAAAAGCTTGATTCCAAAATAGTGTTCAACCAACAGTAACATACCTAGACGATAGTGGGTTGAATTCATTCATAATTTTGCAGTTCATTCAGAGCTGCAGAGTTTTCGACCGAATAGCCTTGCTCTTGACAAACTTCCTCATTTTGTACATATGGGTAGTGGTCCACCTTGGTCCCTGTTGCGTGATACCACACACAACCTGTAATGTGTTTACATTTGTTAGAAACCATGTGTCTTGCCCATGAATCACAGCAGATGCACATACGATGTGATCCACATCATAAAGCGTTACAATGTGACTTTTGAAAAGCGCGGGAAGTACGTTATGCTACTTACAAATTTCGTAGGATTATTTGTTCCAACTTGTGGTATGTTCAATCGTTTTGTTGGTAATACTTGTAATGTGATAGAGAGACCTTTAGAAAATGCAAGTAGGCGAAAAACTTGTCATGTTAAGTTAATGTTTACTATTCAGCAATTATAGTGGATAGCGTACTATCTCCAAGTATGTTGTATATTTGATGGAAAATGGCACGGGGTTTGCTAGATAATTGTGTTGGCGATTGTTTTTGGATGGGCGGACAAGGTCGTGGTAATCAGTCTTAGAAAGATAAAGATTGAAATCTGATATGACGAATTGGAAAAGGTTTTACTTGGTTCAACTACTGCAATTGCAATTTACATTTTTGTGGACTATCTAGCGAAATTTCGGTTTCGATTTCTATATAGATTTCAGATACTTCGACTAAAATAAAAACATATTTTAGCTGATACGATGTAACAATTGATGAGGATTCCCACCACACGCACGTGTTCCTGCGGGAAGGAAGCCCCAAATAATAAACAAACCAGTATGATGTCCTAGAAAAGGAAAAATCAGGATCGGGGATATACTCGTATGACCTTTTGAATTTTCACTGATTACAAAAGACACGATATTGCTATTCTATGGACTGTTTTTCAAATCAGACACTACAGTTTTGATTTGATCTTCACCAAATTTTCAGATAAGATGTATTTGTAAGAATTTGTGATGTGAATGGTTTTTTCATATGGAACCGAAATAGCGGCCGGTTGAAATAGAGTAAAAACGGTTTTTCTTTTAAACAAATCTAATGCACAACTTTTCTGAATGTGCCTCATATTTGATAGATTTGTCCTTTGTAGATATTTTTAGACGCTGTTTAGCAGAAATCTGGTCTGAGGGAATCCACCGGGAGATCGATGTTGGGTTTATCAGTCTTTAAGGACTTTAATGGGAGAGTGTTAGTATGGATTCCCAAGAGGTACCAAATCATGTGTAAGTCATGTATTCGCCATTTGACTACGGGTTTTTTGCTTGTTTCAACAATGTAGTGAAGAATAAGGATTAATTTTGTTGCTTTATGCATTATGCTGTTTTTGTAATATTATGCATTGGATCGTGGGTACTTCGGTGTACATTTTCGGGTATCCTCCTCTCAAATACGAGTATCTATACCTCCTCTGCCGCTGCTAGTGAAATTCTTAGCCGTGCTGAAAGGAGTACAGTAGAGCCTCGATTGTCAGACACGGTGAATCTGTGTAAAATTAAATGAAAATATCCACTACTTCCTATATTTTTGTGATTCTCAATTCCTTATAGTACTGGGACATGTTCTCAAGTGAAATCGAGGTCTAAGAGTAAGCGTGTTTTTAGAATAAACTTCTTTTTAATTTTTTTCGATTTTCTACATTTTCTATATTTTTTTTTATTTATCCGTTTTCGACGAAAAACATTTAAAATGCCTCGAAAAAATGCATTTTAGATCAGAAATAGCTTTTTTTCTTGTACTGTTTCGCAAAGAATCGAAATCCGATTTTGTCCGACCTTATCTGAAGTCTCTACATAAACAAAAACCAGTCTTACCTCTTGAAGAAAAACGTAATTTATTTAAGGAATCACAGCTAATCAGCTCTTAAGGGTTTTGTAAAAAAACAATTTTAACAAAGACCTATTAGTTTTGCATCCTGTCAGTTCGTCTGCCCGCCCGACTGTCCATACATTACAGCAAGTTTACTCAGAAACTATAGAAGCTACAAAGCTCAAACTTTATGGGAAGTTCGGAAGTGCTGGTCTCTCGAGAGTTTACATCTTATCAAACATTTCAAATGAAATAAAAAAGTCATTTCATGATCAGGTGGTCCAGAGATAAGCAAAATGTATGAAAAATTAGTGTCTCTCCCCTCGCGATTCGAAACATTGGAGCCGAAAAATTTGGAAAAATCATTTTCACCCATAAAATCAAAACGGTACCCTTAAACTTCATAAATTTGTGCAATTATGTAGATAATTATTTCTCATACTTAAAACATTTCAGATCATAACCAAATGAGTCAGAGCCATTTCAATTGTATGGCACTGTTAGTTTCTTCAGACTTTCATGAAAATTCGTGGAATAGTGATTAATTTGAATATGTTCAATTGGCCGAGCATTCAGAAAAATTACTTAAGCTGGAACAAAATGGCGGCTGTTATGTATCCTGTGTTTTCATCTTGTCCAATTAAACGCTATTATCTTGTTTTTTCCGACAATTATATGTTTCGGGAGTAATTTGCTCCCTTCTCCAGTGTCAATAATTGATACTGAAGAAGAGAGCAACTTACTAATATCGTTTAATTGGAAAAGATGAAAACACAGGATAGTCTGGAAGCGCTAAACATGGGAAAATATACAGAGGCTGTTACGTGCTTATGAAAATAACTCTACATCTTTAAGATAAATTCGAATGATTTCTTATACAAGTACTATATTGGATGAATAAATCATATCATCGATTCATGCCATCAGAAAACTTGTTTCGAATCCTAGGATGGCTACAAAGCCCTTCTGGCAGGAGCACTCTCCTACTTACACGACTTGTTTTTACCGTAGATAGTCAAGTAGGGTATCAAATGAAACGTTTGATGAGATCTTTCAATGTCTGGTAGTTTTTGGAGGGACCCCAGACCATAGCTTGTTGAGCAAGCACCTTCGCCTATTTGAACTGGCATTAATTGAAAAAATAATTGACTTAATAGATTAAAATGTCAGTAACGGTTTTTGCCAAAGTTGATTTTTCGCTCTTCCTGAAAGCGATCTTCTCTGGTAACCTTATTTCTTTTCGAAAAGCCAGAGAAGTTGGTCAGATGACTTTTCTCTTAGCGGGGGTTACAGGATGGCAGATTGGTTTACTTTTCGTCCAGAAAACCGCTGCAGATTTTGTCCCTCCTCACAGACCATATATAGTATTTTGCCTAAAGGATGCAATTCACCACGGTTCCTTCTGGGTCTTTCCTATGTCGCTTTCGGATGTAAGATAAACTGTAGCTTCAGATGTTCAACTTATTCTGAAAAGATCTTAATTCATAATGTTCTTTTTTGTTGCGTTAGGAAGATGAGGGCCGTTTAGAAGCGCAACTTTATACCACCCATCAATCACCTCCCCTATGAACCTAAGAATATAACGCATAATTCGGATTATACCAGCTTTTCTATGAGTCAAGTCTTCGGGTTGCTGGGATGCCTTTTCCAGTGCTAGGGGAGGAAGAGAAGGGGATAGCTGGAAAAAACCCCTCCGCTCTCAACGTATCCAGGCGCTCATGTTCACGGTCATGACAGCCCAAACATAATACTCATATTTGACAGGGTTCCGTTTCTCAAAGCATACTTCCGATAAGACTATACGGGGAGAGCTCTCCGTTTCCTGGATAAAGTTACAGGCATCATTTCTGGCGCAAAATATGCATCCAGAAAACCGTTACTTACTAATTTTACTAGATAAGGCTGCAAATATCCACTACTGCTTAAGAAATGGGTTAGCTGGAATTCAGTCTCACTATTCCTTCAATTAAACCACGTCCTGAGATTAGAGATAAGGTGCGCCACCCATCTCCCATTCACATTTAACCTATAACAATTGCCAACACCTGATTACGCGCTGCCTCTTTATCATCCCCGTATCTACTCATCGAAATTTTACGTCTCTCTTGAACAAGGAAAGGGGTATTGACCCCTGCGATGGGTAGCACTCTGACTCAAAAATTGTCCAATATAAAGATGCATTCTTCACCACATGTCGTCGCTGCACCTATGCCAGGCATTCAGCTTCTTGCCTTCCATGGTGGAATTACAGATCATTTACACAGTTCCGTGGATGGAAAAATTTATCAACTTTAAGTATCAGCTATTTAATACTCGGCGAGTTATTATACATTTTGTCTTAGGGCGTTATGATGTAATAGCTTCGAGTTGTTTCGCATAGAGGGGAATGTTTTCTCCGTTTTGCATAGGTGGTTTACTTTTTGCCTCGAAAGAGCTGCATTTTAATTGTTTTTATGTTGAGGTTACTGTCTTCAAAACTTCCATATTCTTGTTAATCAGGTCAGCACATACTGGTAAAATTAAGAGCAGAGGCCGACAATAAGGAAGAATTCGGCGACGCAATAAAGAAAGTCCTCGGCAAAAGCGCAACTATAGCCTCGCTCGAGCCGATGGCAACGATCGAAATAAGAGGCATTGACTGCGTCAAAGATCTGGCCGAGGTAGAAGAGGCCATCAAAAGGCAGTTCCCTAGCGTGGGAAGGATCAAAGCGAGACTCACACCAGAAAACAAAAGGAGACCGGAAGGACGCCGAACGATTACTGAACAAGAGCAAAGTACGAATAGGGTCGGTTATCTGTAGGATACGGCGAAGAGCAACGCCTCTTCAATGTTTCAAATACCTTGGCTATGGTCACACCACACAATTATGCAAAGGACCCGAAAGGGTGAAATGGGACATAAAAGAAAAGAGTGTACGAAGGAGGCACACTATATTCTTTGCAAGGATGCTGATCCAAGACCAGTTTTTCGACCCGTCTTAAGATCAGGAAAATGCCGGGTTTTCCAGGACGCCATAGTCAAGGCAAAATCAGAACCTCGATGACCCGCATCCTGCAACTAAACCTACAACGCAGTTCAACCACCCAAAATCTGCTTGAGCAGTTAGCGAGGGACATGATAGCCGAATTCTTGCTGCTGAGTGAGCAACATCATGATAAAAATCCTGCATTATGGTATTCTGATGAAACCGGTACTGCCGCCATCTGGGTTTAGAACAGTGATTTGCAAGCTGAGAGTTGTGGACGGGAGGATGGTTTTGTGTAGGTTCGGTGCTCAGGGACCACCTTCTTTAGTGTGTAGAAAACTCCGAACGAATCGATAAAATCTTTCTAAGCTAAGCTTAATGCTCTGGAGGGCGCTGCCTCGAACACAAAGGGCAAAGTGCTCATTGGGGAGACTTCAACGCTAAAACAATCGAATGGAGCATGCCTCTAGCAGATCCGCGGGGAAAACGAATCCTAGAAATTGAGGCCAGGACGGCGCTCGTTGTACTAAACACCGGAAATATGCCGATTTTCCGCCGTATTGGCTCTGAAGGAACCATACTGGACATGATATTCGCCTCGGAGTTCTTAGTACGGAGGATACACAACTGGAGAGTATTAGAGGACTCAGAACCTGGTCATCAGTGCATTCTGCTTGAAATAAGCGCTGTTGTCTCCTGACGCCCGTACTCTCGGCTTTCTCCAACTAGATAGAACATCGGAAGGATGGACGTCGAGAGGTTCGTCGAGGGGCTCACAGGGAAGCTTCGGAGGGGACGGAAGAACTGGCAGCTCAAGACGTGGTGAACTCAACTATGAGCATCATTTTGACTACTTGCTGCGCTTTTACGCCCCGTCGAAAACCCCGGCACGGCAAGCCCCCAGTGTACTGGTGGTCAACTGAAATCGCTGAAAAACAAAGGGAATGTCACGACCTCGACGTGAGGCTCAACGGGTGCGGAACCGTGACAAGGCACGCAACCTGGTGGCAGCATATAAGTGGGCCAGGAAATGCCTTCGCAAATTGATTAACACCAGCAATGCTCGCTGCTGGCAAGACCTACAGGACAATGTGAACAAGGATCCGTGGGGCCTTGGCTACAAGCCAGTTGTGCGGAAGCTTGGTTCCCTACGGGGATCGTGTATACATGACACGGAAAAGATGGACGGGATAGTGTGGGCACTCTTCCCCGCCCATCCCGTCCGTGTTTTCGCTGTCAATGGTGAAAAAGCAGTCGAGTGTCCACTTCTCACACAGCTGGAACTGGAGGAGGCAGTCCTTTCGTTGAAAGCGAGGAAGGCTTCAGGTCAAGATGGTGTTCCGGCTGAGGTGTTGCGGCTTGTCTTTCAACATTGTCCTAACTTGCTGCTCAGCACATTCAACGCTTGCCTACGGGACGGGGTTTTCCCGGTACGATGGAAGGTAGCGAGGCTCGTGCTGATCAGCAAGGGGAAGGGAAATCCTGGATCACTGTCTGCATACCGCCCGTTATGCATGCTAGACACGGTTGGGAAAGTGCTCGAGAAACTCATCAAGCGAAGACTCACTGACGCGATTCGTGCTGCTGGTGACCTATCTCCTTGGCCGTACGGCTTTAGAGCAGGACGTTCTACCATTGATGCGATTGCAGAGGTGGTGAACGCGGTCCAAAAGGCAGAGGCATACAGTCGTGCCAAGCGACGGATCGTCCTGTTGGTGACACTCGACGTCAGGAACCCCTTCAACTCCGCTAGATGGGTTGATATTCTGGATACGCTGGAAAACTCTTTTCAAGTTCCAGAATATCTAATGCGACTTTTGAGGAACTACCTAAAGGACTGAAGCCTGCTCTACGACACGACACACGCAAACGAAGGATGGAAAGTACATCGGGTGTGTCCAGGGATCTATCCTTGTTCCGGACCTGTAGAACGTCTCTAACGGCGGGCTACTGAGACTGGATATGTCAGAATGGCAGCAGTTTTGGGTGAATTGTACGAAGGGAAAGTGGACGGCGCGCCTCATCCCGGATGTGAGACCGAAGGCATGGTGAGACTGACTTCTATCTGACCCAGATTTTGAGCGGGCACGGGTGTGTTCAGTCTTACCTGTACAAGATTCGTAAGTCACGGCCCCCCGATTGTCGGCTTTGCCCAGGAGAGGAAGACAATGGGACAGTCTGCGAAGGGCCCTCTACAAGCAGACGAGAGAGCTCACTCTGGATAATATAGCCGCAGTAAGGCTCGAATCGGTTGACAAATGGAACCAGGTGGCACATTATGTTCGGGCAGTCCTAATAGATAAAAGGGAGTCACATCAGCCGGGGGTGTTGGGGCTGGGGGATCGCTTTTCTGGCACTTCCTCTTCCCTCTCCCCGCCCGCTAGAAGAGGGATCCCCCAGCTTGAAGGCGCCTTACGGCGTAACAAAACGAGACCTGATCTGAAGTAATTTGTCAAACAGTTCCAGGCCAGGTTCTCAGGTTGACAGGGGAGGTGTTTAATGGGTAGTCCAGTCGCCTTCTTGCGAGCATGGGAATCCCACACTCTGTGCGTAAATGGGTATTCACCTAGCTACCAGAAAAAAAAAGACTTCATAGCTACCGAATCGCGAGACGCGGGAGTTGACGGAGAATGATTTTTACAATTTGTTTGAGAGACCATGATGAATTTTAGACTATTGGGCTATTGGAGAAGAAGGCTTGTCGATTTTGAAAGATTTTTAGTATCAACTCTTGAAAAATCTACCGAATTAGTTCACTCGCTGCGTTATATCAGTCATACTTCAATTTCAGTTAGAACTCTATTTTGTCAAATAGGATTTTGCATCAACAAACATACGAGTATATTATCTAAAACGAATACCATATAGGATCCTATTTGCAATAAGCACACAAAAAGCCTTTCACAATTTTTCAAACTGCAAGTATTCTAACATATTTCCATAAAGTACATTTTCGCGTATTTAAAATCTATATAAAATTCAAGCAAATAAAACACTCCAAAAACAAATATCGATTAGAAATATATTCGAAGAAGTAATATTTCCATTTGCAAATTGGAAATTTCTATTGGGTCACGTTTCTTTTGCTCGTGGTGAAATGGTTCCGGAATACTTAATAGGGTAGAAGAAGTGCAACCTATATAAGACTATCGTTGAGAATCATAATTTTTTAAAGAAATTTTAGAGAAGAAAGAAAAAGTAAGACCCCGCACATAAAACAAGTAAATTTACTTTAGCAGCTACCAGCTGTATTTTCGTGAAAGAAAATTGATAATGCAACAGGCGAATTTCATTTTGAACTTTGTTTATGGCGGACTGGATGCTACAAAGTAAATTGCATTACGTGCATACAAAGTTTCCTAGACGGTAGCGAAAATGTTATTTTAAGAACACGAAACGAGAGTGGTTTTGAAACGGAGGAGTACCTTCAGAATTTTGTTAGCTTTGAACCCAGAAAAAAATTTCAGTAGTTTGCCATTGAAAAGCTTTTGGTTTTATGAAAAATATCCAAAGCATTATTTAATAAATAACACACAAACAAAATAAAGCAATTTTATTTATAACACAGATTTTCTTTAAGAAATCGATTAATTATTCAATAATGTTATAAGCATTGAAAAAGTAAGATTTAAGAATGTTTTTCTTTAATTTTTTACAGGACGTAGTAAAGGTATTCTATCATCAGAACTCTGGAAACTAGAAGCCAAAAACGTTTGCGACATGTCAACTTGACTTATGATGGATATACCAAGAGGCGCCGATTAAAGTTTGTTATAATAAAGCTACAATATTTTGGAGCAACAAATGCTCTTAATGGTTTTAATTTTTTGCAAAATTTTCGATTATTTTTGCATCTTGAGCTTAAGGACGAGGTAGGAAATTTGGCACTTAATTTAAAAAAATTGAATTTTGGAATTGTTTTCAACTGTGATTCATAGCATAGTAAAATTAGAAGCTCAGGGGTATTTTAAAAGTTGGAAGCTCTATCATGTTCTCAAATTGGTTTCACCAAGTTCCAAGTATATTGTATCTTAGCAGATGGTGCTTGTAAATAATCGACAATATTAAATCACACTCTAAATTTAAATGAGAATTAGTGATAAAGAAACTGAGTGCTTAAAAGTATTCCATAGATGTCAAGAATAACTGTCAGTTCAAGAATCCCTAAGGTGAATTCGAGATCTCATCGAGGAACCCACCGTTTTCATAAAAAGAATTAAAGTATACAATCACGTACGGACAAGGAAGTGAATCTTGCGCTGTAGCTCTGATGAACGCGTGCAATACCACAGATATGCAACATATGCTGTGTTTCACCTGTGCGCCTAGCAGTCTTTTTACTATAATATACAGTCTGAGCAAGCTTATTTGCGACCAGCTTTTGTTTCTGAATGTTGAAAGATAGCTGACTACTGTGTGGACCATGGTGAAGAAAATCAAGTGGCTTTTGTGTAGCTTTAATTATCTTTGACAATTTCATTGAATTCATGATAATCTATGGTGTGACAGCCCAAGCCGGATCTTGGCCTCCACAATTAATCTACTCAAATTATCACGGTTTTGCGACCTCGTTCGCCAATTGATCACTCCCAACAACAATTTGGTGTCAGCTTCTATCATGTCTTTACATCGAATCGTCGGTCTTCCCACTGGACGTCTGTTTTGTGCCTTACCTTTTAATTTTTTTTTGGATAGCCGGTTTTCTTCCATTTTTTCTGCATGACCCGCCTATGGCGATTTGCGTAGCTTTGCGCTTGTACAAGGGAGGTCAAAAAGTTTCCGACTAGACAGGGAAGGGGGTCGAATTGAAACTTCAAACTATTTTTCCTTTTCTATATGCATATGTTCCCTTAACTCTAATGAATTTTTCATATCCATCATATAATTTGTCTTGGTTGTCAAAATAGACTGAAATATCTAACATGACTTCATCAACGTCGCTAATTTTTTTTCCATGCTGCTCTTTTTCATCTTTGGAAATAAAAAATAGTCGCTTGAAACCAAGTTGGACTATAGCGTGGGTGACGGAGTTGTTCAAAACGGCATCCGTGAATGGCAACCTTTGAAAGAGGAGCACACCCTTTGCCATTTATCTTTTTTTTAACCTTACTTGCTTCTTTGAATCGATCTAGTAAAAAAGTGTAGTACATTCCTGGTGTAGAGGCATCACATTCCTTATAATTAATCAAAAGAATATATACCAAAAAAAATTGACGCTATCACCTTTCCAGCCAATTGAGACACTTTGAAAGGGGTGTGACTTCTTTATGCCACTGCATTGACTCTTGCTGCGACACAGGATCATAAAAGTGGATCCAATTTTATCACTAGTAACAAGCCGAGCCATAATTTCTTCCCACTGCTTTCCATAGCGGCCCAAAAACTCACGAGAACATTCCACGCGCTCGTATTTTTGAAGTGGTGTAAGCAGCTTCAGGACACATCTTGGGACAACTTTTGGCATTCCGAGATGTTGATGTAGGATTCTTAGAATGGTTGATTCAGATACTTCAATCAATGTTATAAGTTCCTTTTTCTTTAGCCGGCCATCTTCCAATACAAGTTTTCCTACTTTTCCCATGATCTCTGGTGTGGCAGTTTCAACTGGCTCTCCAGGTAGAGGGTCGTCTTCCATTGAGTCCCTCTTTAGCTTGAAAAGTCGGCGTCAATTTTAAACCCTAGTTTTGCAAGGAACAGAGCCCCCATAAAGAGCTCACGTCTCATGAAAAATTGTCCAATGTGTATTTCCTTGCTTGGTGAAGAGCTTCATCACCGCGCGATATTTAATTTTGTCCATAGTGACTTCGGTTTCTTCACCAGTTGAAATTGTTTACCCACCCATGTGTTCCTTCTAGAAGCTGAACAAATCCTAATCTGAAGACGCCATACCAGTATCAGGGAGATGGGTGGGATGGTTTCAACATTTAGTCCCTACGACTTGAATATTTGCTTATTTGTGTTAGCCGTGGGTTTTGGTATTAGCTTGCAGATGCATGTTACGCAAGCATACAACAGTATTCATTGTAACATACTATTCCAAATAATACTTTGCTTTGGTATGCTAGCCAAAATAGTCCGCCTTATCAAAATGAGAATGACGTCGACATTTTACTCAGTTTTGACAATCTTGAAGACCAGCTCCATACACAGGAAAGCAAAGCTCCAGGTATACATATCTCTGACAAGACCTGTGCTACGCTATGGGTGGGAAACATGGACCCTAGCCCAAGTATCGGCAAACATATTAAACAGCTTTGAGAGACGGGTCTTGACGGGAATGATCTGAGCAAAGCCAGACGGGGACCAATGGCAAGTTCGATGCAACCATGAGCTCTATATCATTTTTGTTTCAATGATAGTAAGACTACGGTATCTACAATGGACTGGCTACTTGAATCGTATGGAAGAACAACGGATACCCAAAAACGTCTTCGTTGGGGCGGAGACTAGTGGGGAAACCGGCAAAACGCTGGTCTGACTCAGTCGACGAAAACGGTTCGTCACTGCTCGGATTCCGAAACTGAAGGACGCGGTTGTTGCACCGAGACCGTTGGAGGCGCTTTTGCAGGAGGCGAAGGCCCGAGAAGGGCAATAGTTCTATGAAGAACAAAAATTTAGTTTTTACGCTAGTTGGGCATGAAAGATTACATTTCTGGACGAAAACGTGTGAGTTTACTAGATTCGGGTGCGACCCACATTATAGTAGAAGGAAGAATTTGGAAATTATTTATTGCGCAAGGGGTAGACCTGTAGAAGACAAAGCGACCAGCTATCAATTTAGCGGAGAGAAATTACATAAATCTGAAGCATGAAGTCTGTCAGCGGTTTCATCGGGGGTGATGGACACTTCTCAGGAGCTGCCACAGTCCATCACCCTTGAGGCAGCTCGACTGCATGGTCCCAAGGTATAACTTGGACCCTTTATATGCATGTAGGAGTACGCCCAATATGCAAGTTATATCGAGCTATCTGATTCCACAATAGGCTGTGGTTATCAACTCAATTTGTTTAGAACAATAGTGCCAGTCTCCTAAGTGAAAGAACAACCTGTCTTCACTGGGACCATATAAAGGGTCCATTTTATACTTTGGGACCATGCGCTCGAGCTGTACCGATGATGATAGACTGCGGCAGCTCCTGAGGAGGGTTCGTTATCCTCGACGAAACCGTTGTTTTGCTGGCAACAGCTCCTTATGCTGTAAACGCTGGTCTTCATCGGCCCAAGAAATAGTGCTATCATGTTCATAGCCAAGGTGGCCCGGGTGAAGAACATGTTGTTCCTTCACTTAAGAGACTGGCACTATTGTTCCAAACGCATGAAGTTTGTGCACCCGTTACGATGAAGGAGATTACTGGGTGGTTGGAAACTTTTTGCACCTGTTCCGAATACTTCATTTTAGTAGCGGATTCTGCAAATTTATGTCGTTCACAACCTGTGAAATTTTGCAACCAAGAATACTAATGACACCAGAGGATGATATACCCCTAAGAATGCTAGTCGAAGAAGCGCAGCGAAGCATATCAGAACTTTGATTGAACAAATTGAATAGCAACATTACCTGATGGCGCCGGCTAATCAAGGTTATATATGGAAGTTAAATTAAATAATACTTCTAGGTGCGGTAGAACGTTCTGAAAGTCCATAGTCATCATCAAAATTGCTTGTAACAAACAAAGATAGAAAAATTGGAGGCTGAATAGCGTATCGAAATACGATTTGTCATATGTCCTCTATTTTAGATAAGCTCTGTTTTGCAAGAATCTTTGGATATTAGGTTCGCACACTGGCAGATACCAACAACAGCTGGTTTAAAGCCATAAAATGTACCTACTGTTTCCTTTGTTCATATTTTGGTTTGTTTGTCTTAGCACTACAGCCTCCTTAGGGTCTTCACTTAGAGAAAGTTAAAGTTTCTAATTGTCTTTATCGTTTGTATTGGCACTCGAGAAGATGATGATTAGTACAATAATATATTCACTCCTTATTCAAAAAAAAGAGAACCAAATCATATTCCATTTAATAAGAGTATGTAGGCGTAGTCTAACTTTGGGAACCATACCAAAGCGGTGGAGTCAGAAGAGGCATACAGGAAGCGTCTTAGGAGGCTTAGCAACAACAGCACGGCCAGCTGCTGAACGACGTGAATAGGGATCCATGAGCCGGGGGCTGGAAGCTAGCCATGCGGATGCTCAGAGCTCAACGCTTGCCATACACATACGAGGCAGAAAAATGAACGTGATTATTCGGCATCTTTTCCAAACACACTCCGTTCTTATTGAAACGATCCACGATAAAACTCAAGCGGATTGGCTACTCTTTGCGAAGACCAAATAGGTGGAAGCACGCTATACTTTCGAAGTACTGGAAAGTCGTCAGGGTCGCGCCGATCAACATGGGGAATCCCTCGTCGTCATCTAGATGCGACCGGGAATGTACTCAAAAAACTCATCAGGCGAAGAATCTCTGACGGGATTCATACTTATACTGATGGGGGCCTATTTCCATAGCAGAATGGCTTTAGAACAGGTTGCTCTATCATCAACGCTATCGGAGAAGTGATGATCGCAGTCCAGCGCGCAGAGGCACATAGCAGTTCCACCCGAATGTTTGTCCTACTGGTCACTCTTGATTTCAACGCCACTAGATGTGCGGATATCCGGAAGCAGTAGAAAATCCTTTCGAAGTACTAAAATATATTATGTGGATTTCATGGGACAACTTGAAGGACCGTATGCTCTATGACACGATAGAAGGTCGCTGGAGGACGAAAGTCACGTAGGGAGTCGCTCAGGGCTCTATCCTTGGCCCTGACTTTCGGAACGTTTCGTATGATGGGCTCCTGTGGCTGCAACTGACAGGGAAGTCACGCCTAATCGGCTATGTGGATGATATTGCGGCGCTTAGTATGCTAATCCGCCGAGTGAGGGGCTGGATGACTACTCGCAATTTCAGCCTTGCACTGGAAATAACCGAAGAAATTTCCAGAGTCAGAATGATCAATATGGGGGAAATGCTGGGAGATTCGAAACCATTAGTGAAATACTTGAGCATTATTATAGACTTAAAAATGAGCTTTTCCGAGCAAATCAGGGTAACAGCTGATAAAGCGGTAGGGAGGATAATGGCACTTGTGCGTTCAATGGTCAATATAGGGGTACCCTCCTCATCAAGAAGACGATTTTTGATAAGCACTGTGCAATTTGCACCACTTTACGGATCGAAAGTATGTGGCGGTGCTTCCAGCAAGGAGCTGCACCCAAAGCGGTTGGCACAACTGCAAAGACAAGGAGCGCTACGAATTGCACGTGCATATTGAACAGTTTCCGGGTTGGCAGTTTAAGTGATAGCAGAAGTGATACCCATCGCCTTCCTTGCTAGAGAGCGTACCTAAGTAGAAGCGGAGGCTATAGCGAGGTAGTCGTAATGGAGGAGAGACAACACCGTCTCAGCGATTGGCAACAGTTCTGGGAGAGCGACACAAAGGGAAGATGGGCTGCGTGTCTGATACCTGAATTGAGGTAGCAGTGGCTTGACCGAAGTCATCGTGAGATTAACTTTTGCTTTACCCAGCTCTTGAGCGGGCATGGATGTTTTTGGTGTTACCTGTACGAGATTGGTAAGTTACGCTCTCCCTACTACGTGTCTTGCAAAGGAGAGATAGATGATGGCTGCCATACATTTTTTAATTACACAAGATGGGACAGGCTGCGCGTTGACCTTTTCAATGAAGTTGGAGCGCTCTCTTCAGAGACTATAATCGAACAGAGGCTTACATCCGTTCACAAATGGAAACGAGTAGCACATTATGTGCGGGCCATCCTGCAGAGTAAAACAAATGGCATACTTGAGCATCAGAAGACATCGAGGGCAAGGATAGCTTGTCTAGTAAGCCCTTCTTCAGTCTTTCTCCCTGCTAGAAACGAGATTTCTGGGTCCCGAAGACGCTTCTAGGTGAAGACAAATGAGGCCTAGCCCGAAGCAATGTGGTAAATTGTTCCCGGCCAGATTCTCAACAGACAGGGAAGGTATTTAGTGGCTGATTTATGGTGCCTGGTGCGCTTGGAAGTGCCACACATAGGGCGTAAACAGCCTTCACCTACCAAACAAACAAAAAACAGAAAAGCAGTGGAGAGAGGCAAAAGTGATATTTCTTGCGAAGTTAGGTAGGAATGACTTTACTTTAAGACATGCGCAAGCCACATCGTTTGAATTAAAAACGACGGAACATGTAATGGACAATCATACAAGGGGAACAACAATTATGAGCCATCCGCTGCATCCCAATCAACATGCATACAAAGCGCGCTAACAAGGAAGGTCGAAGAATTCTTGGCGCACAAAGAAGCCGCACCAGAGGTATTCCTTGATATAGAAGGGGCTTTCGAAAATGTAAATTATGTGGTGGTTTGAAGTGCACTAGTGAATAGACAGGTAAACCCTACCATAATCCACTAGAAGTCACAATCTCTTGCTACAGAACTGTCGCATATAAGGTGGAAACTAGAACCATACATATGCGTACGACACGAGGTTATCCACAAGGAGGGATGTTATCACTTTTATGTGGAGACTTGTGACTGACGTATTCTGAAAAGATTATCTGAAAGTGGCATATGTCAAGTGAATGTCGACGATATCCCTATCTTGGTCCAATGAAAATAAGAAGGAAAACGGTGTGAATTCATATAGACAGCACTTCGTAGTGCAAGTATTTGGTATCGACAAATCGGTTTCAACATTTATCTTGGTTAAACAACACTGGTACCATTTACAAAGAATTAAGAACTAAAGCCACTTCGCACCATAAGTTTATATAGAGTGGAATAAGAATTCAAGCGGAAAATTAAGTATTTTGGAATCCATCTGGATATTAAACATAAGTGGGACCGATATATTGATGTAACGACAACAAATGCCATAAGAGCCCTTATGGTATGTAGGAACAATGCAGGCAAGTCTTGGCGCTGTAGCCCAACAGTGGCACGCTGGATGTATATTATGATGGTGGGACTAATCATTGCCTACGGAGCTGTTATCCATGTGAACAAGGTTCCGGAGCGCACAAAAAGCAAGCAATTAATCGGGTGCAACGTCTGGCCAGCATCACCGGAACACTAAGGTCGCATAAAATAGAGGGACTCGAAAACATACTAAATTGAATACCCCTCTATCTTGAGATAGAACAGAAATCTAGTTCTACAATAATCAGAATATTCCAACAGGAAAGGGAGAGCGGCGCAAGCATTGGAAATAATGATCAAGTCAAATTTGTTTATGTTTTAGCACTACAGCCCTTTTCAGGCCTTTGCTTAGACATAGTTGGAGTATCTCATTGTCTTCATCATATAAATTGGCACTCGAGAAGGTGATATGGTCAGTACCACGCTTCGGGCGTATGTCCGTCCATCCAGCTGGTATATGTTTTGATTTTAAAGCAGTACGTACCATGACTGGACGAGATTAAAGTCCGTCCGTAGAACCGCTCGATGCAAATCTAGTTATTAACGAGATTCGAACCAACAACCTTCGACTTACGCAGCAAGAGCTTTTGTTCTAAGCTAAGGAACAAGATGGATTGGAGCTCTGAATCCAGTGTGCACCTTATAAACCACATGCAATCAAGGGTTATACAGACGGATCTAAGACTACAAAAGTAACCGGAAATGGGGTGTTTGGGGCTGGCACTAAACACTATTGCCCGCTAAAAATGACGCCAGGGATTTTCTTGGCAGGGGTCGATACAATTGCAGAAAATGCGTAACAAAACAAACTTAACGGAAGATAATGTTGACAAATAGGACTAAATCTTCTGAAAGTTTTAACTTCATGTGACTTTCCCCACATCAAAATTTTTATTTTCAAAATATAATATATGATTTTTGAGACATTTTAAAATGTCTAACCTGATTTTTAAATAACGGAAGGGGCTAAGGAAATTTTTTATATGTTTTTATATTAATCAGTACTTGGCCTTATCACATGCAAGCAATCAAGTTAATTCATTATCATCTATGGCGCGATAGCCCAAGCTGGGCCTTGGCTTCCAGGATTAACTTACTCCAATCATCATGGTCCCGCGACCTTGTCCGCCAGTTGTTTACTCCCAACAAGGATCTCCTGTCAACCAACATCGTGTCTTCCCATCGAGTCATCGGTCTTCCCGACGGATGTGCTTTAGCCGTTAATGTTCTTTTTGGTATCTTCCATTCTTTATACATGGCCCGCCCATTGCAATTTACCTGATCGTCAATAGTTCATACAACTCATCGACGTAACGCTGTCTCCACTCTGCTCGTTATTGCACTGGGCCATTGATTTTCCCGAGCACTTTGCGTTCAAATACGTCCACTGCCTTTTCAGATTGGCTGATCAGGGTCCAGATTTCACTTTCATACCAACAGCACAGGTTTGACTAGTGTTTTGTGAATGCGATGATTATTTTGCCTGTGCACCACTCTGGACCTTAAAATGGGAAATACGGAGTCATAGGCCTTATTCTCTGCGTTTATGCGGCGTCCAATCCCGTCCTTTTCGGTGCCTCTTATATTCAGGTTGGCTTCAGGGTAGATAAAATTATCCACACTTTCAAGGTTGTAGTTTCCTACGGTTAGGTTTTTCAAATTTGAGTTTTCTTCCTCGTTTGAGTCACGAATTCAGTCTCAGTTTCATTAACTCGTAGGCCAATTCGGTTTCCTTCGGAATTCTAGGCTCAGAAATGCTTTTTTGGCATCTCAGATTGAACCTGCCATAATATTGCCATCATCAGCATATTCTACCAAATGTGTGAACTTGAACATTAGTGTACCCAAGCTTACAGCTGATGTCCTCCTGATAACGTGTTCCAGGACAATATTAAAAAGCACTGGGGTAAGTCCATCGCCTTGTTTTAAGCCTGATTCCATTATGAAGCTGTCCGTTAGTTCACCGTTTACCTTGACCTGGGATTCTGTGTCTACCATCGTGATCTTGACCATGCGGATCAGTTTTGTTAGGGCACCAAAGTCAAGCATTATTTTGTACAACGCATTTCTGTCGACACTGTCATATGCTTGCTTGAAGTCTACAAAGAATTGGTGCATATCGATGTTATACTCCCAGCAATTTTCCAGCGCCTGCTTTACTGAGAATAATTGGGACATTGTAGACCATCCACTTCGAAAGCCTCTCTGATACTCTCCTATAATACTTTTATAGCACGATTTAATACTCCTTACATGATTTTGGAGAGCACTTTATAAGACGTGCACAGTTGAACGATGCCTCTATAATTTCTACACTTTAATTTGTCTCATTTTTTGTGTACAATACATATTAAACTTTTCCGCTAATCCTCGGGTAACTGCTCCTCTGACCATATCCTGCATATTAGTCGTTGCAGAAGTGTACGAGTATTTAGATGGAGACCCCTGCTCTGTATGAGTTCTGCTTGTATTCCATCTATTACAGGAGCCTTATTTTTTCTGAAATCCCATACTGCCGCCTATACTTCGTCTCTGGTTGGTGGTGAGACTGGGACCTTTTGCTCTGTATCTGGAATGTTCACAGCTTCAGCCGTTTTAGGGGAGGCTGTGAATAGCTTCTGGAAAGATTGCAGCTATTTGTTTAGAATTTCGACTAGTTCGCCTATAATTGCTCCTAGTATACTTTTGCAAAGACTTTTTTGTGGACTGAAGCCGTCTCTTAGTTGTTTGATAGAGGCATACACCGATCTGACCATGTAGGGTAATGTTATCGTTTATTTGTTGGATCTTGGTGCTGATGGTCAGTTGTTTCTTTTTTCAGCGAATTTTTCTTACTTTGATATCGAAGACTTGTGTATTGTACTTTTTTGGCTCGAGTTGATCGCTGGATCCTTTTTCTTTTTTAATCGCTTCCTTGCATTTTTCGTCACACCAGTCGTTCCTACTTTTATTTGCCTGATGCCCCAGCACCTCTTCGGCTGCTTTTGTTACTGCATCTCGTACCGTTTTCCACATGGTTTTAATGTCATCATTTCTTTCCCACGCCTTCGGGGATATGTCGATGCTATTTTGCAACGCTAACATCTATGTGGACGCTACTGCACTATCATTTAGCTTGTTTATCTCGTACCTTGGAGTAACTGATGCTCTTGGAGATGGGGCATCAGAACTTCACCCTTTAATGGTGGTCATGAACGGGCATCGTGTTTCCAACATTATGTCAATTGTTCCTGAATTTGACCCATGTCATGGTGACATGACGTCAACACATTTCATCGAGTCGAGCAATTGCGAATGTGGTATGGATGGGAAGATGGTTTGCTATTCCTAGCTATCATGGCCAAACTTAAATGCACGGCGAAGATGTGGGCTAACGCGCAACTAGTGTTTCGTACATGGATGGAATTCCGCATGGTCTTTTTGGCAGATTTTCTGCTTAACATAAGTGCCGCCGATGTACATATGATATTAATGAAGTCGAAAAAGTTTATGGCTGAATCGATTGTGGAGTACTATTATCGAATGCTTTCGTTGGGGCGCCACGGTGGTGTCGACGAACAGTAATTAATCCGCGATATGATTAACGAGTTGACGGACGATAATTTGCGTCGGGTATTGTCGGTCATGTGTTTTCTACGATGTGCTGATCTGTTACAATCGTTTTCGGGCATTGACGCATGCGCTGTGGTTGGTAAGACTAGTGTTGTGGATTGCCCAATCGGGGACAAAAACATTCAAGTCCAAAAAGTGATAACTCACGATAAAGGTGGCCCAAAATGTTTTAATTGTCGGGATCGGGGACACATTTCAAGCGATTACCCAAAACCGTCGGGGAAAAAGAAAAATGACAATTCTGTGATCCGGTTACGAAGACCATCACCGTGAACGATATCGTGTGCGAAGCGCTCATAAACTCGGGCAGTTGCCACTCATTTATAAAACGGAACATCGTGGATCAATGTGTCGGTACCGTTAAGCCGTGCAACAAGTAGATGATAGGATTCGCCGGTGGACAGGTGGAGTGCCGCGAAACGAAAACATTAACCGTCACATTGACGAGCAGCAATTTGTGTGTGACGTCATGATAAACGACAACCCAATCTTGCTGTATTACGTCATGATTGGTAGCGATGTACCTTCGCGTGGCCGTAGAGTGATTGACAAGGGTAAATGTTATGTAATTAATAATGCGTGCTAAAATATCAATGATACTTTGAGCAATTTCGAAAAACAGCGAGTCGAAGCGTTTCTATATGAATATCGTGGCTGTATCGCGGAAACGTTGTAGGACCTCGGAAAGTGCAGTATTATGAAAATGAACGCTGTTTTGACGTCAGACACTCCGGTAAATAAAAAACCGTACGGTGTTCCCATCCCGAAACAGAAAATAGTCGAAAGAATCGTGAACGAGCTACTGCAGCTCGACATAATCCGCCCGTCGACGTCACTGTATGCTCACCAATTTTCTTGGTGCGGAAGCGAAGACAGACACTGTGTCGGCTTCCGTGAGCTCAACGTGGTCACCCAAAAAGAACCATGGTCCATGCCTGTGGTCGACAACGTGGCGGGGAAAAACTACTTCACCGTGCTTGACATGATGTCTGGTTATTACCAGTTGGAGATAGCGGAGGAGGCCATACAGTACACGGCGTTCATAACTCACCATGGCTACTTCGAATTCAATCGAATACCGTTTGGGCTTCGAAATGCTCCGATAAATTTAACGACTTATGACGAGGCTCATAGCATCGATGAATGGCAAGGCGATAAGCTATGTGGACGAGGTCATAATTCCGTCCGAGACTGTCGAGCAGGGGCTGGAGTACTTGAAGGAATTCCTAGAAGTCATAAAACGCGAAGGACTAACGTTGCACAAGTCCAAGTGTTCATTTTTCCAGAACACAGTGAAGTCCCTTGGACATGAACTAACGGCTGAAGGAATCAGGCCCGGGAGATAAGAACCGTGCCAGTGCAACAATTCCCTAGTCCACAGAATGCTATCGAGGTCAGGCGTTTCCTTGGGCCCTTCGGCTTTTTTAGCAAATTTATTTCGAATTATGCCATCATAGCCACACCACTAACGCGATTGCTAAAAAAGGATGTGCTATGCAACTGTTCGACCGAATGCAAGGCGGCACATCAACAGCTGGTCAGGTTGTTGACTGAGGCATCCACCCGAGTCATTTACGACGAGGCATCACAGCATCAGTTGCACACCGATGCCAGGTTCGTGGGCCTTGCAGGCGTCTTGTTGCAGAAAAAAGGATCGGGACAGATGAATCCCGTTGCGTACTATAGCCATCTGTTCAATCCAGCAGAGAGCCGATACCATAGTTACGAGCTGGAGGTACTCGTGATCTTCGACGCGTCTGAATTGTGCCGAATGTACTTGTTGGGAAAGGAGTTCGAAATAGTAACTGATTGCCAGTTTGATCGCGACAAAGCCTCTCATTACGCAAGTGGCGAGATGGTTTTTGAAACTAGAAGAGTTCGATTACCGGGCTGTATTTCGTCCCAGAATAAGGATGCCTTACGTCGACGCATTGAGTCGTGCGCCTGTGGAGCCACCGACTGAACCGAGCGGAGTAGAGGAATATGTTGGTAGTGTCAACTTGTCGATGGAGGATTGGGTACGCACTCTACAGCGGCAAGATTCAGACGTGAAAAACATTATGGACGTTCTCGAGATGAAGGTGGAGTCTGAGCTGCCGGAGCAAATTCGCAAGGAATATGTTATAAAGAACAGCCGTCTCTTTAGAGTTGATGAGAGAGGGCAAAAAATGCTCGTTATTCCGAAGGGCATACGCTGGCGAGTGACGAAACTGTGTCACGATGACGCTGGACATCCGGGTGTCGATGGTACACTGATGCGAATGAAACGAAGTTTTTGATTCCCTCGAATGCGTAACTTCATAAAGAATCGGACAAAGATATGCATTGACTATAGTTATGTACGAGAGCCGAGAATAAAAGAATGTCAATTACATGGTATGGACATTTCCCGATTGCCATTTGAAATAGTCCATATGGATCACTTGGGTCCGTTTATTAGAAGTCGCTGCGGTAACGAGTATGTGCTGGTCATGGTGGATGTGTTAACTCGGTCCACGGTCTTAAAATCCAACAAGGTCAACGAAATCGAAACCTGTCCTCGAAGCAGTCTATCAGCTGACGATGTATTTTGGTCTCCCGCGTGTGGTGGTCACCAATCGGGGAACAGCGTGTAACTTGCATATCCTTGAGGATGACTGAAATGTCTACGACATAGCCCACATTAAAACGGCAACTCGAACATCTCGAGTGAATGGTATTGCCGAGCGGGTCTACCAGTCGATACTGGCTTACCTTAAAATGACATGCGCTAAACCAAACACCTGGTATGACGAACTACGACAGCTTCAATGGACGCTGAATACACGATTGAGTGCAACGACGAAGTATTCTCCAATCGCGCTAATTTTCGACTACCCGGTGAAGGACATCAGCGGCAACAGGCTTCTAACGGCCGTGAAGGATACTAATTTGGACGAGAAAACGATGAAAAACAAGAGAGAAGAAGCGATCAAAGATATATCTGAGGCTAGACTGAAGTGGAAAAAGCGATTCGACGAGATACATCAGAAAAAAAAGGCAGTACAAGGAAGGAGAGTTGGCCTTGGTGGAAAGGGCTATTCCAGCTACGGGTTAAGCCAAGAAGTTGGAGGCTACGTATCGTGGCACCTGTATCATCAAAAGAGTTCTGCAGTATGATCGATATGTCATGGAAGGGAGCGAAGCACATAAGAAACAGCGACCATTCAGTTCGGTGATGAGCAGTGACAAAATAAAGCCCAGTTGCGAATTATGCCTGGAGGTCGATGACGATTACGATGATCTCGCAGATGAGGAATTCGGCACATCCATTTAACTCGAGGCAATTTATCAACAAGAGAGGACGACTGTCATCCAGAAATGTTTTGCTACCCAAACGTTTATATGAACTATGGTAAGACCATCTATCTTCATTGTTCTATGCTTGTGTATAAAAACTGTTAGGGAGTCGATGTCGGTCCTTGAATAAAGTAAGACGCATAATTGAAGACCTTGGTGTTCGCATTTTAGTCTAAATCCTGAATGTTGAAATATGTTTGAAACAAAATATCGCCCGAATGCTCATCACGACTACGGTGGCATACTTCTATCCGATAGTCCATATTTTCAATGACTCTGAGACATAATTGAGGTTCAATGTCATGAATGTGCTGAATTATCTCAGGCTTTAGTTCTAGATTTGTTCTTGGCTTATTGACGTACACTTTTTTTTTAAATATCCTCAGAGAAAGAAGTCCAACGGTGTCAAATCACATGATCCTGACAGCCAATTAACATCGATCCCCACAACGTGAGATAACACGGCCATTGAATTTCTCGAGCAAAAGAGCCATTGTTTCGTTGGCTGTGTGGCAAGTGGTACCATCCTGTTGGAACCACATATCGTCCAGGTCCATAACATCAATTTCTGGCCACAAGAAGTCCGTTATCATTTCGTAATAGCGAACACCATTCATGGTAACTGCTTGGCCGTCCTCATGTTGGAAGAAGTACGGCCCGATGATGCCGCCAGCCCATAAACCGCACCAAACAATCACTCTTTGTGGATACATCGGCATTTCAACAATCACTCGTGGATTATCATTTCCCCAAATACGGCAATTCTGCTTGTTAACGAATCCACTGAGGTGAAAGTGTGCCTCGTACCTGAAGATAATTTTCTTTGTAAAGTCCCCATTCCCGTCTGTCTGTTCAATCAGCCATTCGGCGTATTGCCGACGCTTGAAATGGTCAGCAGGCTTCAGCTCTTGAGTCAATTGAACCTTGTAAGCGTGTAATTTAAATCTTTATTCAAAATTCGTATCGGTAATGTTCGTGAGATGTTCAATTTTTGTGCACGACGACGAGTTGAGGTTGACGGCTCTTCTGCCATACTATCGCGAACAACAACAATGCTTTCCGCAGAACTAACTGGGCGAGCATTCACAGGCGATTTCACATTTGCTACAGACCCGATTTGCTGAAATTTGCGCACAATTCTCCCGATTGTGGACACATCTGATCGATTATGCTGACCAAAAAATCACGAAGTGCACGAAATGCATTTTGATTTAAACGCCTATTTTCGTAAAAGGCTTCAACAACCTTAACACGCTGCTCAATTATGTATTTCCTCCATGGTTCAATTTATCAAACACTGAAACAAAGAAATGTCAAATTAAGTTGCGCGAAAAACTTGACGTTAAGGTGTGACTCACAATTTACATCGTGCACTACGGTTGGACCACCCTTCACTAAGTGAGGCGTTATCAGCGCTTCGACTTAGTCGGTTTTGGTCCACGAGCGGTGTTTTATTTCCCACATACCTGTCGGCTAGCCGGTTAGGGCACCCTCTATCCGCTACCTAAGGATCTAATGCGACTTTTGAGGAACTACCTAAAGGACCGAAGCCTGCTCTACGACACGACACAGGGCCAACGAAGGATGGAAATTACATCGGGTGTTGCCCAGGGATCTATCCTTGGTCCGGACCTGTGGAACGTGTCTTACGACGGGCTACTGAGACTTGAGATGTCAGATGAGTCGCGCTTGGTCGGCCATGCGGATGATGTTGCGGCTCTGGTCGCCGGACGCACCGTTGAACAAGCGCAACTTAGGCTAGGTACGCTAATGCGCCGAGTGAGGGACTGGATGACTGCTCGCGGGCTCAGTTTAGCACTGGAGAAAACCGAAGTGGTCATCTTGACAAAAAAGAGAATCCCTAGAGTAAGGATGATCAGTATTGGAGGTATACAGATCGAATCGAAGCCAGCGGTGAAGTACCTGGGGCTACTGATCGACTCGAAGATGAGTTTCTCTGAGCAAATCAGGGCAACGGCTGAGAAGGCTTCTTCGGGAATATCGGCCCTGAGTCGACTTATGGCCAACGTAGGGGGACCCAGCCCATCAAGAAGACGCCTCTTGATGAGTGCTGTAGGGTCAGTGCTACTGTACGGAGCAGAGGTATGGGGCGACGCTCTCAGCAAGGAGGTATACCGAAAACGATTGGCACAGGTACAGAGAAGAGGAGCACTGAGAATTGCATCTTCGTATCCAACAGTCTCCGACTCGGCGGTGAGAGTGATTGCAGGCGTGATACCTGTCGCCCTCCTTGCTAGAGAGCGCCGCGCTATTTACCTGCGCCGAAACGAGGATGCGAGGGAGATCGTTGTCCGCGAGGAGAGACAACGCTCGCTCAACGATTGGCAGCAGTCTTGGAGGAATTGCACGAAGGGAAGGTGGACTGCGCGCCTCATCCCGGATGTGAGACCGTGGCTAAATCGAAGGCATGGTGAGACTGACTTCTATCTGACCCAGCTTTTGAGCGGGCACGGGTGTTTTCAGTCTTACCTGCACAAGATCGGCAAGTCACGGTCTCCCGATTGTCGGTTTTACCCAGGAGAGGAGGACAATGCCTGTCACACATTTTTTGCGTGTACCAAATGGGCCAGGCTGCGAAGGGAACTCTACAGGGAGACGGGAGAGCTCACCCCGGATAATATAGTTGCGGTGATGCTCGAATCGGTTGACAAATGGAACCAGGTGGCACATTATGCTTGGGCAGTCCTAATATATAAAAGGGACTCACAGCAGCCGGAGGCACTGGGGCTGGGGGATCGCTCTTCTGGCAATTCCTCTTCCCCCCTCCCCTCCCGCTAGGAAAGGGACTCCCCAGCTTGAAGGCGCCCCAAGACGTAACAAAACGATACCTGGCCCGAAGTAATGTGTCAAACGGTTCCAGGCTAGGTTCTCAGATTGACAGGGGAGGTGTTTAGTGGGTAGTCCAAAGGTATCCTCCATGGGAGTCCCACACTGCCAGACTCGGCGGGCATAAATGCCTTCACCTCCCTACCACAAAAAAAAAAGGACGAGTCCGATGGGGGACCGAACGTCCCACACGGATCAAATTAATTAGTAAACCACAAAACTAGCTAAGACCACTTGAAAATGATAAAAACACTGGAAAATACTCTTTTTTCAAGCATACCTTCAAGCGAGTAAATAAAATTATTTTTAGGAGTTTCGTAGTTTTTCTACAATTTGTTATCAGTAAGCTTTGAAATTCAATGAAAATAAATAAAATACCTTTGATCAATAAATGGTGACTGCATATGATAACATAGCATAAAAATCTCACTTTTGGTGAACTCTAGGGCTCGTGGGCTAAATCTAGGACATCTAAAAAACTAAACGGCGATAAATTATGTAATTTTGCATCAAATTAAAGATATCGATCAAGTTTCATCAAAATCAAAAACAGTGCGGTTTCGCTCATTTGATAAACTTCTATAGAATGACCCAAACGTGAAATTTCTTTCTTGAACAGCCAGTATAGAGCCAAAGAATGAGAAATTCGCATGATTTCAACCTTTATATGCTTTAATTTATAAAAAAAGGAGGCAGACAGTAATCTAACTGATTTCGTCGAATTGAGCGCCATCATCATTCTACGGACATTTTTTTAATTATTTCCTTCTATGGCTGTAAAAACTGTGATAGTGTTAAAACTTAAAAAAAAAAAATATTATTTTCTGCTCTTATACAGAACAAAACAAAAATAGCCGAAAACTGTCTTTTCAGTTGTTTAAATCAATGACGCAAAATTTTAATATATCCTACCTATAAACTTGCCAACACATCAGAGCTAATAGCCGTAGGTGTATGCTAACGACTTACTTAACTAAACAGCAACGAACGTGTATTCAACACATTCGAAAATTCACAATTCTACCATGTCTATGACCATATAAGTTGAAAATTTTCAGAGAAAAATAAAAGATTTTCTTCTACGATACATATTTAAGTTTTATTTTTACCTATAAAAGCTATATTAAAATGGTAATCATACAATTGGATGAATGCATGTCATTAAGATTACAATAAATAAAGTCATTAAAAAAATGAACAACAAATCAAAATGAAAGTTGATTTACACGTAACAAATATCTATTTTTTTTGTATTTCTGCAATAACGATGCCACATCTGAAACGGAAAAGAAAGACAGCATAACGGGAACAACTAGATCAACTCCTCCATATGAGTTTCATGTCAATGTGCTGTCAACATGTGACGATTTGCCTATACAGATATTTTATCTGAGACTTCTAAGAGGAAATTAAATTTTGAATGCATGAATGGAACCGTAAGTAATGAATCTGACAACCCCCCGACGGAGGAAACAGAGCATCGTTCATTGAAAGGGGAAAAAGTCAAATCAAATGCCACAAAAGTATTTAGGAGCAAGTTGGATAGAGAGAACTACGCTCCTGTCAGAAGGGTTTCGTACTTGTCCTATGAAATGCAGACACCAACATAGAATAAGACAAGAAAAACTTCAATGATATGAACATTAAACACTTGCTTTCAAGAAAAACCATTATTACTCCATGTTCATCAGCCACCATTTTGTTTCTATATAAGGAATATCATTGACTGAATGGGACCTTAAAAATATTTATGTTATTAATCTTATCTGAAAGTTTTGAGATGATCTAATAAAAACTGTAATGCCTAGATCAATGCAAAGGTATACAGGTAGAGTAGGAAAACGTTGTGTTTTCGTGATTAAAGAAAATTCAAATGGTTATAACCTTCGTAAATATGATTCGATTTTTATGAAACTTATCAGATGTAAAAACTAACTATAGGACTATGTAATCGTGTTATGTTTTAGGGTGGTAGGGCAGAATGGGGCTGGTTGGCATAAAGGGCAAGTTAGCATTCAGCTCCTGAATTTTCACGCAGAAGTATCAGAGCGCTGTCGTCTGTATGTTGTGTTTCATTTTCACCCAAGTTTTCAGTTCGATGGAAGTCACCCATCAGTGAGGATCTTCGATTTTCTGCCTGGTGAGTAAATTTTTTCATGTACAGTTAATTTGTTTTGCTAAAACGGTGTAACATTATGTGATGTCAGCAACGATTTGAGATTCAGTGGCTCATTGTGTTCATATCTATATTTGATAATCTTTTGTTTCGACATTATGAAAGAGTGAGGAGCTCATTTTGTGTCGAAAACACTATTGGACTTGTTGGCATGAGTTAGTCTGGGGTTAGTTGGCACAGGCTAATTGAATTATGCCAACTGCCCCAAACTTCCGATTAGAATCTTTTTATTTAAGAAATCAATGGACAATAAATTTATCATTTATGTGGTTGATAAATTTGTAATGAATAATATAACCCTCCTATTATTTATTTACATATATAAAAAACACCATACATTTTTTTTGAGAAATATATAAACCTGCATTTCTTTTTTTTTTAATTTCCCCCACTTAATATTGCTTTTGTAGATCGGTATGTTAAGGTGTTACAAACGAAGATCCAAACGGGCTAATTACTCAGTTCAAACTATGAAGAAGGCTGTAGAAGTTCATACCATTGAGGGAAAAGTCTGGCTCACGCCTCAGATGAATTTGGGATCCCTCTTCGCAGCTTAGCTAGAAAATTCCAAAAAAAAGGGAACGTGATGCTGCATGGAATGCAATGCGACTACAGCTTCCAATGCTGCAGCAAATGCTTTGGCTCCAGCTTCATCTTGTGGATACGTATTGCTGAGAATGATAATTAGGTGTACCCAATTATCTTTATATATTTTCATGCTTTTTAACTATAATAGTTATTGTGATCTTCTACGTTTTGTATAACTTTATTTCCTCGTACAGATTTTTATAACTAAGCAAGAATTGCTGTTGTCTGAATATTTGATATCAGCTGCAGATGTGTACTTTGGGTTATCGTCTAAAGAAATCAGGAAATTCGTGTATCAGTACGCAAAAGCAAATTTTATGAAAATACCTGCTTCATGGACCGATAATGAGATAGCGGGACCGGACTGGTTTTATCATTTTATGAAGCGATATCCAAGTCTATCTCTACGTACTCCTGAAGTACGTTTCAACAAAATCAATGTTGCGAGATTTTTCGCATTGCTGAAATCTATACTTGACAAATATAAATTAGAGCCTCAAGATATTTACAAAATAGACGAGGCAGAGATCACAACAGTGCATAAGCTAGACAAAGTGGTTGCACAGAAAGGATTTAAACGAATTGGACGTGTAACCTCTGCTGAAAGAGGAACATTGGTGATGTTCGCAGCATGCGTTTCAGCAAGGGGAGCTGGAATTCCTCGTTTTTCCATTTTCCCGCGAGTTAAATATAAGGACCACTTTGTCCAAGGTACACCACCGGGCTCAAATGGTGATGCGAACAGATCAGGATGGATAATGGAAACTAATTTCATAAAGTCTGTAAGACATTTCATTCATTTTACGAGATGTTCGAAGGAGCAACAAGTACTACTTCTTCTGGATAACCATAGCTCGCACTTATCTATTGAGGTACTCGATTTGCTTAAAAAGAATGGAGTAATTGCACTATCGTTTCCCCCACACTGTAGACAAAAGTTACAACCTCTAGACAGAAGTTTCTTTGGGCAACTCAAAAAAGGTGTTAACTCAGCATGCAACGCTTGGATGACCAACAATCCAGGGCAGACTATGTCCCTATATAACATTCCCTCAATTTTCAACATGGCATTCCCGCTTGCTATGACTCCATCCAACATAAAAGCTGGATTTCGAGTTAGTGGAATATGCTCCTGCAACCCCGATATATTTGGTAATGCAGAATTTTCACCTTCATCCGTAATTGATTGCCCAACTCCTCAGGAAGGGATAGCGCACATTTTAACACCTGCCGATTTGGCAGACTCAGCTCATGACTCTTCACCACACTGCATTGCACTAGCCTCAACATCCAACTAACTTGTTCAACCTCAGGAAGTCTGTCCATTACCAAATGCCGGACCACGGAAGCAATCTAATCTAGAAGAAAACGGAGGAAAGCTGAACTTTTCACAGGCACTCCCGTTGAGAAATTCGTTAGCAGCTGAAGTATGTAACCGAGCAAAGAAGCCATCTGATAAAACGACCAAGAGGTTGAAGATTTGCAAGGCAAAGAATAGGTGGTTTGTCAAAACGAAATTAGCGTTTTCCTCAACGAAACCAGAATCCGAAGGAATTACTTATGCTGAAAGTGAGGATAGCTTCGGTCATTATCTGATGCATCGAGTGAAGGTGAATCTTTCACTAATAATGAAAATTTCCATCCGAACGAACAACCCCAAAACAATGATGGTTCCTTGCAGAACACAGGTGTCACAGGACCTGAAGTATACAAAAAAGATTATTCAGCATTAGAAATAACAGATTCTAAAGAGAACAGCAATTTAAATGAAGCTGAGAGGCGTGATAGGTCCCAATACGAAGTAGGAGACTTTATTTTGGTGAAGTACCAGTCACGCAAATATCCGGGTATGATTCTTGACATTTGCACAGATACAGAGGACGGTTGTGGAACAACTATGATAAAACATCATAAATACTGGAAATGGGCGGACATCGAGGATCGCCTTTGGTACAAAAAGAGCAAAATACTGCGGAAACTTGATCCTTTTAAACGTATTAGTAGTAAGCCAATATTATTCACTGTGCTGACAAACCAAATTTTGAGAATGTTTCCTATCAGTGTGCTTGCTTTGCTACTTTCTTAATTAAAAAAGAAATAAAATACTTTTGGCCTGAACTGTACGTTGCTTTTCCTTCAAAACCCAAGATTTTTCAGGTATGCCAACTAGCCCCTATATGTATGCCAACCTACCCGATAACTGGGGTTAGTTGGCTTTCTTGGAAACTGTCGAGAAATATTTTCTTAGGGTAGACAGAACTATTCCTCAGTAATGATAACTACACAAATCGATACCAGAGATGTTAATCAATAATTCACAAAAGTCGAAAATGCTGCATATTTATCTGAAAAAAATAGAAAAATTGAAAACCAAAACCTATGCCAACTAGCCTCGGTCTCCCCTCCTATTATTAACAAGGCTGAGTGAATTTTGACTTCTAAGGCAATTGTTGTTGTTGCACTTATAAAGAGTTACCTCGATGATTTTTTTTCAGATTGTTCGGATCCAAGATGTGTTACAGGTAACGCACTATTTTTGGTAACCAAAATTTAATTTGTAGTTATTCCAAAATTGAGTATTTGATATCGAAGTTATCCTGAGCCAAGTCAATATAATCCTTGAAACTAGAGTAAATTTAAATTTTATTGTGATTTTAAGGAAAGTTTTTAAGTAGAATTAAGAGTAAGCTTATCATCCGTCATTTGGTTGACATCTCTGCCAATCTCCTTGCGGACCCAAACATAGAGGAAGCCGTCGTGATTGACCCAAACTTGGAGCACGCGGAAAGAGAGCCATTTAATCAAGAGCTTGATCTTACTTCGAAGTATACTATGAAATTGAAGCAATAGCAACTCCTGGCCAAACCAATGGATGCAGGTCGTATCTTCATTGAAAACTTCAACAAATATGCTGGAAGAAATCAGAAATTCGACTGGAAAAATGTGTAAAGACTTGAATTGCTCACATTTAGATTTATCAACCAAATTCAAAAACAATCGCCAGTCCACAATGAACATAACGGCAAGCCCCATGAGCCAAGGAATCGCTGTTGAAATGAATCGAATATCATTTGGTCGAGAATCAGTTAATAACAGCGGAGAATGATTTAAAATTTATGTTACACATGAATGAAGTCCGTAAAATGAGAGACCTACCCGCGGATAGCAAGAACATTTGAAATTACAAAGGAAAAAAAATCCGCATATTGAGATATAAGTCTAGCAAACAAACAAAGTACAATTCGCCAAAATCCTGAGCAGCTAATTTTAGATATTCCCGCTTATATTCTAATTGTTGAAAATCTACCAGATCGTAGGGATGATCGTATCGATTGGATCGGCATTACACGACCTCATAAGTCATCTATGCAAATTAGTTCAAAAAGATGAATCCACTAAATTTTTGATAGAACTAGGGCTTTTGGAATCTATAAACATAATCCAACATGATGTAAAGTTGGATATAAAAATGAATTCGTTCAATTACATAACCGTCAGATTAAATCGTATCAAACGTTTGTGCGAACCGCCTCATTGTAGCCAACAGTTGCTTGCCAAAGAATTTTCTACGGTTACTGCATTCTATTCTGGCTGCATTACCTACGCTAATAATGCTGAGGCGACCAACGTTTTAGGCGTTGTTTTGTGAGAACGACATCAACCACACACATCGAAACACATTGTGTGGCAGCCAAGCCGTCAAAGTTGATAAGAGAAACATGACAGTCAATCAATAGTGCTTCAACGAGATTCTAGTACGACAAACGCGAAGCGAATCTTTTGTTACTCGTGTATATTTAATAGGAAATAAACGATAGTAAACTCTAACCTAACCGTACTTGCATTATTTCCTAAATTCGTGACCCGACGATGCTGGACACATTACTCAACGTAAATGGAAGTAAAGTGCAAACCCCCAACACGTCCATGGCAGTGGAAAATGACGCGCAAGTTAGTGCAGTTACATTCAATTTGCCACCCTTTTGGTATAGCAAACCAGACCTTCGGTTCGCGCGCATCGAAGCCCTATTTCGCCTACACAAAGCAACTACCGACGCCGCCCGGTTCGACAGGGTAATTGCGGAATTGGCAATGCAGACATTACGGCATGTCACCGATATTATTGAATCGCCGCCTGAATTCGCCAAATATGATGCGTTAAAGAAAAGGGTTTTGGCTACGTTTGGAGTTTCGGACAAGGAAAGAACGCGCCAAATGTTGTTTGACATGGAGATGGAAGATCTCCGACCCTCCCAGTTCCTGCGGCGATTACAGTGCGCGGCAGGCAAGTCTATTTCAGACGAATTATTGAAAAGGCTGTTGATACAAAGACTGCCACTCAATGTGTAGCCATTCTGGCGGCTAATGATAGCGATAATTTAGAAGAGCTGCCAGCAGCTGCGGATCGAATAACTAACGTCGCTACCTCAGACGTAGCATGCATTCAAAATAGTGCACCCTCACACTCAACGCCAGAGTATGAGCAATTAGCGAAAAATATTGCGGAGATACGGGCAGAGCTTAGCCGAATTCAAGCGCCTTCAAGACAAAGTGTCGCTTTCAAGTGTAGTTCGTGCCACTCATCCGTCCAAGGTAGGTCAAATTTGTTTCTGCTAACAGCGATTCGGCGCAAAAGCAAAGCGTTGCAGACCGCTATGTGTATTCTTCAAGCGGCAGGCGAGAAACGAATCGAGCTGCTAGCCCAACAGGCGACAGCTAGTGGCACATCCATAAGTCGCCTCGAAATTTTTGACAATAAAACAAAGCTGAGATTCCTAATACATACGGGAGCAGACATATCTGTCGTTCCAGTATCTCGGATGCAGCCCGCTCATTCATCGTTAGCCTTCAAGTTATTTGCAGCGAACGGAACCACCATCGCCACATACGATGACCGAGCTCTGACCCTCTCCTTGGGTCTACCGCGAATTTTCCAATGGCGATTCACCGTGGCCAAATTATCACGACCTATTCTAGGCGCAGACTTTATTCGACATTTCGGGCTGGTGGTAGATCTCAAAAATGGCAAATTATCAGATCTCAGTAAGAACGCCTCTGCTAAAGGAAAAGTCATGGAATTCAACCGAAATTAGACTTCTACCGCGAATGCAACTTTAACGTATGCCTCACTCCTCAGAGAGTTTCCGGGACTCATTAACCCTGCAGTAGCTGCACATGCTCCAACTCATGGCACGAAGCATTATATTACAACGGCAGGCCCCCCAGTGACAGACCGGCCTCGGTGATTAAATCTAGAAAAGCTACAAGTAGCACGGCAAAAGTTTCAATTCCTGCTTGACTATGGGATTTGTCGACCTTCCAAAAGTCCCTGGACAAGCCCTTTGCACCTCGACGATTGTTGGTGCGTTGGATCGCGGTCCACTTTGGTTTCGTTAATTTCTTAGACTTCTCATTTCGGCTTGTTGTGAATTATTTTCAAATTTGCAGATTGGCGAGCGGCATAAGCAGTATTTGGGGCTGTGGCGAGTTGTAGTCTCACTCGACGACTCTTGGCGCTTCATAGAAAGTGAGGGGCACCCCACGCCCGTCTCCGATGAGTAACCCGGCATCGGAACCATTTCGTGGCGAACATAATTCATTTCCTGGGTAACAGGTGTCCAATTGGTAGGATGGGGGACACACATTTTTCGCACGTTTCCCCTTTCTCTGGAAAGCTCTTATGAAAACCTTACATTTGACACCCCACACGACTCACTTCGTTAAAAAAAATTTCAAGGGCCCCCTTCCAATATTGGGGACATTTGAAAAATATTTTTGGTACCCAAACTTTGAAGGGATCATCACGCTTGATGTTCCTATCAAACTTGGTGTTTGTAGCTGCTATAGTTCCCGAGAAAAACTGCTGTGACATACAGACGGACGAACGGACAGACAAAACCGATTTCGATAGGATTTTGTAAGTGTACAAAACCTTAAAAATGTCAACAAGTGTGTGTAAGCTATAATCTAAATATATTCTGGAAATATTCTAAGGAAAACTTAATCGGATATCGGAGGAATTTCAAATGAGTTTTCTGTAGCAGCTTAACGAATCCTCTGATTACATCAGCCCTGAAAATAGCTTGAATGTGAAAAGAGGATATTAATAAATGGAACAGTCACAATCGTTTATAAATCATCCTCTAAGGAACATTCTTATACCAGAATAGTGTCACTCAACTCACACTCTCTTCCAGTCACATTGGCCAACAGTCATACTTTCTAGGATGACAAACTGCCCGCATTTGTTATTTTATGTAATTTTCTTTTTGATATATGATTACTTGCCACTACCCCCTCCCTTTCAGCGTTTTCCTTTTGTATGACAGCAGGGTTGAGAACCGAGAGAAACAATAAGCGAAAACGAAAATAGCAAACTTTTACTTGATCCTTTCTTAATATCAATCTGGTGAGTATAATACAGCGACAACAACAGCCATCACAGTATTGAGCAAGGACATTATAGCAGCGTTTTCAGCATTATATTTCGTCAAACAGCAAGACAGGGAAGGACAGGAGAGTGTAAGTATCATAATTCAAAAATCAGGTTACTATACTGGCAATGTGTTTTGTGTTTTCCTTGCGTTTCATTTTCCGGCAATTTTCATTTTGTCGTTTTTCTTTTTCGGCGAAAACTCTATTCATTGAACTCAATTTTCTTTTTTGAACAAAATGGAAACAAACATTGTTGATAAATAGTTTATGTATAATTTATTGCTAGGAAAGTAGAAACAAGAAGTTTATGTTAAGGCTGAGGAGAATGAAAACATTGATTTAAGCTTATTGAGACAAATACATTTTGAGATTTTTTTTCTCGGAGACAGAGAAAACAATGTGTTTTATTTTGGCAATACTTATTTGCATATTAGATGAAGACATAAGATATATGTTTCTTACAGATGGAAACCTTCAGAAGATGTTGTAGGTAATGGAATTTAGTTTTTATTTCAAAGAAAAGTGGATGAAGCTACAAAGGGCTGAACAAATTTTATGGAGACTTCTGAAGTTGTGATACATCGGTTTAAGGATAAGTAGATATGTTTTAGTAGCTAATTTTTTTGCAGCAGTAGGATTGTGTTAATACTCAACAGTTTTTTAAACTAAAATCAATTTGTGCAGTTTTCAGTTTAAGCACGGATTAATCGGTTCGACTACTCTGAAAAAGACCCCGATTCAAATCTGAGTAATGTTGTTAAGAAATAAGAAAACGTGTACATTTGCTCAGTTGAAGAATATAATTAATTTGAGAAGAATGTATTAAGTATTTTTTTACTTAAAAGGGTGGTTCAAATATAATGGAGACAAAGACTGTACATGGCGCGCATGTATGTTTCGAAGTTTGTGGCTTGAGTATATAATAGCTGGGCCCCTTACAAACAGTGTGGCATAGTTTTTCGTCTGGAGTGCATGTTTCACGAGCGTGCTACGACCATAAGTGAACGTCAAGTGCCGACCGCTGTTGCGCAACGTATTGCCATTCGTTTTTTAGTGTGGGATGGTGTTAAAAACATGGAAATTTTTCTGCGTCTGAGTAGGGCTGCTGAGTTTAAATGGGCCAAAGCATTTAAGGATGGTCGCGAAACCGCCGAGACTGAGCCGCATGATCGTCGACCGCGAACCAGCATCACCCCAGACAAAATTTGCCGCGTAGAACAACTCATTTTGGAGGACCGTAGGATGAATGTTCGAGACATTTTATCTGAACTTGGCATCAGTATTGGTAGTGTAAAGTCTATCATCCACGAACACCTTCAATATCGCAAAATAAGAGCGTGATGGGTTCCTAAACTGTTGAACTTCAAGCTAAAATTCACGCTGTTGAAAGTTTGTCGCCGCATGCTGACGCAATACCAGGTGGAGGGGGACGGTTTTTCAACGCGAATCTTCACTACAGACGAGACATGGGTACACTATTACACTCCAGAAAGCAAGCGTCAGCTAAAGAGTAAAGGAAGAAGGAGGAAGGGGCGCCAGTCAAAGCGAGGACAACCAGGTCAACGGGACCGGCGGGGCATGCTGTACGTCGATTTCCTGCGCACCCACCGTTCAATCAATGCTGCATACTGCTCTAACCTTTTGAAAACATACGTTAAGCCCGAATATCCCTCGAAACGGAGGAACATTCAGCACGAAGTGCGATTCTTCCCCAGAACACGCGCGACCTTATACCGCGCGTTTCACGCTCGATACAATATCTGAATTGGGGTGGGAGGTACTGGTACTGCCGGTTGCGCGTGTAAAAAAGCCTTTGCGAGCATATTTCGGTGACGATGAACTTGCGCTGAACTTGGAAAAGGAAAAGCAGGAAAATGCTGACTAGGAAAAATTAACTTTGTTATTTAGTTTCTAAGTTCAATTAGATAAATTTGGCCCACTTGCTCACCATATCGCCTGTCATTCGGACCATCTAGCTGAAAGTTAATTATTGTATCTGACTTACGGTCACATGTACTTACAACATTTTTGGTCCGTCGAGCCGGATAGATCCAAAAATGCACTTTAACTTAATAATAGGAAAGATATCTGGGCTACCAATCAACACCCATACATCATGGCCGATCCATCAGCAGAGACACTTCAGACAATCAACTTCGACACCATAAGTCGAATGAAAACCAACATCTCCAAGGACCCCAAGAACCGACACAGTCTACAGTATTTCGAAGTACGGCTAGAACGTTTGGAGGAATGTTGGAAAAAGTGCAAGCAATTACATCTAATCGTGTATAGTGAACTTGACGACAAGATTCAAAGAAGCCATCAGGGAGTTCGAGTAAAGCGATGTACCACCTGAAACAAGACAACTGGCTCAGTCACCGGAAACTTTAGTCAACGATGCTGTAGGAGACTATCTGAAGTGGTCAACTTTTCATGAATTATTTCAGACACTAGTTCATGTAAACTCGCAGCCAAGGGATATTCAGAAGTTGCAGAAGCAAGTTGGAGAAGCAAGGAGCTTAATTAAAAAATTTGAGTATAACTGAAGCCAACTACACTAAAGCATGGCAGCTCCTACAGGGTCGCTACAACAATAAGCCAGCCATACTAGCAGAATATCTATAAACATTTTTAAATTTGTCAATGATAAAATCGGAATTAGCAATCAGCTATAAGAAGATACAACGAACGAGATGATGGCTGCATTTAGCGGTATCGGCATAGAGAATTCAACATGGTTTGCAATCATAATTCACATCGCATCGCACAAACTGGATTTCGAAGCAAGGAAGGATTGGGAGTTATCTTGTCGTCCAAAAGAAAGTCCCAACATGGAAGGATTTCGCAGACTTTTGGGAGTCGCTAGAAGTCAGGGTTTAAACTAAAACGCGAACACCAAGGTCTTCGATTATACGTCTTACTTTATTCAAGGACCGGCGTCGACTCCCTAGCAGTTTTAACACACATGCATATAACAATGAAGATAGATGTGTTGCCAGAGTTCATATAGACGTTGGGTAGCAAAACATTTATGGATGATAGTCGGCCTCTCCAGACAATAATTCGCCTCGAGTTAAATGGATGTGTCGAATTCCTCATCTGCGAGATCATCGTTATCGTCATTGATCTCCGGACATAATTCGCAACAGGGCTTTATTTTGCGCTGCTCATCACCGAACTGAATGGTCGCTGCTTCTGAAGTGCTTTGCTCTCTTCCATGACATATCGATCATGCCACAGAGCTCTCTTGATGATACAGGGGCCACGATACGTAGCGTCCAACTTGTTGGACTCACCCGTAGCTGGTATGGCCCTTTCCACCAAGACCAACTGTCCTTCCTTGTACTATCTTGGTTTCTGATGTCTCACGTCGAATCGCTTTTTCCACTTAAGTCTAGCCTCGGATATATTTTTGACCGCGTCGTCTCTCTTTTCTGTTATAGTTTTCTCGTCCAAATTAGTATCCTGCACGGCTGCTAGAAGCCTGTTACCGCTGCTGTCCTCCACCGAGTAGTCGGAAATCAGTCCGATTGGAGAACACTTCGTCATTGCGCATGACGTTTTAAGGTAAGCCAGTATCGGCTGGTTGACTTGCTCGGCAATACCATTCGCTCGAGGTATTCAAAGTTGCCGTTTTAATGTGTGTTCTGTCGTTGACATTACAGTAATCCTCAAACATATGCGAAGTAAACGCTGTTCACCAATCGGTGACCACCACACGCACGATCGCGAGAACCTCCAGCTCGTAGCTATGGTATCGGTTCTCCACTGAATTGCACAGATAGCTATAGTATGCAACGGGATTCATCTGTCCCGATCCATTTTTCTGCAACAAGATGCCTGCAAGGCCCACGGAGCTCGCATCGATGTGCAACTGATGCTGTGATGCCTCGTTGTAAATGACTAGGGTGGGTGCCTCAGTCAACAACCTCACCAGCTGTTCATGTGCCTCCTCGCATTTGGCCTTTCGGCTTTTTTAACAACCGCGTTATGATGGCATGATTCGAAATAAATTTGCTAAAGAAGCCGGAGAGCCCAAGGAAACGCCTGACCTCGATAGCATTCTGTGGACTAGGGAATTGTTGCACCGCCACGGTTTTTATCTTCCCGGGCCTGATTCCTTCAGCCGTTAGTTCATGTCCAAGAAACTTCACTGTGTTCTAAAAAAATGAATGCTTGGAGTTAGTAACGCTTCGACTCGCTGTTTTTCGAACTTGCTTAAAGTATCATTGATATTTTCGCACGCATTATTAATTACATAACATTAGGCCTTGTCAATCACTATAAGGCCACGCGAAAGTACATCGGTACCAATGATGACGTCATAAACCGAGATTAGGTTGTCTATTATCATGAAGTCACCAGAATTTGCTGCTCGTCAATTGTGACGGTTAATATTTTCGTTGCGCGGCACTCCACCTGTCCACCGGCGAATCTTATCATCGTCTTGTTGCACACCTTAACTGTACCGACACATTGATCCACGATGTTTCGTTTTATAAATGAGTGGCAACTGCCCGAGTCTATGAGCGCTCCGCACACGACATCGTTCACGGTGATGGTTTTTATAACCGGATCAACAGATGGTTCACTGATGGAGTTCACAGAATTGTCATTTTTCTTTTTTCCCGGCAGTTTTGGGCAATCGTGTGAAATGTGTCCCCGATCCCGACAATTAAAACATACCGGGCCACTTTTATCGTGAGTGATCACTTTTTGCACGGAAATGTTCTTGTCCCCGGTTGTACAATTCACGACACTAGTCTTCCTGGCAACCACAGCGCATGCGTCGAAAACGATTGTAGCAGATCAGCACACCGCGGGAATACTAGCCGACAATATCCGACGTAAATTATGGTCCGTCAGCCCGTTAATCATATAGCGGATTTGTGACTGGTCGTCGACACTACCGTGGCGTCCCAACGAAAGCATTCGATAGGAATGCTCTACCATCGATTAAACCTCCTACTTTTTCGCCTTCATTAATTTCATATGCACATCGGCGGAACTTATGTGAAGCGGAAAATCTGCCAAAAAAACCATGCGGAATTCCATCCATGTACGAAACACTGGTTGCGCATCAGCCCATATCTTCGCCGTGCACTGAAGTTTGGCTATGACAGCTAGGAGTAGCAAATGATCTTCCCATCCATACCCCATTCGCAATTGCTCGATCGATCGATGAAGTGTGTTGACGTCATGTCACCATGACATGGGTCAAATTCAGGAAAAATTGTCATTATGTAGGAAACATGATGCCCGTTCGTGACAGGAACGATTGTGTTCCATGTTGCGGCATGTTGCTGAAATGTTGCAGGCGGCACAGATGAAACTGAAACTGCTGCGTCGTTGAACGCATACACGTTGCTGTGTGTTGGTATGCTTGGCATGACGTAGATGCCGACGCCACGCTGGTTGCCATCTTTGGACACTTTTCACCCTGCACATTCCGCACCCGTTTCAACGAATTTATGGAGCTGATGGCGGAAACTAGCTGTTGTGATATGGTCGTCAATTGCTTTTGCAATTTCCCTACATCACCTCACAGCTTCTCGACTTCCTTCATGCCATCTTCGTTGGCCTCGTGGAACAATTCTACTTCACCTTCATGGTTCCGCAACCGTGTAATAAGCTCTTCCTTCGTGCCGGACACAGATAAACTGGCTTCGCGAAGTTTCTCCAGTAGCTCCACCACCGTCAGATCGCCCGTCGCCATTACTACACTACTTTTTAAGAAAACAACTCGCGAAATTAGGGATTATCCTACATCTGATTTTGTCAACAGTCTGGGCTTAAACTAAAACGCGAACATCTAGGTCTTGGATTATACGTCTGACTTTATTCAAGGACCGACATCGACTCCCTAACAGTTTTTACACGCGTGCATATAACAATGAAGATAGATGGTGTTGCCATAGTTCATGTAGACGTTGGGTAGCAAAACAGTTATGAATGAGACAGATGGGACAGAGGTCTCATCGAAACGGCAAGGACCCAAGGATAACCATGCAATATATAAGTGTGAAAAATTCCAAGGGATGAGCGTCGAAAAACGCAGAGTTAGAGAAATCACATAACTTGTGCTTCAACTGTCTTAAAACCATCGAGTACATGAGTGTAAATCAACACATTCATGCAAAACGTGCAGTAAACGACAAATCGCGATGCTGCACCTAGACGTCGATAGTTGAGCAAGGGATCCTAAAGTTAAGGAAGCAAGTGCACCCAACGGTGTCAAGGTACAAAGCAACCATGTAAATTGACGAAGTTTCTGGAATGTTTTGCTCGCAACGGCAATCATCAACGTAAAAAATGTACTTGGACAGTATGTTCTCAGAACTCTTTCATGACTGAAGAAGCTGCAAAAATATTGAAAACTAAGCGAGACAGTGCAACATAATCGTAACTGGTATAGGCAGGTATTTTAGGTCGTATAACGTCTGATAAACCATCGACAACTATCAACCGCATGAAGTTAAATTGTAGTACTGGTGAACTTGCTGATCCTAACTATCATATCAGTGCTAAAATTGACGTACTACTAGGAGCTGACACCTATGGAGACATAGTGCAGGAGGGCATACGGTGAGGACATCCTACAGTACAAAAAACTAAACTGGGTTGGGTGTTAACCGGTCCTACCGTTAATAACACACCCTCACACTGGCTCAACCAAACACCCTCACAGCGGAAGTCAACCAAACGATCCGGAAATTCTGGGAGCGAGAATAGCCCGAACGAAAGAAATTTTCAACTGAAGAAGAGGAAGATATCGAAGTTCACTATCTTAAAAGTACCCAATGACTTAACAACGGAAGATTTCAAGTTGAGCTGCCGTTCAATGGGGACCTACGTTACTCACTGGCAGCATCGCGGAAAACTGCAATACAAACGTCCTGTGCGATGAAAAAGTGTTTACTAACAGATTCAAAGCTAATGGACGAATACAACATATGCCTCCAGGACTGTTTGGATTCGAGCCACATGGAAGAAGTGCTTTTATCAAGGAATCGAGTACAAGTTGCAGGATTCCTTTGTCATTAGCAAATTCCATGAAGAAGTTGTTGCGCTGAATTACGACTTATAAAAGTACTTTGAGATCGCCGAAGATGACTTCAAAACAAGCCTAACTATAAAGAAGCAGACATATAAGGTTCATCTGCAAATTGTGTAATAACGGAAGTATATGATAGCCATGGAGGAACAAAGTGCCCAACTCAACAGTTCTACACCTAGTCGATTATTTGGAAGGAAATGTGTCAACCAAACAGTTGGCTATACCTTACTCCATCTCCAACGGCAGCACATGCAGTATTCAGTGGAACCAGATCCGAAATACGGATGGAAGATGCAGGAATCGTTCGACTGACACCAGACCGCTCACTATCTACATCAGAAGCTCTCCTGTTGGCAGAGAATGCCCAAGTCACTTTAACACTAGATGTCTGTTTTAAGCCTGTCACGACGGACTTCAGCACGCCACCTCCCGATATCGTTACAGTGCTCAACGACTTATTATTGCTTCAAGCCTCGGACTCCTTTTCGAGCTTAGCTCAGAAGCATACGATAATCAACAGGAGTTTGTCGACACCTACTTGAAGCCGCTGCGTCGTCATATTACATCGACATCTATTTCTATTACAATTACTCTTATTTACATGATTAGTTTCTGCATCTATTATAGTAGCGTGTGGTCCAACCATAATGCACGATATTAATTGTGAGTCACATCTTAACGTCGAGTTTTTCGCCCAACTTAATTTGACATTTCTTTGTTTCAGTGTTTGACATGTTCAACCATGGAGAGGTACACAATTGAGCAGCGCGTTAAGGTTGTTGAAGCCTTTTACGAAAATGGGCGTTCAAATCAAAATACATTTCGTGCACTTCGTGATTTTTTTGGTCAGCATAATCGACCAAATGTGTCCATTTCAGTAAACCGGTCTGTAAGAAATGTGAAATCACCTGTGCATGCTCGCCCAGTTCGTTTCGCGGAAAACATTGCTATTGTTCGCGATAGTGTGGCAGAAGAGCCGTCAACCTCAACTCATCGTCGTGCCCGACAATTGAATATCCCACAAAAATCACTGATGCGAATTTTGAATAAAGGTTTGAATCTACACGCTTCCAAGGTTCAATTGACTCAAAAGCTGAAGCCTACTGACCATTTCAAGCGTCGGCAATACGCCGAATGGTTGGTTGAACAGACAGAAGGGAATGGTGACTTTACAAAGAAAATCATCTTCAACGATGAGGTACACTTTCACCTCAGTGGCAACAATACCAAATTATTGCACGTGTAAAAAAGCCCGCGCGAGCATATTTAGGTGACGATGGACTTGCGTTGAGCTTGGAAATGTAAAAGCAGAAAAATGCTGACTAGGAAAAATCAACTTTGTTATTTAGTTCTTAAGTTCAATTGATGTAAATAAAGTTTAACACTTGCTCACCATATCGCGTGTCATTCAGACTATTTTGCTGAAGTTGATTTTTGTATCTCACTGAGAGAAGCGTGTTGAGACTTGTTTAAATGCACTGTGCAAGAAAAAGTGAATTTGACTAAGTTTTACCTATTTATCTTGGAATCGTTGATGTGTTATCAGGTGAGTAAATCAATTTCTGTACTATTTTTAACAAAATGTTGTCGTAGTATCGAATTTTGATATTACTTAAAGTTAAAACATGTCAGTGTTATAGGTTAGAAATGCTTGATTTTGTTTTGGAATAGTACCGATGAGGCAAAACGATCGGGGCATAATGGGATACTATCCCGTTCGCCCCGACTTTAATGACGATATTATTTGTTTATTTTACAGCCAAAATAGTTCGAAACTATAAGAGAAAGACAGAGCATGCAAAATGGGACGAAGAAGATATGAGAAGAGTACCTAAGGCTGTCATTTCAGAAAGGATGGGATTTTTTCGAGCCTCTGGTACATACAATGTGCCGAAATCAACTTCAGAACGTCGAGTCAAAAAAGCGCGAAATTATGAAAATGAAGACACAGATACAGATAACGATTGAGGGGGAAAAAATGGGACTATACAAACCAGCATTTAATCAAGAACAAGAGGGAAAATTGTCTACGTACCTAAAAACTATGGAAGCATGATTATTTGGTTTAACAGGTAAAGAGCTTCATGTTTTAGTTTTTCACTTAGCCAAAAGAAACAACGTAGAACATCCGTTTAAAGCCAACAGTGGTATGGCTAGAGAGGACTGGCTCAGTGGTTTTTTTAAGCGAAACCCAGTTCTTTCTTACAGACGCGCTGAGCCTACTTGTGCCGCGAGAGCTATGGCCTTTAACAAAGTAGCGGTTAGCGAGTTTTTTACATTGCTAGAACAGATTGTTGACAAGTACAAACTGTCTCCCAATAGAATTTATAGCGTGGATGAAACTAGTGTTAGCACAGTACCCAAGAGTCAAGCAAAAGTTCTGTCTTTAAAAGGCCAGAAACAAGTTGGATGCTTGTCTTCAGCAGAAAGAGGTCAAGTAACAACAGCCGAAATCTGTTTTAGCGCGACAGGAACTTACGTTCCTCCAATGCTGACATATGCACGTAAACGCATGAAAAACGAGTCGCTGGATGACGCACCATCAGGATTTTGGGGAACATGCTGTGACAATGGCTGGATTACATCGAAAATATTTTTCGATTGGTTTATGTTTTTTGTTGAATTTTGTAGACCCACGAAAGAGAAACCTGTCTTACTAATACTTGACGGACATGCGTCGCATACTTAAAATCTTGAGTTGATTGATTATGCAAGAGAACATCATGTGATACTGTTATGTACCCCACCACACTGCACCCATAAATTGCAACCGCTGGACGTTGCCTTCATGCGACCGCTGAGTACTTACTATAGTGCACAGGTTAAAAAAGTGGTTGCGAGAACATCCTGGTCGCATTGTTACACCTTACCAAGTAGCAAAACATTTCGGGGCAGCTTACCTTCAGGCTGCTACTATGCTTACTGCCATAAACGGATTTAAAAAATGTGGAATATTGCCAGTGGATAGGATGTATTTACCGAAGCTGACTTCATCGCCGCCAAAACTACTAATACTGAAGAAATAGTACCCGCTCAAGATCTGAATGCAACTTTCAACGAATCTTCATTCCAACCTACAGCTTCTTCCTCAACAAGCATTTTAGCGAAAGTCACTGCAAGTCATGATATCTACAACAAAGAAACTGAAAATCTAACAACCAACGAAACATCACAGCCTGTTGCTGCAACTTCATCTGTTTTGGTAGATCTTTTCGCAGTTGATCTGAATCTGAGTTCCTCTGAAAAGTCAACCTAGCCTAGCGTATCAACAGCTGTTTTTGAAGATTTAGTTGCCACTAACAAATCCGATGATGACATCTTGCCAAGCACCTCTAAAACGGATTTTATTGAGCCTAATGTTCCACCTTGTCAAAAAGGAAAAAGTCTTGATAATGCGTTATCCGATCAGTCAGAACTGTCAATGTTAATCACATTAGAAAGAGAAAAAACTCCCGAAACACGAACTTCGTTTCTTGTTAGTCCTGCACACATAATAGAAATTCCAAAAAAAAGTCAGGACTTAAGCAAGAAAGACTAGAAAACGGGGTAAAACCGCAATACTCACGGATTCTCCGTATAAAAATGATCTCAAACAAGACTTAGAAAATAAAATGAAGAGAAATAAGACTGAGAAGAAAAAGTATAAGAAGACTGAAGACAAAATAAACAAGTTGAAGTAGCAGGAGAGTGCTCTTACCAGAAGGGTATTGTAAAACAGTTAGTAAATCAAACAATATATTCTGCATATTAAAACTTGACTAGTATACATATTCCATAAATTGAGTTCGAACGATTATTATGGCTATTATATTTTTAGATTCGCCGCCATTTTGTTTCAAGAATTTTGATAAAAATTTTAGAAATGGTTTGTATTATCGATGTGTTATCATGACTTATTAAACGAAGGGGTCAACTTCGTTTAATTAGTCATGATAACACATCGATAGTACAAACCGTTTCTAAAATTTTTATCAAAATTCCTACATTTCATGTAGGGCTTTCCAATAAGAGGTGTTATTTTGAATAGATCTTGTAATTTAACACCTTGCGACTTCTTCCTTTGGGGCCACGTGAAAGAGAAGGTCTACGCCAATAGCCCAGCGTCGATCCAAGACCTCAAAGATGGAATTCCTGAGGCTATCGAGGACATAGGGCAGCCACTTTGCGATTTGGTTATGGAAAATTTCATGAAAAGGATATGTTTCTGTAAGCGCGTCTTGGTAATCATTTGCCTGATGTTATCCTTTACTATTAACGACATACCTTCCTCTTTGTAATGAAATAAACATTCGATCATTTGTATTGAAAAATGGCATTTTTCTTTTAATATCAAAATAACACCTCTTATTGGAAAACCCTATATTTATAGTGGCTAGGTCCGTTGCAAACGTATATTTCCCTAGTATCACGTGTTAATGTTGTTGGAATTGTTAAATATTCAATCGGCTATAACTTAGCTGTTTATTGTTCGATTATTGTGAAATTTGCACAACACATACAAATGCTTTCAAAAAACTTAAATCGTAGTTTTTGGGAAATTGAAGGGTACCATTTTGATTTTATGGGCAAAAACGCAAAACTTATAAAATGTACTATTATTAACAAATTTGATCGAATTTCGACTTCTAAAGTATTTGTTGCCCTTGTACTTGCAAAGTTACACCTATGTGATTTTTTTCAGATTTTTCGGATGAAAGGTGTCCAATCGCGAGGGGGGGGGACACAAAATTTTCGTACATTTCTCCTTCCCCTGCACCCCTCAAAGCATTTTAAGCCATTTTAAGACCTGTTTTGAAAAGTTCTCATTGAGACCTTTCATTTGATACCCATGTTGCCTACATGCGATGAAAACTTATTTTTCAGGGGCAACTCCCCTATATGGGGAGACCCCCCTTAAATACCTTATGAATTTTTTTTCGTGGTGAAGCTTTGAAGAGGGCGTCACTTCGCACCTACCTACCAAATCTTATGTTTCTAGCTTATGTAGTTTGCGAGAAAAACTGGTGTGACACACGGACGGACGGACAGACAGGACGCGAAACTAGTAGGGTATTGTGAAATGATTTTACAATACCCTTAAAAATAGGACAAAAAGCTCACAAAAAGCTTAAAAAAAACTAAAATGAGGAAGCGCAAGAAGGAAAGTGGGACGGACTCTTCCGAAGACGAAGATGCTGATAATGACTGTGCTTGCATATACTGTGGGTACTTATAGTCGGAGTCGACCGAAGGATGGGTTATATGCAGCATATGCCGAGGCTGGGCACATAATTCTTGTGCTGGAGTAGACGAAGAAGACGATGAAGCGCATATTTGTGAACGTTGCCAGCCTGACTAAAATATATGCTCATTTTGCCCTAATCAATTTACCATTATGCCCCGGCCATGGGGCAAAATGGGAAATTTGAGTTCCTTGCTTATATTCGTAATTACCCAAAAATATGTGATTCAGAAATAAAAAACTTTTGAATTTATAAAGGTGATTTATAATGCTACTATGTGATTTAATTTTTTTTTCTAATAAAGAGTTTAATTTTTATATTATGGTTCTTTTTTCTTAACTATCCCATTTTGCCCCGGTCTCCCCTATTTGACTTACGGTCAGATATACTTACAACAGTGGGCTTTATGTTTAATGATGCATATTCCGAAGAAACAAAATACTTCGATTTAAGAAAAACTAAATGCGTATTACTTCAAAAAACAATGAAAAATGTGGAATGTTATCGAAGGATTAAAAAATATCATTCTAATATTGATTTATAAGTGCAATCCTAAAAATCTCTGATATATGAAGGGTTCAACCGATAAGAGTATTTATAAGTGACTGTCTGGAAGATTTGATCCTTGATTGTGAATTCACCAAAGATAAGTCGAATCAACTACTTTTTTGTACCTAATTTTAATGATGATTAGTAGTGATATTTAATAAATTATTTTTAAATTTTCTGATGATTTCAAATATAAAGTATATATATATATATATATATATATATATATATATATATATATATATATATATATATATATATGTGCATGTGTAATTATAAATAATTACATATATATATATATATATATATATATATATATATATATATATATATATATATATATATATAGATATATATATACATACATATAGATATATATATATATATATATATATATATATATACATATATATATATATATATATATATATATATATATATATATATATATATATATATATATGTGCATGTGTAATTATAAATAAATAAATACATACATGCATATATATATATATATATATATATATATATATATATATATATATACATCAACATTAACACGGTATGCAATACAAAAACAAATCAATTCAAAAAAGAGCATCACAACAAACACACATGTAGGCAGTTTTGTAAACAACAAGAAAACCAGCAACAATATTAAGCAACTCAAAAAGAATGTGAATTGCAACAAGCACTAACAAAAAAAAACGAAACAAGCACATTTTAAACAATTTTATTACAATATATATTATTTGCATTTTCATTTTTTCAATAAAAAAATCTTTTATTTAATTCCTTTTTAATTAACAGTGAACAACAATACACAAAATGCAGGCTCATGTCTTGCAACCCTAAATAAAGGAATTTTCGATGTTACCGAATACTTATATGATATTAAAGATTCAGTTAGACTCATCTCGTTGAATATCAATCTGGCGTTTTTCCGTTATTTCAAATATCACCAGATCAATATGTACGATCAGCAGCAAATAAATAAATGTTTGTTAGATAAGATTACCATTTTTCTTTCATTTCTATATTTCCAGTGAAAGCGAAGTACTTAATTATGTAGCCTATTATATATATGTTAAATAAATTAACATTAAATATACCTTTCTTTATATCAAATTGATCTATTCCCTTTACGTTGAACGTTCGAATAAATCATTTCTAATTACAAACTAAAGTTTTATATAGCACACTTATTTCATATCTTTGTTAAATTCGTTAATAGTTTTTTGTTTACCTAAGGTTCGTATGTTTTAAATTAATTTAATTTAGCATTTGTTTTATTTTATTTTGATAAAATATGTCTATTTAGAATTAAAGATGTATACTATGTGTATGTATAAATAAATTTTCCGACTATTCACGTACATATCTACAAAAGTTTTCAGTAGAAAGGCTCGTAGATAAAATTTGTGTTGTTTCTTTTTCTACTTCCTGTTTTATAGATATACAGTTGGAAGCGAAGGGAAATATCTTTTCTCGTCTAAATTTATTTTTTTAGGTAAGATTAAAATTATATGAAAAACAATCACTTCAAAAGCATATATATTCGAGATTTATGTATAAACATTAAACTAGCAATGTAAAAATATATTAAACTAATTAAATAAGAAAAACGTATGTTGGGAATGTTTTAAAGACTATTGTATACGCATCAAAACAAATGAGAAACACTACAAACAACAAACATACACAACTACATCACAAATGAAAAACTTGAATGAACTCTCATTAATTGCAATATTTTTAACTGCAACCAAGATAATTTCCACTCAAAAATATGCAAGATAGTCATAAATCTCCGTTAAAATTATAAGATTTTAATTATTGTTGCAGCTTTTTATTAATACATTGCAATCTGTTGCAGATTTTTGAGTGAAAGCTTCTACTTAACAAACCCAAAAGGACACGCTCATTTAATCCCTGAATTTTTTAAGATATATGAATTATTTGATATTTTTTGGTGGAGTTATGTTAAGTCCAGATCAGTTAAGCCAAATGTAAATTTCTTTATGTTTTTTAATACCAATTACGTGAGTGACAACCGTTTATTTAATTTCGTACATTAGGTACACATATAATATTTCGTAGAAAATAATTATTTTCCCTGTTTTTGCACATGAAGCATAATACAAGATTGCGAAAGAGTCAAAAGTTTCACGAACTAATGGTACTCTAGAAGGTGATATTGCCAATGTCGAAATTTACCGTGTAATCAATACATAATATTGAATCAACTTCCACATCTCACAGCATAGCACATAAACACCCAGAAATTAAGCTTTGCGTTTAACTCAAATCAATCACGCGGGTTGGGGCGTTATAAATTCACATATTTTACTTACTTAACTTTCGTTTAAAGCATGTTCGTATGGGACACCTTATACTTTTAAATACATAGCATTTGGAAGTTAGCATATTCAGTTAAGAAGAAATGCTTTACGGCTAATTTTGTAGTCTACCTAAATTTTGCGAATTATCATTTAGAAAATAAAACAGGGTTGGTTAAAGTGATATTATTATTTTCATGCAATTAAAAGACCAATTTTGATTACTAACTATAGAGAACAGAACAAATACAAAATTTTATATTCTAGGCGTTGTATTTAACCTTATTTCAATATAGAAATGAATTTGGTTTTAGTGATTTTTTTTATGTCTACTACTTCAACGGGTTGCTTTCGGTTACCTTGTTTTCCAAAGTTTAAATCATGCAGTATAATGTAATTTTGATATTATGTGGTTGGTTAAAAATTTTTCGACTACATATTTTAAGCAGATGACTATCGAATTGTCTGCATATTACAAACGGTTTGTAAATGATGGTTTTTAGAAAGGCGAAGAACTTAAAAATGACAGCACTGCTTCCGGTGAAAACTCCGCCGTAGACGGTCCCAAGCCCGTTTGAGAAAAGAGGAGGAAACCCTTTGTTCCCCAACCCATAGCTTCTATGATTCCTCATCCCGAACCCCCCACCTAAATGGTAGTAAATGCTCTGGCGCTGTTAAAGACTTTTACAATAGGCCAGTCAATATCGATTAAAAATACTGGCAGTCCAGGAAACGAATTCGACTGGAAACGTTATTCAAGACATGAGATGGCACACAGTATTCAAAAGTGAGAAGCGTACTGGAAAACGAGAATTCGGAGTGGCATTCATTCTGGACACGGAGTTCAAATCGCACATTATTGATTTTAAGGCAGTCAATGCACGGTTGTGTGCGATCTGTATAACAGCGAAATTTTCCAAAATCTGGCTGATAAACGTTCACGCCCCGACCGAAAAAGGGACGAAGAAACGAAGGAAACGTTCTACTATTACCTGAAAAGACTGGTCAACTCATTGCCTACAAACGACACAAAAATAATTCTGGGTGATTTCAACGCTAAGTTGGCAATGAGCTATCTCATCGGGGAACGACTGGAGGATATAGCCTCCGCGATGAAACAAATGACAACGGCCAGCGCTTGATTGACTTTACACGTAGCAGAAATCTAGTCATACATTCGACTTGCTTCCCACATCGACGCGTTCATAAAATTACCTGGGTATCAACGGATGGCAACACACAAAATCAGATCGATCATGTTTTGATCCAACAACGTTGGGTCTCGAGCATACTTGACGTCCGTGCCTACCGAGGAGCCAACTGTAACTCAGATCATTACTTGATCAAATTAACCTTTCGATGTCATGTGTCAAAGGCATATTCGGCGAAGACCAGCCCGCTACAAAAATTTGACATCGAAAGGCTCCAAACGGCGTCACTTGCCAAAAATTTCATGGAGACCCTCGACAACCAGCTGGCTCTCATCTTATCGGACGCATCGTTAAAGACGAGCAACGATCTCTGGATGGAAGTGAAAGCGGCTATCAGGACCGTGGCAGAACAGGTGATCGGACATCAAGCCCGGCGCAAGAGGAATGATTGGTTCGATGATGAGTGCCAGAATGCGTTAGACAAAAAGAAGAAGCGGTGTACAAAGAATACGTAGGTAGGAAAACCAAGACGAAGAGAGAACACTATGAAAATCGCAGAAGAGTAGCGAATAAAATAATTTGGATTAAGAAAAGTAAATACTACGACAACTAATTGGGAAGTATGGATGTAAGTTTAGCGAGCAACAAGACAAGCATACAAAGTAGTAAAAAGCCTGAAACGTGGTTACCAGCCCAAAACCACGCTCTGTCGTGATGACTTCGGCAATATCATCGCTGATGAAACCTAGATTAAGGAAAGATGGGAATCATATTTCAAGAGCCTCCTTAATCCGCCGCACAGCTCAAGAACATCGGAGCCTATAGATGTCTGTGAACAGCTTCCATTGGCCCCACTAACTCTGGATAAAGTTTGCTCCACCATCAAAGCCCAAAAGAATAATAAAGCGCCGGGCATCGATGAGATTCCAGTAGAGCTCATCAAATATGGTGGCAGTAGTGCTCATCAAGGTATTCACAGAGTCATCCAGCACATTTGGCAACAAGAACATATGCCGAAACAGTGGAGCCAATCAATTATATTTTCTATCCACAAAAAAGGTGACAAGCTGCTCCAGTGCGAAAATTATAGAGGCATGTCACTACTTTGTACGGCGTATAAAATATTTTCTAAAATCTTAGAAAATAAAATCGCATCATACGCATACAGTATTATTGGGGAGTATCAAGGTGGTTTTAGAGCAGGTAGATCAACAACAGACCAATTGTTGACAGCCAAGCAGGTACTTGAAAAAGCTGGGATTCAACATAGACGTACACCAAATTTTCCTTGACTTCAAGCAAGCATACAACAGTATTGATCGTAATGTACTGTACCAAATAATGCTTTGCTTTGGCTTCCCAGCCAAATTAGTCCGTCTTACTAAAATGACAATGACGTCGACGACCTCCTAAGTCCGCATCAATAACCAACTCACCGATGTCTTTGACACAAATATCGGACTAAAGCAGGGAGATAGGCTGGCCCCATTGCTATTCAATTTGGCTCTGGAGTACCTCGTAAGGAAGCTACCTGTCGATACGCGAGGTACATTACTATACAAGGCGAGCCAAGTAGCTGTCACGGTCATTAACAACTGCCAAAGAACTTTTTCCGAAACTCGACAGCGAAGCAAAACTAGTAGGGCTACAAATCAACGAAAATTAGACAAAACTCATGACGGAGTCGAAGAAAAACACCTCAAATACACAAAATATCACACTTGGTGAATACAGTATCGAGAATGTTAGCGAATTTGTGTATTTAGCCGCCAAAATAACGAAAACGGGCAATGAAAGAGACGAAATACGCCGAAGAATACAGCTCGCAAATAAAATATTTTATTCAGTATTGACGATCTTGAAGACCAGCTGCAAACACAGGAGGACAAAGCTCCAAGTATAAAAATCTGTAATAAGACGTGTGTTATGCTATGAGTGTGAAACGTGGACTCGAACCCAAGCATCCGCGAACATATTGAACGCCTTTGAGCGAGCAGGAGTCACCCCTCGAGTTGTGGCATTAAATCATGTGGTGAGCGACTCACCTCTCGAGTGCAAATGTTTAAGACAGAATGGCTATGCCTTGGCCCTTACGTAATCTTTTAGGTATACAAAAGTTCGAACTACTATTGCAGACTTATGGTAGAAAATAATTGCCCGTATGCTCTAGAGTATCTGAGTTAAATATGGCCACGTGGTTAATATGGCCGCTTTTTCCTGCTTCGGCGTGTTGATACGGTTTCATGTCAACATTTCAAGGGCATACAAACGCATGCAGCCTTCAGTCTACGAAGTAAAGTGAGGGAAATCAAAGTCCATATAAGGTGTTATAATAATTTGTTATAAATCTTTGCTCACCGGTTAACTGTCAACACACAAAGTACGTTTTCTTTCATTTTAATAATTTTATAGATAATTTCAATTTTCGGTCATTTACATGCCAGTTTATGTTTTGTAAAGTTATCGCCTGGAAGGCTTTCATTCGCCAAGCCGCCGTTGACGTTAAAGGGTGGGTGGCCATCTTTACCTTTGGTTTTAAAAATTTTGATTTTTTTTTCTGTTCAGATGCCGAAATACGTAAATAAAAGATTATGAGAAAAATGTTCGGAGGATAATGTTTGAACAGCAATATCGAAGGGCTGCCACTCAATTTTGCGTTTTCAACTTAAAGGCATTAGTTAGAGATCAGAAAGCTGACGAAATCGGTTTTGGGGCGCAAAACATGATTGAGTTAGTGCCGACAACCTCAGCTGGTATTTCGTATCATTCATTTTAACACCACGCGTCGGAAACTATTGTTATGCTAATGACATAAGGTTTAACGAGAAGACTAAAATCATTCGTTTGAAGAAATCCAGAAATCTGCGTCAAAAAATCTCAAAATTTAAACCACACTAGAGAACAAAAAAATAAATGAAAAAGTAGTAGAAGATTACTTTCGAAAACTTGATGATGAAAATGAGCTGAAGTATAAGCCCGAGCGAGTTTGTAACGTCTATGAAAAAGGCACATGCTGAAAACAAAACACTGTTGTAACTTGTGGGAATGCCATTAAACGCGCAATGCCCCCACGACACTCTTTAAGGCTAAGTACACTTAGCCGGAATGGACTGATTCACCTCCCAGTAAGTAAAATATGGCTACTTCTGTGGCCATATTAACCAGTAGTGCTCAAAATATGGTCGTTTTCCCGCTTCACCAAAAAATTTAAATATTGCAAATTATTGGCCTTGTTATAGGAATTGTTGGTTATTGTTAGAAAGATAAATAAATATACTACAACATGTGTATCCCTTGTCTTGAATAAAACCGCTAGATAGTTGGTAAATTTAGCATCAAACATTAAGGTGGCCATGTTCGACTCATGTATAGGGATTTCTATTAGAGATATAACCACTTTGTCTCTTTCTATGAACGCGCCCTTAAACTTTTTTAATGAACTGTCTATGTCAAAACGCTAGCTAAAGTCAACATTTTCATCCTGGTGAAGTTCAAAAACCAACAACGTTTCGAAATTATTAAAAATCACTACCGAAATTCTGAGTCAGTAGTCGCAACTTTAAGAGCGCTTACTCTAATTTTCGGCCGTAATAATCGTCCCACCCGCAAGGCTGTGCGTGCTATAGTGGACAAGTTTGAATCCAAATTTTCACAATTGGACGTTCCGGTGCCAAAAAGACGTCGTACTGCTCGAAACGAAGGAAATATCGCACCCATAAGTGCATCGATTCAAAATGAGCCAAATCAGTCTATTCCACGTCGTTCTCAAGAATCAAGCATCGCTCCAACGACACTCTGGCGTATTTTGTGACAATATCTCGCCCTATATGGTCACAAGATCAAATTGACTCAAGAAATAAAGCCATGCGATCATTCGAAACGCGATTAGGCTCTGGCAAAGCTTGAATCATTTTCAGCAATGAAGCTCATTTCTGGGTCAATGGCTTTGTTAATCAGCAAAATATGCGTTATTGGTCAGCAAAAAACTCACATGTGCTTCTTGCCACACCGTTGCATCCGCAAAAAAATTACTGTTTGGTGCGGTTTTCATGCCGGAGGTATGATTGGGCCGAATTTTTTCGTGGATGAAAACGACCGTCATGTTACCGTCAATGGAGAGCGCTATCGTGTTATGTTGGAAGATGATTTTGTGGCCAGAATTAGATGAACTTGACATCAACCATATATTGTTTCAACAAGCACGCCTCACAATCGATTTATTGAAATTTATTTATTTATAGTTATGTCCTTAATGGAAAACCCTATACCTTACATTTGATTTGAAAACATTTGCGTCTGACTAGATGTTTTGAACGGTATGCTAACTTGAACAATCAAAATTTTATGTCTTTAAATATCTGCATTTTGGCCCTTGACTGGGAGATCCAGAAAATACCTGCTTCTTTACAATACTTGTAGATATATGTTAGGTGTTTCTAGCATCATCCGCTAATAGTTTGTTCGTTAGATGGAATTATCAAATACTCCTCAAAACGGTTGTTTCTCAATTTGGGATAAAAAACAGTAATTTAGACTCGTTAATTAGTAGAAATGCAATCTAATTTTATCAGTCACACACTCCACATCCAGATTTTTAACAGACAAATCATACGTGTTAGGTGGGAACTATGTACATGTGTCGATTATAAATTATTATGTCACGCTTTGAAGGTATTTTTCATTGCTTTTAATAAATACAAAATTTTTATTTTTCTCTGTGTTTTCGCATATTCGAATGAAGGGTGTAATTGACAGTCTAGGTATAAAATTTTGATGGATTGAAAATCGTAAAATATTGTGCAATGCGTTATTTTTTTTTTTTAATTTTGAAAGATGGGACTATCCATAATAAAAGTGCAAATAATTTCTCAATTAGTGAATTATTTTGTTTGTTTTATGTCCGCAAGCCAATTCTCTTTCATCTCGAAAAGCCATTGGGTCTTGCTCGTTTTCGTAAGCAGGCGCGTTTCGAATTGCTTGAGTCAGCTTCAGTATGTTTGGAGATGACTTAAGAGAGTCGAAACGCATCTGCTTAAGAAAACGAACAAAGCCCGACGGCTTTTCGAGATGAAAAAAATTCAACTCTTTTCATAGTAGAGAACAGACTTCCATTAGTTTTATTAAGAAATTTGTATTTCTTTGCATTTCCAGGGACTAAACCTCTTTAAGACTTTAACAATTGCACCCTTCAAGCAGAACTTCTTGTGATGCTCATTAACGCCATTATCTACTCAAACATATTTACAATGACTGATTTGCACAAAACAAATATTACAATTATTACTGAGTCAAAACGGTCAAATTATTCAACCGATAAATTATAGCCTTTTATTTCATTCTATCCAGCAAAGCTACACAAAAATTGTCAATTTTAATCAAAAACTAACTCATTAGAGGGATCATTCATTATATGTACGTTAAATCCTTTTCACAATTTAATTCAATCGGGAAAATGAACAGAATAAGATCGTATTAAGAAATCAACAAAATATAAAATAAAAACAAAACAAAGCCTTACTACCGTTGAGCATGTGCATGACTCATATGTGTGGAATGTGGATGTGGAACGTGTGAATGATGGCCATGACCACCATGCGGAGGTGCATAAGATTGAGCATGTGATAGTGGGGATGGTTGACCCGTCGAATAGGGTGATTGCATTAAACTTTGCTCCAACCCATAATGGGTGGCTTGGGGATGTGTTAAATGAGCGTGTCCGTGATGACCATGACTATAAATCAATTGTCTTACTTTCGAATCATCATCGGCGATATTGTAACTAAGTTCAGTCTCCTCGAATCCGGTTGCGGACATACGTTGATCACCGCCACCCGTACTTGGCGGATCCGGTGAATTCAGACATGTCTGAATTAGCTGTTTGCCCGCTTCTGATGTTATCATTGGTTGTAGTTTACGCGTTGCAAATGTATACACATGACCCGTTTCAGATGCAACAAGCAACATGACCTGTGTACCAGTCAATGTTGATAGTTCATAGGCCTGGAAAGAAATAGAAAAAAATTAGTATTTAAAGTTTAAGTAGGATTGAATTAATTTAAATGTTTAAATCAAATATTCGGATCTATTTTTGTGGAGTACGAATAATTCAAACTCTCACCACGAGAGTAAAATGAAAATGTCAAAGAAGAGAATTTTGCCACTCATTCGAGAATAGAAGCACCGCCATGATATATTTATAATAAAGATTTTTGTTGCTGTTGTCCGCCATTTTGCGTTGCAGATTGTGTGAAATAGGTGTCCTGCACTTCAACTTTGACAGATTTATTGTGCCCCCATTCTCATTGGAGTGCCTAGAGTTCAAGTCTCTTTCAGAAAGTGAATGATATTAATTGGCTCCAGGTGTCCAAGTTGCTCCTCAGCTAGGCGGTAAGTTCCTAGAATGTCTCTCCTTCTCCGGAACAGAGCTCCGTAGCACGTTAGAAGATATTCTGGTGTTTTATCTGAAAATCTGTAGAAATAACACTCGCCGTTCTCCTTAAGACCCATTTTCTTAAGGTATCTTCGGAGTTTACAGTGCTCCGTGAGGAATTCTGTAAGGATCCTTAGTTGATTCTTGCCTGATTTGATGCAAAAATGGCACCGTTTCTCATCATAGCTGCTAAGGAACGCTTTCGATGTTTTAAGTCCTGGATAACTACTCCAGTGTTTCTTGCGTTCTCTGATTTCCTCTTCCTTTAGGTGGCTCCGTACCAAGTGCATCTTGGCCGCAGTGAAGGGTTCGAAGTCGATGATCATTTCCTCGCTAAGAGGTCTGCTGTTTTTTACCTTCCACCCCTGTGTACCCTGGCACCCAGTACAGAGTAACCTTGTCATTCTCATCCAGTTTATTGAGATTCGTACAACATTTTTGAACCATCGTTGAAGGGCTTTAATAGCTGCTTCGCTGTCAGACATGATGGCTTTCGTTTTACCCTTGTATCTTTTGTCTATGCAACGTTGTGCACTTACTGCCGCTCCATAGACCTCCACCAGGAATATGCTTGGCATCATTTCCAGCCAGTGGATCATAATATTTGGTACTCGGCCCAAACACTCCGATTACTGTTCTCTCTGCGGCCTTTGGTCCGTCTGTGTCCCACTTGATAGCATGCGGCTCTGTGAGATATACACTAGATTCAGAGCTGAATTTCCTCCTGTTGCTCAACTTCGTACAAAATATTTTGTCTTCTCTTTCACGTGGCCCCAAAGGAAGAAGTTGCAAGGTGTTAAATCACAAGATTTATACAAAATAAAACCTTTTATTGGAAAACCCTATACTTCTCAAAGCTGACTACTTCTGTATATCCGTATCAAGTAGAATATGAGTCGATTCTGTCCTTTCTGAATAAGAACTGGATATATCCCATCTTCACCAGGTGATGTAAAGGGTTGGAAAGAGTTTAATGCCCAACATAAACGCTTTTCCATAAATATGGTGACAGCCTCCTTCCATGTTGTGTAATTCGGCCTCATAAGTGAGTTCATTTCGTCAATTCCTTCATTTATAATTACACTCCCTGAGAAGTGGATCTTCATTGGAAGGAGCGCTTTCTCTTCTTCGGCTTCCGTGTAGCTATCGTCAGCTTTGCTTAGAGCAATGTTTAGGTTGTTTCTCTGTTTTGCTAGAGCTTTATGGAGCCTTGCTGCGCCAGATGTTTCCTTAATATTTTCACAAAACACGTTTTGCTTTCCGGATTTCTTCGCCATAGTTTGTTAGATCCCTATGGTAAGCATCCCAGTTGTTGTTATGTTTAGCTGCATTGTACAGTTTCCCTACTTCTAATCTGAGTTACATTAGCCTTACGTTATACCAGTTGGGTGCTCTACCCTTCTTTATAGTACGAATGAGGCAGCTTTCTTTGTAGGCGTTAATTATTGCCTTGTTGAGTTCTTCTACTGCATGTTCCAGCTCCAGAGGATTTTTTGGCGTTCTCTTCACTGAAACGTGTTATCGTTTATCTTCCAATGTGGTTTGGTACAAGGCCCGATTTGTTCTTCTAGGATTCCTGAGTAAAATGTCCTCTTTTGTCAGCCCATCCACCTCGTACCTTTAAGTTCTGTGGTCAGACATTGAAGGCTCTGCCAATATCCTCTATCTCTTTACAACGGGAGCAATACTTATACTACTAAAAGTAATATCCTGTACTTCCTCTCTTGGTCTTGTGATGAAAGTGGGTGTATTCTCCACGTTAAGAATGGCCGTATTCGATTTCAATATGCATTCAAACAGATTCCTCCGTGCTATTGTTGATATCAGTGCTACCCCTCAATTGGCGTCACATCCAAGTACATTATGTGTATTTCACATCTCACAATGCTCCACCAGCCTTTGTACTTTCACTGGAGGAGCTAGATTTACATCTCCAGGGAAGTACAATGTCACGAGTATTTCCCTCTATACTAATACAAGTTCTTATAGGAATTAGATCTCGCGTGATAAAATCTGAAAGACACATCTATTTTGTGTTTTTCCTGATCATGATACCTGCCCTAGGATAATCCTGTCCTATACATAAAATCAGTGTGGATTCCCGAGAGTTCAAACCTCGAATTTCTTTTGTGAATGTTCTAGCCAAGACCGCGGAAGCGGCTCTGGCATGATGAAGATTTACCTGGACTAATCGGGTAACTTCCCCGCTTATTGTTGGAGATTTGAACATTCGGGTTTCAGTCAACATACTTCTCTCGCCAGCTGATCAGTGCTACTATGTTCCTCATTGTCAGAGCTGATCTCTATGACAGAAAGGTCTGACTCCTCAGGCTGCATGGTTTCCTTTTTATGTTCCAGCTCGTCAGGCAACGCCTGATTTGCCTTCTCCAGGTTCGACACTCCCGGTAGTAGGGCCTGATTCGTCTCCTTCAGATCCAACTCTTCAGGCAGAATAGCCTGGTTTACGTTCCTTGCATTCGGTTCCTCAGTCAGTGTGGCCTTAGTTGCCTTCTGTCCCTGTCTAGAGAACTTAGCCGTTCCATGAGATTCCTTTGTGCTGGGTTTCGGGGTTGGCTCCTGTGGTGATATTGGAGCTTCAGAGGGTTTCCCTGCTTTTCCTAGTCCTCGCACACGGACCTTGCAAATCCGAAATGCAGGCTTGAGCCTTTCCCCACGATGAAGTCTGCTGACTTCTCATCAATACCTGCCTACAGGATCTGGCTGGTCCCTACTGACTTCGCACTTTGTCCTTTGTTTACGGCTGCTGGCATGTTGAGTAGCACGTCTGGCGATCACTCTTCAGTTTATGGAAGGTATATATTTATCGTCTGTAGTCTAGGGATATCGTCCCTTTTTTGACACCCAGACATATGCCCTCCCACATACTGATTTTTAAAACAAGCTTTCAGCCAGTTCGCTGAACTGTCCTCTCCACAGTCCACGAGCATTATGCCTGGCTTAAAGTGTATGCCTTCGTAGTGGAGATCATCCCCAAATTGCGTCTCTCACTATAAAGCCCTCGATAGCTGAGTGAGTTCCTCAGGTGTGAGAGTATGGTGTGGATGTTCTTTCGCAATCACTGCTACGCTTTGCTTTTTTAATGCACTTATATAGCTGATGCTGAGTGTAGCCATACCAGTTGTATTACCGACTTGGATGGTTTTCCGCACCCTTAGTCGCTTATTCTGCTGACCTTGAGGGGTAATCGAGTCCCTGCCTTGTGTGGTCAATCGAGTTGGGTATTTGTTCCCCTGCCTCGTTCTTCTAATCGGTCAAGTGTGGCTTGGATTTTCCCATACTCCCCTGTTGTATAGAGGCTATGGGGATTCCTTGCTTCTCACCCTTGCGTCTGTGGGGGGAGTCTAGGACTTGGGATCACGGATTTATGGTTGAGGGTATCACGGGGAGCCCTCTTCCTTTCTCAAAACGGGCTTGGGACCGTCTATGGTGGAGTTGCTATCTTTTGTTATTGGATAGTCATTCGCTACAAGTGGTGACCCTGAAATCAGACTATATTTATTTTAGATTATTCGGTTGCCTTAATTTTTGTATACTACGCTTTGTACTCTTCTTTGGTCCACAAAATGTCCGACACGGAAGATTCGCGCGCCATGACATCTATCAACAACGCACTTTTTACTCTGATGCAAGAATTTACACTTACACGAGCCGAAGCGTTGCAGAACTTAAGGCTCCCTCCATTTTGGCAGCGACGTTCATCGCTGTAGTTCACACAAACGGAAGCAAAATTTGTAATGCATAGAATTACTGCGTACGCAAGCAAGTTTAATGCGATCATAGCTTCTGTCGACTGCGTCATTTTGGAAACAATTGCACATTTCGTGGGAAATCCCCCAAATTCAAATAAATACAACGCAATCAAGTAACGTCTGATCTCTCGCTTCGACGAAACACCAGATATCAAGCTTAATCGCATGCTGATGGAACTCGAGTTGGTTGAGAGATGTCAACATTAGACGGAAATAGACTGTCAGAAGACGCAGTAAGAACGCTGTGGTTTCGCCGTTTGCCAGCACAAGTACGGGCGATACTCAGCGTTACCGCACAGCTAGATATGGTGGAGTTGCTGAAGGCGGCTGACAGAATTATCGCAGAAATAAACATATTGCCAAGGCTACCGACAGCAGTAGTAAATGAGGTTCAGGAGAAATTGGAAGTTAACGACCTACTAGAAATTGATAGACTCTCTGATAGATTGGTGAAAATTGAAAAAAGTTTAAGGAGTCTGCAGAATAAGAAGAGCCTTACGAATACACGGACCGGAGTTAAAGCAAAATATGAAACCACCCAGAACAACGAAATTTATTTCGACCACATGCGTTTCGGAGACAAAACTAAGAAAAGTCGCGAGCCATGTATTGTAATTGCCGGCGGTCGAAAAACTAAAGTGTCATAGAATAGCGGTATGACTAATCATTAAAGTTGCGAATCTCACCGTTTATTAATGTGAGATAGACGAAGCGGTATGCTGTTTTCGATAGATATGAAGCCAGCGTATCAGTCATTTCCCGAAGAAAGACTGACCGTATTCCTACATTTATATTATACGCGGCGGATAACTTTATCATCCATACATACAGCGAACGTGCATGGGAGCTGAACTTCGGGTTGCATGCCGTCGATAGGCTAATAATAGGCGCGAACTTTCTTGGGCAATATCATCTCCTCCTCGTCAATGTGAAACCGAAGTGGCTCGTGGACAGGAGATCACGACCTTATTCAAGTGCAGAGTTGCAAGTAGGGAAACATCTTAAGGCACTATCAGCCTATCGACGGAATAATGCGCTTCGCAGGTAGAATTCCCGGTGCTGACCGTATCACAAACTACACCGAGGGCTGACCGCACTCCATCGTGCGAAGTATAATTACAACTGAACTACCCGTTTTGGAACCACCGAGGTGTTTGTCGGCTGAAAAATACGCAGCTGCAAAAAGAGCTTGAATATATGATGCAACAAGGAATTTGTCGACCGCCTAACAGCCCATGGGCGAATCGGTTGCATTTCGTGAAAAAGAAATCGAGAGATTGGAGACCGTAGGGGGACTACCGTCGTTTGAGTGCAGTTACGATACCAGGCCGATCCCCCTTAGCCCAAATCAACGATTTCACGCATAACCTCTACAATGAATCTACGAGTATATTTAACACGATCGATTTTGAGCTGGCATAACACCAGATCCCGACGAATCAGGAGGACATTTTTAAAACCGCAGTCTGCACCTCATTCGGCTCTTTCGAATTCTGTCGAATGACATTTGCTCTATGCAACGCGGCACAAACCTTACAAAGGTTCTTGGACTCGGTCCTATGAGGTCTGGATTTTCGCTATGCTTATTTGGACGACATCTTCGTCGCTTATCTCGGCAGTAAAAAGAACGATAAGCGACCGATTGTATGGAATGATCAACCCACCAAAGCGTTCAATGAAAGGAAGAAGCTTATCGCAAATTATTCACTACTAATACATTCTGCACCAGGAGCACCGTTGGCATTCTAAACGGACGCGCCGAATACCACCAATGGACTGACAAGGATTGGAAGCCCTACGCGTTTTTTTTTTCAAAAAAGCTTAAAGCAACCCAAAAAAATTACAGCACCTACGATATGGAGCTATTAACTGTATACGAAGCCATCAAATATTTTCGATACATTCTGGCGGACTACGACTTTTTCGTCGCCGATTCGAGCTTGAAAATTGGAATATATAGCGCACTTCACTAGTGACATCACATACGTATATGGTAGCAAAAACGTTGTAGCGGACACACTATCTAGAATTAAAGAAATCGATGCCATTACCAAAGACAACACAATTACTATCAGTGACATTGCACAGCTATGGATGGAGAACTCGAACCGTGTCAGAAAGGCGGAACGTCACTGCGACTCCAGGCTATCACCACCGCCTAAAGCAAGGAAGCATTGTACTGCGATATGTCAATCGGACAACCCAGGGCATTTGGGCTACATACTCGTACGTTAGGACGTGCAATTTTTCAGCAAATCCATCGACTATCACATACAGGGGCACATACCACAAGCAAATTGATACGAAGGAAACACGTTTGGTCCAGCATAGGAAAAGATATTGTCAGTTGGGCCAGGGCTTATCTCCCTTGTCAGCATTCGACAGTTAATTGGCATGTGAAATCTGTTCCACGAAATTTCGTTCGTGTTGAAGCAATTCGAACTTCATCTCATCCAATTTCGCCATTGCGACCATACATGTTACGGTGTCTTAATGAAACATCACCTTCTTCCTCGCCAAGTGTGGTCGCTTCTTCATGTGTTCCGTCTTCAATTGATCCAGCAACGCAGCGTAATAGGGTGCGTTAATGGTTTTACCTTTTTGAATGTAATCAACCATAATTACTCCACGGGTCTCCCAAAAAAACTGTCGCCATCACTTTTCCAGCAGAAAGAACGATCTTCGCCTTCTTTGGAGCTGGTTCCCCCCGACAATCTATTGCATTGACTGTTGTTTAGTCTCCGTAGTATGGCGATGGATCCAGGTTTCATGACAGTAATTAATACGCACAAAAACTCGGTCGAAAGAGCTGAAGAGTCTCGCGTGACATGTCCATCCGTACGCGCTTTTGGTCAATCATCAATAAACGCGGCACCCGTCGCGCGGATTATTTTCTCATGCACAAATCCTCATGTAAAATCGTATGCACCCGTTCAGCTGATATCCCACAAGCCTCTGCAATTTCCTTGATGATTAATTGGCGATACTCCATCTTGGTTATGCGTACTAAACTGACGATATCTTCCGTTGAAACAGCTTTTGGACGTCCAGAACGTTCCTCGTCAAAAATGCTTGTGCAACCGCATCTGAACTCGGCCACCCAATGTTTCATGGTTGTAAATGAGGGCGAGATTCACCATACACGGAGCTTAACCCTTCTTTCACTTCCCGATTTTTTCTCTTTCAAATAGAGGTACTTTATCACCGCGCGATACCCAATTTTCTCCAGTGTTCCTAACAAACGTCACTTGTCAACTTTGGAAGGGTAACCTTTGTTTTGTACTGATCGGAATGACTTGAAATTTTTATGGCATACATATGTAAAGGCCATCTATTGGTTGGCAAGATAACTTGAATTTAACATGACTTTTTGCCGGTAAGGCCGGAAACTTTTCAAATGACCCTCGTATCATCCAGCGTCTAATGGCATGGTAGAACGTTTGCATCGCAAACTCAAGGCAGCATTGATGTGTCATGAAGATGCACTATGGTTGGAAGCACTGCCAACAGTGCTGCTCGTGTTAAGAACAATGCTCAAAGAGGATTTGAAACGTTCTCCCGCTGAACTGGTTTACGGAGCGAAACTCTGCAGTCCAGGAGAATTTTTTATTGGTGGCGATCATTCCGTAGATCCGAAACTTTTTGCCAAAAAATTATGAAGAACCATGCAATAACGCCGTGCGATTCCAGCGGCACATCACAGCAGTTACGCACCTTTTGTCTTCAAAGAGCTAGGTACGTGCTCACATGTGTTTTCAAAGCGAGGTCCGGTAAAGAGGTCACTACAGCAACCATACACAGTCAAGTCGACGGCAAGGCGATCAGAGTGTCGAAGGAATGACTCAAACCGGCTCATCTACCAAATACTAATCTTTCCGACGAGGTCGTGATCATCAACTAATAAACGTATTCAGCGTACAAGCACCGCCGACTGTGAATCCGTAACATTTTTCAATTCTTTAACATTACTCCGAGGAGAGTATTGTGGAGCAGGAACAGTTCGAACTCTCACCACGAGAGCAAAACGTTAGAGTTCGAGAAAAGAAGCATCACACACGATCTATTTTTCATAAAGATTTTTGTGACTGTTGTCTGCCATCCTTTTTAATTGGATACTTATTCGCCACATTTCAAAAAATTTCCACCATCTGACAGTAATCTAGCTAAACTCAACATTAATTAAAAATAAAATCGATCTATTAAAACAACCCCGTTGTCGCCAACGGGGCGCATATTAGGCCTGCCTATTGAGTAACCACTATAGCACTCTAACTACTACACCATACTGACTTGAATAATCTAAGCTTGGTGATATTTAATATTTACGGTTTTGAAACTGTAATCTAAAAGATATTTATTGCTAAATTCTAGTCGGCATGCATTTTCAAACGTCAACTTCACCCTTTTTTTTATTTTCCCACCAATCACCGCTTGCTCCGATGCAGATTCTTTGAGTATACTAAATTATAAACACTTTCTTCCAAAGGAAATTCTCTTCTTTATTTGATTTGCATAAAGCTTTGCATATACTCGTACTCCAGCTGGCATGCGACTCAACAAAGTCAAGACAAGAATATTTTGGCTTCTTTTACCACCAAAGGATTTTTAACCGCGCTACATTTGAATAAATCCTTGTCTGCCTCGAACAAAATATTCCATTCTTTATATGCCGGAGTACTATCATTTGTCGGGTGAGCACGAAAATATTCAGACCAAGATGCTTTATTTTCTTCATGCTTTCTACCTCCCATAAACAGTTCCCTCTACCAAACGTCCTTTCACGTGCAAAGAATGAAATTCATACACGAGGATACTTACACATAACTCTTACCTTGACTTTTTCTTTTCACCTTAACGCGCCATTTCTGAAAAGCTTTACGTATAATCCTGTATTAAGTTTCTTAACACGTCTGATCAATTTTCGTTTGGAACGCGACCAAAATTTTGAAGACGAAAATTCCTTAACGATAATGACCGCAAACTACTACACATACGAGTACGTATGTGTAATGAAGCAAAAGGAGCAGAAGCAGTAGTAGCCGCAGCAGCATCACCGAACGATATCAGCAGTAACCATGGCACAAATAAATAGTGGTTTGAGGATTGCATTTTCAGGTTGATGATGAGGAGATTGGTATACAATGAAGACAACAGGAAGCTCTAGATGAATTTCTTCCTTTTTCTTTCTTTTTTGGCACATAAGATATTTAATCTTGGATTTGGGAAGTTCGCCAAATATTTGGTGATGGTGGTGGAACGAATGATGGAAATGAAACGATTTAATGTTTGTGTTGGATTGGAAAACAATAATGATCAGAAGAAGTAAATTGATTTAGAAGTGAAGGTAATAAAAAAGATAATTACGTTTCTGAACAGAGTCAGTTAACATCAAACATGACTAGGATTGCACAGAAACAAACAAACATGACTAGGATTGCACAGAAATGTAACGAGTTAATTTTGAATAATGAAACGGGAACTAAGTGAAATTCTATTACTATCACGGGTATCTAGGGACTCGAGTCTTAACCAATAACTCATCAGACGTCTATACAGAAGGCTGATAGTACAGTTGTCTGATGAGTTTCCGGCTTAAGTCCAGCCACTATGAGATCGTCTATCCTAGCGAAAGGAAGAATTTGCATCAGACACGTAAAATCGTTTCTCCCCGTGGCCGCAACGTAATGGCATCCACACAATGAGATTTTAATATGTAAATTTTTTTACCCATAGCTATTTTTAATTGAGTTGCATAAATATTTGCTATTTAACGAACATTTTTCTTCTTTAACAATTTTTCAAAAAACAAATGCAAATCAATAAAAATAGTTACGAACGAACATTTTTTATTAAGTAATTTGCAGCAATCGGAGCTATCCAAAACATGATCCATGCTAGCCGTGCGTTACAATGACAGAAAAGTGTAGAGCACATAAATGTATAGATTTACATTAAGTTGGTGTAAAAAAGGTCGAACGATTAATAAAAAGTTTAGCATAAACAAATGAAACATTGTTTATTTCTCAGTCCACGGTTGAAGCGCTGTAGCATCTTCTTTGGCTTACGATCTAAATTTTAAAAAATGGATCGCAACGAGACCAAATTTAAATGAAACAAGTTGAGCAAGCAGGAGAGTGCTCCTACTAGAAGGTCTTTGTGAATATCCTGGAGTTTGAAACAAGTTTTCTAACAGCGAGAATCGATAAATTGAATTATTCATCCAATACTTGGATATGAAATCGTTCAAATTTATGCAAAAGATTGGTACATTTTGCCTTCCACTGGAGCCCCTAATTCATAAAATGATTTTTTTATTTCAGATTCTTAAAGTTCTAATCAAGACCTTTCATTAGATACCACACTCGACAACCTTCAGTTTAAAAAATTTTTTAAGGCACCCCCCTTAACAATTTTTTAAATTTTTGGTAAGACCTAAACTTTTGAGAGACCATCACTTCTGACCTTTTCACAAATTGTGAGCATTCTTGCTTCTATAGTTTCTGAGGAAACTAGCTGTGACACACGGACAGACAGGTCGCGAAACTAGGTAGTAGGTCTTTGTAAAAAAGTTTTTACAAAGACCTAATGATAAATTTATTGCAATGAAACACAACACCACCACACAATGTCTGAACTCAAAGTGAAAACGTAACGGAATGCCGTGATGTGTTTCATGCATTGCTGTTCATTCGGTCAATCATCGCCGTCGTTTCCGTGTTCAATCGGTTTTCCTTAGGGTGATGAATTTTGTTGGTAAAACCCAACATATCGGGACTCGCCGAGTTATCATTCGTAATAAATATGCTCTTGCTGTTGCCAGTCGATTCGCCATGCCAACATATCCACCAAAATCAATCGATCTTCTGATATTTTCCGACACATTGATGGGAACAAGTGAACTGAAATAGTTTTGAAAGATTTCAGTGTTCGAATAAGGTTTAGGGTTCAAGCGCGTGGCGCCCAAGCTTGTCTTTGGCGAGCGAAAACGGAGCCCGCAGAACCCTCAACCGGAGCGCCCTCGAGGGAAGGGTAGCAATTATTAATCTTGCGTAAAGTTTTTTTTCGTTGCTGGTAAACTTTTCCTATCGAAAATTATTTCATTATATTATTAATGGCAGTGTAGAAATTCGAAAAATAAAGAAAAAAATTAATGAAAGTCATATCGGATGGCCCATCTGTTTTTTTTTTGTTTTTTCGTTTTTGATTATTTGGAACTTAATTTTCGCACATGTGAATGAAAAACATACATCCATATAAAAACAAAAGAAAAAAATAATAGAATTGCCAAACCAACAATACTCTTTCCTTTCCAGTATTTAGTTTTTCAAAAGGAATTAAAACGGGAAATAGGTATGCGCTGAAGAAGGGGGTTTCATTATAAATCCGCGAATGATCGGTTAGCTCGGTTCGGTATGCGTTGCCATAGGTTGTGTACTGTGTTTTTACTATTGTAGCATAGAATATTCGGTTAAAATTAGAGTAGCTTATGTCTGATTGAAAGCCTCCCGAAGGCGGTGCTAAATTAATGACGAATTTTTTTTCTCGGGAAATTTTTGGAACGCGTTTTAAACGGACATTTGACTCGGCGGCTGAGAAATTGCATGCGGGCTTAGTCTACTTGCGTAAGACCGCGACCGAAACTTCTCTCCGAACTAGCTAGCTTGCAAGCAGCCAGCTTGGAGTAGACTTAGGGTGGCCGGACTAGTCAACCTGTTGTGTACAATCCTTTGGCATGTATCAAGACTTCACGTCTTTAACCTCAAAGATGGGTTTAGAATTTCTTCGGGAAATCTCGAGAACGTAAAAAATCATTACAATATGAATTTTTTAGCTATTTGCGACACAGCAAACAGCTAGCTGTCCGTGTACAAATTTTGAAGTTTCGGCCGATCTCGTTTAAGATTTCTTTTTGAAACGTCTGGCAAGGAAAGAATTGCCATAAATTAGTCAAGATGCTAAAGCATGAGCACGGCTAGCAGCAGCATAAGCCGCAGAATAATCAACTTCAAAGGACACTAATGGATTATATCCCTTCATTTATACAATAATAAAATCGGACACTTTTTTTTCCAAATTGATCATACAATATTCAAGCACGGCTCGATATTGGAGGTGGCAAACAAAATAAAAGTCTTCAGATATTTATTACTTGCTTATATTTATTCGGAAAAATGAAAGAAAACAGAAAAAACTAAAAACGAAAAATATTGAAAAGGAAAATCTTGTATATCTGAAATGAACAGATAAAAAATAAGTAACGAGGGATAACAAATAGGAAAATGTTGAGTTGATTGTGTGGGTATATGTATAATTGATATAAGAAATTAATCTTTCTCTTTTTTTCGGAAAAAGTATATTTCCTAGCGTATCTTGACACTGGCAATAATAATAAGGACTTTACATTGAAATGTATTCAGACACACAAGGAATGATAATGAAGGAATTTGAAGACAAACCTGAGATTCTGTCAAATTTAAATGCAAATTTTAGTGCATAAATACTAGACCTGTATATAATATAATTCATTTATTAGTTATGCTATACAGTGTGATTTTGGCCAATCGTGATAGTTTCTAAGTAATCAAGTAATATTTCAAATGAGTGAGATTAAAATTAAAAAATAAATGGTAACACTACAGCCCCTTTCGGGCCTTCGCTTAGAGATAGAGTATCTCATTACGAGTATCATGATCGAATGTGTCGGCACTCCACAAGGTGATATGGCCGGTATCACGCTCTGGCCGTGTGTCCGTCCACCCAGCTGTGATACGTTCTCATTTTTAACCAGCACGTATCATAACTGAACGGGCTTATAATCCGTCCAAAGAATCACTCGAACTTAATCTCGTTGCCGCCAACGAGAGTCGAACCAGGGACCTTCGGCTTACCGGACTACTGAAATGGTTGAGAAAGTTGAGCTCTATTTATAAACACGTTTGTAAACATAATAATATAACATAAGTAGCAATGGCTAACGTGTAGTAATCGAGCATTCCGTACAGGCAACCGCTCGAGAAACTTTCAAAAATTGCACCCGTCACAGTGATCCGATGCATTTATGTATTACATCATTCAATAGCCAATACAAATGACGCCCTAACAATTCAAATCAGTGTCAAATATGACGATTGACGGTGTAAAGTTCTTTCCAAATTTCCAAAGCCCATTAACCTCGCCACCACCAATAACAAATGGCAAAATACTGCAAGCATAACTTGAGAAAAGTCAACGAAATAGGGAAAAATGTTTTAATGATGTACATTAAAATACGTAAATTAGTCAAACTTTTATAGAATTTAAAACAAAATAATATCGTGCATATCAATAAATATTCAAGGAAACAAAAATCACATTTCGAAATGCATTCGGTAACGTGTAAAGTTTCTCACCCACTGTACTTCTCATCAAGCTTGTCTTTTTGTTCTTGCAAATTATATGCAGCTTTCTCATAGCGACAAATCTCGGCTCAGTTTAACATGCACAATAAAATGGTTGAAATGGCCCGACACACAGCAAATCAAGACTCACCCGACCGGTGTTTGAGTGGAGTTGCATGTTTGGGAGTTCCCACAGACCGGCCGGGGGAGTCGTGCGAGAGATCCCGAAGGTGTCGGGTCAAATGTGAGGAAAGTTGATCCGTTGTTATTTGACCAACTGTGAAGCATCGGTGTTGGGCATAAGTATTGCATATAAATCGAGAAGTGATATTCTACCGGGTGTTTAGTGTCTTGCTTCCAAAAATGGTGGAAGTGTGTACCCAATAAAAAGAGGTACACGATAAGTGCGTTCTATTCACGTGAACGTACAGCGAAGTTAGCAGTAAAAGTCGAATGAGCCGCATTATATTATGATTTATTTTCCACCTTTGTACGTCATAAGCCACCATAATTGTGAATTAAAATATGTAATGAATTGTATAATGAACCGTGAATTAAAATATTTAATTAATTGTATAATGAATCGTGGATTAGAATTATTCAACCAGATGTATGAGGAGAATTCAGCTCACCAAAAAGTTACTTTGCAGTACTCCCTCGAGCGCTCGCGGCCATGTAGGTGAGCGCATGCTTTCCTTTTATTCGTTTTAATAAATTATACAATATATACATTCTTTAAATTGTATTTAATGCATGCTCTTACATTTGGATACATTTTTATACACACCCAATTTTAACACCTTAACCATAATAAAAATAAAGGAGGAAACAACTTAAATTAAAGATAACATTTGAGGTTATCGATGAGAGAAAAAAAACGTCACACTTACTATTATCAATGAATTTCTATAAGTTAATATTCAAAAATCCAGATACAGAAAAAGAAAAGAGAAGTTTTACACTAAAGAAAATGTCATTGAAATGCCACAAGCGCACTATCCTTTGACGAGCACACGAGTACGTTTATAGCTTTTTTTATCATTACACATCGATTTGGTCTTCTTGCTCGAAATTTTCTTGGAAGGTTTAATTCTCACTGTGCTTGTGTATTTTTTTTAGATTATTTTGATTTTTCCTGTTCTTATGTTATGTAAATATTTTCCAAGCAAATACATGGCACGAGATCCAATAATATAAATGACTTATTAAAGAGTCAAAACTTCTACGTCAGGGGAAACATCCTCTGATGTAGACTTCACAGGGTTGCACTCCTTCGTTGGCTTTAGGGGCTTACAGGCCAAGGGATGATAAGCCCCTGAAGATGTGCCCAGTCATCTGGATTACGATTCGAATGGGAGGGTACGTGGGGGCACCTAATCCTCCCGGTTGCCCATTTTCTTATATTAACTAGTTCCCCGTTGAAAATCGAAGGATGACTTGTGTCATCAGTAGGTTAGGCAGGAAAACATAAGACCCCTTCGGTTTTCTTCAGGCCACGTTATATTTAAAATCGTACGAGTGAAAAATCATTTTGTAGTGTAGACTTTGCACTGACGAAAAGGGCCGGCCCCAACACAACGCAGAAAGCTAGCTACCAGCATGCGTACGCGTCGTCAGGCAAGGTTATTCCGGCGAAGCCCGAAATCTTAGCTCGTTGAGGCAGTTAACACCGTTACTGTGTTTCACGGGGCAATAACACTTGTCAATCCACTACAAACACATATTATGCATGCAGAGAATAGTGAATTAAATTTTAAAAATGAAAAATTATGAAACTACGATCGTAGTAAACTATTTACGAAAAGGTCAGCAAAAAAATTAAATTTAATATAAAACAAAGTGGCAATGAATAATTTTTAAAATCGCATTTGAAATTATGAATCCAGTGGTTGAATCACACACGTTAAATATAACCATGAAATGCTAACGTAACCCCGATCTTTCCTTTCAGTCGCTTAGTAGCCCAGTCATATTAGGGCTTTCACCTCGGAATGAAAGATAATAAGCTGCAAATTGGTATGAACCTTTGTTTTGTCATTCTAAATGTTGTCTCAAAAGTCACAATCGTTATCGTGTTCGCGTCTCAAGATATTCAAGGTCAAAGGTCACAAAAATCGGTTTTTCGCGAATATCTGGCTTCCTATCGGTTAAATGAGATTTGCATTTATTATAAAAGTTGTAGGCTATAAAATTCCCTACAACTTTTGTTTAAACTTTTTTTTCATACGACCAACCGTTTTGAAGGTAGAGCGCGAAGAGTGCACATCGTACAGTCATATACGGCCTAATGCAAGGTCAAGCGTGAGTTATGGTTATCAGTACGTTATAAAGTCAATTATTTACTTGGAAATTATAATTATTAAACAATGCCTATTATTTATGTACTAACTATTAATTATTTATATTTAATTAAAGTAAGTAACTTGATTTGCAACGGTACAATTTCAAACTAACGAATAATCTTGACTCATACAAAGTGGAGAGAGTGGCCTTGAATACTATAGAACATCTGTCCCGGCAATGAATAGAAAAGGGCATAGGGTAGGGACAAGTATTTCCAGGTATATAGGTATTGAGAAATTTACGCGTTTTAAAGAAAAGATATATAATGTCGTGTTAACTTAAAATAAAACTAAAATATATAATCCAGAATTAATAATATTTTATACTTAAATAGTTAAATATGAATAATTATATATAAATAATCAAGTTACTTAGTTTAATTAAATATAAATAATTAATAGTTAGTACATAAATAATATATATAATTATTCATATTTAACTATTTAAGTATAAAATATTATTAATTCTGGATTATATATTTTAGTTTTATTTTAAGTTAACACGACATTATATATCTTTTCTTTAAAACGCGTAAATTTCTCAATACTTATATACCTGGAAATACTTGTCCCTACCCTATGCCCTTTTCTATTCATTGCCGGGACAGATGTTCTATAGTATTCAAGGCCACTCTCTCCACTTTGTATGAGTCAAGATTATTCGTTAGTTTGAAATTGTACCGTTGCAAATCAAATTACTTACTTTAATTAAATATAAATAATTAATAGTTAGTACATAAATAATAGGCATTGTTTAATAATTATAATTTCCAAGTAAATAATTGACTTTATAACGTACTGATAACCATAACTCACGCTTGACCTTGCATTAGGCCGTATATGACTGTACGATGTGCACTCTTCGCGCTCTACCTTCAAAACGGTTGGTCGTATGAAAAAAAAGTTTAAACAAAAGTTGTAGGGAATTTTATAGCCTACAACTTTTATAATAAATGCAAATCTCATTTAACCGATAGGAAGCCAGATATTCGCGAAAAACCGATTTTTGTGACCTTTGACCTTGAATATCTTGAGACGCGAACACGATAACGATTGTGACTTTTGAGACAACATTTAGAATGACAAAACAAAGGTTCATACCAATTTGCAGCTTATTATCTTTCATTCCGAGGTTGACCCCTTTTTTTACCTAATATGACTGGGCTATAGTCATTTTCAGAAGGTATTCAAGTGATGGGTAAGTATCGCTCAAGGACGGCAATGCTTCCTTAGAGAGATTCGCCCATAGATTTTCGTCGCTCGATTTGGGTTCGGGGTGCCTCATTGTTGTAAGCGCATTTTATTTAACATAGTTTATTTCTAGTTGGAGTAGATTAGAGTAGTTATTGGTACCGCCACGTGAACCGGATTTATATTGTCGGGAGTTTTTCCTTTTGTTTTAGTTGAGAGTACCTGGTGATTGTAATGTAACGTGAGAGCTACAAAGAATTCGAACGCATTTTAAATAGGGCAGATTTGACGGTGGCTGAATATTCTAAGTGAGTAACGAACTACCCATGCTTCACCCACCACCAATTTTTTTCACTGAACCAGCAGCTACCAACAAAGTAGCCTAGTCGAGTGTTCGGATCTGTTGACCATTAAGGGTACAATTCGTTGGTACGGCTTTGCGTCTTCGAATTTTTGAGACGTCGATTCAAAAATTCGAGCTCCCGTAGACGAACAAAAGAATTGAAATCATTATAAAGCTTTACTCTACTGGAAACCAGCGAAGTAGCCGCAAATTATTTTTTAACATCTACTAGCGCTTAAACGGCACCTCTGTTTAGATATCGTAGATAAGGACTATGATGCTTATCTTAGAGACTTCAGAAAACAATTTTAAAGGTGCTTCAGTGACAAACACAGAAGGAGCAGTTGGAGAGAAGATTTTCCTACTGGAAAACAGAGAAGTATCCTTTTCCAACACCGTGAAGTTTGACGCTCGGATTCTTGGCCGCAGACTTTTGAGATGTGGACCAACTTTATGGAAGAAAAAAGAGCAGAAAATATATTTGACGTAAGCAGAACTACCTAGCTTATCATGTTTGGAGGCGGTTTCTTACTTAGTTATGGTTAAGATTAATTAAATGTAACTCGAGGCAAGTCAACCAGAAGAACGTGAAATTTTAAAGACAAAATGAATAAAAAGTTTCATTCATAAAGATGACGAGGAAAAATGCCTGGAAGCTCAACTGCACCGCCTACTACCGCTAGAGCTGAACTTCTGTCTAAACACTGTAAATAGCTTACGCGATGCTTACTACAAAATATCACCGGCGTTAATATTCGATAGAAGCGGATAGATGATTTGAAATATTGGCAAATCAATAAGAAGTTGCCTGCTGCACAACGTAAGATGTCAGGCTCGGTTTTGTATCTGGAGACTTTTGACAAATTGCCTGCTCAATCTTTGCCTTTTTTATGAGCTCACGCGTCACAATATTGGTAGATCCTGACAAAAGTTGACTGAATTAGAAGCGGGAGCCATAGAACTATATGCTATTGACCGGTTCCAGCGAACTGCTTTTAGCGGTTACGTGGAAAGTTTAAATGGCTTTGGCACTGTATGGCATTATGAGAGCGAATCTGTTTTCTGATAGTTGCGGTCGTGGATAATTTGCATCGAGTTATTACAATGTCTCATTGATGTCGGAGTGGGACTTCATCGGGGATAAGCGGCGTAGTCATTTCAGCTCTATAAAGAGACAATGCCTAGGCACATCTGTGATGACTGTCCTAAGCCAGTGCAAAATAGGAGAGAAGGGTTGAGAGTACCATGGGTTGAGAGTAGAGCGAAACCATAGATATAGAGAGTACTGGATCTGCAACCGGTCGCGAGAGCCGAAGCAATTAGCAACCTTCGCTAAAGTTGTGTGAAGTTGAGGTTTGAAGTGATATGTTTTTGTTTTTGCACTTAATTTACTCCGAAGCACGTTCACTTATATAAAGTTTTTAACTTTGAAGATCGCGTGTTCGAAATCGGCACTTTAACTCTCAGTTTTTATTAAAAACTTACGAATTTTCCATCGGCTTAGACACACGAGTTTTCTCGTCGTTTTCTTGCCTCTAGGAATTTCATAAGCTTTGACGTTCGAGTTTTCTGTGAGAGTCGTTTGTTGTGTTGTACTCAAACTCTTCTACGAATGATAAAGAAGCCGCGATCGTGTGCACGTGAAATGAAATTTTGTCGGTGGGGGGCGGGTGCCAGTGGGGAAGTGATTCTTTAGAAGAGAGGAAAGAAAAACCTGTCTGGAAACAAAGAGGAGGGAGAAGCAGAGGGAATGATATAGTTTCGAGAGCGTAAGTTATTTATAACTTATTTATGTGTAAAATTTGCTTCCCACATGGACGAGTATACAGATTCTCGTTGCTCGTCCATTTATTTATATGGCTTTGAGCGGAACCGTTTGAAAAGCTTTTGCTTAAAGCAGTCAATTACTAGAAGGTAGTGATACTGTGAAGCTTGAAGGCCGGAGTCTAAGAAGGGTGTTAATTTGATGACGCTGTGTAATGTTGGAGTTCGTTGAGGGTCTTCGGGCTCGGATAGAAGGTTGGGATCTTTGAACTCGGTTGACAAGATAGAGTTGAGTTAAGGTATTCGGATACAGAGTTTAAGGTGGATATGAATTGCATTCTTCGAACTTAGCTCATGCAAAATTTGGAATTTTCGAACTTGAATGATATGGAGAAACCTTTTTATTGGAAAAAAGTGAAGGACAATGATGTAAATGATAAAAGTCGGATGAAATTGTAGTTGACTGAAAGTTATGAAGGAATTAATTAAATAAAAAAAAACGTCGAGAGTCTAGTCTGCGATTAGTTTTTTCGAACCTCGAATTACTTATGTGCAGAAAGTTTTGGTAAAACTAGAGAGTAGATTTTGAGCACATAACAGTTGTATTGTGAGTATCCTGAACGGAGATAAACTGACGGACGCCCTTCATATACTCTATATACTCATTTCTATTAAACACTTAACAAGGCTTCTTTCGTAGAGCCGGTCTGAGTTCGATTTTAAGATACGAGTCCAGCCAATGAAGCAAAGAGCCAGTGATTTCAAATTTATGCAATTTCTGGGACAAAATTGCATGATGTACATGATCGAAGGCTTTACTAAATTCAGTATAAATCGCATCTACTTGGTATCCCTTTTCCATTTCACAAAGAATGGTAGAGACCATAACTGTCAGGTTGGCGATTGTGGATCGATTTTTTCAGAAGCCATGCTGTTGGTCATTGAGACGTTGTTCGATGATGGGAGACATTTTGAAACAGACAATTTTTCAAATAATTTTGGGGCAGCGGATCCCTCTAAAATTTTGAACATCCCCGTTAGTTTTGTTTTTATCGATGGGAGTTAAGCGGAAAGATTTTCAGTACGTTGAGAACACGCCACATCAAAGCGATTTATTAAAAATAATATGAAGAGGTTGAAACTAATTGTTCTTTGCATTGAGTGGAAGTAAATCAGGGCCAGGTCTATGATCAATAGTTTCGAATGTGTTGAAAACTTCACCTTCCGAAACTGAAATTTCTTGAAGTACGGTCCCGAGTTCTGTGTCAAGTGGTGAAAAATGAGGAGAATCATTTGTTGAACAATTATCTGTTTGTAAATGGTCAGCAAAATAATTCACGATTTCTTCAGGGAGAGTGGAATTCAGTCTTTGTATGTCATTTGCTTAGGATAGCCCGTGAGCTTTGCGCTTAATGTTGACAAATTCTTGGGATTTTCGATTATATTTTCACCTGTAACATTAACATAGGCTTCATAGGCCTTGAGCGATTTCAATTAAAATTCTTTCGACAGTTCATCATACTCTTTTTTAATTTCATTGTTCACATCAGGCCTCTTTTGCACAATTTTATACTGTTTATTTCTTCTGTTCCTTATAGATCGAAGATCTCTATCCAACCAAGCTTCGGATAATTTGTCTTTTTTCTTAATATTGAGTGCATACCTTTCAACGGCGTCAAGGATGTGCTGATAGGATAACGTTGAAAGGATGATAGTCCAGTCTATATTAAAAATATAATTTTCAATGCTCCCGTAGACAGCATTGCAGAAATCGAAAACAATCGAGTTATTGTACGAAAGAGTGTTGGAATCTTCAGCAGTGGAAAATGCTATAAACAGTGCGGAATGGTGGAGGGTATTTGAGAAAAAATGTTCAACGTCATTAGTTTGATTAACCACTACATCGTCATATGCATTGGTAAATACAAGATCTAGCCAATTGGCATTGCAATTTGGTGTTGGAGCTACCTGCTGTAAAATATTGCCATCAAATGTAGAAACAAGGTTGAAATCACTCTGGTCTGAAAGGTTAACTGGGAGAAGACGATTATCATGTTCGTCGACCACAAACGTTAAATTGGGCCTGTTAAAGTCTACAAGTATTATATTTTTATGTCCTTCATTAGTGAGCGCTGCAAGTGAAGAAATAACTCCACATGCATCATTGTAAACTACCTCACTGGAGTTTGGAGGAATATAGAAAACACCAATTTACACGGAAAACTTGCTATGTTTGATTCGGACTATTGTATGCTGGAAATTATTATGCGCGGTGGTATTGACGGGTTCACTCAACAGCGAGTTGTGTACAGCGATTAGGACACCACCACCTCGCTTCAGCCCGGTAGTAGTGAGACAATTAAAAATTATTCTACAACACTACAATCCCCTTCAAAGTAGTCTCCTTGGGCAGCTATACAACTATTACAGCGTGTTTTCCATGCTTCGTAACATTTCTGGAACGCTTCGACTGTTATGTCCACGAGTACCCTCGTCACGGCCGCCCGGATGTCTGCAGTCGACTCAAAATGGGTTCCTTTGACCACCGATTTTGTTCTAGGGAACAAAAAAAAGTCACAGGGTGGCCATATCGGGCCAATAAGGCGGCTGCTGCAACACGGCGATCCCTTTAGAGGCCAAATACTGGGACACGCTGAGGGCGGTGTGGCACGGCGCGTTGTCGTGATGAATGATCGAAATTTTTCATTCCAAAATCGTCGGTTAAAATTTGTCTGACTGTTTCACGGTTCATACCCAGTTCCGAGGCCTACATTCGAACTGTTAAATGCCGATCTTCACGGATTAGGGCACGCACACGCTGCGCATTCGCGTCAGTCCGCACCTCGACTGATCTCCCGCTCCGCACCTCGTCTTCCATGCTTTCATGCTCCTCCTTAAACTTTTTATACCATCGGAACACGACTAAGAGTACTATCAGTATGCACTTTTACAATTTTAGCGTACGTTTACGGATCTGTTTCGCCCAATCTGGCGCAAAATTTTATCGCGATGTGTTGCTTTCGATTTCGTTTCTCCATTTCCGTGACGAGCACCACCAAAACACGACACAGCAGGCGAACTAAACAAGCTAGAGCGATGGTAAATATATCACTGGAGAGGGGAAGGATGCCGAGGAAGGGGAAGGGAATTCAAGGTCGCAGGTTTATCACAAGCGCGACAATACCATCAATCCCATTACTTAATTGTCACACCTCTAGTCTGGAGCATTCCTATAAATAGTCCAGCTACTATCGAGAATCTCATCATTACGAAAGGAGTCATTCAACCAGGTTTCTGTTAGAGCCAGTGAAAGGGCATGATTTAGGGTCAAGAAAACGTTTACCGAGTTTAGTTCTCATACCACCACAGTTATGGTAGAACATTTTGAGGCTTTTTGACGAAGTATTTTTATTGCGGACGAAATACTTTATGATGTTGCTCTCGTGACCTTTGTAGCGAGAATATATAATTTGAGCTTACATGTGAAGCGTAGGTCTCAAGATATTTTTTCGCTTGTTCTGAATTTATACCAAGTTGTTCGTGATAGCTAAGGTATAAGTTGCGAAAAGGTTCAAGTTCTGCAGGATGGCCTTCTCCTTATATAATTACTTTCAGATTGGTCCTCGTTTTAACCATCAATGCACGTTGTATCTGGCGCTCTATGCATGTAGACAAGTTAGAGTCGAACAAACTCATATATTTATTTTATGCCCTCGCAGCCTTGACAAGAGATACCTACTCTGAACATCGTTACTGGGATTAATAGTAGCTTTTAAAGCTGGAGGTATTAGCGGGTCTTAAAAGGATTCTTTTTCGGTAACTAAATTATTTGATGCGCTAGATAACTGAATTGTGCATTTTGTGGATGAAATCTGGAAACCATCACTCATGAAATTTAGATGTTTGGCGGGGGGTTTTGCAGTCTTTAGCTCAGGAGTGGAAATATAAATAGAATGCTTTTGTGGTGAACGAACGGTGTCTCTCTGTTGGTTGTTATCAAAAAGAATAGTAGTGTTAGCCATTAAATTACTTGGTGAAGGATTTACAATAGTGTCAGTAATTGGTCAGTGAATTTTATGTCATGTTAGTATCGAATTTTTCATTGTTAGTGGGGGCTATTATTAAACTATCGATGAATTTACTTGGTCATTTTCCAAATACTTCCGAACTCTGGAGGCGTTGATATGTTTTGGTATTTTTTGTATGAAAAATGTATCATAATTTTCCAGCTTAACTGTTTTGGCGCTAACTGCTTCGAACTTTTTAAGCCGAACATTCCATTCATCCACTGACCAGAACATGCCTAGCTAAAGAATGCGTTTTACGATTTCTAGAGCTTGAATTAGGGGAACCGGGGAAACATTCGCGTCGTTACATCTTGATTTTAGATTGATTGCATTACTTTCTACAGGATATATGTGATATGCATCTCGTTGCTTTTGTAATTTCTTCTCCAATGAATCACACTTTTTTTTCAATATTTGTTAGCTTTGTCAACATTTCCGATTGTTGTAATAAATCATTCTGTTCGGATAGTTTCTCGATGATGTTTGTTAACATATTACTGAGCCTCTATTTACCTTTATCATGGCAGTCTTCCTTACGACAATCTTCTTTACACGATGGTGCGATGCTTGAAATTTGCTCTCTCATAGAGATTAATCGATGATCGAACATTTCAAGGGCTTTAAATATATTCCTTTCGCTCTTTGATTGGTTCGTAGCTAACATAGTTAGTCCAAGCTACTGGCCATTTCAATGAAGCTCTCATCTTTCGCTCGAGATTTAGATGTTTGTCATGCGATGAATTGATCCTCCTCTTTCATGAGGCTCTCAATATGACCAATAATTCTGTCATACATGAATTTTACCTTCTGCTTAAAATTCTGCCGGTCGGAGCAGATGAAATATTCCTCCAAATAAGGATGATGCCAATCCCTCAGTGCATCCATGCATGCATCGTGTAGATTGCGGTTGCAAAAGCCCTTGCAGATCACGTATTTAATATCAAATAAATCAAATTGTGTATTTTTTCTTGAAATTTACATAAGGAAGCTTTATTCTAACGTTTTCTGCAGTCCGATATCTCAATTTTTGAAAAAGTAATTATTTTTTTAATAAGCCAACATTTTTTACGGTGTTACTCTATTTTAAAAAAAAAATGTCTGCAAAAATAAATTTATCTGAAATTTTAGGACTGATCTTTTAAGCTGAAAGTTTTAAGGAACAGCATGATTTTTTTGAAATTTTTTAAAATTAATTGACAGGAGGGAAAATGGTCAGACTTGCGACAGGCGATTGGTGCAGAAAATACTTTTACAGAAACAAGGGTTAAACTAACGTGAACTTCGACTGACGAATGTTACTGCATTTAATGCATAATTTCGAAATTAATTCAGTAAATATAAAATATTTGCTTTTTCTCTAGCTAATCATACTTAATTGGCATATGGTAACAAAGAATTGGCTGCAAACTAGAAACAAATACGAGTACAGCCTTACTGCAACGAAACTTATAAATTCGATTTCAGCCTGCATCAATTTCAATTTAACCTCTAATTCATACTTCGAACGAGCATGCAGCTAAGTATTATTTTCACAAGGTGTAAATATTCCTTCTATTGAATTCACCATTGTCCTCAATATTCGCTGATTCAGTTGAATTTTAAACACCTTGGCGTGGTGTGAATTGGCACGATATGTGGCGCGGCGGCACCTTTTCCATTGATCAACACGTTTAGTTTGTTCGCTCGGCATTGATTGGGCTTAGTATCTTATATTTTTTCCTTATCCTTTTATCTGTGGATTTTTTCTGATTTTCTGATTTTATTTTTATTTCCTTCGCCAACTTCCAAGGAGACAATTTTAAATATTTATCAGTAGACTTTGTGTTGTCGAACATATGTTCGAACACGATATCACACACCAATCGATTGTGTGTGAATATCTTTAGGAAAAGGCGATGACAATATGTTGCAGAGCCTGGCGCGCTCCCCCGGCTGTATCATACAATTGGATTGTCTTTGCAACATAAATAAAAATATATAAATAAATAAAATAGCCTTCTTGCTTGCTTGATTGTTTCTCGACGAGTAATTCTTCGTTTTGTAGCTGGAGCAATTGTATGTTTCGGTTTTGTTGTTCCTTCAGGGGCTGTGATGTTTGTGTTTTTAAATTTACCGCCAAATAGTTGAGCGCATAAGTGCATAAGAAATGCATTGGGTGCATTTGTTACTTTTGCCACCTTCGCGCGAAGACTTAAGAATTAAGCGTGTATATTTCAGCAAGTTGTTAACCCACCCTTACACTTTTCGCATCCTTTCGAAGGCAAGAATCCTCTCTTGGCTTACTTGATATACTCGTAACTGGAAGCGAAGGGTTAATTCTTCGCATGAAAAAGTTTTCGGGTGTCACGTGAAAAAATTCGCTAAAGCGTCTATTGTTTTCACACCTTCATCTCAGCAATGAATTGCAATAGCGGCAATGCACGAAAGAGGAACGCCATCAGGTGACGAAATTCAGGCAAAAAAAAAACCAAAAAGGAATGTTCGAATTTCTCATTGAAAATGCTAAAAACCAGCAACCATTCTCGATGATTTTGGAATTACGTTTGCCCAGCAGAAAGGAACAGACAAGAAGGTGACAGGACAACCACTTGAGCTTCTGTAGGGAATCACTTTGTAGCAAATTCCAAGATGTCACGAGAAGTGAGAAACATTCAAAGAAGTCTCCAAGACACCTTTTTGATTTCTTAGTTTGCTCAGCCTCAGCACAAGTAACATGTTCACGTTGGCTATTAAAGTTTTTTGTCAACGCATCGATAATTGTTCGAAAATGCATTTATTGGAACACTACTGGGTCTAGTTGGCACCTTTGCGGCACACGATCTGAGCAAGTCACCGAAATTATTTTTTTCAAAGTTTCAAGATGAACAGGATCAAGAAGGTAGTAGGTTGGGATATGTTGCTTTGGAATGGAAGAAAAACAAGGGAAATTACAGTGGCCAATATTGAAAGAGTAAAGAAAATACGATTTGCGCCCAATCAAGCTGTAAATGATCGGAATATTAAACAGTAGAAGGAATGTTCATAGGAGGAATACGCGCAGGTGATAAGTGATGTGTGTCGGCCGATGAACAGATAAGCAAGGTGTGAGATTATTGGAACGTTTATATAAAAATGGCATTTTTGAATGCATGTAGATATTTTTTCTTGTTTCGCTAATTGGTGATATTGTTGAGAAAAATCTCGGTGAGTTATTGCAAGAAGAATTTTTTCAAATTGCACTGTAATGATTGACTTAAGGTTTCTTGGAAAACATAGTTTAGCGTTTTTTCGATGTGGATGAAGATGTGCGCTAGAATATGACATTGATTTGAAGTTTGCTGAGTATCAAACTAGAACTCTTTACGATGCTTTAATTTCAACGACTAATGATTGCATCTATTCCCTGGAATTTTCGCGAGAGCTTTTCGTGTGGAATAAATCAGTTGTAGATTTTTCGATAGTGCCCTAAGCCCTAGAACCGAACGCGGCCTCATGGTTGCGGATAGGGGAGGACCTTTTAATAAGGTTCACTCTAAATAGTCAAGAAGCATTCGCGGGCAACGCTCAGCAGAGAGGAGAGAGGTCATAAGTATATGAGCTTCAAAGTTTTTCACTATAGCATGGCGAAATATGATGTCGTCAGGCATTCGAATCCCGGCGGTAGGTTGAACGCTTTAGGAAGGAACCCAGGATAAAAACATAAAATAAAAGAAGAAAAACGGAGGGAATTTAGTAGCACATGCGGCAAAGGGTAGTGAGCATCCTCCCGGCCATTGCGACGTCTTCCATCGACTGAAATGATACAGAAGTGATCGGCTTGTCTTCCATAGTAGATAACTCCTTTAAAAAAAAAAACGCGGCTATCCCGATCAAAACAACACCAAGTAGCTGAGCTGCAATGAGTACCAAACGAAGCCGAATACAAGATACAACAAATGAATTCGTAAACATTGGAGTAGAAGGCTGATATAATTGGCAAGGTAAATAAAATGTTACAATCTTTAGCAGACTTGCGAAAATACGGACCGATGCATCATTCAATTAAGCCCCAAATCAGGGAGATTCGAGCAATGTGTCATAAGGCTTGTGTAGAAACTGGAGACTGAGAATGTCGAAAAGAGAAGCAGCAAGGCAGATTGCACCAAAATGCACTGCCAATCAAATCGTAACCAAAAAATTAAGAGTCAATCGAGGAGTGTTCAAAACTGCTTAGCACTGTAATACAAAAGGCTTGCCGTCTCTAGGAAACATATCAAAAGGAAGGTGAGTGACACACTAAGCAAGGTACCGACCGATTCGATTAGAATTCGTGCAGAACATAGCCTCTGAAATTTCAATCAAAATCGAAAGAGAAAGCCTCCATCATACAAGGGATACTGATCGGATGTTTGATTAACTTGAAAGGGGGGGAGCAACGTATGCGTACACCTTGCGTCAAATCTGAAACGATATAAGCGAAAATGTTACGTATATCCGCACAAACCAAAAGGCAAAATTACTCCTTCAGATGAAGTCATACGTGGTAGAAGTCGCTACCAGGTTCCAGAATTAGCCGGAAAAGGCACTAGTCGAAAATACTGAGGTTTAAGCTAGATGGGATACAATGAGAATCGACATAAGAAATAAGGATGAAATCATAACAAATGGCATCTGTGCAGTATTGAAATAAAATATCAACATAAGCGACATTATGGAAGAATCTGTAGTTTAATTGAAAAAGTATAGGGTGGTCCAAACAAAATGCACGATCTTAATTGTAAATAAAACAAAAAGTTTTCAGAGAATTATGTTAATATTTTTTTAGTATAATAGAAAGATCTACGACAATTATGTGTGAAATAAAAGATCGCCCAAATGCTCGCCATGGCTACGGTGACAAACTTCTATCCGATGGTCCATATTTTCAATGACTCTGAGACATAATTGAGGTTCAATGTCGTTAATGTGCTGAATTGTCTCATCCTTTAGTTCTTGAATTGTTCTTGGCTTATTGACGGACACTTTTTTTTAAATATCCCCAGAGAAAGAAGTCCAACGGTGTCAAATAACATGATCGCGGCGGCCAATTAACATCGCCACAATGTGAGATAACACGGCCATTGAATTTCTCGCGCAAAAGAGCCATTGTTTCGTTGGTTGTGTGGTAAGTGGCACCATTCTGTTGGAACCACATATCGTCCAGGTCCATAACCTCAAATTATCATCTCCCAATAGCGAACACCATTCACGGTACCTGCTTGGCCGTCTTCTTTTTCGAAGAAGTACGGCCCGATGACGCCATCAGCCCATAAACCGCACCAAACAGTCACTCTTTGTGGATGCATCGACTTTTCAACAATCACTCGTGGATTCTCATTTGCCCAATTGCGGCAATTCTGCTTGTTAAAGAATCCACTGAGGTGAAAGTGTGCCTCGTCGCTGAAGATGATTTTCTTTGTAAAGTCACCATTCCCTTCTGTCTGTTCAGCCAACCATTCGGCTTATTGCCGACGCTTGAAATATTCAGTAGGCTTCAGCTCTTGAGTCAATTGAACCTTTCAAGCGTGTAAATTCAAATCTTTATTCAAAATTCGCATCAGTGATGTTCGTAAGGTGTTCAATCGTGAGCGCAACGACGAGTCGAGGTTGGCGGCTCTCATGCCGCACTACGCAAACCACAGTAATGTTTTTCGCAGAACGAACTGGGCGAGCATGCACAGGTGATTTCACATTTCCTACAGACGCGGTTTGGAGAAATTTGCGCACGATTCTCCCAACTTTGGACACATTTGGTCGATTATGCTGACCAAAAAATCACGAAGTGCACAAAATGCATTTTTATTTGAACGCCCATTTTCGTTAAAGGCTTCAACAACCTTAACGCGCTGCTCAATTGTGTACCTCTACATGGTTGAATTTGCCAATCACCGAAACAAAGAAACGTCAAATTAAGTTGGGCGAAAAACTTGACGTTAAGGTGTGACTCACAATTAACATCGTGCATTATGGTTGGATAACTCTTTACTATGGCGGAGCATAGGTGGTCATAATTGGCCTCCGGCAGTACAGGAAAAGTTGAGCTGGCAGCCGGAAAAATACTAGTTGGGTGGGTTATATATGGGCTATGAGCACAAGTCATCTCGAACTATAAGTGTTTGGGGTATGGTCACTACGACAGAACATGCAAAAATGATTATATCAGAGACGTGTTGATGCTGTGGCAAAAATGATCTTCTGCAAATGAGTACTCAAAGCGTTTCTGTCTGTTGGGTTTGTTTATTAGAAACAAGCGTTTAACAAAAACACAACGTTTATTTCAATGGATATGGAAACTTAGATGCGGTCAGGCTGCAGAGTGCGGACCCACTGACTAACAGATTAAGAAATTGAATTATGCGAGAAGACATATACTATCTCTTTCTCTCAACGCTCCCACTTGTTCGAGCCAAGAATGAACAAAATAAAAAAGTATACATGATTCAAATCAGTTAATTCTCGAATATTGATATAAGTATAATTAAATGAGGATATGTTACAATATTTAACAAATTTCGGTTGTTTATAAATTTGTCATTTGTCCTTTGCTTTGTAAACAAATCAGCTAGTTGATCAATGTTAGGTACGTGGGTCGATTTGATTTCTTCGTTGAGGACCAACTGACGAACAAAATGATACTTTACGTCGACATGCTTCGTACGACGATGATAAATCGGATTATAGATCGATTTCTGCGCGGCAATATTGTCCACATAGAGCTCAGTCGGCGACTGTTGTTCGCATCCAATACCTTTCAGGAAGCCTTGGAGGTACACTCAGGTACCACAGGCAGTTGATGAGCCTCCAAATTGGACGGTCAATTGATTGGTTACGGCCCTTCGGGGAGTATCGTGGTGTTTGTGGTGCAAACAAAGGCTGGCGTTGACCTTATAGCGTCAGATACAGCTAGGCCTCGTATCTACCAGTATGAAAGTTGAGAGTTTCCTCAATGTAAACTGGAACCGATCTCGGGGGCGATGATTGGCGCTTAAACCAATCACTGTCAATTGGTGACCGTGGTGTTAGGCCCTTCTTTGCGGGAATCATGTTAACCAAATCGACTCATCTTTCAGTAAGCGTCGAATCCCCACTACTTCCTTCGAAACTTCATGAGCTGCGACATACTCCGATTCAGTTATTGAAGTAGCAACTATGGTTTGCTTACGTGATGCCCACACTACACGATTATTATTCAGTAGAATAATTACACCAGAAATACTTTTTCGGATATCCGGGCATCATGCGAAGTCTACATCACAGTATGCTTTAAGGTTTGTCTCACAATTTCGGCCGTGAGTAATACCAAGTTCATGTGCTCCTGACAAGTATCTCAAAACTCAAAACTGCAATTGCGTGAGAGATATTGGGTCTCATCGCACCCGTTAAATACATCAAATTGCCAATTATCTCACGATACCCTACATTCGCTACCTGTCTGGCATTTTTAGAAAGCTCATCATTGGGTTCCATAGGTTTCAATACAGGATTGCCGTTAGCTATTGCAATTTTTTTCAGTATCGATTTCGTATAATTCGTTTGCTTTAGACGAATAGTACTGATCTCCGGATCTCTGATGAATTCGATTCCCAAACAGCAACTACTGCTAAAAATTCATCATCCACGTAGAGTGCAACAATCAAATCACGCTGCTCTGATCAGTAGGCGCAAGGATCAAGAGTTGATGGCTCAAGTCCAAAGTTCCGTATAAATGCGTTGAATTTCTGATGCCTTTGTCATGGCGCTTGTTTGAGCTCATATAAGCTCTTGTGTAGCAGGCAGACTCGTCAAGTTCCATCTACATAGCCTTCAGGTTGCTATATGTAGATGGTTTCTATAAGGTCCCCATTTAGAAGGGCTGTCTTTACATCTAGCTGATACAGCAGATGACATTTTGCTGCTGCTACTGCCATCAAGGTTCGCACGGATTCAAATCTCGTTACTGGTAAAAATGTCTCGAAATAGTCCGTCTCTTCCTTTTGACTGCAGATTTAACTACAAGGCGTGCACCATATCGATCAACTAAGCCATCTGTATTGGTTTTGACTCGATATATCCATTTGTTTGTAATTGGTTTACGATCATCAGGACACTTGACTAGGTCACTTGACTAGCTCTTCAGCGATAGCTTTCTCCCACTCTTTATGATCACTGGCTTTCTTTGCATCGTGATAATTTCCAGGAATTTTTGGTACCGACTAAAAGGGCGGTGTGGCTTCCGTGAACACCATCCACCGTCTTTAGTCTATTTCGTGCACGAGATGTTACTGCGTCGTTTTCGTTTCCCAATTCAATATGTTCTACTACTGGTACTGGTTGACTTAAAAAGTGGTGCTGAAGATTTCTGTTCAATTTTTGACTTTGCCTCTGCTTCATCGTCAAATTCTGTCTCCAACATTGATTCGCGTCCTCCATTTTCAACTATCGTAAATTTTTTGTCTGGTTCAAGAGCCGGTAGCACCAACTGAGCCAACTGCTTTGAAAGGTTTTCGTTGATTTTTACATCATGATATACAATGACATTTGATGTACCTGGTGTCCGCAAGCTGAAACCGCCTGGAGCGTAGCCCGAGTTTCAATTCTATTGTTTTTTTGTCTTTTTTACCATGACGGGAGTCATCTATGAGACCATATGCGATATTTCACAAAAATAGCTGTCGAGTTCAGTTAGCGAATCTGATTTAATGTTCTGCCCATCGCTCCACTTTTCAACATGTCTTTAATAATACGATAATTGGTTTGGCCTTGCCTTTCATGCCATGTCTGTAGCGAAACTTCACTACTCACACAAGCACCCGCAAAAACGGTATCGAAGTCCATCAAATACAAATTGTTCGGCGTTCGCTGTCCGGTAGCTTCGAGCTTGTCGTTATTAACGAGTTTTAATTCGCCATCGCACATTATTATGTTGAACCCCCTTTTGGTTACAGCACCAAGCGAAAATAGGTTTTTGCCGATTTTTGGGACATATATCACTTCATTTATTGTGCGTTTTCCACCACTTTTTGAAACTACTTGGCAGTTTCCACGACCGGCCGCTATTATTGACTCGTTATTTTCAAATGTGATATATAGCTTGCCTTCAGGTATAGCTTCAAAGTCAACCAAAATGAATCGGTATTTATTACTTACTTATTGCACAGGAGCTTGAAATGTTTTTGGAGTAACAAAATCGTCCAGTTCTGTAATAGGTGCATCGCTTTGCCAAAAGCGAAATTTGATGAAATATTTTTCAGTACTGTCTTGGGGAAAGAAAACCAATTGCTTGAAAATTTGAATTCGTTGCTGGCCGATCAGAGTATCGTCGCGGGCCGGATTCGGCCTGCCCCGATCTGTTGACCTTAAGGGTACAGTTCGTTAGCACGTCGAGAGCGCGATTGAGATTTCCGGCGGAAAATTCTTTCTCGGAACGACGAACGGAAAATCATTACAAAAGGAAGGCGATATTAAGCAAATATCTGGCAGAAGTTCATTTCCAGTGTTGAAGAGAACTATGTACTGAAAAAGCGAGGATGATTTTGCTTGGATCAAAATATACGATTGCTATGTTTACAACTGCTATGTTTCCTAGCTTAACGACTGTTAGATAGACGTAACATGACGATCGTTTTCATCCACGAAAAATTTCGGCTCAACCACACCTCCGACAAGAAAACCGCACCAAACAGTCATTTTTTGTGGATGCAACGGTGTCTCCAGAAGCACATGTGGATTTTTTGCTCACCAATAATGCATATTTTGCTAATTTACAAAGCTATTGAGCCAAAAAGGAGCCTACTAATTAATGATTTCCAGACGTTGCTGGTTTTTGAACTTTACCATGATGAAAATGTTGACTTTAACTAACATTTTGGAATTGACAGTCCATTAAAAAAGTCTAAGGGTGCGTTCATGTATGAAATTATTATGTCCCTAATGCAAAACCCTATATATAGTAAATATAATTAAGATTCCTTTTCGGTTGCTAATGGATTCTGACAACACGATCACGCCTGCGCACCACTATAAATTCGGAAACGTTTTATCGTTTTAATTATCATCGATACTTTTGCTGTTTTGAAGAATGTCTCACACATCAAATGAACTTAAACCAGAAAATCAACACTAACGCAGTTTATTCGTTGGGATCCTATAATGGAGCTTTCCGTGGTTTTCATATGATCTTCAACTTCTATTTATGGCTTGTGCACTATGCACTGTTGGTACTGTAGCCGCGTATCTGGCAGACCTAATTCAACTGATTGGGAAACAGGCAATTCATTGAACATAGGTCTGTAGTGTTTACGATTCACAGTGATTGTTAGGCCCGTGTCGTCTAAAAAATAAATAGACCAGTGGTTTTACCAACGCAGAAAGCCTTCCCATGCATTACTCAGAGATTCGCAGTGTCACAAAAACGCAATTTTTATTTGTTGACGAAGAATATTTGTGACGTGATTCAGGTCTCACGTTCGGATAACGTCAACGGAAATCATCGCTTCCTTTTCAATTAGTCTAGATTTTGATATATTATTTTACATTTTTTTATATCTATTTCATCAACTCCGGCCGCACCATGACTTGTGATGCAGTGAACTGTTTAGACTCAATTGACAAGTTCCCAATGGTTATCTGTTTCGGTTTTTGTAGCCGATCCTCTCACGCAGCGTGTGTTAATCTTAAAGGTTCCACAGTAGTATTAATAAAGTCGGTAATGGAGTCCATTGATTATGCGATTCCTGCAGGAGACTTTCAATTTCTGTTTACGTTTCTCGCCTGCGTCTGTCCTATCAAATAATTAAAGCACTCCCGGATGAACTAAACCGCTTGCAAACGAAATGCTCAAGCACGTTTTGTGATGTCAATCCACGGCGGGGGTCCATGGAAAAATTTTCTTCCGCGATATACAAGCTTTCTCTCTCTTGCGATAAGCTTCCTTCAGGGATTGAACCTGAGAACTTATCCATTACAACAGAGAGCCTGTCGCAAAGTAAATCATCATCATCACCACTATCGTCAAATAACGAGAATACAATGCCAAGTGGGGCGAGTCTGTCTATCACAACAGGGTGCTTGTTGCAGAGTATACACTGATCATCATCAAGCAACGCGACGCTAAAGGTTAGCAGTGATTCAGTTGCTTTGTCTGCTTCACTGCAAGGTTTGTTCATCATTACAAGAAGTACGGAATAGGGATCTCCATCTCATCGAGGAGCTATTCCGAAAAACATCAGCATGTTCCTGAGGGACTACCGTCGCTTTAATTTGTGGCACCTGCTGAAACAAATGTTTATGTCAAGGCTTGCGTTTAATACATCTAGCGAAAATATCTTAGATTACGTAATCCAGAGCCCAAATGATCGGTTAAAGTGCGATAAATCTATGTTTTGGGGATATTCAACTCCGATTCCATGAATTTCAACGATGATTTCGGCTCAGTTTTGACAAATTCACGCACAATTTCGATGGAGTTTTCGGTGATCACTGATTTTGGGCAGCCCGTATGTTCATCGTCATTTATGTCCTCACGACCATCTCTGAAACTGTAAACCACTCATGAACTCTGGCACGAGATAGACAATCATCGCCATAAACTTTTTTCATCAATTCAAATGTTTCGGTAAATGTTTTACCGATTAAAACAAAAATTTTTAAAACAAACTTTGATATTAACTCTTTGTTTGAAACTCATTTTTGTACCGATGACACAAACATACTGTCACTTTAGACGCAATAACTTCGCTTCTACTGAACCGGATGTCACGAAATTTTCACTGGAAGTCAGGCAGGGATGTAACTTTCCAACGCACAATTTCATTCATAGATGACGCCACCAAAAAAATTTATTTATGACAAAAGTCTCATTTATTTTGGAATGCTCCTTGTATTTTACAATATCACTACGATCAAGGTGAGAATGCATCGCAGGCTTGTGAACAAATTTGTGGTGTCTACGATCAAGATACTCTACAAAAGCCACAGCCAAGGGATGGTTCGCTCGGTTTCATTCTGGAAATTTCGATGTCAAAGATGCACCTCGCTCAGGTTGACCAATCACTGAAAAAGTCGAAAAAATCTTACGAAAAATTGAAGAAGGCCGACACATACGCATCATCAAACAGTTTTGAACCATCTGCCTAAGGCAGGATACACAAAGAAGCTCGACGTTTGGATGCCGCATGAATTAACACAAAAAAATTTGATCCACCGAATTTTCATTTGTGAAATGCTAATAAACCGCAACGAAATCAAACCATTTTTGAAGCAAATCATTACGGGCGATGAAAAATGGGTAAGCTACGAGAATGTCGTTCGAAAAAGATCATTTTCAAAAAAAGATGAATCATGAAAAACGACTTTAAAGCCAGGATTAACACCAAACAAGGTTATGCTGTGTGTATGGTCGGATTGGAAGGGAGTTGTTTATCATGAGGTACTAGAACCTGGCCAAACACTCAATTCCGCTCTGTACTGTCAGCAGTTAACCAAACTGCAACAAGCAATTCAAAAAAATCGGCCAGAATTGATGAATAGAAAGGGCGTTGTCTTCCGTCATGAAAATGCCAGACCACACACATCTTTGTTGACCCGGCAAAAATTGACAGCGCTTGGCGGGGAAGTTTGATGCAGCCACCGTATGGTGCAGACTTTGCACCATCAGACTACCATCTATTTCGGTCTCTGCAAAACTTCCTTAATTAAAAGAAATTCACTTCAGAAAGGGACTGTGAAAACCACTTGGCCAAGTTTTTTGCCTATAAACCACAGAAGTTCTACACAGATGGAATAATGGCTCTACCCAAAAAACGGCAAAAGGTCACAGATAATAATGGATAATATTTACTTAAATAAAGTCAATTTTAAATACAATAAAAGAAATATTCAATCGAAAAATGACAAAAAAAGCTCAATACTTTTTAGAGTATCCAATATTTAGCGAAACCTAAAATCAAACAACATTAGAGTGCTCTACATTTCTCGCATGACATGAAATACAGAGAATATCATTTGGCGTTAATCACGCACCTCTCCCTGCACGTTTCGGGAACTTTTAAAACTTTGACTAAACGACGAGTTTGCGAGAAAAGTCGTCCTTCATTAATCGGTTTTACGAATTATCTCATCTAGTTTCAGCCACACTGTGATAGCGGTTCTCTGCAGTTCAATCGAAGTCAAGCAGTATGGGCGATGGACAGTATTTACATGGGAGCCAGATGGTACTGCACCATGTTTTGCAAATCACTTTTCCAATGCTCCTTCTTCTTGTCAATATTTTGTCGTCTTAAAGTTAAGATAAAAAGATTACGTATTCCGCGATATAAAGCATTATTAGTAAAATTTTCGTTGGTAATAAGCTCAGTCCTAAAGATGTAGATGTCTAAAATGTGATGGCTTTAAGCTGTCTATTTTTTGTCTTTATGCTGTTTGGGTATCAACCCTCAATACGAATTAGTTGTAATTGTATACAATGGAAATGGCTATATCTCAGTTAGTTATGATCCGATTTGAGTGAAATTTTATGACTACAAGGGTCTTATGTTAATTTACATTAGTGTGAAATTCGAAGAATTTTAAAAGTAAGGTTTGGTTTTATGGGGAAAACGTGAAATTGGCAAGCCATCTGATTAACAACAAAGTTGAGTGAATTTTGATTTCTATGGTATTTGTTGCCCTTTCGTGATTTTTTCAGATTTTTTGGCTCAAAGCCGGGACAAATATTTTTCGTACCTTTGCTTCCTCCTGAACTCCTAATTCACAAGCGGACTTTTTTATTTTAGATTCTTAGAGTTTTAACCAAGACCTTTCATTAGATACCCCACTCGACTACCTTTGATTAAATTATAAGGGACATTTCGGTACAAAGGAAAACCCCCCTTAAAAACTTTTGAAATTTACGATTTCGAGAGACTGCCATGTTTGACCATTCCACAAAGTTGGGGTTTTATAGCTTTTATAGTTTCTGTGAAAACTTGCTGTGGTGTACAGACAGATGAACGAACCGGCAGGTTGGACGCGAAACCAGCAGGTCTTTGTAAAATTCGGTATAGAAAGCCCTGAAAATGATATCTGGCTGCGAGAATAACAAATCTTACATTTTTAAGCTTAATTTGTTCCATTGAATTTAAATTTTTCAAGTTCTTATGGAGAAAGTTGGATTTATTTTAGTGAACACATATATGTTTACGATACTAATAACAATGATATAGTAGGGACTACATACGAAACGAATTAAATACATATATAAATACAAAAGTTCCACCAAGAAGTAAAATGCTTCAACCTTCCGTTGCTCCTTGTGTTAGTTCTATTCACCGCACAACTATTACGCTTTTATCTCAGCAAAAACCAATGACACTTTGCCACATATTTTGCAAATGGCTTGTGGAAGGAAGTTAGCCATAAAGATTTTTCCTTGAGACCCAGTTCCACACCATATCACATCCGCTATTAAATCCTACTATCATTCAAATATGTTCTTCCATAGCCTCAACCATCTCTTCCTCGGTTAAAGTCCTTCTTCCATTAATTCAACATTAGACTCCAAGAAGTGCTGCTGATGCTTTTGTTAAGAGTGTGTTTAAGTCTTTGGTCAAACGGCATAGACGAGTAAAAAGGATGTGAGAATGGTGCTAGTCAATATGAAATAAATTAGAAAGGAAATGATAAAAGCTTTTATGCAATGCTTCCTACGAACGATCTCGTAAAGGGTAAGAGAAGAACAAGGGTAAATGGCTCCTTCGAACGTTTACAATTTATTTTGTAAAAAGGGTTCATTGCATAAATGCAAGCAGACAAGTACTCGTATGTGTGATGTTCAAAGTAATGGTAGGTTGCACTTAGTAAAATTAATATGATAGTAGCATGTCAAAGGTACATGTTAATCATTTTCGGTTTCGAAAATGAGCAATAATATTAGAATTGTGGTCGATGTTCTATGGTTTAATGTGGTAAATTGGCATTTTACTGGGTTAACCTCAGGCTAAATCGTCGATTACTGGCAATGAATCCGATACGTGAATTATTTTAGTAATTTTTGGAAAGCGATTAAATAGCAAATGGTCAGTTTCATAAGTTTGCAATCAAAATCTCTTGGACATTAGGTTAATCGTTGATCGGTATTCCATTTCAAAAATATATTGTGACCAAACTTCGATGAGGAGCAATTAAAAAAAATTATGTTACAAGTAAAAATAACAATAGTTGTGACATTATTGAAAATACATCTAAAGGTACTTGTAACGTTGTGTAGTGAATTGTTTTTGCTTCCAACTCTCTCTTTTTAAAGCCGTCGGGCCTTGCTTTGTTGACGAATTTTGAAGAAAAAAGAGAATTGGTCTGCGGATAGTAATAAACAATCTTTTTTTTTTACTTATTCTAGAGTAACAATTCATAACACATATAAACACTAATTATTGCGCGAGCAAAACTTTACTCTTGTGCCGTTTTCTTATGTCATTAGAGAACAACTATTCGAGCCATCTAGGACTTGCACGTAATTATTCGGTGGTAATTGCTGCCGTATTACCGATTGCATAACTCACTCGCACGTTTCATTGATAACAAATGTAACCTATTTATTCTGAAACCGTTCAGGTCTTCTAGGGCTTGGTAAGGTAGCAATAAGTTGTTGTGGTGAGTTGATGGTGATGATATTCAGCGGTTAATTCAGCCTTTGGGGTTGATGAATAAGATTTGCCATTTGAGTCTAAGTGTACAATTTAGGTAGTCAATTTCAGGTATATGAAAGCCTCTGAAGAGTTAAATTTTTCTGATTGGTATCTTATAAATTAATACCTACAAAATGAAATACAAATGGTACTGTAATTTCTACTAATTGCCTGCTCTTAGCCTACGATGTCTTCTGCGGAAAAGCAACGCGTAGCTTCGTAAATTTGATGGTAAAATGTTTGACTAAAATATCTGTCCCCCGTATCCTTCCCTTCCCAATTGGTTGTTAAGTTGGTATATATTTAAGGTGGCCCAGCACGAGCAGAGATTTCCCGGAAAACTCACGACACGACTAAGCGCTAGCCAATCTCAAAATGCCACCCCGGGTTAAAGAATCCTCTGCCAAAAATTAATGTATGCAACTGTGGTGACTTCCGTGCTTGCAACATAGCCCCTCAATAGTTTCGACAATTGGTAGAAGTCAGTTATAGGTTGCTCATTCCAGCCACAAGTTTCTCTGATAGGCAAACAGGCCCATAGGCAGTTGGTTTTCCTACTAATTTGTTGGGCTTCGGCAACAAAACTAGCTTCTGCTTTTTTAGCAATTTGAACAAGTTTTGTCAAACTAACATGCACCAAAGATGGTTAAGAAAAGTACGTGACTTTGGCTATATTAAGCCATTTGTTGGTAATTACACCTTGTCAAGGCACCTTATTCTCTTAAAGAGCACTATAAACCTCCAATATTGCAGTTTTAGTGACTGGTAATAATATTACATCTATCGTAGATTAAATGATGAGCTGTGGGTGCGTTCCCGATGGCTAGTAAACAGCATTTCGACCATTCTTCTGAAATGAAGGACAGCTGACTTGTAGCAATTTTGATCTTTTTGTATGTAACGTGACTTCTCGGTATGTTTGACCCAATGGGTCATCACAATTTCTTAAAGTATCTTTTTCTATTGTATTCTGCTGCTGTGTGCAGCCCCTTCCTTGCCTGCTTATATACGCTCTGAAGCTCGTGCCAGTTTATACCAGGTTGAGCTCATTTCCTGGTCATCATGCACTCAGTGCGAAGTGTTTATAGTACCTCTTTCCGGCAGTAATTTAGTTTCCTGCACGGTATTATTTTTTGCGAAGGCATTGGCGAATCGCATACTCGTTAGTTCCTCAGGGTACCATTTTCTCTACGAAAGCTATTTCGTTGAATTTCCGGTATAACCAACTTTCGTTGCTTGTTGTTATGATCTTCCATTCATCTAGTGTCGGGATTGAAAAATAATAGCTTTTTAGTCACTGTGTGCATAGTGCTCCGATACAAGCCATACCATCTTCGCCGCAAGAGCAGGTACATCTTTGATGCTAATCAGCACTACGTCCAGCTTGAGAGAATAATTCCATTAAAATATACCAGACAGTTGCTTATGCATTAAAGCCTCCAGCTATTGTAAGCAGCGCATATTTCTTCGTGTTATGTTCGAAGATTATTTGGGGCCACAATTGGAACTTGTCATAAATGTATCTGGTTTCAACAAGACGGTGCAACTAGCCACACAGCACGCCTCACAATTGATTTATTGAAATTTATTTATTTATTGTTATGTCCTTAATCGAAAACTCTTTATAATGAAAAGTGGTACTCAATTATGCAAGAATGTAAATTAAAATAAAAGCATGCGACGAAAAATAACGCCGAACAGAAAAAGTCGGCACGTGCAATCAAAAATCCTTTTGCATTGTAAATGACTGTAAAACTAATCATGCATTCAAAAAGGGTCTTTTCATCAATTCTCCTCATGCTCTTTATAAATTAAGATATCTTCCATACATTTCAGGTTATTAAAAAAATACCTGGCGGCAACGTATCACACACATTTTGTTGGAAAATGTAGGGAAAGTTCAGAATAATGCCGACTGCCTATAAAACTGGTACACCCGTGATAACACAAGTGGAAAAGAAAATTCTAAGTATATACACATATACGAGATGACATACCGAGGAAAAATACAATGACACCATCATCATATACGTAATACTTTGGTAATAAAATTCTAATAAGAAAACTTGGGAAATGATATCTTTTTGCGTAACTTGACATAACTCGCATAGTATCAGATGTGCCTATGGAATTATTAGAACTTTGAAACGACAATATTCCATATAAGAAGGCGGAAACGAAAGATATAGGTGTTGTGTATTTGAACGAAGGAAAGCGCTTAACAGAAGAAAGATGGGTACGTTTGTGCTTTAGAATGAACGTCAAGGAATATTTCGTATCCTGTATCTTCGTTTCATCGTCAAGTGGCGACAAAGGAAGAAAATATTGATTATACGTCGAACATCTTTGGAGAGAAGTGCAGGATATTGAGGAAAGAAAGCAGGAAAAGGAGAGTAGAGCACAACATATTCCAGGGTGTCATATTACTTCGTTTGATGGCGACAACGTACGGACATTCCATTTTGTTAAATTGTACAAGTTTTCTTTTGTTTTATTGTTCGCCAATTGCGGAAACAGCAATGTGAATGAAATCAAAAAACATTTGACGGGCACTTATTGTGGGTTTACCAAAAACAAGAGAAAATTACAAGTAATAAGATAATAAAATGCAATTGAAATATATGCTGAATCTTACTATCAAGGTTTTTCTTTCCTATACTTTATTAGAATTAAGGCTTAAGTTTTTCAAACGTCAAATGGAATTACTAATTTTACTGGCCAAATTTTATTCCTTGTTAATGCACCATTGAAGCTAACTACCATTGGACTTCAGTAAAGCGAGCCTGAGTAATGAAACAGCAAAGCGAAGAAATTCGATGGTGCTGCTGGCATTGAGTTTTTTTTCGGAAAAATTGCACAAATTAATCTTTTCACGGGGATATAAATTTTAAATTTGTTTCGTTGTTTAAAATAAATATTACATTCTGGACTTAAATATTCAAAGAGTGTCTTTTTAACGCAAGACAAATTTGAAATGTGTTTTGCACGTATTAGATAATATTTTAGATAAAAACAAATCTAGCTTGGTTGAAAAATCAACTTGCATATCGCTGAGGTACCGGAAATGATTTTTAACTTTACTTCAATATCACTACATTCTTATTCAAGAATATACACTTCTTCTCAATATGGCGCATCGAAAACACTATTAGCACATACATTTGGGTCCACGCATATATTACGTAACCGGTTTTAACGAATAACATACTATAACGATCAGCTTCGAAATATTTGAATCAAAAGTCAATTGATGTCTCCACCGTCGCAACGCTCTATAAGGCGTTTCCCGCGCAAACAGGCCCTTGTGCCGGGAGAGATCTTTATGTGCTAGCCAGTTCCAGCCTAGCAGCCTTAAAATAGGGATCTCGCTCTTGCGGCAGAGCTTATACACTAAGAATCTGGCGCACTTAGAGCAAAGTGCTCGCCTAACGAGTTTACATTGGGTCCGCGGACGCGAGATAGTATTGGTGTACGCGCGTACTTACGAAAAAACCCGCGAGAAACAAGGTCAGACAAGGACAAGAATATCGTATGTATTTCACCCCATTAGAGTGAAAGAGATATAAAATCGAATATAATTTAACGATTTCGTTAAAACGAGCTGAGTACATTTAACGAAGTAAAATGCCTCTCTACATTAAACTGTCAATCTGACAAACGCATTGCAGTTAACAAGTTTTTTTGTTGACCACGCAGTATCGCCGGTAGACACAAATTTCGGGCCAATAATGTTAAGAAAGTACGTTCATTTAGTGTTCATATTGTTAATCATAACATTCCTTGTCGATGGTGCACAATATCTGGGTAAAAAGGCAAAAGTAAAAAAATCGGTCCATAGATATCAAGACGGGTCCTGTCGATAAAAATGTCTTCAGTTGACATTATAAGAGAAAAAGCTGGCTATTATAAAAATACAGTAAGAAAACTATTTGAGGGTCCTACTCTAGGTTACTCCAGTATGCATTTTCTATGCCATTTCCTCAGTATTTCCAATCAAATCTAACCTGGCTGAGGCTATTTCCTTTGTTCTCTTTGCATTACTCTTTTTTACCTTGCTTCCATTACAGCGGAACAATCATGGTTACGATGTGTCGAAAATTTGGGCAAAAAAATTCGACATAATTTCACCAGTTTGGCAATAGCTACGGAGCGCACGATGTTGATGCAGATTGGATAAAAGCTGTCAAACGCAATGGCCACAACAACTTGAAAAGTAAGAAACCTTTTTATATATTAATACCAAATTTAACATGTCCATATGATTTCAGTTTCCCTACGCATTATCCTTGACCGATTAACGGAGAACTATTACACCAATTTTTTATCCTAAGAAAGTGAACAAGAAGCTGCGAATAGACTTATAGTCGACACTTGCAGGAAATATCAACTTGACGAAATAGTCTAGGAAGTTTGGCCATATATCGCGTTGGAGACGAAATTCTCTATGAACTAGTGATTGGATTGTGTAAATGCTCAATAGTTGTTTTCTAAATGAATATCAAATAATTCTTCCAAATATTTCTGCCAAAGCATTAAAAGATTATGATTTGAGGCTTATTATGATCATACCTGCCTACCGTGAGGGTATGCATGATTTATTCAATCAAAATCATTTTGAAACTTTGTACGACCAAGTTCATGCCTTCTCCTTGACAACCTATGACTATTCTAATTTGGAACATCCAGGCGCTAATGCATCTTTTGTTTGGATGAAAGAGTCTGTCAAACATGTTTGCCCGAAAAAAATGCCTGATTTTAAAATAAAAAGAAGGAAGATCCTTATGGGTATTAACTAAGCCCGATTATTGGTACAATTCATAGGTTTAGTAAAAGAATATGATTGGCGATTGTCGCTGTCCGAAAGTGATATAGAGAATTTCTTTGAATTAAAGTAAGTTGGTATTAATTTGTGGGGCAGTACACTGTTTTTTTTTTTCTAGAAACTCTTCTGGGCGTCATTACACCTTTTATGCTACTCAGACCTCGATCAATGAACGTTTGAAATTGGCACATGAACTTGGTGTTGGTATATCTTTGTGGGAGTTAGATCAAGGACTCGATTATTTCTATGAGTTGTTCTAAAATCAGATGCTCAAATGTAAACGTGGGCCTTTCGTGTTTCTAATAGCTCCTGTCACTAATTTAAAAATTAATTAAAACATTTTTTCAAACGTCGAATGGAATTACTAATTTTATTGGCCAAATTTTATTGCTTGTTACTACGCCATTGAAGCCAAATACCATTGGATTTCAGTAAAGCGAGTCTGAATACTAAAACAGCAAATCGAAGGAGTTCAAGGGTGGTGCTGGACCAGCGCCATGGCATGGAGGAGCCCGACGACTTCTCATCGTTGGGCCAAGCATCAAATACAGTTTTACATAAGTCAAAAATGGAAAGAGAAGTTACTGTTCAGCACCCACCAATTTGAACACTTGTAAGTCAAATGTGTTACGACGGCACTTGAACCGTGTAACTATCGAAGAAACTGTTAAATGCCTAAACTAAATATGTTACGACGACACATGGGTCATATACTCGTAACTATCGAGGAGGATAATAGAAACGGTTACCCACAGCACCTTAACTGTGCTATCTTCCACGAATTAAAAGACTGAGTTCTTCTGAACGGTACAAAATAGTGATTTTAATTGATCATTGCAGATAGTATTTATACAATAAAAATTCTTATTCTAAAAATCAATGGTCAATAAAAAGTGCAATTTACAATAGTATTCAAAACATGAAATTCAGAAATAAATTGCCTAGGTTAACATTGACATGAAAACAATCAAAAGTGTCATCAGTAGCAATTCTAATTATGCAGGCCAATTTAACAATATCTACATCAACATTAAAGGTACTTGATAAGAAAAATGTAAAGTATATGATTTAAATATGAAAAATGCTAAGTATATAATTTAAATATGAGCAATGAATTTCAGATAAGTGAACTTGAATAGAATTAATGAAAATGTGCAAGGCAAGGAAGTTATTCATAAATTCATTGTTGTAGATACGAGTATCCTCGTGTTGAATGTGTATTCAACTCATTAAGTGCTGACATTGAAATCTACAATTGTTTGGGTTTATCTCCTAACAAGATGTCAACCGAATGTCTGACAGTTCTATCATCTGATGACGGGCTTACTGCCGCCATCTGTTGCACTTTCGACACATTTCTTCGTTGAGTTTCCGCAATGCAAATTACACAACTAACAAAAAAGAATAGTTTTTCTTCACGCAACACTTCAAAATAGCAAATGGCCATTCTTCAGTATATAGAAACCGATATTTTATACATAAATTGCCTATTTCTTTTCATTTTGCAGTGAAATCAATATGAAACTTAATAAATTCAAATCCTTTAAGCCCCATTTTGCAACCGTTACCCGATTCATGATTTCGATCAAAGCGAAAAAATTACTATAAGACAACATTAATATTTGCTCTCATTTGGTGTTTGTCAGGCACACATATGAACCCGGAGAAGTTTGTCACGCACACATATGAATGCGAAGAAGTTTGTCGCGCGCACACATCCAAGTCGATGGGCCCGATTTATCGCTATCGACTTTTCCCGCAGCGTACCAATCATTTAAAATGTTTTGTCTCTTTCGCGCCCTGGCGTTCCATGGGAAAATTCGCAAAATTATTCATACTTTTTCATTGAACAGCTGACGTAGTGCACCAGCTCGTTAGTATATAAGCTCGTTAGTATATAAGCTCTACTCACGGCTTGCATCCCACCCATGCCGCAATCTCGTATTAGTCCGATTGTCTTTTCTCGGGAAAACTCAGACCTGCACAGACTCGCGGCACGCTTTCTTTGTTAGTGAACATAAATTCAGAAAACTTTGTAGCGATGGATGCAAAGATCAACGAGTTACATCAGCGTCATATTGAGCAAGTTGACAGCAAGTCCATTCGCGAAAATGCCAAATCGGCTTACCAGTGATCATTTTTGCAGGTTGATATATTTTCGAGGCAATTTTTGTCTACCGCAGCCAAAGACACACATCTTCATCAACTTTCCACGGATAGAACATTTCACGCAACTGAAGGATTTCATAGAGATGCTCATCTTTTATCGTTGTCACATTCAGCATGCAACCGACATCCAGGTCTCTCTGAACGACATTTTGAAAGACGTAACCAAGAGGAAAGCCAAGCTTCCTTGATCGACTGAATCCAAAGCTGCTTTCGACCTTTGCTAGTAGAGCATAACTTTAGCTACCACATCGGCTCTTAAATGCAGGCGGCCCAATCTCATTGCTCAGTTTGACAATCAAATCAAGTGCTCTTATCAGCTTGGAGAGGAAAATATTATCGGAATTGCTCTCTCATGCTACTAGAGTGCCAGTGATATGAGAAGTGTTTCACGATCATCTGCCGCTATACTCGCTGGCTACAAGCCCTTCCAATTCTAGATACAAAGGCTCCTATAGTAATTTAAGCCCTCTATGATAGCGGGATCATCCTTTTTAACACGATTTTAATTTTTCCATCACATTAAGGACCGCAATTTGAGGCTGATTTAGTGGAGCAATGCAGTCCCCTTTTCAGATTTGAACATATACATATAACGTCTTACTACTCTGAAGCCAATGATATGATGGAGTATATGCATAGAACTTTCAAAGCAGCTCTCAAATACTCGTCCGGAGCACTATGGATTGAGGCACTCTCAGCAGTCCTTTGAGGAATGCACACTACCTTCAAGGAGGACTTCCAGGCCACACCTCCAAAATGATTTGCGACACGTCTGTTGGCATTGCTGGTAAGTTCTTCATTGCTTAGAGCACATCATTAAATAGGCTACAGGACTTCCTCATAGAGCGCCGACGCCTTTTCAGAGCCATTTGCTCAGTGTCAGCAGCCAGGCATGTTAATCTTCGTCCATTTGTCTTCATGGATCTGCGTGGACGCGACTACGTTTTTTGTCGAGTTATGCAGTTTGTAAGGCGTTATACCCTCCGAGCGTCATCATGTCATATAAAGGATGACCCTAATTTCATCACCGACTTCAACGGAGTTATCAAAGCCCTTCTGCGAACCAATTTAAACCGACTGACCACTCCCCGGCAGACAACCGCTCGCAGCTAGGACAATCGCCTTCATCAGCTCAGATACCAGCTGTCCAAACGTAACTATCATAGGGCAAGGTCAGATGCTTCAGCTTTTTGCCGTCCTTAAACAGGTAAATTCAGTTTTCTTAGACAGGACAGACGCGGCGTCGAGAGGAAAAAACAAGACGCATGAGTCCTGAACATTTTCTACCGAGCTGCCCGCACGCACTGCAACAAATGCGTACCTATCTGAGGCACCTCAAGAAATTTCCGAAGTCTCAAGGCAATCATTTACATATCGATAGCTCAAGCGGAAAGATCCCGTATGAGAGACTGGAAATGCGTTCTTCGTCTCAGGATGAGAATGGTCAGGACGCACATCTTATGTATGTTACTCGTGTATACTTGTGGACGGGTAACAATGAAATGGACTCAGTGATACACATACATTGAAAAAAATGTGTGTTGTATACAAAGTGAGCATGGGTGCAATGTAGACCTCAGACAAGGTTCAGCTAGCCTGAATGTTGAAATAGGTCGCAATCCTGTTTAAGACTATGTTCGACCTGGCCCATAGAGCTCGTCGCAGTCAGCACAAGCGGCTCAACAAGAGAGCCCTGCGGCGACGTAGTAACACTTTTCAACATCACACGAGTTTCATACGACTGCCACCACCTCCAAGAAGCACGTCACCTTTTCATTCAGGCTTCTGTCTTTCAGGTAGTCCCTCAGAAGTCCCATAAGATATTTTAGAGCTTGAAAAGGAGTTTTCAACGTATCCATCTAGCGAAGTGGAAAGCACTCCTAACGTCAAGTATCACCATCAGAAAGACCCGTCGCTTGGTGCGGCTATGTGCTTCTCGCTTTCGGACCGCGCTTACCACCACTGCAATCGCATCAATGGTGGGTGGTCCTGCTCTAGAGCTGTATTGCCGAAGAGATCGGCCCCCAGCAGCACGAATTCCGTCAGTTATTCTTCCCCTGATGAGTTTCTGTAGCACTTTCCCAGCTGTGTCTAACATGCATAACGGGGAGTATGCAGACGGCGATTCGGAACCCTTCCTCTCCACCTTCGATCGTACCGTGAAAAACCCGCCCCGTAGGCAAGCGTCGAAGATTCTGAGCAGCAAGTCAGGACAAGGGCGATAGACACGTACAACACCTGGGCCTGGAACGTTCCTTGTTTTTAATGATAGGACTACTTCTTCCAGTTCCGTTAAAATCAAGTTAAAATACTATTTTTATGCTACATGTGTTGAAAAACCTAATTTTTAAGACCAATTTTTAAGCGCTCGCCTTTTAAAAATTTTTACCCGGAAATTCATAATTCTAGAATAGACTATAACCATGATCTTATTGAGTGTTTGCACTGGGACTCTTTTGTCCCGAGCTTTGATTTTATTATTTTTATTTAAAACATTCAGCAAAAAATTCGAAATTCGTTAAAATCTTTTAATGAACGTTCAGCAGCTATGATACAGACCAACCAACAATTGAACAAGAAATAAACTTTTGTTTCAAGGTTTCAACAAATTAAAAAATGAATGAAAAAAGGGTTACTCGATTGATCAAAATGAAAATGTGGTGTTCGAAACTTAAAGTATTTTCGCTTTGTGGCGATTTGAATTTGGTGAATTGAATTAAAATGATAGATCAATTGATAAATCAATCAAATAAATCCATCGTCCAATGAAACGTTTGAAAGCACAGAGGAATGCCTCTGTGCTTAGACCGCTGACTAGTTCCAGATGGACGGCCTTTGTAGCGAAACAGCAAAATATGGCTAGGTACCCTTTTTGCGGTCGGGTATCTCTACCCCGGTCATGGATCATCATAGGCCAACAGAAGTCCACGCCGGAGTTTATGCACGGACCGGCTGGCTGAAGACGTGTACTCGGCAGGCTTCCCATGACTAGTGAAAACAGCTTAGGCTTAACTCGGGTGCGCCACATGCACCGTTGAACGATCGATCTCGCGAGTTGGTTTCCTCGAATTGGCCAAAACCGCTGTCTAGTGGGTGCGAGCAGTGTTTGCGCACGTAGATGGCAGTGGTCGCGATGGATATCCATCATCAGCAGTCTGGTGAACGGCTTGAGACCACAGATAAACCGCATCATGCAGGCCACTATGCGCTGCAGCCTCTTGATGGAGTTGCCGTGTTGGATCTGCTAAATAAAGTGTGTTCCAGGAGCCTCTGCTGCTACTATAGCGGTCTTGGTCCGTTTTGTCTCCAATTCGCAAGGGCCCCCACTCCGATACTCGGAAGGCCAAACTGATTCTGCCCTGGATAAAGATGGGGGTTCTTGCAACCACATACAATAGCGGCTCAATTCAGCCGGTAACATCCCAGGTGACAGGATGTCAGCTGCGTTGTCTTCAGACACTACGTGTCGCCATCGGTCCGGCCTTGAGAGGGTTTGTATGGCCGAGACCCTGTCCGTCACAAAGGTATTATACGATGATGCAGTAAAGTTGATCCACGCCAAGACGATCTTGGCATCGGTCCAGAATACATGAAAAACCTCTTGCAGATTGAGCGCTATCTCAAATCGTCTTGCGAGCTCAGCACCTAGTTTCGCTGCACACAACTCCAGGTGCGGAACAGTAAGTATTTTGATTGGAGCCACTCTTGACGTGGCGCACAGCAACCTGACGACGACTTGATCGCTCCTCAGGGTTGTATATCGTTGCGCCATATGCCTTCTCGGAGGCATCACAAAATGTGTGCAACTATACTTGCACGGGTTTTTCGCCTGGACTGATATGAGGAGAAAATCGGGCCTACTGCAATGATGACAGACCACTACAGAAATCGGACTACTGGGTATGGATCCCCATTGGGTATGGATTCCCATTGGGTGTGGATCCCTAGTGGTAATTTTGCATCCCAGTCCAATTTCAATCGCCATAATTCCTGCAGGAATAGCTTGGCTGCTACTATCACAGGAGCCAGAATGCCCAATGGATCGAACATTCTAGCTACATCAGATGCCTTCGTCCTCTTGGAGAACTTGGATCCAGGTTGATTTGGATCTGGGACTCGTCAGTCTTCGGACGCCAGATGACTCCTAACATCTTAATATAGTCCTCATGTAAAGTACTGAAGTCCAGCTGTACCTGTTGATCCTCAGTTTAATCTGATTCAACAATAGAGGATGATTGGCGCACCATTTGCGCAAATGCATACCTGCGCTCGAGAGTATGGTGCATAGCTCCGCCTGTTTGCGAAGTGCCCCCTCTAAGCTGTCTTTCCCGGTCATGACATCGTCGATATAGCAATCCTTTTCCAATGTGCTGCTGCCCAGGGGACCTTTCTGTTAGTTCTCTTGTGCTAGAACCTGTAGACATTTGGTAGCTAGATACGAGGCACACGTCGTGCTGTAGGTTATTGTTTTCAACTGAAGTATCGCACTGGTTGCGTTGAACTATTTCTCCAAATCAAGCCATGGTACCGACAGTCTTCAGGATAGAGATAGAGCATTATTTGCCGATACATCTTCTCGATGTCGGAAGTGAATACGAAACAAGGCATTCTGAAACGCAGGAGTATCGAAAAAATGTCATCCTGGACAGTAGGCTCTGTATGAAGGACATCATTCAACGAAGCATGTGTGGTCGTCTTACTGGATGCATCGAAAACCACCCGCAGCTTGGTTGTACTGCTGTCAGGCTTCAGGACACAATGATGTGGAAGGAAGTATCGTAATTTCTCCCGCTGCTGCGACGTCACCTCCTCCATATGGCCTAGCCGGATATACTTCTCCATGTATGCGCTCCAAGGCAAAGAATCTGAGAGTGACCACCGCTTGGGAATCACCTAACGTCTCAGGACCCTTGCTGAATGGAAGTTTAACCAAGAAACGGCCGTGGGGACGTCTTGTCATTGTCTGATAGAAATGTGCTTCGCATGCCCTTTCACTTAACGTAAGCTTGAGCTGCGGATCCTGTACTTCCTCGACCTCCCAAAATCGCTTGACGAGCTGATTAAGCTGGTTATCTTCTGCCAGGATGCCGCATGTCACGGAAGACACTTAAGGTGTGATCACTCTTCCGGCTACAATCCACCCTAGGAGCGTGTTCTGGAGCACTGGGAGCTGTGGGCCCAACTTTATTTGTCCAATGGCTAGGACCTCGTAAAAGTGTTTGGCACTCAGCAATATGTCGATGCGCTCCGGTTGGTGGAAGTCTGGATTTGCAAGCCTTATGTTTTTGGGAGTGTGCCATCCCGCTATGTTCAAGTTCTGTGACGGTTGCGGTGATATAATTTTGTGCATGACATAGGCTTCTAACTGCGTGGCATATCCTGATAATCTGGATCTTAGGGCGAGGATCACCTTATGGTATGCCTTTTCAGTGCTACCGTCTCCCCTTTCAATGAGGGCAAGGTGTGGTGTTGATGATAAACCCAAGTTTTTGATTATTCTTTTGGTGATTATGTTTATTTGTGAGCCCGGAGCCAGCACAGCTCGACAATCCGTCATCTTCTCATTGCTGGTGACCAGTCTGACGACGACTGTACCCAGAAGTACATGTCCTTGGGGTCGGGACTCCATCAGAGTCGTTAAAGCGAGCGATGGCGGTTCTGCATTTGTTTGCGGTCTTCCTTCGGCGTTGTCAAGCTCGAGGATATCGTCTTGGTCTGTTTGGGCTTGTTGTCTCCAGGCAAATGTAGCAGAGTGTTGTGATTCTTCGAACACTACTTGCAACTTCTGGCCGCGCAGCTGGAAGCCTGATGTCCTTCTTGACGGCAATTCATGCACAGCTTCTTAGCGCGCACGAAACTTAGTCTCTTTGCAGCAGTGGTCCTGAGGAAATCCGGGCAGTAGTACAGCGGGTGATCCTGCTCACACATTAACCACCGAGACGCTGTCGTGGCGGTCACGGTCGACTTGATGGCTTTCCTACGATTAATCTCCGGTTCCTTTGTTTTATGGCCGAGTGTCTCGAGGGCCTGGAAACGCGTTTCCATGAAGTCCAATAAACTCTTTAAGAGTGTTAGCTTGCGCGGGTTGGATAAAGATTGCTCGTATGATACGTGAGTCGCTGGATCCAATTTTCGGATTAGCACATGTAGCAGCAACGGATCCCAGTCCCTTGTGGACACTTGCACGTTCTCCAGGCCTCTGAGACACTCTTGTGTGGTGTCATGTAGAGCCTTTATTGCTGCCACTGATGGCCTTTCATTATCACGAGATGGCTGACTCATCGGTTTTATGATGAGCGTCGCTACCAATAATCGCCGGTTGTCCTACATTTCCTTCAAGGTTGTCCAAGCCACCTCGTAGTTGTCATCCGACTATGTAAAATTTCGAATCAAAAGCTCCACTTCTCCGGTGAGACCGGCCTAGAGGCACCATAGCTTTTGGCACTTGGACATCGGTTGGCTATGCACCATTTGCATGAACAAGTCGTGGAATTGTTGCCAATGTAAATAGTTCCCATCGAAGGTGGGGAGTTTTATTTTCGGCAAAGGCATGGTAAGAGGAGTCACAGGCAGAGTCGTTGAGGCAGGTGATGGGCGCTCAGGGGTATCAGGAACTCAACACTGAGCATAAACTTTTTCAAATTTTTGATTCAGATAACCCAAACTCGAGTTTTCGGAAACGCAAGCATCCTCTGTATTTTTTCCCGACTATGTCTAAAGAGGTTATCTGGTTTGATGGGTTAAAAAAACCAAATTGTTGCAAAAGCAGAGAAACCTCCTCTGAAAAACTTTCAAGAGGAGGAGGAAGGTATAATCTATGAGCGCAGATCGCAGATAAATAGTAAGTTAGGATTCTTATAGTTGCAACTGTACTTGAAACTTCAAACTCGTTTCTTTTTCAACACTATGTTTTTCAAGCTTTCCTCCATCATATCTCGAGAACGGCTTGGCTGATTCAAATTTTTAGGATCGTTAAAGGGTCGACTTAGCACATATAGACGCATGGAATCGTACCCCACCCAAAAATTTAAAATAAAATATTTCTATTTTTTGTTTTTTCCTGACAAAAGGTTGATAAAAAATACATTAGGTCGAAATTTTTTGTCTGGTCTGTCAAAAATCCAATTTCCAAAATTTTCTTTCGATAATAGTCCACTTCATGTATTTAAGTTTACTGATTACAACACCACAGATTTTTTTAGTTTCAGATAAGTCAATCAGCTGATTTTGTGGAGGGAGTGAGCATCCATTTTTTCGAGGCAGGTATCTTCAGAGCACTATAACTTTGGTTCTAATGAATATTTTTAGCTAAAAATTTATATCTATACTCTTGAATCCTTTATAAATAAATAATAAACACTGCAAAGTTCCATCGCTTCATTGGTCCTCACGAAAAAAATTCCAAAAAAATGCTTAAGATCAGACCCTCAAACCAATGAACCCCCTTAATTCTATTTTATAAAAATGTAAGATTTTTATACGTAAAGATTATATTTATGTAAGCCAAAAAGGATTATATCTACTTGTATATCTATTTGTAGGTTAACTGCTCGAAAACCATCATAACGCTCATCTAATTTTAATTATAAATTTTTAAAAATAATTATTTAAATTTACGATTGAAATTCGGACACGGCAAACCCTTCGTAACGCATCTTACGACATTGCATTGTCCCGCAATGCCGACTACAGTTGACGGATCTGGGGGTCTGTTACGGATCGCCACACAGAGCGCACGCCACGAGGACCGCGCCGGTATTTTTATAAAATTTACTATAAAATTAAAAGAAAAAAGTCTATCCTATTCGTGGCGAGTGAGTAAAAATATGCTAACAATAAAGAAAAAGCAAGAAATAACATTTAATACTCTCTACAATTAATTGTGAATCGCTTCGCGTAATCGTCAGCGAAAAGCGAACAATCTCAAGCGGAATCGTAGGTCGTCGTCGGACGGGAAGAAGGAAGTACACGAGCACGGTTTTACTTTCTACATTGAATCGAGGGAAAAGATATATCTGTGCGTTGGAAAGCTAGCCATCGAGCTGAAGAAACGCGGCATTGCGGTTGTGGTAGCAAGTCATCGGCGGGACGGTGGTCTGGATCGGATTTGATAGTGGATAAGTCGGAAATCGAGGAGTACCTAGCTGAAATTGCAAAAAATTGCATTGTCAAGATCTGCAGCAGAAAGATCCCATTGACTTGCGGCGAGGACGAGCTCAGCGAGGCGTCTTGTCTTGATAAATCAGAGTAAGTTTTGCAATTTGCCATTTGAGCTGCGTGTTTCGACATCTGAGCGATTGTCGACAATAGTCCGAAGCCGCTGGAATGAGTGAAAACGGTTCAAAGAAGAGGACACGACCGCTGCACAAAAACATATCGTTGTGATCCGAATCGCGGCGCGATAGTCGTCGGTCGTCTTGCTTGCTTTCTCTGTCGAGTCGGATTCGCCGTCAACGTGAAATCGGTACCGTGAAATTACATCGCCGTCTGTCCGGATGCAAAGCGAATTCGGCAGAAATTTTGCAAGTGATTATCGTCACAGACAAGACGCGTGAAGTGAAGCCACTTTTACCTCATACAGGCACAATATCATGTCCGAAGTGGGTGTTTCGCCAAGTGACGTGCGGCGTGATATGCAATAAATTGATTTAGGAAAGACCAAAAAGCGTACATTTTGACCCCTGAAAGCCATTTATTGCAAGAAGCCAGTTTTTTTGCACAGAAAATTCCTTGAGCCCGTAATATTCCGGGGAAATAATTGTCTTAGGGCCGTGTTTACATGAAGAAAAGGTATTTCGAAAAGTGAGTGCGTGACGTTGGTTGGTTTCTTTCAGGTGTGCGCTTATTTAGTCCTTGCTTAGTTTTTAATAGCCTGCTTCTGATCGGCTCATTTGGATATTGACGATACGTGTGCTTTATTTGAGATGGCACCATCATTCGGGCCGTAATTTTTCCTCAGAATTTGATTAACGATATCTATTAAATAATTTTATTCCAACGAGACTACTCGGACGGACTGAGCGATTGCATTTGGACAGGCTAAACGCTTAGACTATGAATTGAAATGGTTGCGTGTTAGGTGGGAAAGGGATAGAAGAGCAGCAGGACTTATGACGTTTGATAAAAAAACAAGTGCAGTATAGGATTAAAAGAGTGAAATTATATATGCGTATACTTCTGTCCTTGTCGCTTTGTGCCTATGAGATAGCACAACATCCCGCCAAAAGTTTACAGAGAACTCAATTAACTTGAAATGTAAGGCCCAATTTCTTCATACTCGAATTTCGCCCAGTAAGAAGGTTTCAAATGAACAAAAAGTCCATTGGGCGACGTGAAGAAATATTTGTAAATATACCAGCTAAGAACGAAGATTGCAGACTATGAGATGATAAAGCATCAATTTTAGAACAAGACAAACCGTTAAAAATCCGAACAGTCTTTTGCTGCAATTTGATATTCTGATTGAGTGCTAATTTTGTTTATTGCATTGTTGCATTCCATCAAAATTTTAATTTTTTACTGGTGTCAACCTTCAGGTTTCAACGTGCTTAGAAGGGCACTGCTTAAATATTATGTTTGGAGATTTTTTCCCTTTCGTTGCTGGGACATTTGTCTACACAAGCCTACCAGCTTTGTTAAAATTAGTAATTAGCACAGTGCAAACGGATGGAGGGACAAGTTTATTCTTCAATTTCAAATTCATTAAATTTTCGTAGTGGAGTTACTCAAAGTGATATCATGATTTACTATGATTAGTTTACTGATACGATTGACAGCTCCGATAATTGACCTCTAACCTGTGATTATTCGATATATTTAAAAATTAAAAAAAAAACTAAATCAAATATCGTATGCTTCCTCGACTACGCGTCACCGGCCAAACCAAAAAAAAATAATTTCGCTCATTAGCTGTGTTATAACCTTTACAAGAAAATCACAATTTAAATTTTGTTCTCAAAAAATAAGCAGGTGAGATAACATTAATCCCTGAGTCATACTGCTGAAATTAAAAATTCGTGTACGAAACAAGGATACTAAGAAAGACAATCAAACGAAAATTAAAAAAAAATTCAAAACTAACGACAAAAATAACACTAACAAATAATATACGAGGTGTGACACTGGAGTAATGAGACTGGTTTTATTGCCGCGCTTGTGGTAAACCTGCGACCTTGAAATTCCCTTCCTCTTCCACTTCCCCGCCATCCTTCCCCTCTCCACTGATATATTTATCATCGCTCTAGCTTGTTTAGTTCGCCTGCTGTGTCGTGTTGAGTAGACGTGTGTTAGTGGCGCTCGTCACGAAAATGGAGAAACGAAATGAAAAGACGCGTCGCGATAATTGGGCGTAACAGCTTCGGAAACGTACGCTAAAATTGTAAAAGTGCATGGCAATAGTGCTCTTAGTCGTGCCCAGGTGTTTCGATGGCATAAAGAGTTTAAGGAGGGGCGTGGAAGAAGTGATATTTATGGAAGAAATTCCTTTTTTTGAAATCATGTTAACATCCAGTTAAAATAGTCCTTTTTTTAAAGCAAAATTCAAAAGCAAATAAAATGAAAAGGTAGAATTTATAAAAAATTCGGTCTTTTCATTTGAACCTGACCGGGTATAAGACCCGCCACGTTGGCTGGCCCCTCCACTCATGAGCTAGCCATCGGGTGAACTCACCCCTTATTCTGACGTTACAGGTGCTCTCGCAGGGTAGATTGGCCTTTCCCTTGCATACTTATTTATGGTATAGTATTATGTGATTCCATCACATAAGACTATAACATAATTTGCAACGTTGATGGTTTCCATTTGAGGGAAAAGTTCATGAAAAACATCTGCCCATGTCTACGATGGATCTTGATCCGGATGTGAGGACGCGAAAGGGCACCGGTTCCACCTGGATGCCCCACTCTTATTTGGGGGCCATAAGTATCGTCGGTAACGACGAAATACTCTCTAGTCTCGTTTGTTTTCGCCAGGCCCAGTTTGTTGTTTGCTGTGCCAATTTCCACCCTTTGTAGGTTACCTCGGCCTCGAGACCTGTCGATCCGTATTTTATCTGTAAATTCATGAAAGAGAAATTTTGTAGTGGGCCCTTGTGCTGGGAAAAGAACCGGCCCCACGACACCGCAATGCTAGCCTACCAGCGAATTGACGCGTCCTCATCAGACAAGGCCAATCTCGGCAAACACCACCATCCTCTCTCGCCGAGGCAGCAGGCCATCGATGCAGTCCTTTGAATTTTTTTGCTCTCCAGGTTATACATGTTTGTGAAAAATTCATCTCTAATGAATTTTCAAGAAATTTAGCCAACTCCTAGAAGTAGATGGCCGACTTAGAATTTAAGAGCTTCGCTTTCAGAAGAAGCGTTAATTACATTTATCGTTTTTGAATGGTCCCTCCTATATAATTTTCTTCTCTGCTTTTTCTATGCGAACGCCTAGACGGTCTTAATATGACCTTCCTCTTTTGAGTGTGAATGTGAAATCAACTTGCTCACTTAAAACATTGTGGAATAGCATTGAATATCAGTCACCTGTAAAATTATCTTTATATTTTGCATATGGTTTTCACTGACGTCTTTGTAGGATTTTCGCAGAGTTCAACATTTTATCAGAAAAAAAATCTCGTTTAAGACTCACTGATTACTGAAATTCTCAAAACCGCAAAAACTTTCTCATTCAACCTCATTCACTTAAAATTTACAACGCACATCCCATGAGCATAAGCTGACAATCTTGCAAATCAATTACAACGAGCATAGTCATTATCATAATTGTTCTCAAATGCCGAAGAAAGCAATGCTAAACTTCTTGGGTCACCTCCACCTCAATTCACCACAACCGCCAATGTCTTCCTTATATTTCAAAAACAGCAGATTACCTGCAGTTACCTTCAATGCTTTTTACCTGACCACCGTCACATCAATTGTAAATGAGCCCCATTGGAGCCCAACCTCACATTGACTATGGGAAGATGATCCCACAGCAGCAACGGCCTATAAAGTGCACATGTTGCCGAAAACTTACTTCCCGCTCGATAACTCAATTGGCTGGAAATAGAAAATTCATTTTCCAATTGAGTTCCTTCATAAATGATCCTATAATTCATAATTCCAAACTGTAGCACCTTGCGATTTCCCAGAAAGGAGACATTTAGCACCCACATGTCTGCATATGGTCACATAACCATTGCATGTGTACTTGATGTATAGGAGTATGTGGAAATGCTTACAAAAAACTAAGGCGCTGCCGTTTTCTCTGCATCGTCTTTGCCGCCGTCGCCGCCACATGCATGGAGGGCTAAAGAAAAATACCACTTTGTTGTTATACGACTGGTGTAGCTTATGAGTGCGCGCCCCCTGAATAAGAAGACTAAAAAGAAGTCGCAGCATGAGAAATACTAACAAACTCCATCCACCGGGCGTTAAGAAAGCACATAAACCAAACAGTAAGCGGACAATCAGCGAAAAACCAACAAACAAACAAACAGCATTTTTTAAGTGATCTTGCAAAACGATATGCGCGCGCTGTTGCTGCTGAGACTTCTGTGGTGGGCAGTTGTCTCTCCATGGTCCACGATCCATAATCGATTAAGATTCGTCTTCCAATTCATTCAACGATCGAGCATCATGTTGGCAAGCACTCCTTTCATCTGCCTAACATCCCATCAATATCGTCTGCATCGCTCATGATCATCGTGGGATTGATCGATGATCATTTCAAGATCAAAACTTTACTCATGCAAATGTGGCCTTCATCGCAATATTCCTCCAACTTTCTTTCCTCAACTTGGCTGGAGATCTGATCGATAGGTGAGGCCACATCCAACGAACTTTGTCGGAAGACAATAAGAGTTTCAAAAGTAGGCACCGTATGGAAAGTGGAAGATCTCTTCCGTGAGAACTTTCCATCGGAGCCTTAACAGATTGACAAGGAGGAATTAATGCATTGATCCTGTAGCAGAGTTCAACGCAGCACTTCATTCAGGAATAATGCATCAGATTAAGGTGTTCGTATCAGCCGCGGCCTGACCAAGGGATCACCATCCACCTCTGAGTCATCAGCAACGATAACCTGACCAGCAGCCGTTGCAGCTCCACTAACGCCAGCGATTATTCTCGGCAAAATTAAAAGCAATAATCACCAGACAATAAAAACCCCGCGGCGCTTGTCATAATGACGATGCCCATCGACGCGGTGCAACATAGTCAACTCTCCGTACAGTACCTAACAATCTTCAGCATGATCAACAGTGCTTGGATGCTTCCCTCAGATTCCTGAAGACTATTCAAATGGACTTGACGCAGAGCTGAGAGCTAGATAATGGTGATTGAGCATTTTAGCATGTGCTGATGCTTGCAATCAACGCGTGACACTGTTGATCGACATTAAGGCTTCACGTTGACGATGATGATAAGATCGATTTAAGTTCAAAATTAATAGTCATGGACTTGAGGAGCGCAGGCATAGGTGGCGGTTGGTATGATTTTATGGAGGAGGATTCGAATATGATTGATCATTTCATAAGCTTTCACATCACTTGGGTCATGTTGATGGTATTGTTTTGATAACATGTCAAACGAGCTGAAGTGTGTAGATCGATTTTGAAATTGATTTGATCTTTTGTGATTGAGTTGCACGATCAATAAATTTATTTAGGTTTTGTTTTGCGTTTCGAAAAATTGAAATGCGTAATCAAATAATAATACAAGAAATACTTCATTTAAATTTTTGAGAATTTAAGATTTCAACGGTAAGTATTAGTCGAAGTTGCATGTCGTAGAACCTAAGGAGGCCATTACAAAGGTTTTTATAATAGGGATGTTCTAGAATGTTTTCGTCAAATTTGACATTTGCATCAGAAAGTTTGGCATTTTTTATCATTTGATATACAAGCGCAATTTATGTTGCTTACAGTGAGTTGAAAAAATCAATTTGGCTAAAAAATGGAATCAACTAGTGAAAATTTTAGTGCGAGGATTTTCTACGAGTTTCAAGTTAGATTATCTTAACAACAGTGTTTCGATGATGCGACCTTTGGCGATGAAGCACCATGCCTCCAGACAATTTATAACGTATTCAGACGTGGACGAACTTCGTCAAGGTCGTCCAAAAACGGCCTTTGTGCCAGAAAACATCGATGCCATGCGTGAACTTATCACGCAAGATCGTTATGTGACATACCGTGAGATAGAAGCATCCTTGGGCATTTCTCCCTCGGCCATATATTCGATACTGCATGCGTTGGATCCCTCATTACTGGTAGTTTGACAATCGCTCAAAAAATGGCTAGTGTCGATTGGTACAAAGAAATTATCAGAAAATAAAGGAAATAAGATGACCACAGGTGACGAATCATGGATCTATGCCTATAAGCCGGAAATAAAACAGCAATCGACCGTGTGGGTGTTCCAAGACGAGCCAAATCCAACGAAAGTTGTTCGCGCACGAAGCACTGCGAAGCAAATGGTCGCCTGTTTCTTCAGCCGAATGCATCATGTGGCCACTGTTTCGCTTCAGGAACATAGGACGGTCAATTCTGACTAGTACACTTCGGAGAAGATGAATCATACTCCATCATGACAATGCGAGCTCTCACACATCAGCTGAGACTAGCACCTATTTGGTCGGTCAAAATGTCGAATTAATATGTTATCCACCGTAAGCCCTGATTTGGCACCCAATAATTTTTTTTTATTTTGACACACCAAAAATAACGTGGTGAACGTTTTTCAACAACTGAAGCAACTGTTGAAGCGTTCAGAAGCCATGTTATGGAGGCTGTCACGGCTTACAAGGATCTCTAACAATCCGGCGTCAACATCAAGCAAAAATGACACGCTTTGAAACAACTTTCTACGCGAGTGCGGCAGCTTAACCATTCCCACAGGAGATTTTTGGTTGGGGAATGTTTGCGGATCGAAAGGAACAACGAAAGAGACCCACGTAAGTTGGCTGTCCTAACCTGAACGTGAAATTGAAAATCGAAGTACCAATGAAACATTTGTCGTCGACCAATATGACTCAACCACTCGCATACACGATGCCTACGCATATACATGGACCGATGATGAGTAATGTTTCGTTTGCTTCACATCACCAGCCGCGCATGCAGGTCACAAATGCCTCCGCTCCGACGGGTCCACATCTCGCTCAACCGCCAACAGACATGTACTCGTATGTATATCAACCGACGAGCGAGATCGGGTCTGTGAATGTTCGCGACATTGCCGATGTGTTGCCGGAGTTTCACCCGTTTGCCGCCGATTCTTTAACGTCCGAACAGTTTGTGTGTCGTGCCACACAACTAAAGGAAGCCTACTGATGGAGTGACCGTCTTGTGCTGCTTTCAATGTTTTCGAAGTTGAAGGGTGCTGCTAAAACATGGATCGATATGTCGCCAGTTTTTAATTCTTGGACAGGGTTTGTCGGAAAATTTCTTACAGATTTTCCGTGTCTCATGAACATAGCCGATATTCATCTCCGTATGGCTGAAATATTATTATCGATGGAGGAATATTATTATCGAGTTCTAGCGTTAGGCCGGAAAGGTTGTTACAATTCGATTCCGCCGCCAATATAACCATCCACTACAACCTACAAGATGTAGGCGCTGCGTTCCTCCGCGGGGGCCTGCGGTTCCGGCAAGCTCGTCCGGAGACGGGCGTAGGGAGCGCCACTCGTTTGTCCTGGGCCCCCAAGAAGCCGTCAAACGAGAAAACGGCTCGGAGGATCCACTTACGATCGGCTGGTGGGGACACGTACGTTTGACTGGATCGCAACACTACCTCAACCTTGGGATTAGGGCCAAATCTTCACTCACCTTCCTCTATTCTCGGTTTGCACTGATACGATCGCAGGGCTAATCACCTGGTTCTCCACCACAACCACGGGCGCTGGCGATCTGGAAAGAACTACTAATTCCCGCATTAACTTTCCCGCGCGTCCCACCGCCTGAGCCGCGCACACAATAGTTACTACGCTACTACAATTATCACTCGAGAAATTAGTGTAAAATCCGTTTTAATTCACAATCTTACAACAATTACAGCAATCTTACAACACTTTTCCCTTTACGTGAATAATGCAATTCAAATATACAATAAAAGAGGTACCTTTTCTTCTGAATTACTTAATGGGTTAACCTGCGATTGGGGCCCCGTTGCATCCGCCAGAAGCCGCCGGCTCGTAGCTCGCAATGTATTCGAGGAATTCTAATATTCTTCTCCGTCACATTCGTATCCCAATGGTATGCATGATCTATCAGCACATGTGTATTCGTATTTCGCGTCTTCCCTGCTGGCGTCTACTTTCTTGGGCGTTTCACTTTAATATCGATCGAGATTGCGTAGAAAGTGCTACTTCAATACTCAACACGCGATTAAAAACATATTCACCAATTTAAAACAATAATTAAATTTAACTAGCTCACAATAGTACAAATTGGTTTCGGCTCTGAACACGGCCACCTCCCATTAACACTTAGCGAAAAAGAGGCGTCCGTTACTCGACTGACCTTTTTTATTTCTTCCTAGTTAACGGGGCCTTTTTGTCAGGGTCGTACTCTTCATTGATTTCTGTGACTCTTAAATTATTCTCTTCAAGCTTATTCCGCCGCTGTTGGTTGGCACACCCGTTCCCAGGTGGGCAACTGTTGACAATCCAATTGGTAATGATTTCTTAACCCGTTCTTGGTCGCTATGTTCATAAAATCGATTCGAGAAATCATGTAATTACGCTGCAACTTGTAATCTCTCGCCATGGACGGTGGCTAGTCGAGAATTGTTGTTAATATATATACTATTTCTTTTGTATATTGTACTCTATAAATTCGATGGATCTTCGTTAAGAGGTTAGCATTCTGCATTGGAATTATTTCACGAAACCTCGCTAGTGCTTCAAGTACTGGCAATGCTTTGTAGGCGTAGGAAGGTTTGGGGTCGTATTTCAACCAGCCAACTGAACCGCATATCGTGTCGTCGGCAACCATGATTTCGGGCAACGCGTTTTTCGATACTACCCAGATCTTGTTCCGTGAGCAATACAAGTATCCACAGCTTCAGTTCGTGGTGTTCGTTGGTACGTTGTAACACTTCTGGCGGTCCCTAGCTACATGGCTTAACACTAATCTAACTTAATATTAGACAAACTAATTTCCAAAAATACTTCGAATGTTCTACAATGCCTTAAATCTAAGCATAATTACCTCGCAGCTCAGGTAGTCACAGTACGTGACTTAATGATCCTTGAATCTGCACAGCTTCCCCAGCAGTTGTGGTGGTGAACTCTGGTAGCAGGAACGAACTAAGACCTAATCCTAACAAGGTGGATTGCCTGACGCAGCAATCATAAAATACGTGATAAATGGTTGCAACGATATCGATTTCGGGAAAATATCATCGGCACAACAATTTAATTTTTGCCACGAATTATTATCAGCAATTCGACGCTATACCGACACTTGCCGTTCAAAAAAATCTTTCCAACCGAAACCCCGATCATACGACATACGTCCGCCTAGTCCTACGAGTAAGCCTGAAACACCGTCATTACCGAGAAAACCGAAAGAACCCGTCTGCTATAATTGTTTCAAGCCCGGACATATCTCCGTCCGTTGCCCACAACCGCAACGCCGTGCAAGATGCGCAACATGCAATCGTACCACTCATCAAACCACCGATTGCCCGCATATGAGATCTGCGCCGAATAGCGCGAAAACGTACGAAATCTAGACGAATGAAAATGGAAAGGAAATCATCAAAGTGGTGTCAATACGAGGTCGTGAGATTCGAGCATTCGTGGATCTGGGGAGCAATAGAACGTTGATGAGAGCGTCGTTGGCGAACACTATAGGTGATATCGTTCCTTGCAATGTTGTTCTGTGTGGATTTGCGGGTGGTAAATACGAATGTACGAGTCTCAATGAACATTGATCACAAGACATACGACGTAGATGTGTTAGTTGTCGAGGATGATTGTATCGAATACGAAATGCTATTAGGTCGGGACGTGCTATGTAGAGACGGACAATCGCTGGTAATTCGAGGGAAAGAATGCTGGTTGGAAAATGACGAGGCATTAAAATTGGGAACATCCTTAAAAGCTAAGGAACAAAACCAAGTAAAAACGTTGTTGTCTGAGTTCCGTACACTTTTTGCAACAAATTTACTCGAATTGGGAAAATGTTCGGCTGTAAAGATGGCAATAACGTTGAACACACGCGAACCGGTTACACAACGACCATATCGACTCCCATATGCAAAACGACAAGCCGTCGAAAACATCATAGACGAGCCACCGATATTATACGTCCATCGGAATCCGCATATGCTTCGCCTATCGTTCTCATAGAGAAGAAAAACGGCGAAAATCGTTTATGGGTGGACTATCGCCAATTAAATGGAAAAACGATTAAGCAACCTTTCCCTATGCCGAATTTCGAGGATCAGTTTGCTAAATTAGCAGGCAACAAATATTACACCACGCTTGATCTAAGGATGGGCTACCATCAAATCGAAGTGGACGAAACGTCGAAACCGTACACCGCTTTCGTTACTCATAATGGACATTATGAGTACAATCGCATGCCTTTTGGTCTGGTGAACGCGCCGGGAGTTTTTCAAGCTTAATAAACAAGATCATTTCAAAAATGGGGCCCGGAGAAGAGATTGCGTATTTGGACGATATAGTTCTACCGAGCAAAGACATAAAGACTGGTCTATCGTCGCTCCGAAAATTTTTAGAACTTTTGAAATCTTACGGATTAACAATCAGACTTGATAAGTGCAGTTTTCTTGCCGACGAAATCGAGTACTTGGGACATATTGTCAACGATGAAGGCATAAAACCGGGAGAACAAAAGGTTAGCGCGATCAAGAACTTTGAAGCGCCGAGGAATGTAACCGAAGTGAGACGATTTCTCGGACTCACAGGATTTTTCCGAAAATTCGTACCCAATTATTCGCTGATTTCGAAACCGATCACTCAACTGCTGAGAAAATACACGGAGGGATCGAAACACTTTCTATGGGGAAGAGACCAATCCGAATCATTCTAGAAGCTCAAGGAGATTCTATGCAACGAACCAGTGTTGGCCTTGTTCGATATCAACGCACGACACGAAATACACACTGACGCCAGTACAGTCGGACTTGCTGGTGTATTACTGCAGTCGATGGATGGAAAGAATTGGAAACCCGTCTTTTACTATAGCCGCCATTGTTCCGAAGCCGAAAGCCGTTATCACAGCTACGAGCTTGAGGTGCTCGCTGTGGTCGAGAGTCTAGACAGATTTCGTGTTTATGTTCTAGGCAGACCCATCCGTGTAGTTACCGATTGTTCAGCGATAACGCATATGAAAACGAAAACCGAAATGATCCCTCGTATTGCCAGGTGGATGTTACGATTGACTGAATACGATGCTGAGCTTGTGCACCGACCCGGACGACGACTTGAACATGTCGATGCACTCAGCCGAGCCCCTGAGCTGTCACCCGAAGATCCTGAAGTTGCAGGACTCGTCATGGCTATAACAAGTGGATCAGACGATTGGATTTATACTATGCAGTTGAAAGACGATCAACTCCGGCACATAGTGAACGTTATTCAAAATAAAATAAAAGATGAACGTGTTAAACAAATCAAAAGTGAATATGAACTAAAAGATTTCCGTTTGTATCGAAAGGTTAACGAGCAGCTAAAATTAGTGATACCAAAATCCGTCAGACTACGCGTAGTGCAAAATTTTCACGATAATTACGGACATTTTGGGGTTGAAGACAATGGGGCGCATCCAACAAAATTATTGGTTTCCTAAAATGCGTAAAGTGGTAAAAGACTATATAGACTCGTGTGTTAATTGCTGCTACAATAAATCGCGTTCAGGAAAGCCTGAAGGACGTTTATATACGGAATCGATGTTACCAATACCATTCCGTCAATTGCATATCGACCATCTTGGACCGTTCAAACGTAGTAAAAGGTGCAATATATATATAGTTGCAATTTCCGATCCTTTTTCGAAATATCTAGTGGCAAAACCCATCCGGAATACCTCTACGCAACCCGTGATTAATATTTTAATTGATCTGACGAGCTATTTCGGTTTGCCTACGCGAATTATAACCGACCGTGGTTCCGCATTTGTGTCGCGAAAATTTGCTGCGTTCTGCAAGTCACATGAAATTACTCATATCAAAACTGCCGTCCGTACTCCGCGTGCAATCGGACAAGGGGAGCGTGCAAACCAAACCATATTGTCTTATCTACGTACGACCGCCGAAAATAAAAACGATTGGGATGATTTACTACCCGCGCTGCAATGGAGTATAAATACGCAGAGGAATAAAACTACTGGATTCAGTCCAAACGAAATCATATTCGATTTTACACTCAGAGATGTGACAAATAATAATCTTATCTCAGTTCTGCAAGACGAGTTTATTAACAAAAACGAATCAGAACCAGTACTCGTGGACCTAGCAACTAAACGAAATACAGCTTTGGAGAATATTGAAAATCAGCGGCTGCGTTGGAAGGAACGTTTCGATAAAAAGCATTCTTCGCCCAAAGAATATATGATTAACGATATTGTACTCATTGAGAACGAAGCTTTTTCGACTGGGGAGAGTCGAAAGTTGGAACCCAAATTTAAGGGACCCTATATAATCGGCCGCATTCTTGGCAAGGACCGGTACCTTATCGAGGATATACCAGGTTTATGAATTTCACAAAAGCCGTTTTGTTCAGTTTACGCCGTTGACAAGATCCGACCGTGGTGTTCAAAACCACCGGAAATCGAAACCGACGAAGAAACCAATGACGGAGACAGCAGTGACGAAATCGAGGACGATTCCGATGCAGGAATGGCCGAATTGTCAGTGTAAGCACACCGAACATCACAGACACGAGGATACGGTCATTCGACATGAGGCAGTCGAGGTCCGCCATCCGCCGTGAATTGATTGCAAAAATAAATTGTTTAATTGATATTTTCGTTCTTTTTGTTATTATTCACATCCATTGTTCCTCGCCACTGAATCATCCTGACACATTCGATACACGGACAAGATCGAGCAATGATCTTTTAAGGTTTCAACTATCAGTTGGTTTGTTTCACATAACCAAATATGGTTGTGCTGGACGTTAGCCCCAGGTAGTGGATGAAATTAGTATATTTTTACAACATTCAGAGGTGAATGATTGGAATGAAAGTTTCGCAACAATGTACCATTTGTTTAAGATATACGAGTGCAAAAAAAAAATTTCAAGAACGAACACAATTAATTGACACAATGAATCTTCATTTGCCACTTAATTATTATTTATCGATGAACTTAACAAACAAACCATCGGGTCAGAATAATCTATTGCAAGATCAAATTCTGAAATTCTACTTTGTCTCTACACAGCACCCATTCCCTCTAGAGTCAACAATAAAAGAAATGTTTTTCAAACGGATCGAAATTCGTCGCCAAATTACTCATCGCGAAGTACCCAAGATCATTCATCTAATATTCAAACGCTCGACTCAACGATGCCAATCTACTTGTGAGCTTGGAGGCGGCGATAGTCTTACAAATATTCCTATCATCTCAGGGTAAAGCTTCTACACATGTTGAACCACAAATTCGGGAGATTACTAAAGAGCCACTGAAAATTATTAGGGAAACTGAATGTGAAGATGTAACGACTATTATGCAAGAAGATAACTTGCGCATTTCCTGTCCATTTGCATTTCCTACTGTAGTTAATACTTATCAAACAAGCCAAGACAAACTTAACATCGTTTTCATTTGGAAGCTTCAACGCGAAAACATGTGGACGCTGAATGTTGGTTTGAGCCAGAACTAAGGCTGAAGGTTGAGCAGCGGTGACGATGGCAGTATAACCTTGAACATGTTCTTCACCGTTGAGGAAGAGCCGTTGCGGAAAAACTTATATAAGGGCGAGCGACGGTTGAAGCTCTCTCTTTGTTTTTTTGTTTGGTTATCGGAGTCAACTAAGTGGAGGAAGACGCAGCAGATGCCAGTATTAAGGAATAACAACTATTGTGCGTGCATTGCGGAGGCAGCGTGGGAAAAATTATCATATCGCCAGCGGCTGGATGGCATTTATTGTGTGTGCGTTACGGCTGGATCAAAGATTGCAGAGCGAATCAACCTGATTTCCCGTCGGAAGGGGGCCCACAACTTCTCAACTGTAGGATTGTTAGTAATGTTGAAATTATAATGGACTGATTTGCATTAGAGGAATTGGATTCTTTTATTTTGATATACATATTTGATATTGTGATTTTTTTTTTGGTGTCTGAAGAAATTTGTTCCACAAAATTTCAGCCGGTTAAATCACTCTTGCAGTGGTCGCACCGACTTACCGCGTCAAAAACGCATCAGGAGTGCTGGGATCCTCCAGGGGAAAATAGTCGTAGTGTTTCGGGTGCTGGGATCCTCCGAGTAAAATGAATATTAGTGTTTTCTGACCTTTGTTTCCTTCTTATCTTAGGCGTAAAGTGCCTTGAATTCCCTCGTGCGACACGATGGTGTCAGATTCCATCTTCTCTTCGATGCCAAAGGAAATTTAGGTTCCATGCGCGATTAGGTGGTACAATTGTAATAATTGCACATTTGGGAATTGGGATCGTCACGAGTTCCGACGAATACAAGTAATAAATTGTAATAAGGCGTTTCAATCAGAGAGGGAAAAGTGCTCCGAAAATTGGTTTGAATGCATTAAAAAGTGCATACATGTTATTTTTATTTAGAACTCATCAATACAATAGATTTACAGCGTAACTTTCCTCGTAAAAAGATTCTTGAGAAAGGAAGACTGATTCTAATTCACTGTACAAAGAATAACGTACATACCATTATACTATATATATATATATATATATATATATATATATATATATATATATATATAATATATATATATATATATATATATATATATATATATATATATATAAATATATATACTTAATAAATAAGAAATATATACTTCATGAACTTATTGTTTAACATTTTTATATGATAGCGAAAAGGGGAACGGGGTAGACAATGAAGTAATTAACAACTTATGTAAGTCCAAACAAATCAAATATTTCATAGAATGTTGAAATCCTAAGATCCTGAAGCCGAAATTTCAATTTAGCTTTAAATATTTGTGTCCTAGCAAAGATGCTTCGAATGTCAACAGGTAGTTTGTTAAATATAAATGGGCCGAAAAAGGGGAGGTAGTTTTGTTATAAGGATTTTGTAGTTTTGGATATGTTTAGCCTATCATGGTCATGCCTAGCATAAATTCCATGATATATTCCGCTGATACTTTCTGATTTAAATAGATAAATCAAACTACGCGTGCCGTATAATGCTCGTATGTGTAAAAAATTAGTCAATCTAACCATACCGTATCAAAGGCTTTCTCCATATCAATGAGACATGCTCCAACACATTGTCTATCAGTTAGTTTCCAACGCATGTCTGAGGTTACTTTCGTTATTGCATGTGTGGTCGAATGCCTGGCACGAAAACCAAATTGGCAATTCGGCATCAACTCATTTTCCTCAATGTGGGCGTTCAATGCTCTGTTGAGTATCACTTCAAACACCTTGCTGATGTTAGGCAGCAAGCTGGTTGGGCGATAGCTTTTCGGGCACGAAGATTATTTTCCTTTCTTCAAGATCGGAAATACCTTAGCCTTTTTCCACTCATTTGGGAAATATGAATTGCTCAACATGTTGTTGAACAATATGCAATAGTTCCTAGTAGCAACCTCAGGCAAATGTCGGAGAACTACATTTGGAATACCATCAGTACCACATGATTTCTTGTTGTTTATCTTGCGAAATATGAAACACAAGTCTTCATAGCTGACAAAATAATCAATAAGATTCAAGCTCGGTATGAGGTCAGATGTTAATGTTTCATTGAAATGAAGAATTGATTGGCCGTTCAGGCTTGATTTGAAGTCGGAAACTTGTGCTTCAACGATCTCTGAAAAAATTTCGTTCCCTCTCTGAGGGTTTGGTAGATGAACCAATTCAAAATGTGTTCCAATCAGGGCAAGTTTATCCAATCCTTCACAAATAATCCTGTTTCCATTTCCATCCGGAGTCGTACTATCAATTTCAATACCAGCCCTATCGAGAAGATTTATCTCATCACTAGTGACTTCAAGATTCGATATCTTCACTCGAGACTTCTTGCGGAATATACTATTCACTTTCGTGAACACGCCATCTGGGTCCAGTGGGCTAATACCCCTCAATTTTTCCGCCCATTGATTGCTGACCTCACTCCTGAAGTATGACCAGATTAAGTTCCGGACATTCTTCAGATGTAATTTCAACAAAGACAACGAGGGATGGTTGTAGTCCAAAAATCGTCGACAAATATTGTTGACGCGTGTGAGAAGGAGGCTTTTCAATTTTTTCAACCTTGCGATGGTTGGTGATCCATATCCTTCCATATTGTTTCGATGTTTAATTTTGGGAACCACTTTCTCAATCGTTTCCAACGTCAGCTTCTCTAACTTCGACAAATAGAGATCTATTTCATCGTTAGTTAAATTTCTGTCATCAGGAACCATTGAGCAAGAGTTGCCACCATCAGAAGGAGGACATTGCTTCTGGTACTCCCGATTAAACTTCTTTTGAAACTTTCCCTAGTCTGTTTTTTTGAAATTCAACCGATGATTTTCATGTTGAACTGGAATGAGGAAGAAATCATCCCTGTGATGATTGATTTCCATTACGATTGCGTTATGGTCGCTATCATAAGGAAGCACCTGCAGTTTCCGTTGAGGACTATTAAAGTTGAATTCGAGTCTTGCGTCAGCAATGCAAAGGTCCAAATATGAATTTGTCCTAGGGTATGTTGGGAACTCCGACCCATATAGATTGCATCTGTATTCAATTTGGTTCTCTGTTATCCATGATTTCAGGGATACACCTCTTGGATTATTGGTGGCGTTCAGCCATGATGTATGCTTGGCGCTCAGATCACCAGCAAGAATGTAATAGTTATGCAGCCTGTTCAATTCGAGTATTTCAAAAAAGGAATTGAGCTCCTCCTTGAGCTTGAGAACAGTTCCACCAGTTGCATAGGCAGAGATAACGAAGAGGTTATCCCCACCTGGCAGAGAGATTTTGATAACGGACACTTAAAGAGATTCAAAGCTTTTGAATTTGACTTTTTCAATATTTTGGAAACGATAGGGTCTTCGTACCAGTATCCCGGTGCCACCTCCCCCATCACCTATTACTCCATCGTTTCTTACGAATTCAAAATCCTTGAATGTCATGGAGTGCCATGAATTGAGGTGGGTTTCGGTTAGAAGCAGGATGTCAGGCTTTTGTCTGGCAATGAATTCAAGGAGATAATCACGCCGATGTAAAGTAACAATGGAGTTGACGTTGATCGAGATGAGACGAATCCTATCCGTCGGAAGGTGGCTGGATGACAACTTATTTTGAGGCATTTGAAAGTCCTAAACGCTGAAAAACAATGTTAATTTTCGAATCTTGTTTATCGATTCGCTCTGATAAGGAATTTAATTGCTGTAAAATTTTGAGAAGCAGCTCATTATTGCCACTTACATTATTTACACTATTTTCCGCATTTTCTGCTGGTCCTCTAGCGGCTTGTGCAAATGATACTCCGGGCTTGACGAAGTTCGGAGCTAAGACACTGCAGTGTATTTGTGTTTGCTTTGGGGCAGATTTCAATCTTGCATCCTGATATCGGGAGCATCCTCGATATGATGCCGGGTGACCAAAAACACCGGAGTTCACACAATATAATTTCTTTTTTGGCTCCATCTGAGCCAATTTGCACTCACCGGGCACATGAACGTCTTTGCATTTGACGCATCGGTAATGCATGGCGCAGTTGGCAGCCGAATGGCCAAATCGTTGGCAGCGATAGCACTGGTTGATTTCTCGTTTCTGGAGGCGTTCCCACCTCACCACTCGAAAATTTAAATACCTGATTTGCTGAAGAGCGCTTGGACTGCTCTTATTTGTTATTTGTACCAAATAAAGTGGTAAGTTTTTTTTTTCTACCGTCGACCTTCTTGTCGCGAATGTTTTCACTGAGATAAACTCGATTTGTGGTGCTGTTTCCTTGAGAATCTGAAGAAGATCGACGGTATCTTCTCCGCAGTCCAAGCCCTTCAGCAAGAACGTCTGGTTCTTCTCGCTTTTCGGGGTATAAGTGAAGTGCGGAACCTCCCCAGAATTCAAAGCATTTTTCGCTGATTTGAAATCAACCAGTGATTTCGTTCTAATTGATAGCTTCTCGGAATTTATTCGTTTGATTTCGAAATTTGTCAATCTGTTTTCGGCTGCCAACAGCCGAACCATGTCCTTTCCGCTTTGACCGAAGACATTAATTGGCGGAACTTTCTCGGTATTCTTGGCTACTTTTTGAGGAGGGCCAGCAGAACTACGGGCTGGTTTCTTCTCCTTATTTGTGCTTTCATTATTTTTATTTTTTAAATATAAGATAAAATTATCATCTTTATTACCTTCGTCTACCTCCATATCCTGTTGGAGTCCATCCAGCGCCGCAAAGTAGTCCTGGCTTTCGTTGGTGCCACCAGCACTTAATACCTCTTCAGTGATAATTGGTTTTGCAGCTTTCTTCTGTTTTTCGATTTTTCGTATCGGATCACTCTCTTGAACTTTTTTTGCCGTCTTGAACATTTCTTCGTACGTTTGAATTCTTGCCTTTAACTCTTCAATTTCACTTCGAAGGCGACACACCTCCTGTCTATCCTCGAGCACTTGTGTTTTACGACCGGCATCTGCGGTATCCTGGGTGCTCGTTTGTCTCCGCTTGTTGACACTTGCCAATTTCACACCGTCACTCTCCCCGGGGCCCCCCAACGGAGGGAAGCCATCGGGCTCCTCCATACAGAGTTGTCTTTGGTTTGTTGCCTTTTCTTGATTTATTGGTATGGTTGGTCGATGCCTTCGACGATTAATTCTTCCCCAATAAAATCAATAACTTGCTTTTGACTGACTCGTACAAAATTAAGTCAATTATTTGAAACTGACTTTTGTGAAAAATTAATTAATTTTTAAAATTAATGACAGGAGCGGTTAAAAACACGTCTACACGCAACGAGTGCTAGGGGGTCAGTCAAGACCTGAAACGTTATTGGAACGATTTCCACATCATGGCTGGCGAGGGTAGTTCAGAACGAGTTCCACATAAATCCTGTGTTCGATACCTCGGTGTTTATCTCGATCAGTATCTGTACTATACTGAACATGTGAAAATCATGCTCAGTAAGGCATTTAAAGTAGTCATGGCCCTTCGAAAGCTCTTTCATTTCAGATACATTGATCAACAGGTCAAAATTTCTGTTACAAGACACTGGTTAGACCAGTTTTGACATATGGATGTCAGATCTGGTACAACCAGAGTGCTAGTACTATGGAAAAATTAAGAGTTTTCGAAAGGAAATGTCTTCGTGCATGTACTGGTTTGTACAGAAAGCCTGAGACGGACTGGAAACATTATATATCGAATAGAAGAATTTATCAAGCTGCTGAAGTGACTAGAGTCGATATCTTCATATTGAAGCTTCTTCGGAATCATATCGCAAGATCTGTGACTGTGAGTGAAAACCCTTGGATTTCACAGCCGTTCCACCCTACAGACGGGTATATTGCGACTTGCCTCAGTACTGGCTTCATTCCTCCAGAAGCATTCGTGTATTTGGACATGAATCGATATGTTTTTGATTCTGACGGTGTCCCAGTCATATATCACATATATCGACGGGCCACCGATAAGAAGATAAAATATCCTCCTAATTTGAGTTCACGAGCCCAACAGTTCCAATGGAGGTACTCATTTGCTAGATTCGTTGAGGCTGATCGAGTTGAGACGGGGCAATCTAGGTATTGGTGGCTGAATGACAATGTCTAAATTATTCGTGTATATTTTCAGTTTTGGTGTTTTTCGTTATTTAGTTTTTGAGTTTCAGCTCATTATTGCTACATTTTGTGTTGTTGTTAATTTTTGTTAAAAATTAGGTATAGGTTAGGTTTATATTATGTTTATTATATTACTTTAGAGATAAGGTAAAACGCTTAGGTTAGGAACATTGTTATAGATTTTTTTAAGTATAAGATAAAGTTTTTGATAGCATTTATTAGAATTAAGTTAAAACATATTAGGTGTAGGATCAAAGTTCACTGTAGTGTTAAGATTATAAATAATTTTAGAATGGTGTTGGTTGGTTTTTTCTCCTTTTTCCAATTAAATTTAAAAAATATGTAATAATCTTCATTGATTTGAATTTGCTATAGTTTTTTTTTTAAATGTGTAATGATAACGTACAAATTTAGAGAGCCATTTGGGCCATTAAGTTTTTTATTGTTATTGTTTGGAATTTGCTTTATATTCTTTTAAAATTTATAACGATTAGTATTAAATAAAGCGCTTTTGATTGATTGATTGATTGCTCGTATGTGTAATATTTTGGTATTATAGAAGAGCTCTTCAGAAGAAAACAGACTTGGCAGATTATATAAAGTTTTAATTATTAACTTATGAGTCGTTTCCAGATTGGATAAATGGGATCCATACGTACCACCCTAATCGAATGTGGCATATCACAAAATAGACTGCACGATAGAGAAGTATACCTGCTTCAGCTGCTGTACCGATAACATGGATCGAGTTATTCTGAAAACATGCAGCGTTAGTCGGATCTTTTTATTGATGTTATAGATATGGTGATTCCATTCAAGAGTATTGTCAATTGTTAGCCCAATACTTTTTATTATCGTTCCTTTCAATCTCCCTTGGTTGCTCTGCGTTATTTGCATAGAACGTTAAAAATTTAGTTTTGCTTGTGTTTAATTTTAAGTAATTTCTATTCAACCATGATTTAATTGCTTGCATTTCTCATTCTGCACGTATGAGATATACGTTTCATCCTATGTTTTCGTGAAAATAAGAAGAATGTGTCAGCAGCAAACGCTACTATTTTTCAATTTATAACACTTGCATTACACAATTCATTTACATACATTATGAACAGAAGAGGTGAGAGGACAGTATCCTGCGAAATATCATAAGATTCGTTTTAACCCAATCACTGCATATATTCCCAATCTTCACACATTGTTCCCGGGTTGTTAAGTAGCTTTCTAAAAGATTCATTATAAAATGTTGCTTTCACTTAGAAAAGGGAACATATAGTGGGATATGATTAACGTGAGTGCCTGCCTTTTAAAGCCTAACCTCACGGTCACCATTAGACTGCGATTGGTTTAAGCACCAATCATCGCCCCCAAGTTCGGTAGCAGTTTACGTTGAGGGAACTCTCAACTTTCACACTGGTAGATCCGAGACCCAGCTGTATCTGACGTTATAAGGTCAACCACGATACTCCCCGAATACTCCCCGAAGGGCCGCTGCCCGTGGTACCTGAGTATACCTCCAGGGTTGAGGTTCGTAGCAATGAGTTGATCTTGTTATCGAACAATCACAAACCCATTATGTTTCGGATCTAGTTCCTGTCCTAGTATTTTTACTAAGCGATTCGGGTACCCCGGGAACGCCAGTCCTTGTCGACTCCACTGGAATCGGAGACGATAACCCAACAAAAGCAGTTGCACCCCTTTGAATTACCAGATCAGTTCCGCCCTGAAGGGAGAAAAGGGAACAGTTGGTCTTTTAGACAATGTTCGAAAATTTTCGAAATAGTGGGTAGTACAGAAACAAGTCTGTAGTTTGATGGATTGGATACTTCGCCACTTTTATATATTGGGACAACAACTGCCTTTTTCAACGATATTGAAAAATTTCCTTCTTCTATGTTCTTGTTGAAAACGTATTTAAGCGGCTCCAAAACCTCATCTGAAACATGCTTTATCATACTAGCACTGATTTTATTTTATGTATCAAGGGGTCCAGGAGGAGGCAAAATGTATGAGAAACGTGTGAACACTTGAGCTGGGACTGCTGCTCAATCATCTAACATTGACATTATCTAACGAACTAATTTAATGATGATGTCTAAAAGTAAAATTATACCAATGTACAACTACAAACTTCAATTTGTTATATTTCAACGCATTTATGTGCTTTAACAAACGCTCAATATTTCTAACACGTTCCTTCCAAATCTTCGCGATAAATTTTGAATTACTTGAGGATTTAATGTTTGTAATCTACCAATCAGTTTTATTGTGAATTTTACCCTTGCCGTTTGTTTTTTTTTTTATTTTAAAAGAATCTTTTAAGAAATATACATTGTCTAAAAATTCTTTTTCAGTGAAGTTTATACTAAGCATTTTGTTGTAAAATTTTTACAAAAACAAATTTAATAATTTAATATATCATTATTAAAACGTAGTAATCCGTGTGGTGTAGTGGCTAGAGTACTCATCCCGTAAGCCGAAGGTCCCTGATTCGAGTCCCATTGGTAAAAATGAGATTTGTTTGGAATGATTCTTTAGATGGATTTTAAGCCCGTTCAGTTACGATACGAGCTGGTTTAAAACCAGAATCTATCGCAGCTGGGTGGACAGAGACACGACCAAAGTGTGGTATTGACCATATCACCTTCCCTAGTGCCGATAAATTCTATCAAGGTAATGAGATTTTTAACTACCTCCCAGCGAAGACCCGAAAAGAGCTGTAGGGCTAAATGCAAAGCAAAAAAGTATTTAAAAACGCTTTTAAACGCTAGAGAAATGACTTGGACGAAGCTTTGCAGGACAGAAGTATAACCTGCACTGTGCAAAAAAATCTTAAACCGACTGCCCATTTCGGGCATCTCGCTTTGAGATAATTAGAGTATCTCATCTTGACCGAATGTATCGGCACTCGGTAAGGCGATATGGTCAGTTCCACGGCTGTCTGACCACGCAGCTGCGATTCGTTCTAATTTTACAGTCCGATCGAAAAATCGCTCGAAGCAAATCTCCTTGTCACTACGCAGTGAGCGCTCTACCCACTACATCACGCGGACTGCTAAAATCGTTTTAAAGGGTAAAAAAGCCATTAAAAGATTGATTGGGACAGGCAATTTATTTATTAATTTTTACATGGATTTAGGCATCTGCTACCGTATTTAATTATTTGATTGTGATTTGGTGACCAGTGTCGACAAGAAATTAAATTGACTGTGAAAATGGCGAAAATTGCCAATATGGCTGACATAGTCAAAGGACAAATTTTGGCTTTATCTCAGCAGAATATGAGCACATGCCAAACAGCTTCTACATCCAGATGCAACAATTAATTTCGTTACCTGTTAAAAATTACATTTATGACGCCCAGCCCAAGAAAAATGCGACACCCATATTTCGTAGAAGAAGACAAGTCCCATTTGCTTTACAAAAGTGCGTTGAAAACAAAATTTATCAAAAAAGTACCGCCAATTGAGCTCCGCCTGTTGTTCCGGTTGTAAAACCAAATAATAATCTCTCTGCGCGGACAATAGTTTAACCGTGAATCAACAAATTCAAGTACTCTAGCACCCATTCTCGCTATTCGAAGAAGTTGTTATGAAATTGCAAGGAGGCAAACCTTCAAAACGCTCGACGTTGGAACAGGTTTTTTACATATTCCTGTTAATGTCACAGATCAGCACAATTAGTACACACCTTCAGCTTTACAAAGTGAACAGATTATCAGTTCAGCTCCTGTGATCTAGCAGAGAGGGCATCGAAGGAGTAATCAAAGATATTCGAGGAACAGAAGTTGTTCATCATGAATTTATAGTGACTGAACTACTGACAGTGAACACTTGGAAAATCTCAATACACGATTTTCTGAACTTTCTCGAGACAAAATTCGCCTTAGGTAATGCTGATAAATGCAAGTACATGCAACACGAAGTAAAGTATCTTGGATGTATTACCAACAAAGATGGCGTTGCGGCCGCTGTGAAGCTTCAACATATGGGTGACGCGTACATGGCAGCGAGTAACCACAAGCGAGAAGCTCTATGTATGAGCAAGCTAATGGAATAGCGATCATGTGAAAGCTGTCGCCTGCCTGACTGAGAGATGCGGCAAATATGAGGGCGAAAAGCTTTCCTCGCTCATATGCAACATATTTCCCCCAAGCTGGCTACGATATCGTTATATTGCAGAATGGCTCTCATCATCTACAAATTGATAAGGTGATGTTCTCATCGTCTCAGCGATTTCAGCGGCAAACTAGACCAAAAGCTCGTTTCGCGACCATTTAGAAACAATTTATGGAGTACATTCAGTCAGTCGGTATACAAGTCCAAAAGGGAGCGTGTTACTACCCAGTCCTAAGACGTACATTTAAGTACTCGCAGTTTAAGTTCCAGACGGAAGTGCTGTTCATTGATCAATAAAATGGTGAGGGGTGAGGCGTTGGCTTGCGCCGCGATCCTCAACCGGCCTTTTGGCGTTTCACGCCGTATGGCCACCCCGAACCATTAACACGTCCATTTGATTCTCTACAGGCTCAATATTGATATGTCTCCAATAATTTTAATATGTAAAATGTAATTAATATAAAATATGAACATTAAAATAAAGTTAAACCCCTTAAAATAAACTCTCGTCTTTTGTTGGTTTGGTTTAAATGGACAGAGTAGCAGGTAAGTGGCGTACAGTGAGAACTTTCCCGGGGAGCCTTGATGTTGTATATAGGATACACATCAAATGAGCTTCCAGTTCATACCAGTACACCTAGGGTATACTGGTTAAGTAACAAAATTGGCGCAGCCTGTACTAATTTCTGCTCACAAATGCCTGAGTCCGTCGTATCCTTGCCAAGATAAACGCCACGTACTTTTCATATAGAAGATTATTTTGTGAATTATATTCGAGCAGGGGACATCTACAAAGGGTGCCGGGCCAAAGACCAAAGGATTTGCGCCTAAATTGAAGCCCTTAAACTGTTCTTATATACTTCACATCGATGTTGGATTCGCATATCGGTTTCTTACGCATTAAAATACTAATTTCTTCCAATCGCATATTTCGATTCCTCTCTTTTTTCATCTAATTATTGATTTTACTTTGTTTTATTTACTTTACACGAAAAAATATCAGACATTTATCCTTCAATAACTTTATTTTATCCAATATATCTCGGCTTCTGGTTTCATTTTTGTTTTTCCTCCTCTTTTATTTTGTTAGTTCAATTTTTGTCTCTTTTCTTTCTATCTCAAGTAAAGACTTGGATACACTACAATATATCGCACTAATAGACAGTTGTGAGGGATACGAGTAATTTGGTACGTGGAATGTGGAGCTCTTTGTAGGTCCAATAAAACAGTGTACACCTTACCATTCTGGGATCTGATGAAGATAATACAGCAGGTTGGGATGATTTTGGACTAGGCAAGCTGGTGTTAGTTTAATCCATGCAGGTATGTATATTCAGCTTCCACTAGATCACCGAAGTTTAGCAGTTATATAGTATTGAGATAGGGACATTTTTGTACAAGATGTAGCATGGGTGTGAATATGCCAATTCGAATACCACCTTGAATTTTGTTTTGAAATTAAAACTGGACCACAATTCGAGATGTGACCTCATGATACGTAAGGGTTATTGTTTGCTACTTCTTAACAAGTATCGGACTGAAATGAAAAAAGTTGCTTAAAAGTTATAGAGGCAACCCAAAGACAGAGATATCGCTCTATAATCCATTTTTTTTTGTCAAACAAGAACTTTCTAGTCAACCCGAGCATACAAGTGTTATAAACGTGCCATTGAAATATAGCTTCCGATATATTAAGCCTACTCACTCTGTTGTACACAATAATTGTTCACATAACTTACCTGAAAAGAAAAGATGCAATTATGAAAAATATTGTATATTGAAAACACGATCACTAAATATAAGCATTTATGTAAAATTTTTAAGGAGCATTAGTGAGCATTTCCTTGGTAACAGCTAATACTGACTAATAAGCTATATCGAATATATTCCAATCAATAAAAAACGCCTATACTTAGGCATAAAAACAGAAAAATCACCTTGATTGATTTGGGTAATTTTTTATTTTTTCATTAGAGCGATGAAAATTCACAAGAAATTATACATCACTTAATGTGAATCACAGGTGACCTCGCTGATTCAAATATACAACAAAATTATGTACTTTATACTAAAGATGCAAGACAATACGCATAATAACTGGCATAAAAATCAAAGACTCGAATGTGCCTGATGTACATGATTTAGCTTAGGGTAAAGTAAGGTCTCAGGCATCATCTGTATTATGTTCTGCAAGACTAGGATTTGAATCTAGTAAAGCATCTCCCTCCTGGATTAGAAGATGAAATAGAGTAAACTAAATAACTCATTGTTTAAGCTGAAAAATTTGTAAGAATAGTTTGAGGTTGCGATGTAAATTTGAGAGATCAGACACATCGCTGAAAATAAGCAACAAGCTATGGGTGTCAATGGAAGCGGCTATTAAGACCGAAACAGCACAGACGATTGGAAATCAAGCTCGGCACAAAAGAAGTGATTGGTTCGATGATGAGTGGCATGCGTTAGACAAAAAGAACCAGACGTACAAACAGTACTTATGTAAGAAAACCAGAACAAAGAGAGAACACTATGAAAATGTCAGGAGAATAGGAAATAAGATCATTCGAATTAAGAAAAGAAAATACTTTAACGACCAATTAAGGAACATCGATGTAAGTCTAGCGAGCAACAACACATGACAAGCATACAAAGTAGTAAGAAATTTGAAACGAGGTTATCAGGTCAAGACCACGCTCTACCGTGATGACATCGGCAACATCCTCACTGATGAAAATAGGATTAAGGAAAGATGGTGTACCAACGTCCGACCCCATAGAGCGATACACGTTAGAGATCTGTAATTCCTACACAGTTGTTGATCATCTGACAAGTGTTAGACGACGATCTCTGCCACTGAACCGGCACCTGGCATATTTTGAGTGACGGTTCAGCCTAGCGTTCACGTCCTGCTAAATGAAGGACTGTGACTGTATTTGTTCTAGGTTTCACACGTTCGTGAAAAAAAAATCAGTAGGAAAAGTTAGTAAAAGAATCGAGGACAGCATTTTGTAAGGGAAGTTGAAAAAATTGCGACCTGTGATAGCGATAGGCAAGGATTTGGCTTCGTGGCCAAGAGTGGCATTTGGCCTGGTACCAAAAAGAAAGAAAAGAAATGATTTAATAGATGTTAGCGAGCCTGTCAGGGCAGGAGGTTGGCTCTGAAGCAAGGATTCTTGGAGCACTTACTAGCCCCCAGGTGAGTGTAAATACGTCTCTGTACAAGCAAAAGGCATGTTGAAGATAATAGCGTAGATGTTGATCTTATTTGACAACCAGCTGAACAACAAGTTTATTACTGGGGACTAATCGATCAAGATCATGATTGACATTTAACTCAAGCTATTTCATACTGATGTATCAGAATGCCCACTAGTTTCTTGGTTCAATGAAATAGAGTAGATCTGAATTGAAGAAAATTATTTATCAGTTTCTTTACCTCTAATGCCAAGTTCACAAAGACACTGCAACACTTTACAAATAACAACTATTTGCGGAGCGGTTCTAACTTTATGCAAAATTTATTCCTTCACATTATGATTTGTAAGAACAGCTAAAATTAATGTAAATCTCGTAGTTCGACCGTTTTAATCATTCTTGCATAATGATGTTAACAAAATACTTGTTGAAGGCTCAAATAAAAGTAAAAAGCAAAACTGAAACGAATTCACATAGGCTACTACTTGGCTCGACTTGTATAGTAATGTATCTCATGTACCGACACGTAGCTTCCTTATGACCTACTCCAGAGTCAAATTGAATAGCAATGGGGCCAGCCCATCTCCCTGCTTAAGACCGATATTTGTACCAAAAGCATCGGTGAGTTGGTTATTGATGCGGACTTGGCAGGTCGTCGACATCTTTGTCATTTTGGTAAGATGGACTAATTTGGCTGGGATACCAAAACAAAGCATCATTTGGTACAAGACATTACAATCAATACTGTCGTATGCCTGCTTAAAGTCAACGAAAATTTGATGCACGTCTATGTTGAACTCCCATTATTTCTCAAGTATCTGCTTGACTGTGATTAATTGGTCTGTTGTAGATCTACTCGCTCTAAAACCACTTTGATACTTCCCAATAATACTGTTGGCATATGATCCGATTTGATTACTTAAGATCTTTGAAAATATTTTGTATGACCAACAAAATAGTATGCCTCTATAATTTTTGTACTGTAGCTTGTCACCTTCTTTGTAGATAGGGAATATAATTAATTCACTCCACTCTTTCGGCATATGTTCTTGTTGCCAAATGTGCTGGATGACTTTGTGAATAGCTTTATGAACACTGCTGTCACCACATTTGATGAGCTCCACTGGAATCTCATCGATGCCCGGCGCATTATTATTCTTTTAGGCTTTGATGGTGGAACAAACTTCATCCAGAGTTGGTGGAGCCAATGGAAGCTCTCCGCTGACATCTATAGGCTCCGATATTCTGGAGCTACGCGGAGGATCAACGAGGCTCTTAAGATATGATGCCCATCTTTCCTTAATCTTGGGTTCAACAGCAATGACATTGCCCATGTCATCATGACAGAGCGTAGTTTTGAGCTGATACCACGTTTCAGACTTTTCACTGCTTTGTATGCTTATCTTGTGCCGTGCTCGCTAGACTAGTATTTTTCTCCGATATTCTAGAGCCCTGAGGAGTATTGAGGAGGTTCTTGAAATATGATGTCCATCTTTCCTTAACCTTGGTTTCATCACCGATGATATTGCCGATGTGATGACTACAGAGCGTGGTTTTGGGCTGATAACCACGTTCTAGGTTTTTCACTACTTTTTATGCTTGCCTTGTGTTGCTGCTCGCTAGACTTACATCTATAATTCTCGATAGGTCATCATAATATTTTCTTTTCTTAGTTCTAATTAACTTCTTCGCTACTCTTCTGAGCTTTTCATAGTGTTATCTCTTCGTCCTGGTTTTCCTACCTACGTTATCTTTGTACCCCTGAATCTTTATGTCTAACGCATTCTGGTACTCATCGTCGAACCAATCCCTTCTTTTGCGCCGAGCTTGGTGTCCGATCGTCTGTTCTACTACGGTCTTAACAGCCGCTGTCACTTCCATCGAGAGCACGTAACTTGTTTTTAGCAAGGCGTCTGATAGGATGGGAGCCAGATGATTGTCGAGGGTCTCCGTGAAATTCTTGGCTACAGACGCCGTTTGGAGCTTTTCGATGTCAAATTTTTGTAGCGGGCTGGTCTTCCTCGAATACGTCTTTAACGTACGACATCGAACGGTTAATTTTATCAAGTAATGATCTGAGTTACAATTGGCTTCTCGGTATGTACGGATGTCAAGTATCCTCGAGGCCCAAAGTTGTTGGATCACAACAAGGTCGATCTGGTTTTATGTGTTGCCTCCGGGTGATACCAAGGTCATTTTATGTATGCGTCTATGTGGGAAGCAAGTCGAACGTATGACTAGATTTCTGCTACATGCAAAGTCAATCAGGCACTGGCCGTCGTCATTGGTTTCATTGTGGAGGCTATATCCTCCTGTCGTTCCCCGATGAGATAGCTCACTGCCAACCTTAGCGTTGAAATCATCCAGAATTATTTTTGTGTCATTTGTAGGCAATGAGTCGACTAGTCTTTCCAGGTGATTGTAGAACGTTTCCTTAATTTCTTCGGTCGGGGCGTGAACATCTACCCGCCAAATTTCGAAGAATTTCGCTTTGGTATGGATCGCACACAACCGATCGTTTATTACTTTGCAATCAATAACGTGCGGTTTGAACTTCCTATTCACAATGAAGGCTACTTCGAGCTCTCGCTTTTCAGTAGGCTTCCCAGTTTTGAATATTGTATGTGATCTGATGTTGTGAATATCATTTGCAGTCCAGTTTGTTTTCTGGATTACCAGTATTTTTAATTTATTTTTACTGGCCTGTTTTAAAAGGTCCTTAACAGCGTCAGGGTAATTGAGTGATCTGACTTTCCACGATCTAGCGCCGTATCCTTTTGTCCGTTTGCGAGGTCCAATCCATTCCGAGGCTTTTCTGCAGGTTTCGAGACATTGAAGGGCTTTCCAGGGACAGTGAGTTTTAGCCCGTCGCCCAACCTCCATTCCGGGGGAATGATTATTACTTCGATTTCATTATCAGGCGCGGAAGACTCGCCTTCACCCTCTTACGACCCCACAAAGGAGGTGTAAGTAAGATTTAGTAGCAGAGCTGCAGATGTATTTACAGTTGTTAGCATTTCTCGGCATTTAATTTCCCATTATTGGGGAACCAGTAAACCCAATGGACGACTCTGAGAACATTTACTACTATTTAATCGTAGCGTTTAGGCTGAATAATCATGGAAGCTGTTGGTTGGGGAAACAAGGGGTTCCCTCTTCCTTTCTCAAACGGGCTTGGGACCGTCTACGACGGAGTTGAATCAGGTCATACGCGAACAGTATTATTGGGGAGTATCAAGGTGCCTTTAAGGCAGGCAGATCTAGGATAGACTAATTGTTCACAGTCAAGCAGGTACTTACGCAATACTGGGAGCTCAACATAGACGTACACCAAATCTTTGTTAACTTCAAAAAAGCATGTGACAGTATTGATTGTAGCGTACTGTACCAAAAAATGCTTCGCTCTCGTACCCCAGCCAAATTAGTCGATCTTACCAAAATAACAATGACGTCGATGGCCTCCCAAATTCGCATCAATAACCAGCGCACCGATACCTTCGACAAAAATATCGGTCTGAAGCAGGGAGATGGGCTAGCCACATTGGTACTCAATTCGGCTCAGCGTACACAGGAAAAAAAAGCTCTAGGTATACAAATCTGTGATAAGACCGTGCTATGCTATAGGTGTGAAACATGGATCCTAACCCAAGCATCTGCAAATAAATTGAACGCCTTTCAGCGACGAGGCCTGAGTCGGATAATTGGAGCGAAGCTAGAAGGGGGCCAATGGCGAACTCAATACAACCATAAGCTGTATGAAATTATTGACGGATCGAAGGTCTCAACGATTGTAAGACTGCGGAAGCTTCAATGGGCTGGACACGTGAATCGTCTGGACGAACAACGGATACCCAAAAAGGTATTCGTTGGGAGAACTGAAGGGTGGAGACCAGTGGGGAAACTGATGAAACGCTCGTCTAACTCGGTCGATGAAGACAGTTTATCACTGCTTGGATTTCGAAATTAGAGGACGTGGTCAATGGAGCGAGCCAGGTGAAGGCGCTATTTACAGGAAGCGAAAGCCCGAGAGGCGCTGTAGTGCTACGAAGCAGAAGAATGTGGAGGAACTTAAAGAATAGATTTATCCATTGCGAAATTGGTCTAAAGGAGCTTATTGTTTAATCTTAAAACAGCTATTTAAACGTATCCGCGATTAGCCATTGATTGCTCGGCTAATAGGGACAACAAATCGTCACACCGAATAGCTGCGTCCGAACTCTTTGTAGAGGCTGTTCTGAATTACTGTAGGTAGCAATGAACATACACCAGGAAACGTATTTAACAGAGTACCAACAAAAGAAATTTGGTGGAAGCAACAATTGCGTTGAAAATATTTCACATTCCAAAAAAGGAAAAATACACCAATACTACACCGAAAAAAAAACCAGGTGTAATTTTACAAAAACAAAATTTGCAAATGCTTTAGAAAGTTAGGCATACAGAAGTTTTGGCGATTTTCAATAAAACCGTTTGAATTTATTTTTGGTACTAAACGCTAAGTAAATCAACCAAGTTTATTTCCAAGCAGCCAATTTATAAAAGACCGCTTTAAAATGCTGACGTTAAACTATATGTAATGTAATTCGGTAGTTGCACTCGAATTCCTCACACAAATCTCCACATACACACATTGTGCAATCACATTTATTATGCATTCTAATCATTGGTGGATCAATACACACATTTATACCCAGATACTTCAAGTAGGAATCGAACCCGCATCTCACAGAAAACAAGGTAGGTGCACAAACATGGAGCCATGAAAATACGAAGTAATCATATCAAGCCAAGTCAAAGAAATTCCTGCGATTATGATGAAGACCGAAAAATTCAATTAAGTCTAGGGTATGGTTTTGAAAGCCAATGCTTCTGACCAAGAATTTTTAAGGGACCACCAAGAATTTTTAAGGGATCACTGTTTGATTTTTACATTTATGCAGATTTTCGGAAAATTTATGTTATGCACGACTTATCACTCATATAATTATTCAACGTTCACATCTGATCCCTGGAATTTCCAGCAAAGCAATGAAATTTTCGGCAAAGAGCACGTATTAAATAAATTTAGTAGTTTCCAAATTACTTTTTAATAAAACCATTAACATTACTTTTTTTAACTTGAATTAGTTCGCACAAAAACCCTTCACCCATGCACAATCAAAATTACTTGATGAGTTTCCCCACACATTTTCTTAATCTTCATTTTCCTCTTATTAATAATTAATTCACCTTAAATGAGTTCAATGTATTTTCATTAACTTTATGAACAACATGTTGCCCGCTAGTTTTTTTCTGCTTCCAGGTCGCCAGCTTTGTTTCGCCAACCACGCGATTTTCATTTGGCGATGACGAAATCTTCCACCCTAAATATGGTTAATATTTGCAATTATTTGGCGCCCATATAGACAGACAATTTTGTAGACTTAGACGATTGGTGGCTACTAACATACTATACACAACGTATTAGATGAAAGATAGTTAGGTGGTGCGTAGGCTCGATAACTTTTTTAAGGCTTTTGCGATTAATTCAAAGAATGAAAATCAACACGAGTCAAATATCTTTAGGTGGATATTTGGACCAGTGTCGCCAAATCGATAAACATTTTACTGTATTTTATGTAAATTCCGTCTTCTTCAATGAGATCAGATGACGATCGTTTGTTGTTTTCATCGCTAACGATTTTCATTCAGGTAAAGCCGAGAGGGTTGGAAATTCGATTGAGGTGTTGATGTCATTGACTCTTTTAAGATGATTTTACAACGTAAAAAATAATTTGATCATGACCAAACTTAAGTCCATTTTAGGAAATACTTTATTTTCGAGTTCTTAATTTTTCCGATTAATTTAATCGGATTTAGAGATTTGATCACTTTGTTGGTAAAAGCGATTTTAAACTTTAAACAGAATATTATTTGCCAGAGAAACCACACTAAATTACTTCCCATACAACTTAATGAGAACTACAAACTTGAATTTATGACCTACTTTAACTCATTCTTCATACTCGTATGTGGAAAGTTTCATGTCCTTTCTACGATACAAGCTTCTTGGCGCATAAATTTGCATTAATGGTTTTCGTATGTATGATTCATATGCACCTTGGCAGATGTACACGAAGCCATGCCCAACGAATTCACGAACCAAGGAGGACCTAACTCGGGCATGCATTGATAGTTTCATGCTCATCCTGAAGACACTCCTTTCCAGAACGGATTAAACTAAATCACACTCAACTCTCGCAATATTGTCTCCTATTACACCAAATTACTACATCGCTCCTCCGCTAACCCACATTACACACTAGATTACCAACTTAAATCATGTTCTAGCTGATGTAACACGAACTTACATAAAACTGTTTGCATTTCTCCATTACTTCCTCCTTCAAATCCCGTCATCACGAGTATCTCATAATAATTTCGCACAAGCTCCGAATGATGCTAGCTTTAATCCTTCATCTTCCTAAATCTATCTACTATTAGAGCATGTAATTAATTACACATGCACTTAGCATACATTCAAACATAAACTTTATGCAAACACATGTGTGTTAGGGTTGACATGTGCTCCGTACTTCCGAACTTTAACTACGTAATGTATTTTGTAGAGATACAAAAATTCAACAGTCAAATCTCGCTTGTTCGTTCGTTGGTTCCGTCGCTAGTAATCACATCAAGAGCAGAGTTCCAACTTCTAAAGACCAATAGCCCTAGGGGGTGCTAGCTTAGCTAGCTACTATGTACCATAGCTCCAACTCTTCCGCCCATGTTGATTGTCACATCTTACTCTTCTGCAATTATCCGAATGAACTCGGGCTTCCAGCTGTTGAGAGGTTAGTACCTAACAAACTATATAATGTTGGAGCGAAGATATAATTAAAAGTTTTGAAAAAGAACAAGGAGGCAAAAAAAATTGCTCGTCCTTTTTCTTGTTGTTAGTGTCGCGGCGATGTTCAAAGTTGGTTGTAGTCGTTAAACGGATTTCTTCAGTATCATAGTACCGCAATGTATAGAAGATAGATACTGTACCTACTGATTAAGCGCCAGCGGCATTTTAAAATTTGCAGCACGATATAATTAATGGCTGGCAAAAGTGTCACATTACGCAATTAATGTTTAATGATTGACCGAAAGATACTGAAGGGAGTGTTTCATGCAGAACATTTTGCGCTCATTCGAAAAGGTTAAATGTACATTAAAATTTTGATAAGCATTTCATAGATATAAAATTATTTAGTAGGCAATGAATATTTTGAATTTCTGTTCAGCTTTGATAATTATTAAAAAGTATTACAGAAAGTTATGTCAGCACGTTTTTGAAACCCGGAGATAATGAGTCAGTCAGTTGGATCATTATCACGGAAAAAATTGAAAGTTTTAGCACTGAAAACTTTGCTTTGCACATTTATAACGTTTCCTTACATTTCACGTATGAAAGTTTTATTTTGCTTTACTCTGAATCTAGCATCATTAATAAGGTTTTTAATACCAAGAACGTATGGCTAAAAAACGCTAATGTAGCAAATATGAATATCTTTGAATTCAAACAAAGCAATCATGAACAAATTTATTTCAAAGTTCTCGCTTCTTACTCCGAGAGAAAAAGTAGAACTGAATCAGTTAAGGTAACCTAATTAATTTTTTTTCCATCAGAAATATAAAAATTTATATTACATTACTTTAAACAAATCATGCGAGATCAAAGTATGGAAGATGTGCAAAGGAATTTGTAAATTATACTCAGAAAGCAACGGCATCAGCCTTCAAAGTCAAAGTCAAAAGCGCTTTATTCAATACAAATCGTTATAAATTTTCAAAGCAAATTCCACACAATAAAAATACTAAAATTTAATGGCCCTAATGGCCCTCTGAATTTATACATCATTAATTAAAACGCATTTAATAAAAAAAAAACAATGTAAAATTCAATTTAGTTATTACATATTTTTTGATTCAATCGGAAAAAGGAGAAAAAAAAGCAATAAATTCTATTTAAAAAATTAATGATAATGTTAACACAAAACTGAACTTTTATCTTACATCTAATATGTTATACTTAACCTAAACGTTAAACTTAATACACCAAACATTTACCTGCACCGAAACGATGATGCGAGGGAGACGGTTGTCCGCGAGGAGAGACAGCGCTCACTCAACGATTGGCAGCAGTCTTGGGTCAATTGCGCGAAGGAAAGGTGGACTGCGCGCCTCATCCCAGATGTGAGACCGTGGCTAAATCGAAGGCATGGTGAGACTGACTTCTATCTGAACCAGGTTTTGAGCGGGCATGGGTGTTTTCAGTCTTACCTGCATAAGATTGGTAAGTCATGGTCCCCCGATTGTCGATATTGCTCAGTAGAGGAGGACAATGCCTGCCACACATTTTTTGCGTGCAAAAAATGGGGCAGGCTGCGAAGTAACCTCTACAGGGAGACGGGATGGCTCACCCCGGATAACACAGTCGCGGTGATGCTCGAATCGGTTGACAAATGGAACCAGGTGGCACATTATGCTCGGGTAGTTCTGAAATATAAAAGGGACTCACAGCAGCCGGGGGCGTTGGGGCTGGGGGATCGCTTGTCTGGCACTTCCTCTCCCCTCCCGCCTCACGGCGTATCAAAACGAGACCTGGCCCGAAATAGTGTGTCAAACGGTTCCAGGATGTGTTCTAAGGTTGACAGGGGAAGTGTTTAGTGGGTAGTCCAGTCGCCTTCTTTCGAGCATGGGGGTCCCACACTCTGTGCATAAATGGCATTCACCTCCCTACCACAAAAAAAAACACTAAACATAACATACATATACGTATTCTAAATATTGAAACATATCCCTAATTTTTAACATAAACAAACGACACGAAATGTAGCAATAATGAGCTGAAACTCAAACACTTAGTACTCTCGTAACAAAAAACACAACAAACAAAATATAGCCACGAATAATTTAGACATTATCATTCAGCCACTAATACCTAGATTGCTCCATCTCAGCTTGATAAGCCTCAACGAATTTAACAAATAAGTTTCTCCATTGGAATTGTTGGTCTAGTGAACTCAAATGCAGAAGATATTTTATAGTCTTATCGGTGGCCCGTCGATATATGTGATTTATAATTGGAATGCCGTCAGAATCAAAAACATATCGATTCATGTCCAAATACACGAATGCTTCTAGAGGGCCGAAGCCACCAGCGAGACAAGTCCCAACATACACGTCTGTAGGGTGGAACGGCTGTGAAATCAAGAGGTTTTCACCCACAGTTACAGATCTTGCGATATGATTCCGAAGAAGTTTCAATATAAAGATATCGACTCTCGTCACTTCAGCAGTTTGATAAATTGTTCTATTCGATGTATAGTGTCTCCAATCCGTCCCAGGCTTTCTGTACGAACCAGTATATGCACGAAGACATTTCCTTTCGAAAACTCTTAATTTTTCCACACTACTAGCACTCTGGTTGTACCAGATCGGGCATCCATGTCAAAACTGGTCTAACCAGAGTCTTGTAACAGATAATTTTGACGTTTTGATCGATGTATTTGGAATGAAAGAGACTTCGTAGGGCCATGACTACTTTTAGTGCTTTACTGAGCATGATTTTCACATGCAGTACAGTACTAATCAAGATTAACACTAAGGCATCGAACAAAGGATTTATTTGAATATATTCTGAACTATTCTCACCATCCATAATGTGAAAATCCTGCCAATTACGCTTCAGGTCTTGACTGACCCCCCGTAGCGTTTTCCAAAACAAAATTGTTTCGCACTTCTGCGCATTGATTTTCATTCGCCAATTGTCGGTGTATAGCTGCACATTATTAACAATTTTTTGAAGATTTCTCTGAACTATTGTAGCTTTTCGGTCTGCCGTATATATGATCAGATCATTAGCAAACGCTACCAATAATTGCGTCGGCGAGATGTTAAAGTCAAATACCGTTCAATTGCTTGCGAATGAATACTGAGCAAAGCCAAGACGCAGTAACTGTTCCTTGCTGTAGATCATTCAAGATATTTAAGGCGCGCATTGTTGTCAGATTTCCATCAATTACAATAAATGATTCCCCGTATAACATTTTGCACTCCATGACTACAAAGTGTCTGGGGAACCTCTCCTGAAGGAGTTTGAAAAGAGTCCATCTAACCACACCGTATCGAAGGCTTTCTCCATATCAATGAGACACGCTCCAACATATTCTCAATCATTTCGTGTCCAACAGATGTCTGAGGTTACTTTCGCTATCGCATATATGGTCGTATGCCTGGCTCGAAAGCCAAATTCGTGATTCGGCATCAACTCATATTTCACAATGTTTGCGTTTATGGCTTTATCACTTCAAACACCTTGCTGATGTTAGGCAGCAAGCTGATTGGGCGATACGTTTTATGGCAGGAAAATTTTTTTCCTTTCTTCAATATCGAAAAACCTTGACCTTTTTCTGCTTATTTGGGAAATATGAATTTGGGAAATATGAATTGCTCAACTCCTAACAGCAACCTCAGGTAAATGTCGGAGAGTTATATCCGGAATACCGTCAATACCACAAGCCTTTTTGTAATATTCATTGGAATGAAGAATTGATTCGCCATTCAGGTTTAATTTCAGGTCAGAAACATTTACTTCAACGGTTGTCATGTATCGGGCACTACTAATCAGATTGAGTCAAACTCATGCGTTTGAAAGGTGACATTCCAGTCTACAATTTTGATACGGACAGTTTTGTATTTCGTCATTCGTGTCAAAAGTTGAATTCATTTCAAAATGAGTGAAATTTTTGAAAAAAGTCGTTATATTATACAATATCATTACGATCAAGGTGAGAATGCAACGCAGGTTCGTAAAAAAATTTGTGGTGTCTAAGGTCAAGATACTTTATCAAAATTTTGATGTCAAAGATGCATCTCGCTCAGGTCGACCAATCACTGAAAAAATCGGTGAAATCTTGCAAAAAATTGAGGAAGACCGACATATGAGCAGCCATGACATTGCTAAGGAACTGAATATCCATCAACAAACAGTTTTGAATTATTTGCGTAAGGCTGGATACACAAAGAAGCTCGACGTTTGGGTGCCGCATGAACTAACACAAAAAAATTTGATCGACCAAATTTCCGTTTGCGAAATGCTAATAAAACACAACGAAATCGCACCAGTTTTGAAGCAAATCGTTAAGGGCGATTGAAAATGGATAAGAAACGAGAATGTCGTTCGAAAAAGATCATGGTCAAAAGAGGTGAAGCATCACAAACGACGTCAGGCCAGGATTGACACCAAATAAAGTTATGCTGTGTGCATGGTGGAATTGGAAGAGAATTTTTGATCATGAGGTGCTAGAACCTGGCCAAACACTCAATTCGGCTCTGTACTGTCAGCAATTAACCAGGTTGCAATATGCAATTCAAAAAAAACCGGCCAGAATTGATCAATAGAAAGGACGTTGTCTTTCATCATGACAATGCTAGACCACACAGCTCTTTGATGACCCGGCAAAAATTGACAGAGCTTGGCTGGGAAGTTTTGATGCATCCACCGTATAGTCCAGACCCTGCACCATCAGGCTACTATTTGATTCGGTCTCTGCAAAACTTTTTTAATGAAAAGAAATTCACGTCAAAAAAGGACTGTGAAAATCACTTGGCCAAGTTTTTCACCTATAAACCACAGAAGTTCTACACAGATGGAATAATGGCTCTACCCAAAAAAGTGCAGAAGGTCAAAGAAAATAATGGACGATATGTGCTTAAATAAAATCCATTTCAAATAAAAGAAATATTCAATTGAAAAATGACAAACGACTTACCAATATTTGATTCCCTCTTTCAGGGTTTGATAGATAAACCAATTCGAAATTAGTTCCAATCAGGGAAAGTTTCTGTAATATATAACATTTAATCCTGTTTTCTTTGCTCTGCGGAGTTGTACTATCAATTTCGATACCAGCCCTATCGAGAAGTTTTATCTCATCAGTAGCGACTCGAAGATTCGATACGTTCACTCGAGACTTCTTACGGAATAAGCTATTCACTTTCATGAAAACGGCACCTGTGTACTGTCGGCTAGTACCTCTCAGTTTTTATGTCCATTGATTGCTAACCTCACTCTTGAAGTATGAACGGATTAGGTTACGGGCATTCTTCAGGTCTAATTTCAACAAAGCCGACGAGAGATGGTTGTTGTCCAAAAATCGCCGATAAGTATTGTTGACGCGTATGGGAAGGCTTTTCAATTTTTAAACTTTACAATGTTTGTTATTTCATATCCTACTACACTGTTTCGATGTTTAATCTTACCGAACTCAGACCTATCTAGATGGTACCTGTATTCAATTGGGCTCTCTGCTATCTACGATTTTAAGAATACACCTCTTGGATTATTGTTGACCTTCAGCCATGATGTACAATTATGTTCGACATTCAGGTCACCAGCAGGGTTATAGTAACTATGCAGCGTGTTCAATTCAAGTATTTCCAACAAGGAATTGAGTTCGTCCTTGAACTTGAGAACGTTTCGACCAGTTACATAGGCAGAGATAACGAAGAGGTTATCTCCATCTGGCAGTGAAATTTTGCTAACGGACCCTTCGAGAAATTCAAAGTTTTTGAATTCGACTTTATCAATATTTATCCCGGTGCCACCTCCCTCATCACCGTTTACCCTATCATTTCTTACGAACTCAAAATCTATGAAAGTCAAAGAGTGCCATGAATTGAGATGGGTTTCGGTGAGAAGCATGATGTCAGGCTTTTGCTTGACGAGGAATCCTAGGAGACAGTCACGCCTATGTAGACTAGACTCGCAATGGAGTTGTTAGAGCTGAGGCGAAACCTATCTGTGGAGATGTGACTGGATGACAAGTTTTTTGGGGACATGTTTACCCAAACGTTGAAAAACAAAATTAATGTTTTCAACTTTTTTATTAATTCTAGTCCAAAGTGCCTCAAGTTGTAGATGAATTTTGATGAGGACCTCATTATTGCCACTTACATTATTTACATTGTTATCTACTGGTCCTCTAGCAGCGAGTGAAAATGATACCCCGGGCTTGACGAAGTTGAAGAGTACCAAACTGCGATGTTCTTGTGTTTGTTTTGGAATAAATTTTACTTTTGCGTCTTGATATCGGGGGCATCTTCTATTGATGCTGCATGACCAAAGACAACGCAGTTCACAAGATATAGTTTTTCATTTGGCTCCGTCGGAGCCGATTTGCACTAACCGGGGGCATGGACATCTTTACACTTCACACATCTGTATTTCACGGCACAATCGGCAACCGAATGACCGAATCTTTGGCACCTATAGGATTGGTTGACCTCGCTCTTTTGCAGACGCTCCCGTCTCACCACTCGGAAGTTCAGGTACCTTATTTTTTGAAGGGCACTTGGACTGCTTTTGCTTGAAATTTGGACTAGGTAAAAAGGTAAATTTTTGTTACCTTCGTCAGCTAGCGCTGCATAATAATTTTCACTAACATTTGCTCTACCTGCCCTGAGGACATCTTCTTGATTAGGTTCCTCTTGTGTTTTCTTTGATCTTTTACCATCGGCTGCTTTTGATTTTATTTCCTTTTCTCTCTTGATCGTTTGTTTTTCTTTGTTGAAAATCAGTTCAATTAAAAAATTAATTTCCAACTGACTTTAGTAAAATATTTAATTTAAAAAAATTATTGACAGGAGCTTTTAAAAACACATAATATACATAATAATCGCTGCGACAATCGAAAATTTCGATGCATCTTATGTACACGATTGAGCTTAGTCAGTTAAAATGTCTCATGTCAGAATGGCAGTGTATCTGCTCTGCAGTCCGGAAGATGTAAGTTCGATTTCGGCCCAGCCTTTAAGTATGTATAGATTCAAATGAATAAATGTTTGAACGAGAAAGAAAATTCACAATAAGTGCAGATAGCGGCGGGAGAAGAGATGCATTATGTTTGACATAACGGTTTAACGGTAAACTTAAGGCGCATTCTTTTATATTCGGTGACTTCGAATGAATTTTGAAGGTTTCTGGATACATACTGTAAGCACGATCGCGCGCAGTTTGTATTATTAGACAAGTTAAGAGACAACAAGGTACGTACTCAAGGCGAGGAGTCTCAATGAAGCAATTAAATTGCTAATAAACGTCATTACTACAATGCAATTCCAAACGTGTTTTTTTAAACGCGAATGCCATTTTCAACCATGTAGACACTTCTAACACGGATTATCCGTGTCGCGTGTCGATTTCACATGGGAAAACGGTTTAATTTCACATGGAAAATGTGTGTTCATTTCGCGCGGAATACGCCTGTTATTTAAACACATGACACGCGTGATACTTTAACACAGCATACACATGTAAAACCAGGATTTGAAATTAAATTTTTTTTATATTATTTTTAGGGTATTGTAAAATAATTTTACAATATCATACTAAAATCGCGGCCTGTCTGTCTGTGTGTCACAGCAAGGTTTCTCGCAAACTACATAAGCTAGAACCATGAAATATGGTATACAGATGTGAAGTGATCGCCGCTTAAAAGTTTCAGAAAAAAATAATTTTTATAAGCTGTTTTAGGCTGTTTGTGGGTATCAAATGAAAGGTCTTGATGAGAACTTTTCAAAACAGGCCTTAAACTGATACTTTTTGCTTCAAGGAATAAAGGTGGAGGGAGAATGTACAATAACAGTTACTTAGAAAATTGGTTGGGTCTTTTGATTAAACCTATTTTCATGGTTTAATCAAAAGAGATAATTTGAAAATCTGTTGATATAACACATCATAACACTTGATATTAACACAAATCAAGCTTTACCAAGAGGTACATACTTGCACGTAAATGTGATGAGCAAAGACTAAAAGTTCCATTTTTTTATTCCTCGAATAGTGCGCTACGCATGTTAACAATCCTGTCGCGTCAGGAGGCTGGATCTTAAGTCTATGTATGCTAACGTCTTACTTATGTCAATTTTCAAAACCCGATTCATATTTCAAAAAAAATGGATTTTGGCCAGATTTATGCTTAATCTGGCCGACTGTACGACTGGCGATGTAGCTGTTTTTTGCTGGCAATGTAGCTGTTTTTTGCTGCTTTTTTTTCTACCCCCAGCACCACATTTTTTTAGGTTACCCATATGGGCTTTTCTCCTAAAATATGGCGCTTTTCACTATTACGCTTGAATTTCATTAGGAATAATTGAGAATTCGATTACCCAAACGTTTTTGCGCGCTTGTAAATAATGCAATGAGATGTTGTTGCGAATTCCGGCCATACCGGCATTCGCAACTTCAAATTACCTCCGTCACATCGCCACCTTCTTTTGGGCACACATACCTTTTTCTTTGCATATTCATTCATTTTTTAACATTTAACCATTTTTATTTCCCAATCATCTCAATTCTACCCTTTTGCCCTATTTTTAATTACAAAAAAACAGAAAAAAATATAATTTTATCTTTCCCACTAGCATTTCATTCATTACTTCCCATTAATAAAAGTTCATTCGATACCTATTCACTAACAAAACCTAATTCCTAATTCATTAACTCCCACTAACAAAATGTTATTTGTTATACTAACAAAAATTCATTATCGCTTCCCTACTAACAAATTTCATTTCAATGCTCATTAAGAAAGGTGCACAGTTGAAGTTGCTAAATGGATGAATGGGAGATCGAGAGAAGCTGGCTCCGGTGGTAGTGTCGCAGACTCTCAACCGAGAGGTCCGCTGGGACCCTGGTTTCAAGTTCCCCCGAGCGCAGGAAAACTCTTTTCAGATCGGCAAAAGCAATTATTTCCGTGCGTATGATTATTTGCATTTAACCAAACGCTGCATAACCATGCAAATCGCCATATATGAAAAATAGAAATTGTTGCATTTTTCGATTTGGAAAAGATATGTGAGTAACGGAGTCAAAGTGTATTGAACTTCGATTACGTTATCTCGATGCGGCAGCGGCAATTGAGGAAAAAGGATTGCGGGATTGGTCTCTTGGTTTGGAGAGTCTGAATCTGGCTTATAAAGAAGAGTGAGTTTGTGGGGTGTCGGGAAAATATTTTGATTTGGATTACGAGAACGAAAAGTTGGATTTGGAGTTGGAAGATGAAAGTGGGATCGTGAAATGATTTTAATTTGGAATTTGGGAAGTGATTTTAATTTGGATTGCGGGATGGGAATTTAAAAATTAGATGGTGGTATGGCTGAGTGATTTGGGAGTGTCAATTAAGAGAAAAGATTTGGATTGAGAAATAGTAGAGGGAAAAATAAGTTTTATGTGGGTAAAGATTTTGACTATGAGAATTCGTAGGTTATCTGGGATCCTATTGTGCCCTTTCATTGTGTGACAATAGTGCGCCTCTACATTAAAACTCTTGAAACAGTTATTACTAATTAAAAACATCTTGTGCGTAACTTGGGGAAGATTTTTATGAGGAGATTTTTTGGATTATCAGTAATTATCACGATTAGATTTTGTTATGCCCGTTCGTTGAGTGACAATAGTGCACTTCTACATTAAAAACTTATTGATAATAAAAAAGTTATTGATAACTCAAAAAACTGGTGCGTATAATTGAAGACATCGAAGAGGAGAATTTTGGGATTCTCAGCAGTTTATGGGGAATAGACTTCGTTGTACCCCTTCATTTAGTGACAATAGTGCACATCTATGCTGTAGAATTAGGGTTATTAACAATTTTTAACGACTTGTGATTAAAGTGTGCAACTTGTGCTTAACGTGTCTAAAAAAAATTTCAACTTAATAATTTGGTGAATTCTAGCAGTTGCCCTGTTCCCCTTCCAGTTGCAGAGCGTTCCGCAGCCGTACAAGGAGTAATAAATTACCATATCTTTCTTTTTACAATATTTCATTATTATAATTTTTTTACTTTCTGTTTTTGAATTTATTCTTTCCGCTTACTATGCAAAAATTTGGTTTTGATTTGTTTCCCTTGAAATTTGAAGAAGAGGCCTTAGTTAACTGAGTTTTTTGAATTGACTTAGTTAAACCTTACCTAAACTTTAAATTTATCATTTCACTCTTTTTACATCAATTTTATGTAAATCTATACGATAAGTTTTTGCTCTAAGGTGAGCTTTTATTGCTTCGTGCGGATAACGATCTCGTTTTCAGATGGCTCCGATAGCTTTTTAAATTACTTATGAAATTCTTTGTAGCTACATGATTGAGTTGCTTATTTTAAAAATTTCTTTCTCAAAAATTATTAGAGAAGAAAAATGTTAGAAGAAGGTGGTTTCGACGTGTGTACTTATTCTCATCGGGCCAATCACTCTTATTAGATGCACATCGGTGATGGCGACCCCCATGCTTAGAGGTGAGAGGTGTAGAGCAAAAAATAAATTAAAGTATAGATTTACATTAAATTGATGTAAAAAGGGTGAAATGATCAATTTTAAATTTAGCAAAGACTAGTACGTACAGGAGGTAATTTAACCTGAACATAATTCGTAGTTACAAAAACATATTGAGTTCGCATAAGTATAGGAAAATTAAAAATAACTCTCTCACCTCTAAGCATGTTGGTCGCCATCACCGGTGTGTATCTAATAAGACTGATGGCCCGATGAAAATTAGTACACACGTCAAAACCATCTTCTTCTCTAATAAATTTTCAGAAAAATTATTAACATAAGCAACACTATCATGTAGCTACAAAGAATTTCATAAGTAATTTGTTAAATCGTTATTTTGTAATTAAATTCAAACAAAATATAAGACTATGTAGTAACGAATGTCCGTGAAGGGCTGCAGCGATGGTCTGCTGCCTCGGCGAAAGAGGATGTTGAGATCCGCCAAGATTGGCCTTGTCTGGGGACGTCTGAATGCACTGGCAGGCTACCGTTGCAGTGTCGTGGGGCGGGTTCTTTTCCCCAGCACAAGTACCCACTTAAAAAAAAATTTCGTATCCACGAATTTCGAGGGTCAAAGAAATATCGACCAAAGTCGAGAAGGAGGTAACCTACAAAGGGTCAAAGAATATTGCTGACCCAAAGGGCAAACTGGGCCTGGAGATAACAGACGGACTTAAGATGACTTCGTTGTTACCGAGGATACTTAGGGCCCAGAAATAAGAGTGGGGCACCCAGATGAAAACAGTGCCCCCTTATACCCTCCCAACCGGATCAAGATCTAAATGTAAGCGTGGCCATATTTTTCTCTTGAGTGAAGAACTCATACAAACTGAATTTTTCTTTCAAATGAAAAATATAAACGTTTCAAATTTATGTCATAATATTATGCGAGGGAATCACATAGCACTATGCCATAAATGGGCACGCGAGCGGAAGACCACCTTACCCAGCAAGAGCTCCTGTTAACAAAAGAAAGAAGAGAGCGCGCCCGATGGCTAGCCCATTCCAGAGGAGGAGCCTGCCATCGATGCGGGTCCTATACCCGGTCAGGTCGAAAGAAATGGAAAGGCAGAGGGTATAAATTTAATAATGCATTGTATTCATGTTTTTTTTTGTAGTAATTCAATTTTCATAGATACAGAAATATTTATATATAATTTACACATTAAATAAACTTTATCCCAAAATCGAAAGAAGAAAATTATATGTGTGGTGAAAGAAATACATAAGATTTAACATCCGGTAAGGTAACAAAACTAAGCATCTATTGTACATTTTAGGGTTTTGTACTAAAATACAAAACCCTATTGCAATCACAACCTGTGTCCTTCTGTCCGTCCGTCCGTTTGTATGTCACAGCACTTTTTCTCCGAAACTATAGAGGCGACAGCAATGAAACTTTGTGGAAAGGTCAGAAGTGGTGACTTCTTGAAAGTTCAAGTGTGGAAAAATTTTTCAAAGGGGTTTAAGGGGGATCTCCCCATATAGGGAGGCGACCCCTCAAAAAAAATTTTTCACTATTGGAAGTCGAGTAGGGTGTCATTGGAAAGGTCTCAGTGAGATCTTTTCAAAACAAGTCTTAGAATTACCTTATAAGTACCGAGGGGGGCAGGGGAAAGGGAAATGTACGAACTTTTCGCGTACCCCCCCCCCCCCCCCCCCCCTCGCGATTGGACACCTTCCATCCGAAAAATCTGAAAAAAATCATGAATGTAGGCCTTTATGAGTATAACAACAACAAATACATGAGAAGTCGAAATTCACTCAACTTTGTTAGTAATAGTATATTTAGATTTATCGATTTCGTGTTTTCTTGAATAAAATCTTAACGGTACCCTTAAATTTATAAGATTGATCTTTTCTGAAAGTTTCATAAAGATCCAATAGTATTTAACGAAGTTATAGCGATTTGAATTTTCCTGTATTACTATGGAACAATGTGCCCTGTATTACTATGGATACATATCGCTATGGAGCCATATGCGCTTTTTACCGACTTAGACACTACAGCTTTGCTAGGATTTGCACGAAAATTTCAGGAATGATAGGTATCATGAAGATGAGTACATACAATTGAAACAAGTCGAAGAGGCAGGAGAGAGCTCCTAGCAAAAGGGCTTTGTAACCATTCTAGGATTCGAAAAAATTGGCCATGAATCGATGATTACAGTACAGAGGAGTGGCCCCTGAAAAAAATTTCATGAAAGGTAGCCGATATGAGTATCAAATGAAAGTTCTCTATGACCCGTGATCTAAAAAATCTGACAAAATTATCAAGCAAGATATTTATGGGTATAACTTTAACAAATACCTCAGAAGTAAAAATTCTTTCAACTTTGTTAATAATAGTCTGATCTTTGAACATGACGTGTTTCTTGATTTTACAGGTATTTGTTGCTGGTTACTGCATTTTGTAAGTTGAGTACGAAACCCTTCTGACATGAGCATAGGTCTGTCTACCCAACTTGTTTTTCATTGAAACGCGACATTTTGAATTTATACAATAGTAAAAAATTGTCCAGCAAATTAGGAGTGTGAATTAGCAGGCCTGCAATCACAATTTATGACTGATTCTCAAAATTAATGTGTAACTCGATATACCGACCAAGACAATTACAAACTTTTTCCACCTTTTAACTTGGAGATACTTGATTAAAAAAAATTTCAACATGTTAGCTTTCTAACGATTGGGCATTTCAAGGAGGTCTTACATCAGTTTTTAATATAAACCGAAATTATGTCATTCATGGTCCAAATTGTGAAACTTCAAATGTGTTATTCATAATTTAACGATTATGAGTCATGCGAACTTACTTGGCGAAATTTGATAAAAATGTTGATTTGGGTAAATCGTCAATATTTTGACATGAAGAAAATGATTTGACTGCGATATGAAATCTCTTCTTGCCAAATAGATTGCTCACACATTTTTTCTTGCAACAGTAAGAGTTCGGTTTCAAAGAAAGATTTCTTAAAATTATTTTTAACACAGATGATTGTTTATATCTTCTCTAATTGCCCTCCTCTATATAAAAATTAATCTTAAATAGGCTACAAATACACTCGTTCTGCAACTAGAAGAATGATTTGAATACAATTTGAACTTTCAAGTCTTAATTTTCCGAAAACGGAAATGTTGAGTACAAGCTTTGCTTTCCAAATGAAAACGCATTGTAGAAAACCCGAGCATCCGCAAATATATTGAACGCCTTTGAGCGACGGGTCCTGAGGCGAATAATCGGAGGGAAGCTAGACGGGGAACAATGGTGAATTCGATACAAACATGAACTGTATGAAATTTTTGACGAACCGGAGGTCTCAGCGATTGTAAGACTACGGAAGCTGCAATGGGCTGGCCACACGAATCGTATGGACGAACAACCGGAGAACTGAAGACCGGAGACCAGTGGGGAAACCGAGGAAACGCTGGTCTGACTCCGTCCACGAAAACAGTTTATCGCTGCTCGGATTTCGAAATCGGAAGACGCGATCAACGGACCGAGACAGTTGGAGGCGCTATTTGCAGGAAGCGAAGGCCAAAGAGGGGCTGTAGTGCTAAGAAGAGCTGATGAAAATGTTGGCATCCTTATAAAGGAGGTTATTGCGTTACTAATATTTATTGAAAAGTGTCTGATCTGGTAGATAATGCACCAAATTGACTGCATTTACGAGATGATATCTGCATTTTTGTTCCAGTAGGTTCCTACGTGCAGAAAGTCGATCGTTTGCTTTGAATTTATTGTCTATATCGTCCGATTCTTATGCTAAGGCCGAAAATATTTTCATCGATTCGGAAGCGAATGTTTAGCAGAGCCAAGGGAAAATTGAAGGACTTTGAGGAGAGCTATTCGCAGAATGAATTGTATTATTTGTTTTTTGTTAACGGAAACTCAGGACTGATCATAATAGTACGACAGTGAGCCAAGTTTTCCAAAAATTATTAAAATTAAATATGTCCAAGTTGACAAAGTTTTGTTTTCTGTGAGGATGGGATCGAGACGGGAACGAGAGCTCGATAGGAGAACACCTCATAGTTGTAGCAAAATATTCAGCTACGTAAGCGAGGACCCACGACTGCAAAACAACTTGAGCTGCTTCGCCCGACTGATCAGCAATCCACCGTCTATCCAACGACTGTCAACCCACGTTTCGATTCGACAGCCTCTACTACAGTATTGGAGAAATAACCTTGAAATTTTCCCGTCCCGCGATATCGATAAGATTAATTCACTCGTTTCACGCTGATGTTAAGTGAATCTGCGGTGTTCCCGATCAAGTGAAGAATGTGATGCAATAAAAACACTCGCACGATTAATGCTGGTAAGAAGATTTCTCATGAGCTCTACTGACAGTCTATGTTGTGGAACACGCGAAGTTTTCGGAACAAGAGCTAACGTGATTTTTAGCAGTGAGCCGATATTTGGACTTGCACGGAAACTGATCCAAATGGCGACAAAAGGGTAAACTTCCCAACAAGTATTAACTAAGACGCGATGTTAATAACTTCACACGGCACCGATCCAAATAGCGACAAAACTGCTCGAATTACCCAAAAGTGTACATTCGGACAAAATTTCGCCAATTTCGCCGTGCTTCTTCACGATCTCCGGTAGGCTGCCCTCCGTCCAAAACATTTCTTTTTCTTTCTCCGTGTCGCCACGGTAAATCGAACCAGCTGCTCGCTCAGCCGAGTTCGATTGCATTCGGTAATGCAATACACCGTGTTCCCATGTCCGAAATTTTTATTTGCAGATTTTAAATTTTTAAAAAAATTAACTGAAGTACAGAAAAATTAAAAGGATTTAAAATAGTAATAAAAGTTAAATCTTATGAAGAATATAATAAAAGGGAAAAGTTTAAATTGAATATAAAGGAAAATTGATATAAAATTACATTTAATAATAATAATAAGAAACAAAAATATTTTATAAATTACAATTACGAATGGAAGGAATGAAATCTTTTTTTTCTAAATCTGCAATTAAAATTTCGGATATGGGTTAGGAAGGTTTTCGAGCAGTTTGCTTGTGTGACTGCTCGATTACTACAACTATGAAGAGCTAAGAAACCGAATTTTTCATTTCTCAAGATGACCTCCTCCTCCTCTTCTGTCCGTTTCCTTTTGTGTTATGTTTAATGCGTAGGGTGGCTCAGCTCGAGCGGAGTATGCCGGCCTCAGTATGCCACCACGGGTTACATTTCTCTCTGCTACAACTTATGTCTGCAACTGCGGTGACTTACGTGGTTGTTACAATTTGATTGAATGAAATGTGGACTTTGTAGCATCAGCGGTTCAAAAATTATAGCAGTTTAATCGCCTAATCCTGCATTTTCGAAGCAGAACGCTGAAGTTAGCCTCTTTCTATGAATTAAGTCAAACATAATTTTACAACATAATACATTAATTTTATCGAAACTTGCTTGATTTCGTCTCTAGCAATGCAAACCACAGCTTAATCTTTTAAATTTTATTTTCATCATATTTAAATGTTAAATATTCATGTTCAGAAACATTTAAAATCATTACCTACAGATTATTGTGAGCCATTAAGCAAACATCCTTAGAAATTCAACTCACCTAAGATTTCACTTCAATTAATGGTAAATATTTTAAACTCGAAAATTAAATTATCCCTCTCCACTCTATCTATTTCTACCATTCATTCATTCATTATTATCTCACCTCTTGGTTCAAAGAATATCTCCACCTCCTTTTTCAATCATCAATTCCCAAGAACGCGCATCTTTAACAGAGAGATTGTGACACTCCCAAATCATTTCCTCCTCGTCCCTAATTGCTTATTTGTTAGTGTTCGCCGAGGGGCGAATTAACCTGTTTCCAAAGACCTCACCGAGATTTTCACCGGTAGCGTAGTATCCACTGAATAATCATCTCGTGTAAGCGATCATTATGTTTTCACCTTTTCATCACACTCACCTGTGAAGTGTTTGGAAAGAGGTTAAGATTTGAAGTGATGTGTGGTAGTCAGTCGGCAAAGCATCTGGACAGATACTTCAATTGATTAGTAAGGGCTTGAAAGGTGTGTTGCACTGTCAGCAGTCAATTTCAATTCGTTTCAATTGCTACTGTGTATTTTCTGATAATATTTTTTTCTGCGTTTAATTTTATTTCAAGTGCGTATTGATTTTTCTACCTACTCGGAGTGTGCAGTTTGTCATGTTTGACAATTTACTATGAGGAGATATTGAAGAAGTAGCGAGACAAAATAATTTTGAGCAAAAAAAATTGCTGGATTGCACGTACGAGTACATGAACTCAGTGCGGCACACAGACCTCGCTGCTGTCTCTAGCCAAAGCTTACAGGAGCTTTGTTTTTTCTGACTGCTATTTGCTAACCAGTAGCTGCGCGGCTGGTGCTGCTGTGCCCAAACTTCTTGCGCGGAATCGAGTTAAGACATTAAATTCCCCATAGATCTTTAAGTCAATATTGACATGGCATTATATCATTCTTCAAGAATTAGAGCAAAGGCTCATTGCGACTACACCTACGTCTGTCAGCCGAAATTTCATTACAGGTGATTATCTCCACTTAGACTTCAGTATTTCAATAGTCATTTGTTTGACTTGGTAATTACAAATGGAATTAGAACTCCCTGTAGCTCTAGTTGACCACCGATGACCCATCAAATTGAATTGATTGAGTTTGGAGTTCGTACGCAGTTGTTGTTTTTGTTTCCCTGCAACGTACTCCAGTTTTTTTCACGATGCTCGCGAGCTCCGTTCTTTTTGGGGCTCTCCTCTTCGATTGGGGGCGGCATTTAATTGAAGACTTTTCTTCATATATTCACTTGTTATTTGTGCTGTGCGTTTTTTCCCATTCTATTTATCTCCTTCGATTCTTTTAACTTCTAGCCGCCTTTTATTTTATTTTTTTCGTTTCGCTTCATTGACTAGATATTGAATATAATGTATAGTACGTACGCAGCGCGCAGTATACTCGCACGAGTATGCATGGGGACGAGGAAGGGAAAAAAAATTTGTCACGTCATAGTCTTAACGAGATGAGTATTTTGAAATTGGACAATAATTACTGGACCGGATGTAGGAGAGCTGAAAATTAAGACTACTGTTTTTGTTTTCTTGCTTCTTTTTAAGACTTACTTAAGGAAATTGTAATGCAATGGTGTGTAATTGAGAGTTTGTTAGTGGAAATTTGAAGATGTTTCTTTTGTTGGCTTTTTTATCCTGCCGTTGTTGGTAGTGTGTACTTAATTTTTGGCTAGGCTATGTGTGTAATTTAACGTGTAGGGGATTAAAAGGAAATATGTTAAACGGGAAGCTGTATTTTAAGAGAAACGGTTTTTCCAATACCCCCAAGGTAGAGTATGTTGGACATCGATTTAAACAGTTTGTACTTGGCATATTTCGGAAAACACTTACTAATTGATCATTAGAAAAGACAACAAGAATGAAATGTTTTCTGTGCATTACTAAGCATCGATTACGCCTGTTGAAAGTTTAACCACGTTAACTACGTTGAAAACTAAGCATTACTATTTTTATATCAGAAGTTAAAAAAGATTGTTTTGACAATAAAATCGATAACGAACTCACCTCAGGCGAAATAACTTTTTGATGCACATAAAAAACTTTAAGAAAAAAATTAAAAACCGACTTCGAAATATAAATAAATTTCATGGAATCGGTGCCAAGTCAGTTTTCCCGCGTTTATTCATATTTGTTGAACATACTGCAAATCATTGTGCCCAAACGGAGAAATTGATTTGGCACAAATTCCATGCAATTTATATCACTCATTTCAGGGCATTTCAAAGTCGATTTTTTTTCCAATAGTTTTTTATTTCATGTTTTATAGAGACTGATTGCATATCTATAACAATATTTTCTAGCCCAAATCAGCATTGTCCATCTGAGAAAGGCGTGGATAAAGATATAGATCCAAACATTCTGCCAAAGATTATTTTCTTCATTTTGAAATTAATTCAGATATTTTTTTTTCAATTTGATTTTACAGAATAAATTCATATTACAAAATAGATAGACAGAAAGTTTTCTCAAAAGAAAGCTACAATTTAAGGCAAAATAAACATTATTTCAAAAGATGTGAACGAAAGATAATTAGACAAATTCAAATTAAAAATTCTCCGCAGCTTGGACTTGAACACTGCGAGCGATTCCAAAAAAGGACCAAGCTGAAGCATGGTCATGAACGAGTCGGACCAATGGGGGATGAAAATAAATATCTGTCCGCGCGAAAGCAATCGAGTCAAATTGAGTACATCTAGTTATAGATGGAGGGCGTATACAAATCACGTTTGTGGCGACATAAGCTTCTCAAACCAACGAATTCAAACCTTTGTAAGGACCAGCAGACAATATATTTCAGATTTTTCTATGTTCTGCCTCTCTCGCAATCTAACCGCCATATTGTGTTGTGCTGATCTTTCTGTTGATTAATATATTTGTAAATTATAATTATCCTTGTAGTTATTTTTGTAGACTTTGTGGACTAAATCCCCATAGTGGTGACCCCGACGTGACCCCTTTATTAAAAGTGACTCTTAAAAGCAAAATATAAATTAAACCTCGAAACCATTCCAAGAAGTGAGGAGTTCTTGCACTCCAACATTTTATTCGGAAGATTACCAAGGAACCACTCCACGCGCTGAAGTACTGGTGGGAAGGATTAAAGTAAGGTTAGGATAAACGATGTAAATCATTAGCATTAAGCAATGTCAGGTATTAAGTATTAAGCGGGGAAAAAAACAACTATAAGGTTCAGTTGAAACTCAACATAGCAGCAATTAAAGCCGAAAGAAATGTATGCCGAAATAAGCACGATGGGTTCAGAGAACCATCGAAAAAGAAAATGAAGAACGTATCATTTTATTAACACCTTTTAAATCTGCACTCGCAAATCTTATAATCTGACTGCAGCAGCTAGCCAAAATGCTGGCTTTCGGAAAAGTTTATCGGGAAACACAATCACAAAAATGTCGGGAAATCAAGCGGGTAAACAAAAGTTGTCCATAAGCCCTGCTACGACTGCAATATTGTCTGGGAATAGCCAATTTTCAATGCAAAATAGTATTAACTCTCCAGTATCACCGCAACCAACTGATGAAGTAGTGTTCGCTGCTAACGGTAATGGAACAAGGTTGAGTTATAGTCAGGTAGCACAACATCATAAGGAGAATTTAGTGACGGTGAAAGACCGTGAAACATCTGAGTCTTCATCATCAACCCTCGCTGGTAACGAGAAATAACAACACCAACGGCAGCAACCACTCACCAATGTCAATAGGGATAGAAGAAGGATATCGCAGTCACTAGTTCCACAGCGAAAACGACACAACACATTTCAGAATCAAATAAAGATCGCGACACCAGTCATCGTTACAATAGTAATCCAAACCGTAAGAGCCGCAAAACTAAAGAGCAAAAGACTCTAAACAATACGACGCGGGAAAGGCGTGACACGACTGATAGTGGCAACGGTAGCAAGAATGGCAGCGGTGGTCCAGTTGCAAACAATAATCGCGCTCGTTCGGGCCGTTCCAATCAATTTAAAGGCTATTTACAAGACTCACGAAGTTCCAAGTGATGTATTGTTTCGCATGTATTAGTTATGCGATCGGTAATGAATAGAAGATTAACTCATAATGAGAATACGTATGCAAATGCAACCTACATGAGTGCAAACGCAGAACACGCTTGGAAACAAATTGTTATTAGTTTAAGATGTAGCGTTCATACTAATTAAAATGGAAAGGTAAAAAAAAAACAAAACGAAATTAAAAGGGTATCCTTGGCTGAATGGCAAACGAGACTTCCTTCTCAGCGCCGCACTGCCGCCCTTCCAATTAAACAAATAGCCAAACTTCGATGGATCAACATACGAGCCTCGATTTCATCGTCATTTCCATCGCAGACAAATTTGGGCGATAAGCAGGTTATATTGTCGGCACAAAAAAAAACCATTCTGGAACTGATCATGTTCGCTCCTTGCAATTCTCTTCATCCGAATGATCGAGGCAATCGCTAAAATCAGAAATGAAGTAGAATACCTGTAACGATTTAAACATTTTACGTCCGTGTAGGACACGGGTGCCGATGGTCTGGCACAAGTGTCAGCGAGCTAAAACAACACCGAGCTCAGCTAACTAGCTTCGCTTAACGACCGCGTACGCGTGCTTGACGACTAGCATTTGCGGGATCATATGAGGCGGATTCTTGTCGAGCCACGAAGCTACACTACAAAATACTTATCACGCGTACTCTACTCTACAAGATGCACCGATCAATTTTTATTGTCTTTAGAAAAGTTCTATTAGGTGTCAATTAATCTACTCTACAGTAATTCAATATTGTTTTGCCTCGTTAAAGTTAGCGGACACGGAGGCTTGAGACAAACGCAAACATTACACAAAAAGCAACCGTTACTTTCACCGAAGTAGGTCGTTGCATTACAAGGGGAATGTCAAACCTAAAGATGTTAAAGTGGCTGAAGTGAACCACTCATCTCTGCCTAAATGATGGAAACTTGACGGATGCAGTTTACTTTACACTAGTAAAACAACAAACTAAGCAGTTTCGACGGGGTGACCACCTTATCTCTTCAGGAGCAGCCACTCCTGATCACCACGGGGCTGCTCGACTGCTTATGTTTATTACATACCCTACGTCAATTGAGTGCAGAACAAGAGTATTTATCGAAATATTATATACTTACGAGATTCTCGGGGTGATCGTCCAACACATCCCTTCGCGGACACAACTACGGCGGACACAATCACCTCAAATTAACTCGCGTCGAACGTAAACATTCACGCACGGAGTCACAAGCATCAACACAACTGACACTTCAATCAGAACAATCGCTAAGGTTGTTATTGATAATACAGTACAGTGCGCGAAAGGAAGATTGCCACCAAGTAAAAAAAAACTGGGTTTGCGCCCGAGATAAACGCTGCAAGGTTGAACAGAGAAGCAGAGAAGGAAAAAACTGCTCGAGACAACCGACGAATTAAATCGAATCAGGCATATTGAGTTGAGGTGCGAGGACTTCGATCATCGGCGGGGCCCCCAACGTAGCAAGTAAGAAACGGTGTAAGTGTTAAGATTTTATAAATGCTTTTGAATAATAATTTTCATTAAATTACTTTTGAATAATAATTGGCATTAATTACTTTTAAATCAGAATTTGATTTCTAAAATTTTGTGTCATGTAAAGTGTTTCAGCAGTGCTTTTGCGCGTGGAGCGCGCAGTGTTGGCGGAAGGCTTAGATTTGGCCTGGAGTGCGCAAGGATCCTTCCCATCGGGGATCTCAATCCGCGTTGGTTCCCTACAGTTTTTAGTTCTCCTCAGTGTAAATTAGTATTGTTAGGAGAACTCTGTGGAAGTGGTGATACGCGGCTCGACGAGCCGAATAAGGGCTCCGGTGATTATCTTGATGGAAGGACCATTCCGGAGAGCCCCAAGCTCGCCAATTGGCTCCTGGGGGCAGTTCTAGGGTTGGCGAGTGGCACTACCTACCCCGTCTTCACGGGCTAGTCGCGGCTCCAAGGCCCCCAACCGGAATCGCTTGTTGCGACGTAACGCCCATTTTTAACCTCATAAAAAACTCTGTTTTCGTGAAAGTGCTAAAATGACGCCAAAGTTTTTTTTCAAAATGGCCAACGCGTCAAATGATGAAATACCGAAAACGCCCAAAAATGCACCGCCGATCGCACCCAGACCTTTTTCATCCGCGAATTTATTTGTTGAAGCGTCGCGAATTACAAAATTCCCCGCGTTTTATAGACCGGACTCGGAATTTTGGTTTGGTCAGGTCGAAGCTGCTTTCCACACTCATCAAATCTATCAGGACGAAACGAAATTTCGGTGCATCATCCAGTATGCTGAGCCCGAGATACTACCATAAGTCATTTCTCTGGCAAGGAATCCATCAACGGAAAATAGGTATGAAGCAGTCAAGCAGCGAATTTTAACTGCATTTGCGGAATCCACAGAATCAAAACTGAGACGCTTATTCCAAGGCCAAAATCTGGGAGGCAAGCAACCATCGCATTATCTACAGGAACTTCGTTACACAGAAGGAGAGAAGATAACCGAAACCATGCTGAGGTCACTGTTGTTTGAGCTCTCCCCGAAAACATACGAGTGGTATTAGCGAAGCGAGCCTGACGTCGAGGAATAAGCCAAGATGGCAGATTCAATGTTGGAACTACAAAGCCCCCCTGGAGTTATAGCAGTGCAGGAGCAGCCGGACAACAGCCTCATTATCACAAATTTTAGATCGACTTGAAAGATTGGAACTTCGATCGCGAAATCAATCAAATTTCAAACCTTGCAACAGATCAAATAAGCGGTCAAGATTGAGAGGAAAATACTGCTTCTTCCACACACGTTTCGGAAAACAGGCTAGAAATTGCAAAGCACCCTGTCAATGGAGAAATACTGAGACGGCGCCGGAAAACTAAATTCGTCGTCCCGCATTTCGGCAGTTGAGGATAACTCAATCCACTAACGCGGACGTATGATAGTGGATGGAAAATCTGGCTTGCGGTTCTTAATGGATACAGGTGCTGATGTGTCAGTACTGCCCAAAACAAAGCATCAAACTTTTCCTGTTGACAGGGGAGGTGGTTAGTGGGTAGTTCAAGGGTATCCTCCATGGGAGTCCCACACTGCCAGACTCGGCGGGCGTAAATGCCTTCACCTCCCTACCACAAAAAAAAAACTGTTCCTTCGAAATTCAAATTTTACGCTGCAAGCAATACACTACACTAAGGTGAAAAGTTTTTAACGCTTGATTTGGGTTTGCGACAACAATTCCCTTGGAATTTCACCATCGCTGATGTTCGACAACCAATTATCGGATCTGATTTGTTACGCCATTTTGGACTTTTGGTTGATCTACGCAGAAATCTAATTGTGGAAGGAAAAACAAATGGCCAACATTTTCAGAATTTTCGATACAAAGCTGTCCACCATTTCATCAGTTGAGGCTTATCATGACCTGCTGGAAAGTATAATGATATAACGCTGCCTAATAACATCAAAACAGTCCCATCACATTTTGACGAAAGGACCACCAGTCGCAGAAAAAGCACGGCGTCTAACTCGCGAGAAATTGCGTGAAGCGAAAGCCGAATTCGATTTTATGCTACAACAGGTAATCTGTAAGCCTTCAAATCCCTTGCATCTCATACCCTAAAAAAACCGGCGCTTAAATGCAATCACTGTTCCAGACCAATACCCCATTGCTCGCCTTAGTGACGTTTCTCACCAACTGAATGGATATACCATATTGACGACGCTAGATTTGATGCGAGCATATAGCCAAATTCCCGTGGCCCCCGAAGACGTATAAAAAAAACGGTCATAACACCTTTTGGATTGTTTGAATTCAATGTCATGAAGTTTGGTCTTTGCAATGCGGCGCAAACCTTTAAACGAAACATCGATCATGCCTTACATGGACTTAAATTTTGCTATGCATGCATCGATAAAATCCTCGTAGGTTCGAAGACACCCGAAGAACACCGCAAACATCTGAAACTCGTGTTTGAGCGACTACAGAATTTTGGACTTGCAATCAACATAGCAAAATGCAGATTTGGAAAATCCACGATAGAGTATTTAGGCTACAATATTGAAAACGAGTTGGGAAGACAGACCTACGCTCATGTCAGAAGGATTTTGTACTCAACCTACAAAATGTAGTCACCAGCAAAGAATAAAACCAAGAGACATGTCAAAGAGATTTGCTCGTTTAAAAGAAAATCCATTCTGTCTCCACTTTCAACTAACAAAAATCACTCAAATCATGAAATCTCAAATCCATTTACGAGTATGTCATCGATCTTATCTGAAAATTTTAAGAAGATCAAATTAAAACTGCAGTGTCTGATTCGATAGAAAGTCCATAAAATACCTAAATAGTGTGCTATTGTTCTTGTAATTGGAGAAATTTCAAATGGATATAACTTTTGTGAATATGATACGAATTCATCAAACTTACAGAGTATCGTTGAGTTTAAAGGTATCCATCCACTTTTATTTGAGAAAATGTGACATTCGATGATCATACTATTATTAACAAAGCTGAACGAATATTGACTTCTGAGGTATTTGTTATTGTTATACTCATAAATATCTCCCTTGATAATTTTTTCAGATTTTTTAGATCCCAGGTGTCCAATCGCGAGGGGAGACACACATTTTTCGTGTACACCAGATCAGGGGTTCCAGATAGTGGCAAAAGGAGCGAAGAAAGCCGCAAAGAAACTCCTTCAAAAAGTGCCCGAAAATAAAGTTCGCACGGACGCCCAACAAGACAAAAGACCTGATGCGAAACAGGAGAGAAGGAAGCCTGACGAAGAACCCGGCAGCAGGCACTGCTCGTAAAACCCCAAAATGGCCGATCCTACGCGGAGGTGCTGCGGGATATCAATGAAAATTAAAGTAGTACGATCAACGCGGTTAGGCCAAATACTGGTCGAATTCGGAGCAGAGGCCGACAATAAGGAAGCATTCTTTGACGCAGTAAAGAAAGTCCTCGGCAAAAGCGCAGCTATAGCCTTGCTCGAACCGAGGGCAACGATCGAAATAAGAGACATTGACTGCGTCACGGATTTGGTCGAGGTAGAAGAGGCCATCAAATGGGAGTTTCCTAGTGTGGGCAGAATCAAAGCGAGACTGACACCAGAAAACAACAGGGGACAACGTAAGGCCATCACTGACGACCCAAAAAGACGCCTAAAAATTTCTGAATAAGGGCAAAGTACAAATAGGGTGGGTTGTCTGTAGGATGCGGCGAAGAGCAGCACTTCTTCAATGTTTCAAATGCCTTGGCTATGGTTACACCGCACAAGTATGCAAAGGACCCGATAGGAGTTCCGTATGTTACAAATGCGGTGAAATGGGACATAAAAGAAAAGAGTGTACGAAGGAGGCACACTGTATTCTTTGCAAAGATGCTGATCTAAGACCTGATTTTGGACACGTTTCGGGATCAGGAAAATGCCGGGTTTTGCAGGAAGCCCTAGCCAAGGCGAAATCATAACTTCGATGATCCGCATCCTGCAACTAAAACTACACCACAGTTCAACCGCCCAAAATCTACTCGAGCAGTTTGCGAGAGACATGAAAGCCGATTTTATGCTGCTGAGTGAGGAACACCATGGTAAAAGTTCTGCATCGTGGTATCCTGATGAAACTGGTACTGCCGCAATCTGGGCTCGAAATAGTGATTTCCAGACAGAGAGCTGTGGACGGGGGGATGGTTTTGTGTGGGTTCGGCACTCAGGAACCAATTTCTTTAGTGTGTACCTAAGGTCGAACAAAACGATATCATCTTTCCAAGCCTAGCTTAATGCTTTGGAAGGTGCTGTCTCGAACGCAGACGGGAACGTGCTTGTTCGCTAAAGCAATCGAATGGGGCATGCTTCAAACAGATCTGCGGGAAAAACGAGTCCTAGGAATGGCAGCCAGGACGGCGCTTGTCATACTGAGCACCGGATATATGCCAACTTTTCGCCGTATTTGCTGTGAAGGAACCAACCGGACGTGACATTCGCCTCGGAGTCCTTAGTACGGAGGATACGCAATTGGAGAGTATTAGAGGATTACTCAGCCAGTGACCATTAGTGCACTCTGCTTGAGATCAGTGATGTTGTCTCCCGATGTCCGTGCTCTCAGCTTTCTACAATGGCATGGAACATCGGAAGGACGGTCGTCGCGAAGTTCGTTGAGGTGCTCACAGCAAGTGCTCCGCTGCAAGGAGATTCGCAGGGGACGAAAGAACTTGCAGCTCAAGACATGGTGAGCTCAACTATGAGCATCATTACGACTGCTTGCAACGCTTCTATGCCCCGCCGAAAACCCCGGCACAGCTAGCCCCCAGTGTACTGGTGGTCACCAGAAATCAGTGAAGAGCGAAGGGAATGTCACAAGCTTCGGCGTGAGGCACAACGGGCGCGGAACCGTGACGAGGAATGCAACCGGGCGGCAGCATATAAGTCGGCCAGGAAATGCCTTCACAAATTGATTAACAACAGCAAGGCTCGCTGCTGGCAAGATCGAGTGGACAATGTGAACAAGGATCCGTGGGGCCTCGGCTACAAGCTAGTTATGTGGAAGCTTGGTACCCTACGGAAACCTAGCATACATGATGCGGAAAATATGGACGAGATAGTGTGGGCACTCTTCCCCGCCTATCCCGTCCATGTTGACGCTGTCCATGGTAAAACAGCAGTCCACTCTTCACATAGCCAGAACTGAAAGAAGCAGTCCTTTCACTGAAAGCGAGGAATGCTTCAGCTCCAGATGGTGTTCCAGGTGAGGTGTTGCGACTAATCTATCACCATTGTCCTGACGTGCTGCTCAGCACATTCAACGCTTGCCTACGGGACGGGGTTTTCCCGGTACGATGGAAGATGGCGAGCCTCGTCCTGATCAGTACGGGGAAGGGAAATTCCAGATCGCCGTCTGCATACCGCCCGTTATGCATGCCAGACACTGCTGGGAGAGTGCTAGAGAAACTCATCAAGGGAAGACTCACTGACGCGATTCGTGCTGCTAGGGACCTATCTCTTCGGCAGTACGGCTTAAGAGCAGGACTCTCCACCATTGATGCGATTGCAGAGGAGGTCAGCGCGGTCCAAAAGACAGAGGCATATATTCGCGCCAAGCGACGGGTCGTCCTGTTGGTGACTCTCGACTTCAGGAACGCCTTCAATTCCGCTAGATGGGTTGATATTCTGGATACGCTGGAAAACACTTTTCAAGCTCAAATATATCTAATGCGGCTTTTGAGGGACTACATGAAGGACCGAAGCCTGCTCTACGACACGACACAGGGCCAACGAACGATAGAAGTTACATCAGGTGTTGCGCAGGGATCTGTCCTTGGTCCGGACCTGTGGAATATGTCTTCCGACGAGCTACTGAGACTCGAGATGCTAGAACAGTCGCACTTGATCGGCCATGCGGATGATGTTACGGCTCTGGTCGCCGGACGCACCGTTGAACAAGCGCAACTTCGGCTAAGTATGCTAATGCGCCGAGCGAGAGACTGGATGACTGCTTGAGGGTTCAGTTTAGCACTGGAGAAACCCGAACTGGTCATCTTGACAAAAAAGAGAATCCCTATAGTAAAGATGATTAGTATTGGAGACGTACAAGTAGAATCGAAGCCAGTGGTAAAGTACCTGGGGTTTCTGATCAAATCCGAGATGAGCTTCTCTGAGCAAATCAGGGCAACGGCTGAGAAGGCTGCTTCGGGAGAATCGGCTTTGAGTCGACTTATGGCCAATGTAGGGGGACCCAGCCCATCAAGAAGATGCCTCTTGTTAAGTGCTGTAGGTTCAGTGCCACTGTACGGAGCAGAAATATGGGGCGACGCCCTCAGTAAAGAGGTATACCTTAAGCTTGGTACAGGTACAGAGAAGATAAGCACTGAGAATTGCATTTTCGTATCCGACAGTCTCTGATTCGGCAATTGGCCCCCCGATTGTCGCTTTTGCCCAGGAGAGGCAGACAATGTCTACCACACAAGGGAAAGGCTGCGAAGGGAGCTCTACAGGGAGATGGGAGAGTTCACCTCGGATAGTATAGACATGGTGATGCTCGAATCGGTTGACAAATGGAACCAGGTGGCACATTATGTTCAGGCAGTCCTAAAACATAAAAGGGACTCACAGCAGCCGAGGACATTGGGGCTGGGGGATCACTTGTCTGCCAATTAGTTTTTCTCGCACCCCTCCCGCTAGAAGAGAGATCCCCCAGCTTGAAGGCGCCTCACGGCGTGATAAAATGAGACCTGGCCCGAAGTAATGTATCAAACGGTTCTAGGCTGGGTTCTTGGGTTGACAGGGGAGATGTTTAGTGGGTTGTCTAGTCGCTTGCGAGCATGGGAGTCCCACGCCCTATGCGTAAAAAACATTCACCTCTCAATCACAAAAAAATCCGGGGGTACCCTTTTGATGTAACAATATATCCAGACAAGTCTGGCTCCGGCGAAGTTCTAAGCCTCGGGAAAATTTGGAAAGTATGCGACACAGGGTAAATGAAAGATGTGGGTTTTATGTGAATGTATTATCTCAGATTCTTCTTGTATTATCTCAGATTCTTGTATTATCTCAGATTCTTCTTCCTTCTCCGTTTCGCGTGCGCCCCAACATAATTTCTTCAGTCGGCTCACTTGGTACCCCAAAACCAGAGCACATTGGATCGAATCAGAACAGCGGGGAGTTATTTCGTGTAAGTTTCTTTGTTCTGAAAGCACGCGACTTGCTCGGTCAAATAATTGCGTTGACCACTTTACACGCAACGCAACTTGAACGAAACAGACTATGGCTAGCGTATCTACAAACATAAGACCGCATGCGCAGATTCTAAAATACAAGACTTTTACCGCCATACGACGCCTGGAATAGGTAGTAAATTTATGCGTCTGTTCACCTTTAGCAACAATCCCTTAATACCTGGATGTAAAAATATGTTATTTCTTTCTCCTTTTTTGGGATGCACAATTTTCGCGCAATATTCTTACTTTAAGCTACAACGCACGCAATACTTTCGCCCAATATTTGTCGGCAGAAGCTTCCATTCAGCAGATTCGTTGCCGTGAACAACTTTCTTCAAAACCGAAAAAGAACGCGTAGAAGATTTTTCGAGTATTTAGACCAGGGGTTCCCAAACTTTGTTTACTTGCGCCCCCTTTTCTTTAGCGTGAAAACTTCGCGCCCCCCTATAGTATGTGATATGAAATTTTTTAAAACACACGTATATATTTCAAATTTATTGATACATTGATATAATACATTGATACAAAAAAAAACATTAATGAAAGGGGTGGTGCTGCATTTTTTTTACAAGGTTGTCAATTCGCGGCTTTATGGTGGAAAGTGTACAACGAAAATCAGTCGCAACATTAAGTTTATTCCTTTCTTTGTTTTTTATTCGCATTAAGACCGAAAAACTCTTCTCACATAAATAAGTAGTTGAAAAGGGAACATAAATTTGTAATGCCATTTTAGCGAGCGCAGGGTAATTGAGGTAGCACTTTATCCAGAAAGATGTTATCTCCATATTTTCAAAGTCGTCTTTCGCTACTGAGTCGTGCTTTAAATCAATGTCTTGTAATTGAATATTTTTAAGGAAGGGTGTTTAAGTCAATATTGAAGGGATTTCGGGCAAATATGTACTGTGGATTCTCATATAAATTTGGAAAATAATCCTGGAATTCATTCAGAAGCCTTTGTAAATGGGAGAGAATATGGGTTTTGAGATTTTGGTTCTCCACAATATTGCCAAAATCGTTATTATCGATAAGTTGTGATAACTTGGAAAAAGATGAAAAATTTTGTGGCTGAGCCCGGAGACGATGTTTCCACAAATTAATTTTTTCAATAAAAGCTTGAATTGAGTCATGTTGCGTAATTATGTTTGCTGAAACATTGCGCTGTAACTTTAAATAAAGTATTTTTAATGCCTCAAAAATATATGCTAGATAAGCTTATATTATTTGAAAATTGTTATCAGCAAATGCATCAAATAAGTTATCCTTTTTATGTTGCTTGAGAAACTGCTCCTCCCTTAACTCAAATATTCTAGAAAGCATATTTCCTTTAGAAAACCACCGTACTTCTGTAAAGAATAGTTGTTTTTGTTGCTCTGATCCCAAATCAGAACAAAGCGCTTCAAAAAGTCTTGTGTTTAAAGCACTATGCTTGATAAAATTAACGACCTATATAGCTTTATTTAAGGACTCATTGAATTTTTCAGGTAATGTTTGAGCCGCTTGTTGATGAATACAACAGTGGGTTCCGATTATATTTGGATTTTTTGTTTTGCTAGCGTTACAAATCCAGAGCGGGAACCAAGCATTAAGGGAGCCCCATCTGTACAGACACCAACCAGCTTCTCCCACGATAATGCATACTTTTGAAAGAAGTTTGCTATTGCTTCCATGACATCATCAGCTTTCGATGTAGTCTTCAGTTCTTGGGAAAATAAAAATTCTTCCATCATAGCTCCATTGCGAATGTATCGCACAAATACTACTAACTGGCAACATTTTGTAACGTCGATGCTTTCATAACATTGAATCGCGAACAAAGCCGAATTTCGAACGCCCTCCACTATTTGCAGTTCAATATCCTCTGCCATTTCATCGATGCGACGCTTAATCGTGTTATTTGAGACTGATATTTAGGAAAATTTCGCTTTGCTTCCAGAATCAAGAAGAATATCAGCAGCTTTTATAAGAGAAGGTTTAATTAAGGATTCTCCAGTAGTATGCGGTTTTTGGATCTATCTTTTAACGCAGCGTGTTTTGTAAATAGATGTCTTTGCAGACGTGTCGATCTCATTGCATCGTTATTAAGAACTTCGTAGCATATCACGCACTGTGGGCAGTCAACACCGTTTTTAACTATATCTATGAGCCAATATTTAATGTATTCGTCATTATACTGTCTCTTCTTGGAACTCATAATGAACTGAAAAATAGAACTATATAAAGAATAGTATACATACCATTTCGATAGATGTATCGAAAATAATTTTCGGATAATTCACAGAATAAAACACACCTGGTATTTGGCAAAATCTTTGTTTGCAGCTAGGAGAAATTCTTATGTAAACATTCAACTGCAACTGCCACTAATACTGTACAATGACGACTGAAAACCAACATGTGTGCGAAACAGTTGGTCAGCGCATAGTGCGCGAGCAAGAATTTTAATGAGACTAAAATGTCTACATTCATAGCGATGAGAGTTTTTGCTGAACAATAGGTAGGATAGACGAATTCAGAACTAAGGGATGCATCAGACTACGACTATATAGTCGCACTTCTGTCGCAACTTAAACATGGTTAAATGGAAGCCCGCACACTGCGATTTTCGACAATTTTGTCCAGCTCGGCAGTCGCAGAAATTCGCGATTTTTCCTAAAACCAGTTTAGTGGGTAGTTTTTGTGATACTCGCGCAGGCGCACATCATTTGGACATTTGACGCTGACGTGCATGGAAGTTTCTTGCATAGCGCACAAATGAGTTAGCGCATGTGTTCCTGGCAAAGACATACCTTCAAATGAGCATATTAGTTCTGGGCATGCCTGAAGTTTCTTTGGAGATCTTGTCGCAGTGTCTTCGTATTCGCGTTAAAAATCGCTGGTTACGACAGTAAAATCGTAATGTGGCCGAACCCTTAGTGAAAGGTTTGACTCGAACTGATGCGTATTGCGTATTCCTTCGCGCATTGTTCGACTTAAAAATTGAATGGTAAATTGTTTCAATTTTTTTACTGCACACTTACGCCCCCCTCAAAGTTTATTCGATAATTCGTTTAGTTGCTATACAAAGTATTATTCAATGATTCCTTTGATAATGTTGTCAGGAAATTGAAACAATTAAAAAAGTATAGTAATCCTGGAGGAATCCAAAACTCAAGAAGGTCACAAATACATATGATACAAAATTGAAATTTTAGGCAGCGAATTTACCGAGCTGTAGGATATTATTCACACTGGATTTTAACCGGTTCAGGAGTTTCAACCCAGGTAAAACCGAGACTTGAAAAAAGTCCAAATATATTGGATATGCTAAAAAGTATTGAGCCTTTTTTTTGTCATTTTTCGATTGAATATTTCTTTTATTTAAAATCATTTTATTTAAGTACATATTGTCAATTATTATCTATGACCTTTTGCCAGTTTTTGGGTAGAGCCATTATTCCATCTGTGTACAACTTCTATGGTTTATCGGCGAAAAACTTGGCCAAGTGATTTTCACAGTCCCTTTTTGAAGTGAATTTCTTTGGATTAAGGAAGTTTTGCAGAGACCGAAACAAATCGTAGTCTGATGGTGCAAGGTCAAGTATACGGTGGATGCATCAAAACTTCCCAGCCAAGGTCTGTCAATTTTTGCCGGGTCATCCAAGATGTGTGTGGTCTGGCATTGTCATGATGGAAGACAATGCCCTTTCTATTTATCAATTCTGGCCGATTTTTTTGAGCTGCTTGTTGCAATCTGGTTAATTGCTGACAGTACAGAGCCGAATTGAGTGTTTGGCCAGGTTCTAGCACCTCATGATAAACAATTCCCTTCCAATCCCACTATACACACAGCATAACCTTATTTGGTGTCAATCCTGGCTGTGAAGTCGATGATTCACCTTTTTCTGGCCATGATCTTTTTTGAACGACATTCTCGTATCTTATCCATTTTTCATCGCCCGTAATGATTTGCTTCGAAAATGGTTCGATTTCATTGCGTTTTATTAGCTTTTCGCAAATGGAAATTCGGTCGATCAAATTTTTTTGTGTTAATTTATGCGGCACCCAAACCTCGAGCTTCTTTGTGTATCCAGCCTTACGCAAATAGTTTAAAACTGTTTGGTGATGGATATTCAGTTCCTTAGCAATGTCATGGCTGCTTATGTGTCGGCCTTCTTCAATTTTTTGTAAGATTTCATCGACTTTTTCAGTGATTGGTCGACCTGAGCGAGATTCATCTTTGACATCAAAATTTCCAGAACGAAAGCGAGTGAACCATCTCTTGGCTGTGGCCTTTGATAAAATATCGACCGTAGACACCACAAATTTTTTCACGAGCCTGCGATGCATTCTCACCTTGATCGTAGTGATATTGTAAAATGTAACGATTTTTTCAGAAATTTCACTCATTTTTAAATGAATACAACTTTTGACACGAATGACGAAATATAAAACTGTCCATATGAAAATTGTAGACTGGAATGTCACCTTTCAAATGCATGTCAGTTTGACTCAATCTGATTAGTATTGCCCTATATATGACAACGAACACCATCTAGTGAAAAAAAGGGCTGAATACTTTTTATAATATCCAATATTTCAACATCAACACCTCATTCCTTTGCAGCCGTTAATCATTTTAATCATTAATCAAAATTAACCAAATTACGTGCCAATAAAATAGTTACTCCCGTTCACGCCTACACTCTAACTCTATCATCGCCCACCAATTCACTAAGGAAATTCCAAGGTTGGCACACAAGCAGTAAACAGAAGAGCGCAGTATTTGAGGCCGATTTAGCGCATATCAGTACAAAGTGACAAAGCCGAGCTAAACAATTTCCCGTGCCCACCTACCACCGAATTGTGTGCTGAAATACAAAAACGAAACAAATTCCGCGAGAAGATTGAGGAATGCGTGTCTAAAGCTCCTCTATCTGCTTTTCTTTCTCTGAATCTCTTCGATCAAAGGCAGTTTCAATACTATAAGGATCGATATTTCTCTATAGTCGTAGTTGGACTCAAATTTCCCAACGGCTTTGAGGGAAATATTTTGAATATTGGCGCATTATTCAAAAAATTATTGCTCACCGGTTAACTGCGAGTTTGAGTTTGAATGAGTGTTTTGTTGCCAACTGCAATAGATATTTGCCCAGAATTAAGGTAAATATAATAAATATCAGAACCAGAGAAATATTTGCACCTGAGTATGGTTACTTGTTTTTAGACCACGTGAGTTTAGGCAAAAGCTGTCTAGCTGCTTTTTATATTTTCAACTTTCTATTCACGCATTCCTAGATCCTTTGAAATTCCAACAATTTTAAAAAAGCAATTAATTCTTCACATACCTCGGAATACCACTTTTACCGAAAGAATGCTGTTTACTCAAATGTAATTAAACTATTTACTTAATGTCTCGACAAAAACAAAATTACAACTGCATTGCAACAGTCACTCCAATTTGTGTAGGCGATATGCGACATATGCCCATTGCAAGTGAAAAGTACGTAAACGACATCACATGAAAAAACATGACTTAACATGGTGGCCATACGCACCCACTAAGGAGTTTGTTAGCACGAGCTTGGTCTTTATTTAGAAACCCTTCTGAAAAAGTCTTAAGTAAACGGAAACATAACAAAATGATGAATTCCATAGGAAAATGTCTATGCGCTTTTTATTTCTTTTTAACAGATCTGATATTTTTCGAAACAAGTAAAAATGAATAGTGTAGTTTTCCAGGATTGATTTATTTAATGAAATAATTTATATCAATCTTGCACGGATTATATTAATAATTTCATCAATCAAACACTTAAAATCAAACGGTTCCTTATCATCTGACACAAATCCATCATTTCTATCTTCCCGATCAAAATGTTATGTCTTCAAACGGATATTTTCGGGAATTCCATCATGCAAACGAGACTTTCTAGACAATCTCATCGATCGGTTTCTTTGAGTCAACGTCTGCGACTCAGTAGGTGGTACGGCCGCATTGACTCACGTGCTGAATTGTAGGAAAAAATAACTAAGATCAGCTACAAAATGTACTTATTAAGATAACTCTTTCCTTAGCATTCACAAGCTAACAAGAATCCATTTCTTTTACCAATAGCCTAAGGCATTTATATTCATACCAACTTATATCGGCTTAAGAAAAAAAAGATAATTGGAATTTCACGATCAAGAATAAGATCAGCTAAAGCAAGCAAGTCAGCATTATGGGCAGAAATGTCGAGTAATACCAGTAGCTTCTTGAAGATGCTGAACAATAATTGAAAATCCGATGAAACCTTTAAGATTTCGTGCATTGCGCACATTTGCATGCGTCATTGTATTTGGACGCAATTGTTGAGAAACGGAAAGGAGAGTGTAATTACAAGAATGCTTGGTAGGCTCCTGTTGATAAACAGGAACAGGTATTGGTAGAGCCCACCTTATATCATTGACATTTTATGTTAATTTCAGCATTGGTTATTCCAACAAGAACGTTTTGCAAGCAGAAAGGTAGCACATTCCTAATTTTTAAGCTCTTAAATTTAATTTGCAACATAGAGATTGTTTCAGCTATCTCTTTCTAACTTAAACAAAAGGTGAACCATAAAAGTTCGAAAGACAATTAAAAAACTTTAGCATGCGTAAACAGTGTCAGAAAATTCGTTAAATGGTTCCTATAAAGCACGAAAAACCTTTATAAGGACCTTATCTACCAGCAACCGTTTTCCTCGGCCATTATATTGAAACTACCAGAAAAAAATCATTCAAGGTAATCCTTTCAGTGGCTCTCTTTTATTACTATCCCCTTCCTGGAAATTTATCCTAGAGCAATATCATTGTTACCTCTTTTCTAGCACACTCCCAACCCTACTTGTGCCGCCTGGTCAGACATTTTATCCACCTTTTTCCGCACTTCTTAAATGAACAGTTGATGGCAATCTTAGGATGCTGGAATGTAATTAAAACTAGGCGAACGCAAGACGACCACAATGACACTTTGACCCTTTTACTATATCCATTGCCGTACCATTTTCTATTCTATCATAGCAATGGTTTCCGCAGACAAAGGTGTGAGGTGTAAAGCAAGAACAAGACAGATTCGCGTAAGTTGAAACATTTCTTGAATTTTCCTATTCAATACTTAAAGTTCACGTGGATTAATTTAAGAACTTTGTAGGAAAAGGTGGAAGGAGAATGGATTTAGATGCAACAATGAGCACGATTATGGATTGAGAGTTTTAATGAAATTTTAATTATTTTAGAAATTGCACATTTCTATACGGAGGAAGTTTTGTAATAATTTAAGTTTTTGTTTTTCTTGAAACGTTAAATAGATTAAGAAAGAGTTACGAGATTGAATGTGATTTAGATGGTTATTTTAAAGACCAGTTTTGAGTCAAAGTATATTGATTCTTTCCGATTTTAATTAGTTAATTGGACGTGTTCAACGATACTTAGGAGTATCTCACTCAATCAATTTTATTTGTAAACACGCATAATGAAAAACTATCGAATATCTGGCGTATAATTAATCTCAAATATTTGCATATACATTGTGACAACGAACTACCCAGAAATTGTAATTTAAATTCCCCGATTAAATGATATTTCAAAAAAATGTATTTTGTTAAGTTGGTAGGACTGTCCTTACTTACTATGCCAAATATGATCGTAATCTGTCAACCAGTGTTGCCTATCTAGCATATTTTATGCTTCTTCTTATTTGTAGCACTACAGCCCTTCTCGGGCCTTCGCTTAGAGATAGTTAGAGTATCTCATTTTCATGACCGTATTGATGTTTTGGGAAGTTGGTTTGGTCAGTACCATGCTCCCGTGTGTCTGCTCAGCTATGATATGATCTGATTAAATCAGTACATATCACCACTGAGTGAACACTGGTAGTCTGTCCGAAAAATCTCCTGAACTAAATCACGTTGCTCCCAACGAGATTTGAACCTGGGACCTTCGGCTTATGCGTTCATGATCTAACCACTAGACCACACAGACTACTTTTATGCTAGATTTGGCATATTTTCATGTTGTTTAGCATATTTTTTCGGTGTTTGGCATATAGCATATTTTTTTTAGCATAAATTCGCTAGTCCGGCTAACGAAATTTGTCCACCTGAAAGAACGCTAATGTTAAAAATCGACATTATCGGTTCATTCCATTCATCATTCGAAAATGAAATAGTGTCTGCTCGGTTTAAATTCGGAGTTTTTGGCTGCAATTTTTTTAAAATTCCCGCCCTTTCCTGTGAACAGCTTTCGTTTGCATGCCCCATTGAACTAGAATCTTAAAGCAAACCATTCAGCTAAAAACTAAGGACACTTTGAAACTCACTACGTGAGGGAAGCAAACATCCTTTCAAAATCTACTTCCCCTTCCCGCCTTTTGTTTCAAGCGAGCGACGTCTTGTTGATTAGTTCAACTGCAAATATCAGCGCAGAGGTGTAGGTGGATTTTTTCTTTGAGGCTCGCAGATGTGCGATCAGAACATGACTTAATATGGGGGCTGAAATGACACGTCTTCATGTTTCTACGCCTTTGCCACTTGTAAAAGGGTCATCAAAAAAACAGAAGCGAATCTTCTTTCATACATTCCGGTGATTTCCCATTTCCCATTCATTTATCGAAAAAATTGAAATCCAAGTTCATTCAATGTTCTACCGCGTACATACCTATACCGTGATTTTCATTAAAATTCAAAGTTGTTGCGTAGTGAAAAGCGTTGTAAAGTGTTTGATTAACCCAACATGCCGCCCATATATAGTCATTTACAGGTCGGACTGGGAAAAAGTGCCGGATTTTAAAAAGTGGTTGCAACCTGTTGAAAATACGACGGAAGTGTACTGTAAGTACTGCAAATGTGATATTATTAGAAAAAGCATTGCCTAAAGTTACATACCTCATCGGCAAAACATAAAAAAGCCATACAACCAATAAAGAGCCAGAGTGTAATTACGTTTCCCGAAAAAAGTGATATAGGGTTATCCATTTTACGCTTGGGAAAGTAAAGCTAAAGAAAACACATAAAATATTTAGACGGAAACAAAATTTTCTATTCAATATAAAGATTGAACCTTGCCATTATACGCGAGACACAACATCATTCAAATGTCCTCCATAGGACCTCTTACAGGCCTCAATTCTTTTGAGGTAATTTTCAATTACTTTTCGGTACATTTCCAGCAATATCTCGGCCATAACTTCACGAATATTGGTTTTCAATTGCTCAAGGTTTTGAGGATTGTTCGCGTAAACACGATTTTTCGCATAGCCCCATAAAAAGAAATCCAAAGGTATTAGGTCGCAGGATCTTGCGGGCCAATTGACATCACTCAATCTTGAAATTACGCGTCCTGTAAATTTCCCTTGGAAAAGTGCTCGATTAGCCTGTGTTGTGTGGCTTGTGGCTCCGTCCTGTTGGAACCACATGTTCTCCAGATCATAATCTTCAATTTCTCTCCAAAAATAATCGGTTAACATCCGTCCATAGCGGCCAGAATTGAATGAAATGGCTCTTCCTTGATCGTTTTCAAAAAAATTCGGGCCAATAAGACCACTAGACCATAATGCACACCAAACGGTCACTTTTTCCGGATGCAAAGGCCTTTCTGCGATCACCTGAGGATTTTGAGAGCCCCATATGTGGCAATTCTGTTTATTTACGTATCCACTGAGCGAAACATGAGCCTCATCACTAACGAAAATTTTGTTCGAAAAATCGTTATCAATGGCTTGTTGTTCAATCACCAAAGTCGCATACATTCTGCGTTGTGTATGGTCTTGAGACTTAAGTTCTTGAGTGAGTTAGATTTTGTATGGATGGAGATGCAAATCCAAATGCAAAATCCGCCACAATGAGCCATAAGACAAGCCCAAATGTTGAGCACGTCGAGGAATCGACAAAGTCGGGTCTTCCTCCACACTTTGAGCAACGACAGCGATATTTTCAGCAGAACGAATGTTGCGATGATGCACAGGCCTCGCAATATTAATAACTGATCCAGTCTCTTCAAATTTTCTCACTGTGTTCGAAATTGTTTGCTGTGTAGGTCGATTATGTCGACCATAATCGGCTCGTAAAGCTCTAAATGTTGATACAGCAGAATCACCATTTTTATAATAAAATTTAATAATTCTAAAGCGTTCTTCGACTGTTAAAAGATCCATATTTCTAAATGGCAAATCTTCAGCTAAAAAAACAGGCTTTGGATGACATTTAATTCTGACAGATTTCAAATGGCAGGGTTATACTTTCCTACCACGAAATGGATAACCTTGTATAAATACAGAGAGAGCAAGTGCAGAAGCTTCATTAGCTATGCTTGTGTGCGCACATTGTTCAATGACGGCTGTTCACCATTTATCCGAGCTATGTAAAAACAGATTTGGTGATAGCAAAAGCGAGGACTAGCGAGTACATCGCACAAAATGTACTAATATCATAAAAAATGTTTTGGCGCCGCATTTTATAAAAGAAATAGTGTCCGATTTGGGAGCTCATGATTATAGTCTCTTACTGGATGAGTCTACAGACGTTTCCGTCAGCAAAATTTTGGAAGTACCGATAAGATATTTCAGCCGATCCTTGAAGACTATAATATCCACCTTTTTGGGGTTAGTCGAGATTGAGTATCGTCAACGGCATTCAAGGATTATTGTCTGCCCTCAACTTTGATATAAAAAAATTGATAGGTGTCGGCACAGATAACGCTACGATAATGACCGGCACTAACAAAGGAGTGCATGCCTTATTAAAAAAGCAACTGGCAATGGTCACTTGGTTTTATTTCGCTGCGTGTGCCATTCATTACAGTTGGCTTTATCTCATGCGACAGAAGAGACAGTACCTCGCACCATTGAATTCCTCATAAGAGAAACCTACAATTGGTCCAGTCACTCTTCAAACAGTCGGCTATAATTATAAAAATATATACCAAGCGGTCAACTGTGGCTCCGACCCATTACTAATTCCACAAATGTGCAACATCCAATGGATATCAGTTGAACCAGCGGTCTACCGTATTTTGGAACAATGGCTAGAAGTGAAACTACTGTTTGATGTTTCCAGGCGCGATAATAACTGCTTTATGGCAGAAACACTTTATGAAATGTACAATGATCCTGTGAATCACTTATACTTGTTGTATTTAAAGCCGGTCTTAGATGAAGTTCAAGTAGTGAACAAGCTGTTCGAAAGCAACAATGTTGACACAGCAAAACTATACAAGGATTTGCGTGGCTTAGTTTAATCTATCTTGAGCCCAACTGCAAGAGTTGATATCTATTCACAAAATATAGAGAGTTATTTTGATCCTAGACCATACATGGGATATGCTTTTGAGACGAAATTACGTGAGTGCAACCATCTTCCAGAAGTGAAAAATAATTTGCGTCAATGATGCATTAATTTCACAATGAAACTTGTGAGAGAATTGCGTTCTAGACTACCAATTAATTTTAAAATACTGGAGAAAATATCTTCGTTTTCTGTGCAAGAAACTTTAAAGGTAATCAAACCTTCTATAGTTGATATTGCTAAAGAGTTCCGAACTAATGAATCCATAACAGACCGGCTCATGTCCCAATGGAGAAACATAGTGCACATTAAATAGGAATGCACATCTTCCACTGTAGAGTTTTGGTATGAAGTAATTAATTATAAAAATACAGCAGGCAATAACCCCTTTGCAAATTTATTATCGTTAGCAATATCATTATTATCATTACCACATTCTAATGCGGATATTGAACGCATTTTCAGCCAAATTAATATTGTCAAAACAAAGCTTCGCAACCGTTTGTCGGTTAAAAACTTTAAATGCCATTTTACATATCAGATTCGGCCTAAAGAGGGTAAGGCAATGCTGCTTTTCTTACACAGTTTCGGACAACGTACTGCGCTCTATTACCAAGGAAAGATACAGTTTTGACACTGAGCCTGGGACTTCTACTTCCACATCAGCTGCAGATGAAGATGAAGACATTGACATATTATTCCACAACATAGTCGATTAAAACATGTACTTAGTCTTAATTAAGTTTGTTAATAAACGATTAAAATTAAATGGCGTTTATTTGGCACCACAAAATTTTAGCATAATTTTTGGCATTCATTTAAGAACCGTTGGCATAATTTTGGCAAATTTTCACTGCAGTTTAGCATATTTTATACTTCACTTGTTGGCAACACTACTATCAACCAATTTCTTTACAGCAGCTGCTTAAGTCGGTACACGTCAGTAGTGCGTTGCGATTTTTGTGAATTTTTTTTTGTGACCGAATTTAAAACCAACAAGTTGGGTAGACAGACCTATGCTCATGTCAGAAGGGTTTTGTACTCAATTTACAAAATGCAGTCACCAGATCTAATAAAATCAAGAAACATGTCATGGAAGATTTTACTGGAGAAAATATGGAATTCGAAGATCATACTCTTATTAATAAAGTTGAACGACTTTCGACTTCTGAGATATTTGTTATTATTGTACCCATAAATATCTCCCTTGATAATTTTTTCAGATTTTTTAGATCACAGGTGTCCCCCCCTGTGCCCCCACCGAAGCAAAAACTGTCTGTTTAAGAACTATTTTGAAAAGTTCCTATAGAAAACTTTCATTTGATACTCATATCGGCTACCGTTGATGAAATTTTTTCTCTCCTGTACTGTAATCATCGATCCATGGCCATTTTTTTCGAATCCTAGAATGGTTGCAAAGCCCTTCTGCTAGGAGCTCTCTCCTGCCTCCTCGATTTATTTCACCTATGAGTATTAATTGTAGGTACTCATCTCCAGTCATTCATTAAATTGAATCAAGTGTTCAAAGCATGCACCTTAAACGTTGAAGTTAGGGAAAAATAACTCAAAATTATTCAATCTTCGCATTTAAAACAGCTACGATTTGTTTTACAATTACTGATACCACTAGCTGAACCGACTCTCAAAGATATTCATAACACCTATCATTCCTGAAATTTTCATACAAATCCTAGCAAAGCTGTAGTGTCTGAGTCAGTAAAAAGCGCATATTGTTCCATAGCAGCAGCACATATTGTTCCGTAGTAATACAGGATAATTCAAACCGCTGGAACTTCATTAAATACTATCCGATCTTTACGAAACTTTCTGGATTGATCAATCTTATAAATAGTCATCTGTTTACTGAATTTTATTGAATTTAAGGGTACCGTTAAGATTTTATTCAAGAAAACCTAAAATCGATAAATCATACTATTACTAACAAAGTTGAGTGAATTTAGACTTCTCATGTATTTGTTGTTGTTGTACTCATCAAGACCTACATCCATGATTTTTTTTCTGATTTTTCGGATGAAAGGTGTCTAATCGTGAGGGGGGGGGTACGCATAAAGTTCGTACATTTCCCCTCTCCCTGCCCATCTCGGTATCGATAAGGCAATTTTATGAATTATTTTGAAAAGATCGCATTAAGACCTTTCCGAAGATATCCTACTCGACTACCAATAGTGAAGAAATAATTTTAGAGGGTCACCTAGCTATATGGGGAGACCCCCCTTAAACCTCTTTGAAAAATTTTTCCACCCCGTAATTTTCAAGAAGTCACCACTTCTGACCTTTTCACAAAGTTTCATTGCTGTAGCTTCTATAGTTTCGGAGAAAAAGTGCTGTGACATACAGACGGACGGACAGACGGACACAGGTCGTGATTGCAACAGGGCGTATGATTTCGATGAATAATGAAATATTTTGCGTGTTATTTGCTATTTCCGGGTACTTTTTGTCACAATGTATAGATAAATCAAAAGTATATGAGGGGAGGTCAAAAAGTCTCTGAATAGACAGGAAAGAGGGTTAAAATGAAACATCAAATAACCTTTTTTTCAATATATTCTGCTTTGATTTTTCTTTTCATCGCAATTTTTTTTCCACACAGCTCTTTTTTCATCTTTGGAAATAAATCACATTCGCTTGGAGCCAGGTCTGGACTGTAGGGTGAGTGACGAAGTTGTCCACAACGACATCGATGAATGGCAACCGTCGCAGCCTGGCTTGTGTACACGTGAGTATCGTTGTGCAAGAGGAGTACACCTTTTACCAATTTTCCTGTCCTTTTATCATTGATGGCTTCTTTTAATCGATCTGCTAAAAAAGCATAGCACATAATGAAGACATCACCATCTTTATAATCCATCGAAAGGATACTTTGTACATCCCAAAAACGGCCGCCATGATCTTGTCGACATATTGAGAACGTTTTAACTTTTTAGGAGGGAGTTTACCATTTTAAAGCCACTGCATTAACTATTGCTTTAATTCATGGTCATAACGATAGATCCTAGTTTCATTACCAGTAACAATCCGAGCTATAATTCTTTCTGCTCTCCATAGCGGCCGAAAAACTAACGGGAACATTCAATTTCATATTAGAGAACAAAACTAAGAATTTCCAATTACTTCCCTTGAAACTGGGCTCTTCATTATGGAGCTTTAAGGCTTTGAAAGAAGCCAATTAGCGCCTCGCATCTGAAGGAATGGCATCCCAGTTCACCCATGTTCAAAAAATGTTGATACAGCAGAATCACCATTTTTATAATAAAATTTAATAATTCTAAAGCGTTCTTCGACTGTTAAAAGATCCATATTTCTAAATGGCAAATCTTCAGCTAAAAAAACAGGCTTTGGATGACATTTAATTCTGACAGATTTCAAATGGCAGGGTTATACTTTCCTACCACGAAATGGATAACCTTGTATAAATACAGAGAGAGCAAGTGCAGAAGCTTCATTAGCTATGCTTGTGTGCGCACATTGTTCAATGACGGCTGTTCACCATTTATCCGAGCTATGTAAAAACAGATTTGGTGATAGCAAAAGCGAGGACTAGCGAGTACATCGCACAAAATGTACTAATATCATAAAAAATGTTTTGGCGCCGCATTTTATAAAAGAAATAGTGTCCGATTTGGGAGCTCATGATTATAGTCTCTTACTGGATGAGTCTACAGACGTTTCCGTCAGCAAAATTTTGGAAGTACCGATAAGATATTTCAGCCGATCCTTGAAGACTATAATATCCACCTTTTTGGGGTTAGTCGAGATTGAGTATCGTCAACGGCATTCAAGGATTATTGTCTGCCCTCAACTTTGATATAAAAAAATTGATAGGTGTCGGCACAGATAACGCTACGATAATGACCGGCACTAACAAAGGAGTGCATGCCTTATTAAAAAAGCAACTGGCAATGGTCACTTGGTTTTATTTCGCTGCGTGTGCCATTCATTACAGTTGGCTTTATCTCATGCGACAGAAGAGACACTACCTCGCACCATTGAATTCCTCATAAGAGAAACCTACAATTGGTCCAGTCACTCTTCAAACAGTCGGCTATAATTATAAAAATATATACCAAGCGGTCAACTGTGGCTCCGACCCATTACTAATTCCACAAATGTGCAACACCCAATGGATATCAGTTGAACCAGCGGTCTACCGTATTTTGGAACAATGGCTAGAAGTGAAACTACTGTTTGATGTTTCCAGGCGCGATAATAACTGCTTTATGGCAGAAACACTTTGTGAAATGTACAATGATCCTGTGAATCACTTATACTTGTTGTATTTAAAGCCGGTCTTAGATGAAGTTCAAGTAGTGAACAAGCTGTTCGAAAGCAACAATGTTGACCCAGCAAAACTATACAAGGATTTGCGTGGCTTAGTTTAATCTATCTTGAACCCAACTGCAAGAGTTGATATCTATTCACAAAATATAGAGAGTTATTTTGATCCTAGACCATACATGGGATATGCTTTTGAGACGAAATTATGTGAGTGCAACCATCTTCCAGAAGTGAAAAATAATTTGCATCAATGGTGCATTAATTTCACAATGAAACTTGTGAGAGAATTGCGTTCTAGACTACCAATTAATTTTAAAATACTGGAGAAAATATCTTCGTTTTCTGTGCAAGAAACTTTAAAGGTAATCAAACCTTCTATAGTTGATATTGCTAAAGAGTTCCGAACTAATGAATCTATAACAGACCGGCTCATGTCCCAATGGAGAAACATAGTGCACATTAAATGGAATGCACATCTTCCACTGTAGAGTTTTGGTATGAAGTAATTAATTATAAAAATACAGCAGGCAATAACCCCTTTGCAGATTTATCATCGTTAGCAATATCATTTTTATCATTACCACATTCTAATGCGGATATTGAACGCATTTTCAGCCAAATGAATATTGTCAAAACAAAGCTTCGCAACGGTTTGTCGGTGAAAAGCTTTAAATGCCATTTTACATATCAGATTCGGCCTAAAGAGGGTAAGAAAATGTTGCTTTTCGTACACAGTTTCGGACAACGTACTGCGCTCTATTACCAAGGAGAGATACAGTTTTGACACTGAGCCTGGCACTTCTACTTCCACATCAGCTGCAGATGAAGATGAAGACATTGACATATTATTGCACATAATAGTCGATTAAAACATGTACTTAGTCTTAATTAAGTTTGTTAATAAACAATTAAAATTAAATGGCGTTTATTAGGCACCACAAAATTTTAGCATAATTTTTGGCATTCATTTAATAACCGTTGGCATAATTTTGGCAAATTTTCACTGCAGTTTAGCATATTTTATACTTCACTTATTGGCAACACTACTATCAACCAGTTTCTTTACAGCAGCTGGTTAAGTCGGTACACGTCAGTAGTGCGTTGCGATTTTTGTGAATTTTTTTTGTGACTGAATTTAAAACCAACAAGTTGGGTAGACAGACCTATGCTCATGTCAGAAGGGTTTTGTACTCAATTTACGAAATGCAGTCACCAGATCTAATAAAATCAAGAAACATGTCAAAGAAGATTTTACTGGAGAAAATATGGAATTCGAAGATCATACTATTATTAATAAAGTTGAACAACTTTCGACTTCTGAGATATTTGTTATTATTGTACCCATAAATATCTCCCTTGATAATTTTTTCTGATTTTTTAGATCACAGGTGTCCATTCGCGAGGGAGGAAACACATTTCTTATGTAACCCCCTCCCCCTGTGCCCCCACCGAAGCAAAAACTGTCAGTTTAAAAACTGTTTTGAAGAGTTCCTATAGAAAACTTTCATTTGATACTCATATTGGCTACCTTTGATGAACTTTTTTCTCTCCTGTGCTGTAATCATCGATCGATGGCCATTTTTTTCGAATCCTAGAATGGTTGCAAAGCCCTTTTACTAGGAGCTTTCTCCTGCCTCCTCAATTTATTTCACATATGAGTATTAATTGTAGGTACTCATCTCCAGTCATTCATTAAATTGAATCAAGTGTTCAAAGCATGCACCTTAAACGTTGAAGTTAGGGAAAAATAACTCAAAATTATTCAATCTTCGCATTTAAAACAGCTACGATTTGTTTTACAATTACTGATACCACTAGTTGAACCGACTCTCAAAGATATTCATGACACCTATCATTCCTGAAATTTTCATACAAATCCTAGCAAAACTGTAGTGTCTGAGTCGGTAAAAAGCGCATATTGTTCAATAGCCATATGTTTCCATAGTAATACAGCACATATTGTTCCATAGTAATACAGGATAATTCAAACCGCTGGAACTTCATTAAATGCTATTCGATCTTTATGAAACTAAGATTTTCTTCAAGAAAACATAAAATCGATAAATCATACTATTACTAAAAAAATTGAGTGAATTTCGACTTCTCATGTATTTGTTGTTGTTGTTGTACTCATCAAGGCCTACATTCATGATTTTTTTTCAGATTTTTCGGATGAAAGGTGTCCAATCGTGAGGGGGGGTACGCACAAAGTTCGAACTCCCCTACCCCTGCCCATCTCGGTATCGATAAGGCAATTTTATGAATTGTTTTGAAAAGTTCTCATTAAGACCTTTCTAAAGACACCCTACTCGACTACCAATGGTAACAAAATAATTTTAGAGGGTCACCTACCTATATGGGGAGACCCCCCTTAAACCCCTTTGAAAAATTTTTCCACCCCAAAACTTTCAAGAAGTCACTACTTCTGACTTTTTCACAAAGTTTCATTGCTGTAGCTTTTACAGTTTCGGAGAAAAAGTGCTGTGACATACAGACAGACGCACGGACAGACGGACACAGGTCGTGATTGCAACAGGGTTTTGTATTTTAGTACAAAACCCTAAAAACGCAATAAATAACATCGATCAACCACCGTATTCACCAGATGTGGCTCCGTGTGATTTCGATGAATAATTAAACATTTTGCGTGTTATTTGCAATTTCCGGGTACTTTTTTGTCACAAATCAAAAATATATGAGGGGAGGTTAAAAAGTCTCTGAATAGAGACAGGAAAGAGGGTTAAAATGAAACATCAACTTACTTTTTTTTCAATATATTCTCCTTTGATTTTTCTTTTCATCATAAATTTTTTTCCACAAATCTCTTTCTTCATCTTTGGAAATAAATAATATTCGCTTGTTGCCAGGTCTGGACTGTAGGGTGGGTGGCGAGGTTGTTCACAACGACATCGATAAATTGTAGCCATCGCAGTCTGGCTTGTGTACACGTGAGTGTCGTTGTGCAAGAGAAGCACATCTTTTACCAATTTTCCTCTTCTTTTATCCTTGATTGCTTCTTTTGATCGATCTAGTAAAGAGGCATAGCACATGTTGAAGACATCACATTCCTTATAATCCATTGAAAGGATACTTTTAACACCTCAAAAATGGCCGCCATGATCTTGTCGACGTATTGAAAACGGTTGAACTTTTTAGGAGGGAGTTTACCATTTTAATGCCACTGCATCAACTATTGCTTTAATTCAAGGTCATAACGGTAGATCTTAGTTTCATTACCAGTAACGATCCGAGCCAGAATTCTTTTTGCTCTCCATAGCGGATCAAAAACTCACGGGAACATTCAATTTCATATTAGACAACAAAACTAAGAATTTCCAATTACTTCCCTTGAAACTGTTTTCTGCATTATGGAGCTTTAACGCTTTGCAAGAAGCCAATTAGAGCCTCGCACATGAAGGAATGGCATCTTAGTTCATCAATGTTCAAAAAACCCGCAGCACAACTGGTGTGTGCTCAAAACACTATTTTCTAGTCTTTTCCTCAACGATAGATACCAGCTTTCGGACGTTAGGCACCTCATTAAATAGCGGACGATAGTAAACTCTCATGTGCTCCCTCTATCTTGTGGACAGAGCAAACTTCTGTTCGGGATTTCTTGACATTCTACCCGAGTATCACTTCTTATATAGCTCCAGTATCAAAGTGGGTCGCCTCACCTCGAGTGCGTGAAAGCGGCCTTTTACAAAGACTATTAGTTTCTGAGTATTTCTTTCAGGTTTTAGGCTATCTTCTTGGGCTTCCGCAGTCCTGACAATTAAAAAGGGCACATTTTATCACCTGTATGTGTCCAAGGCAGAGGGTCTCTTTTCCAGCACTCCCTCTTTCGCTGAAAAAGGGGTTCTTATACATTAAACTTTAAACAAATTAAGTTTGAAGGACTACGCTCCGTCTTGTTCTCAACGTAAGAAATGGTACAAAAGAATATACAACAAATATATATATATATATGTATATATATATATATATATATATACATATATATATATATATATATATATATATATATATATATATATATATATATATACTACCGTTCAAAAGTATTTGGCCACCGACATTTTTCTTTATATTATACAAATTTTATCTTTTAAAACCATTTTATAATACTTTGTTGGTTGTGTTTCACCTCAAAATATGTCTCTACAGAAAATAAGTAAGCATTTTATTGTTAACTACCGTCGTTTTTTTTTAATTCGGCATAGTTTATTCAATAACGCTGCGTAATACTTTTCTGTGACTGTTCTCTTCTACAGATAATCAATGAAGATTATTCTATGCGTATCCCAAAATAACGGAGGCCATCATCTTCCCGTTCGAGCACTGGATTTTGGCCGCTTTGGTCAGCTTTCGTGGCTTTTCAGTCACTCTGTAGACTGTCTATTGGACTAAGGCGTATGTCAATGGACCCACGTTTCATTTGCCGTCACAAAACGTCGAAAAAAGTATGCTCGATTACGCTGCGGCCGTTGAATCATCAACGCGCTGCTGGTTTTGGTAGACGGTGAGCAAATGCGGCAATCACGCCGATAGCTTTTTCATCTTCAAAATTTCGTGCATAATATATTCCGCCGGTTCGCCTTTGAGATGCCCACGGCCTCAGCTAACTCGCACAACTTCACTTTACGATCACTCAAAACGATCCAATGCATTTGCTTACGATTTCCGCATTCGTAGCCTCTTTTGGCTTTGCAGAGTAAGGTGCATCATCGATGCTAATATGACCTATTTTAATTTCACTAAGCCACCGATATAATGTTGTCCTCAAAGAAGCGGATGATGATTAACATTTCCCCTTCCATTGTGATGATTGCTCAGAAGTTTTCCCATCGAAAACAATGTTTGATAAAGATACGATATTCCTGTTTTTCTATTTCTTTACGAATGCGAAAGTAGCGTCGCTCTAACGACTACAGCTTGTAAATGAATGGGCGCAATGAAATGAAACTAACAGAAACTAGTGGCGGATGAGCCTCTCGAAATGAGTCATTTTCCAGTGTCGCCACATATTGAAAAATGCCGGGACTTATCAGCCCATGGAGTATATTTCTTAATACTTGAGCCAAACTACCAGTTACAGTGTGTAAACTTTTGGTTTGTATATAACTTGCAGCAATGGCGTATTATTGCATGCATATAAAGGATCCTGTAATAAATTTCTCTTTCGTTTGCAAACTTGTAGCCAGGTCTTCCATGTTTAGTGGTGCGATGCACCTTTACTTTGTGCCGAATAATATCCCAAAATTTTTCTTCTTGGTGAAAATCAACCGTATTTTGGTATGGATCCGGTAAACTCAATACATACTTTCCTAAATGCTCCAATTAAAAGGCCTCAAAAAACATACTACTAAGTGCTCGGATCACTAAGAAGCACTGGCAGACCCAATAGAGGCTATAGTAACCAAACTAGATCCTAAATCGCCCGACTTGAATAATATTTCCTCAGACTCATCATTTTCAGGGTTTTGTAAAATATTTTTACAAAACCTTACTAAAATTGTGACCTGTCAGTCCATTTGTCCATTTGTCTGTTTGCACGTACGTTACAGCAAGTTTTCTCGCAAACCAAATAAGCCAGTAACATGAAATTCGGTGAGTAGGTCGAAAGTTGTGCCATCTTCAAAGTTTCACTACAAAAACAATTTGATAAAGTATTTAAGAGTTGCTTGACCAAAAGTAGCCAATATGGGTATTAAATGAAAGGTCTTGATGAGAACAGGTTTTAAACTCACTTTTTGCTTCGAGAGAAACAGGGAGAGAGAAATTGTACGAAAAATTATTGCTGTCTCTTCCCTCGCGATTGGACGCCTTACATCCAAAAAATCACACGTATAATCATGACTGCTTAAAGAATGAAGTAAACACACTGAAAACAAAATGGTGGTGAATTCAAATACATAATAATCGTTTTAATTTTGTGAGCTCAATTTACGGAAGAGTCAAGTTTTGATATTCAGTGGATCCTCCTGCTACTTAGACTTGTTCTTACACTTTTCAGCAGAAAAGTGCTGGCTTCACTTTCTGAAGTTCAGTACGCGTCGATATATTCTCTAGATTGGCAGGCACAGCTTCTTCCTTGGTACGCAAATCCATAGAATGGGAAGCTGAAAGAGCACTTCTTTGCCACTCAACGGAACTTCATCAAAAAGTCACATACTTTCGGATTGTCTCCAAAGGAGAAAGGGAATTCGACGGACGTGGAACTTTTGAAAGGAAGTAGGCTAGCCGAGGAAAATATTCAATACCGCTAACATCCACCAGTTACTTGTAAGCCAGGTGAAAGGAACTAGAATCAGCGGCATATAGTCTGACTACGCGAAAGAAGTTTGAGCGAAACAAAGAGATCGAAAAAATTATTCAAAATACATCTAAACACTGCAGATGAAATAACGAGCTACATAGTGAGAAAGCTTCGAACAAATGTTACTTTCGAGGTAGTGACCAAGCTAGTCTTTCCAGTAGTAATGAATCCTTAATCTGAGCATAAATTCATTAGCTTAATATCTGTGTACAACTTTGCTGGAACTCGACTAAGAAGCGAAATTAAAAGGAGATCAAGGAAGTCCCGATGTACCTGACAATGAATGTGCCAATTTATTGAACCATTTGAAGTAAAAAGAACAAGGAAATAAGAAGATTATTTATGCCATACTTCTTCTTCGTAGCGCTACAGCCTCTCTCGGGCTTTCGCTTCCTGCAACAAGAGCCTCCAAATGTCTCGGTCTATTCACCGCGTGCTCCGATTTCGAAACCCAAGCAGCGATGAACTGTCTTCGTCGACTGAGTTTTCTCTGTTGCCCCACTGGTCTCCGCTCTTCAGTTCTCCTAACGAATACCTTGTTGGGTATCCGTTGTTCGTCCATTAGATTCACGTGGCTAGCCCATTGCAGCTTCCACAGTCTTACAATCGTTGAGACCTCCGGCTCATCAAAAATTTCGTGCAGCTCATAGTTGTATTGAATTCTTCATTGCTCTCCGTCTAACTTCACTCCAATTATGCCATACCTAGCATAGATAAAATGATCTTAAATGGACGGCTTGAGGCCGGTAATGAACAATAAGATTTTCTTTTGGAAGACTCCATGGCAATGCGTTGGGGGAAGCCAGCAGATTTCCCGTTTTAACTGTATACTTTTCATGCGCCAATAGGCTGCATGTGTAGGACGGGGGACAAAAACTTCATTCATTTTTAATGAGATTACCTGAAGTCTGATTACGAGTGGCGAAAAGGTGAGATAATGATGTAGGAACAACGTTAAGATGCATTGCAGCATAAATCAACGAAATGGAGTTTTACTTTCACAGTCGCTTTGTCCGCGCCAATTACTGCAAGCTTAAAATGACTCGACAGATGAAATGACTGCCAAAAGCAAGAATATACCATGAACGAAAGAATATTTGCAAAGCGTGATTCCAAAATATTGAGCTTACTTGTTGACTCAAATGTGTGCATGAAGGTGAATTTGCAAGCGGCGTGAACATGCTGGTCAATTCAAATGTGTGCAACAAAGGATTCCGAAGGAACATTATGGATTGTTTACAAAATCTAAGCAGTCATTAATAGCACTTCTTTAATGACGAAGTTGATACCACGACACGAAAGCAGATAAAGTCCGTCGAGAAGGAGCAGCAAGCACGGCATATTTGTACTTTTTAACACAGTTGGAAGACTATATTTTGTATTTGCCAGGGAACCTTTTTTATTGCGATTTGTTAGGAACGTACTTATTACAGCGCCGCAGAGTAGTACAAGGCTCTTCTTTTCAGTACTGGAAGATAGACGCAGATGTCAAAACGTAATGCTATCTAAAATGGTCCGAGTGAGGTGGTATAACTGGCAAGATATGAAAAACTAACTTACAAACTATACCAGACTATGTCCAGTATTTAGTTTACAAGTATTTCGATGGAGGGGTTTTCTTTGGAGTCTTTAAGTGTGACAAAAACATAGTGGCACTAAGTCGCCAGATAAGGACAATGCGTATTTTAGAAGGACATCGCCTTTGCTCTATCACTTGCAAAAATGACGGAGAGAATCGTCGCCCAGAAACTGAAGGAGCTGGTTTGATTTTTTACGGGGCTACTCTTGAATCCAGTTGTGAAATATATAGAAAGCTTTTAAAGGAACATCAAATCAAGAGTGTGACAAATCGTTCCATTGATCGATTTTTTTCGTTGCATTGTAAAGAATTAAAAAAAAACATCAATAGAAACATTTTCAACCACTATAATCCTGGAATGCAATCTTCTCGCCAATGGTTACCGCAAGTATAAATCGAGTGGCGGTTCCATGAAATTGAAAGGAACTCGTTTTGGCGAACAATGGGAATGTGGCGTAAGCGAGAACCGGCGAGAAGAATGAAACGTATAAGGAGGAGTTGCTACTAAGTCGCGAATGACGATGGTTACTTCGGGGGAGCACGGACGGGCGTAAACGTGTTATGGAAGGAAATTAATTTTAATTTGCGCGTGTGTAGAAATCAGTGTGATTGCTAGAAGATGTTGTACCGTTGTGCCTTAGGAAGTGAAGTGCACTAAAACGTAAAACAGACCGTGAAGAATGTTTTTACCTTTATTTTGAAAGGGATAAGAAGGGTTGCATACACTCATAAGAAAAAGAATAGCTCAGTGAAATTCGGACAAATTTATCGGTGCGAGTTTAAGTACAAAGTGATCGCGGTGGAGGTAAAGTCGGGGCTGAAAAATGTCGTGTGGGCTTTTGTAACGAAGGAAAAAACGTTTTTTACCTTGCGTTTCTTGTTCAAAACTGGGATTTTTGCGAGCCAAAAACCGGAAATTGTGGCTTTAAGAAGTTCCGAGCGGCACTTCAAACTTGCGCTCAAAATGATCGCCTCTCTTTTTTTAAATCGTATCCACGCCGCCAAATCGAATATTGTCGTAACTGTTCGGGATGCTAAGCCTACGAGTTTTGTACAGTCTCGTAACTTTACCATCGTCTATCGTCGTTACGCTGGTGTCAATTTCTGCATCTGTGTCGATGGATCAGCAATTATCTCTGTTGCTTGGTAGCTATTCAGAGTTTTGTAGGCCACCTCAATGAATAATTCCACAATGCATGTGAATTAGATCTTGTGTTCAGCTTTATAAAGTCGATAACTTTGTTGATGAGATGTTTCTGGCGGGCGTAATACGAGAGTTATCGCAAACAAAAGTTTCGAAACAATTGTTGACACTCAACTCCTTAAGCAAATTCATGCAGACTTGAACAATTTTTAAAATCGGTTTTATCTGTACGGAAAAATGTGTTAGAGTACATACATACGAGTACATACTCCATTATCCTAGTGGCACATACGAGTGGTATGCCATTCATTCCGCTGTAATTTTCTTTAAATGTGCTTTTGTTGTTAATTGAGTACTCAAAGATTTCGTGTTGTTATTCATCGTTTAAATCGTGATTATTGGTTATGTAAATTATTTGATGCAAAAGTAATAGTAACCGCCCGTCGTGTTAAAAATTAATTGGTACCCCCAACCCCAGACAACGAGCGCTCGTCGAAGGAGTGGGTGAGTACCCCTTTTGTTTTAAATATTTATTACATGTGAATATTTCTTTCTTCTTTGTAGCACTACAGCCCCTCTCAGGCCTTCGCTTAGAGATAGTTAGAGTATCTCATTTTCATGACCGTATTGATTTTTTCGGAAGTTGGTTTGGTCAGTACCATGCTCCCGTGTGCTTGCTCAGCTATGATATGATCTGATTAAATCAGTACATATCACCACTGAGTGAACACTCATAGTCTGTCCGAAAAATCCCCTGAACTAAATCATGTTGCTCCAAACGAGATTTGAACCTGGAACCTTCGGCTTATGCGTTCATGCTCTAACCACTAGACCACACAGTCTTACTTACTTGTAAATAATTATCGCGTTCATTTATTTATTTACATGTAAATATTTATCGCATTCATTTGTTTATTTACGTGTAAATATTTATCTCATTCATTTATTTGCTTATATTTAAATATTCATCGCATTCATGTATTTATTTCTATTTAAACATTTACCGCATATATTTGTTTATTTATATTTCAATAGTTATTGCGTCTGTCTGTTTATTAACATGTTATGAAGTTCGCCGGGAAATGTACGTGTGAATGTTAATTGATTACATTACTTTAAAATTCATTTTTCGAAAGCACATGGTTGCATTACTTTGAGGTTCGTTTTCTGAAGCACATTGATGCATTACTTTGAGATTCATTGGCAAAAGCATATTTAGTTATTCAATGCATTGTAAAGACGTTTAAATATTTATTTCAGTTTCACATATGATTCCGTTTAAATACTTATTACTTGTACGCAATAATTTTTTTTGTTTCTGTTTTTGTACCCAAGAGGAAAGAAAAAGATAATAAAATGATGCATTATATTGGGAAATCGGTCTTCTCACTATTGGTTCGAACAGGTATGGGACTGGCCCCTCCACTCATGAGCTAGCTTTCAGGTACGCTCTCCCTCTTTTGATGTTGCAGAGGTTCCTCGCCGGGATGCTTGGAATTCCCCACCAGACATGGGCCAAGTCATCACTTTGGATCCTTGATCCGGCTGGGAGGGGTGCGTGAGGGCGCCGCCACCATCTGGATGCCTCAATCTTATTTTTGGACCGAGAATTTTTCGTGGTAATGATGAAATCGCCATGTTTCGCGCGCGGTTAACCAGGCATCGTTGTCGATTTACTCCGTTTACGCCTTTCGGTATGTTACCTAGGCCAATCAATCGCTCCTGTTTTTTTTTTTTTTGTTCACTCTGGTCCTCCCTTTATTCAGAAGGGCGAGAAATATTTTTGTAGTGAGCCCTTGTGCTGTGGGAAAAGAACCGGTCCCACGACACTGCAAAGCTAGCTTGCCATCGCACTTACGCGTCCATAGACAAGGCCCATTTACAGCTGAGCATGAATCTTGCGCTCGCTGAGGCAGCAGTCCACCACTGCAGTCCTGTACGAACAGTTGATAATTCCAACCCATCCTACACCTATATAAAGTCATTTCCGTCCACACATCCATTGGACACTGAAGATGCCTTAAAGAAGTCGAAGCGTATCTGCTCACTCAAAGAAGAAAGGCTTTTTAAAATAAGGGAATCAGCCTGCAGATGCCAAATAAACTAAATAATTGACTACTTCTGCTGTATACTTCTCACAAACTGGGATGCAATATGTCGTTAAAAATATATTTTCTACACTCCCATTTGAATTTCTTTCCAGATAATATGGGTTTAGTAAGTGATGAATACGGAGAACGTTTGCATCAAGAAAGTGCATAGTTTGAAAAACGTTACCAGATTAGATGGGATCCAACCATGCTTGAAGACTATTGTCGGGGGCTCCAGAGGGATACTGCGACTACTGATTACATTAAGAAAGGTAATCGTTAAAAAAATGTCAAATAAAAATTTATATCATCTCAGAAAAAATTTCTGACGAGCCGGAGGCCTCAACGATTGTAAGACTGTGGAAGCTGCAATGGGTTGAACACATGAATCGTATGGATGAACTACGGATACCCAAAAAGGTATTCGCTGGGAGAACTGAAGGCCGGAGACCAGTGAGGAAACTGAGGAATCGTTGGTCCGACTCGGTCGACGAAAACAATTCAATGCTGCTCGGATTTCGAAATTGGAGGACGCGGTCAATGGACCGAGACAGTTGGAGACGCTATTTGCAGGAAGCGAAGGCCCGAGAGAGGCTGTAGTGCTACTAAGAAGAGGGGAGAAATCATAATTACATCCCGTAGACGCAGTGAAAAGGAGAAGTATTTATTTTCTTGCATAGTGAATAGACACTTAATATACAAGCCATAGGGCCCCTTTTTATGCAATAATGGACGATTTACTCGATATTGGCTGTAAAATTCATTTCTGGTAGTTCTGATGTAGAAGCGCACTCTTGCCTACTTATTTTTAATACACCTATGAAACTCGGTACATGTCCGTCCGCCTGTCTGTGCATCACAGCAAGTTTTTTGAGGAACTAAAGAATCTAGAGTCATCAAAACTTGCGAACAGCTCAGAAGTTGCTAGTTAATGAAAATTTGATAGTCCAAAAAAATTTTAAGGAGTTTCCACATATAAGGATGTAATTCCTACAAAAGTTTTTTTTTCATCGAAAATAGTAGACTAGGGTATCAAATGAATGGTCTTGATGAGATCTTTTAAGAATCAATTGTTAAAACTACAATATCCATAACGAGTTGGGCAGGAGAGCGGAAGAACACGATGAAACTGTCTCCCGCCCATCGCGTCTGGACACCTGTGGACCGAAAAATCTGACATTTTCGCTAATAAAATCAAATATGTGCTCTTAAACTTTAAGAAAAATGAAAAACTGAAATTCCTTTGAAACTCTGAGCACTGAATGCTATTTGCTATACTGTAACAAAAATGGCGCCCAGGTAAATTCGAGTAAAAGGTGATTTCCTGTAAGCCTTTGATTTAGTATTCATATCATGGATATTTTCCTTGAGCTTGTACATTACTGTAAAGTTACATTTAGCTTCTGGGAATCCACTGAATTTAAAGGGAGAATTACCAAATTTTTACCTCTATCATAGAACAAAACCTACAATTTTTCGTTTTAGAGTTTTTACAGTCAAAGCTCTATGCCCAAGATACAGTTCATTTTATTCCGCATAACTATCACCAAATGATTGTTTCTTAACTTTTCAGTACTATCGACATGTAACTCTTGTTTTCTTCATTTTAAATGATTTGAATTATGATCAATAAGTCCCCGCCAATCGTGCTATACTCTGGCGTACATTCGATCTATTGATTTCGATCGAATTAAATTTAAGGGGTCAACTGGCAAGATTAAGATATCTCTCACATAAACTATCATCCGTCGTCGTGCAAGATTACGGACCCAACCTAAAACGTTCGATATGACTCTGATCGTTTAACCTTTGGCTTGGGTGGAAAATGTTTGGAGAGTGGAAGTACTCGTAGAAGAAAAAGGCATTTGGGGTCTCCCTATCGTCAAACTTGCTGCTTCGTCGACCAAGATAAATTTTTGTTTGCTAACATATTAATCGTTAGAGTGGCAGTTAAGATAGTTCATGCCAGATGTACTTAGTTAGTATGCTAGTGCAAACGAATAGGATCGCAGACGATCTGATGCGATGACAGAACAACTGATCGGACGTCGGTGGTACCAAGAGGTCATTGGGATGTGGGAATATTGGCCCAATATGAGAATTTCCAACGAGATCAAAATAATTTCACAATGAAATTATTGTTGATGACTTAATCGTTCGTGAGCATCGACGTTCAGACAGCTTAGAAAAAAACATGATCGTTTGATTGACAGGATCGTTCGAGGGATGATGTATTGAGTGTTGTGGAGCTTTACTTTGAAGCTTGCGAAAGTGGAAGATACAATTTTCTGTCAAGATGATTTGATTGTTAGAATGCAAATTTAATTGAAGCAAAAAATACAACCACTTGCAGAACGCAGTCAAAAGGACGAAATTTATTATAAAAACCAATTTTAATCCATCCCATTCATAGCAACGCTGCGAACTGCAAACATTTATTTGGTTAAAATGATTGGACAATACACTTGACAATTGAATAAAATAACTTGAATGATTTAAGCAGATTTTGAAGTCATTTTTTTTTTCTTTTAATTTTTAATTCACGATTTTTAGCAGTTCCTGTTGACTTTTATTCGTGATTAAAATTCTAAGAAGAAATCAAAATTTTAAAACGATACATAATTATTATTGCTTTAGATTCAAATATTTAATAAAGGGTTTTCCAATAAGAGGTGTTATTTTGATATTAAAAGAAAAATGCCATTTTTTAATATAAATGATCGGATGTTTATTTCATTATAAAGAGGAAGGTATGCCGTTAATAGTGAAAAATAACATCAGGCAAATTACCACCACGATCACGCTTACAGGACCATATCCTTTTCATGAAATTTTCCATAACCAATTCGCAAAGTGGCTGCCCTATGTCCTCGATAGCCTCACGAATTTCATTTTTGAGGTCTTAAATCGACGCTGGGCTGTTGGCGTAGACCTTCTCTTTCACGTTGCCCCAAAGGAAGAAGTCGCAAGGTGTTAAATCACAAGATCTTGGAGGCCAATTGTGATCACCTCTTCGAGAGATAACACGGTCCGGAAACTTTTCCCGTAATGGTTTTCTTTGCTTGTGTGGCACGTAGCGGCGTCTTGTTGGTAGTAAACGTTGTCCAGATCAATACCATCTAATTCCAGCCATAAAAAATCATTAATCATCTCTCAATAGCGCAACCTATTTACCGTAACTGTTGCTCCAGCCTCATTTTCGAAAATGTAAGGTTCAATGACTCCGCCGGACCATAAACCGCACCAAACAGTCACACGTTGAGGATAGAGAGGCTTTTCAACAATAACTCTTGAGTTTTCCGAGCCCCAGATGCGACAATTTTACTTGTTGACAAAGCCACCGAGGTGGAAATGGGCCTCAACACTCAAGATGATTTTTCGATGGAATTCCGGATCATTTTCATGCATTTCAAGGATCCAATCAGCAAAGACACGACGTTGTCGATGATCGACCGGCTTAAGTTCTTGTGTTAACTGAAATTTAACATTTAAGCCTTAAGACCCAAATCTTTATGCAAAATACGGTGTAATGACGTTTGTGGAATGCCTAATTCCAAAGAACGACGAGGAATGGACAAACCTGGGTTTTCTTCAAGACTTTCGGCTACAGCAGCAATATTCTCGGCTGTTCTTGAGCGACGTTCACGGGTTTTATTCTTCACATCACTTAGTTGTCCTAACAGCTCGAATTTTTCCAGCAATTTCTGTATTGCGGTCCGACAAGGTGCTTCACGACGACCCAAAAATGTTCGAGTTTTCCGAAGCGTCTCTGACAAATTTTCACCATTTTTATAGTGGATTTTAATAATTTCAATGCATTGTTGAAGCGTGTATTGTTCCCTTTTTATTAATGGCGTAGTTTTTACTTGTCAAATGTCAAAAAATGACAGCTTCAAAAGTGACATCTACCGAAATACCGCGGGCTATTCAAAATAACACCTCTAATTGGAAAGCCCTTTGTAACCAAAAAATGATATTCTATCTTGTTTAATCCTAACATTCGCTGCATTCGATTTATGTGGTTCATATTTAGAGTCAACATTTCGTAGTGACGTCGTCTGAAAAATCAATTTAGTCAAGATTTCAATTATTGAAACTTACCGACCATTTTTTTCAGAAAAATATATCTGTAGATTGTTAAATACTTGGGATAAAGTTGTAGAATAAGTACAAAATTTGAATCTTCTTAAATTTTAGTCTGTTTTCGCTTACTGAGTACAATTTTCTTCAAATAGGACCCTCACTGTATAAACACTAAATATTTGATTGAAATTGGATAAACTACAATCGCAAGTCTCGAAAAACAAATAAATACGCCCTATGACATATGCAGCAGCACTTAGATTGTACGTCTAATATTCTTTACGTAGAGACGTCTTTTGTTTATTGCTCCTGTCATTGTTGATCAAAAATTAAACAATGTATTTAAGCGTCAATTGAAAATTAATTTTTTATTCGGTCGAGTTTATTATCACAGCGGTCAATTGGGAATTGATTTTGAAAAAGTTCACCGTTCATTACATCGTTGCAATTACGGTTTCAGAATTCCCGGCTTTTTCTTCTTCCCAGGAAGGTGAGAAGTCATTCCCGGGATAGGCCTAAATTTGAAAATAATTAGTGTCAGTAACATTTCAACATGACTGTCGTTCCCGGACGCCGGGAGTACATCGAAATTTAAAAACAATATCATTGCTACAAATAAATGTAATTCTCAAACCTTACAGTATTATGTATGTTTGCATATATTTATGTATAAAACTATAAAAAAAATTGGATAAGCTATAACATAAAATTATGAATGATAATATCTTTTTATATAATATTTAATCTTCTTTGTAAGTATATTTTGCTACATAAAATTAAATGGATTCAAAATAACTAAACATTTTGCAAATAGGTCTTCCAGAAACATAAGCGATCTTTACTTTCATCACTAATTCTCGTTCTTAGCTTTTATACAAAGAATCCTGTTGCAGTAAAGGCTCTTTCAGCTTCTTTTTATATTGGCGGTATAGTTTTCATAGCTTAATTTAATTATGTTCGGTAGCATCAAACAACAAAAATTCCTGCTTTGCAATCTTACTGAAGCTGAGGCTGCTTTTGATATTGCCAAAACGTTGAATCTTTGTTTTTGACTGGATAGCCTTGTTAGTTCATCTTCTGAACTCTCTTTTTCGGAAAATAAAGAGTTTGACAATGGTTCACCTTCCACGCAAAATGGCCTGGTAAGCATTTTTTTCCCTTTGTGAATCAACGTGCTTTTAGTCTATAAACATGGAAGACCAGTAACTGCAGTAGCGTTGTATTTCTTGCCGCAATTTACATACTGCCTTAACCCAACCCTATTGTAACCCAGTTGATGACTTGATTAAATTAACCTATCGATGTCGTATGTCAAAGGCATCTTCGACGAAGACCAGCCCGCTACAAAAATTTGACATCGGAAGGCTCCAAACGGGGTCTGTTACCAAAAATTTCACGGAGACCCTCAACAACCAGCTGGCTCACATTTTATCAGACGCATCCTTAAGGACGAGCAATGAACTCTGGATGGAAGTGAAAGCGGCTATTAGGACCGTGGCAGAACAGATGATCGGACATCAAGCCCGGCGCAAGAAGAATGATCGGTTCGATGATGAGTGCCAGAATACGTTAGATAAAAAGAATCAGGCGTACAAAGAATATGTAGGTAAAAAAAAAACCAGGACGAAGAGGGAACACTATGAAAATCTCATAAGAGCAGCAAATAACATAATTAGGATTAAGGAAAGAGGATGCTATGATGACCAATTGTATAAATGTAAGTTTATCAAGCAACAAGACAAGCATACAAAGTAGTGAGAAGCCTGAAACGTGGTTACCATCCCAAAACCACGCTCTGTCGTGATGACATCGGCAATATCATCGCTGATTAAACCAAGATTAAGGAAAGATGGACATCATATTTCAAGAACCTCCTTAATCCTTTGCACATCTCCAGAACATCGGAGCCTATAAATGTCTGCGGAGAGCTTCCATTGGCACCACCAACTCTGGATGAAGTTTGTTTTGCCATCAAAGCCCAAAAGAATAATAATGCGCTGGGCATCGATGCGATTCCAGTGGAGCTCATCAAATATGGTGGCAGTTCATCAAGCTATTCACAAAGTCATACAGCACATTTGGCAACAAGAGCATATGCCGAAAGGGTGGAGCCAATCAATTATATTCCCTATCCAAAAAAAAGGTGACAAGCTACAGTGCGAACATTATAGAGGCATATCACCACTTTGTACGGCATACAAAATATTTTCTAAAATCTTAGAAAATAAAAACGGATCATACGCCAACAGTATTATTGGGGAGTATCAAGGTAGTTTTAGAGCAGGTAGATCAACAATAGACCAATTGTTCACAGGCAAGCAGGTACTTGAAAAATGCTGGGAGTTCAACATAGACGTACACCAAATTTTCGTTGACTTTAAGCAAGCATACGACAATATTGATCGTAACGAACTGTATTAAGTAATGCTTTGCTTTGGCATCCCAGCCAAACTAGCTTGTCTTATCAATATAACAATGACATCGACGACCTTCCAAGTCCGCATCAATAATCAACTCACCAATACCTTTGACACAAATATCGGACTAAAGCAGTGAGATGGGCTGGCCCCATTGCTATTCAATTTGGCACTGGAGTACGTCATAAGAATGCTACCTGTCGATACATGAGGTACATTACTATTCAAGTCGAGTCAAGTAGTAGCCTATGCGGACGACATCAACATTTTGTCACGGTCATTAACAACTGCCAAAGAACTTTTCCTAAAACTCAACAGGGAAGCAAAACTAGTAGGGCTACAGATCAATGAAAATAAGACAAAGCTCATGACGCAGTCGAGAAAAAATACGTCAAATACACAAAATATCACACTTGGCAAGTACAGTATCGAGAATGTTAGCGAATTTGTGTATTTAGGCGCCAAAATAACGAAAATGGGTACTGAAATAGACGAAATATGCCGAAGAATACAGCTCGCAAATAAAATATTTTATTCAGTTTTCACGATCTTGAAGACCAGTTACATACACAAGAAAACAAAGCTCCAAGTATAGAAATCTGTGATAAGACCTACAGGTATGTTATGCTATGGGTGTGAAACATGGACCCTAACCCAAGCATCTGCAAATACATTGAACGCATTTGAGCGACGGGTCTTGAGGCGAATAATAAGAGCAAATCTAGAAGGGGACCAATGGCGAATCGGACATAACCATGAGCTGTATGAAATTTTTGAAGAACCGGTGGTCTCAACGATTTTAAAACTGCGGAAACTGCAATGGGCTGCACACAAAACTGACGTTAGATAGGAAGCCATATGGCAGCAGCACTTATTACCACACACATGACCATTAGTAGGCCGACTTTGCTGGCTAACTTAAATGGCGGTATATGAAGAATAATGGAGAAATTCTAAGTTTTGTACGGTTTTGAGGTGGATTTCTACAGTGAAATCCTGATGGCCCGCGAAGAACACAATAGCGCTCCTAGTGAAGTGAAAATTATTTCAGTTCTTATACCCGTTTAGTTATATCGCCTTCCAAAGTGAATTTATAGGAGTTCAAAGTCAAAGTCAAAAGCGCTTTATTTAATACCAATCGTTATAAATTTTTAAAAGAACATAAAGCAAAGTCCAAACAATAAAACTATAAAAAACTTAATGGCCCGAATGGCTCTCTAAATTTATACGTTATCAGTTAAACACATTTAATGAAAAAAATACACTTGCAAATTTAAATTAATTAAGATTATTAGATATTTTTTGATTCAATTGGAAAAAGGAGAAAAAACCAACAAGCATTATTCAAAGATTACTTATACTACTAACACGACGATGAACTTACATCCTATACCTAATATGTTACACCCTAATTCTAAATAAGTTCAATTAAAAAAAAAAAAAAGTTACCTTATATTGAAACCTATACCTAATTTATAATACAAATAAACAACAATACAATGTAGCAATAATGAGATGAATCTAAAAAACTAAGTAACGAGAAAAAGCACAAAAACAGAAAATAAACACGAATAATTTAGACTGTCATTCAGTCACCAATACCTAGATTGTTCCATCTCAGCTCGACCAGCCTCAACGAATCTAGCAAATGAGTATCTCCATTGGAATTGTTGGTCTCGTGAACTCAGATTCGGAGGATATTTTATCTTCTTATCGGTGGCCCCTCGGTATATGTGATATATAATTGGGACGCCGTCAGAATCAAAAACATATCGATTCATGTCCAAATACACGAATGCTTCTGGAGGAACGAAGCCAGTAGTGAGGCAAGTCACAATATACCCGTCTGTAGGGTGGAACGGCTGTGAAATCCAAGGGTTTTCACTCACAGTTACAGATCTTGCGATATGATTCCGAAGAAGTTTCAATATGAAGATATCGACTCTTGTCACTTGAGCGGTTTGATAAATGTTTCTATTCGATATATAGTGCTTCAAATCCGTCTCAGGCTTTCTGTACAAACCAGTACATGCACGAAGACATTTCCTTTCGAAAACTCTTAATCTTTCCATTGTACTAGCACTCTGGTAGTACCAGATCTGGCATCCATATGTCAAAACTGGCCTAACCAGGGTCTTGTAACAAATAACTTTGACTTTTTGATCAATGTATCTGGAATGAAAGAGTCGCCGAAGGGCCATAGCTACTTTTAGTGCTTTACTGAGCATGATTTTGACATGTTCAGTATAGTACAGATACTGATCGAGATGAACACCGAGGTATCGAGCACAGGATTTATGTGGAACCCGTTCTGAACTACCCTCACCAGCCATAATGTGGAAATCCTTCCAATTACGTTTCAGGTCTTGACTGGCCTCCTGCAGGGTTGTCCGAAACAAAATTGTTTCGCACTTCTGCGCATTGATTTTCATTCGCCAATTGTCGGTGTAGAGCTGCACATCATTAAACATTTTTTGAAGATTGCTCTGAACTATTGTAGCTTTTCAGTCTGCCGTATAGATGATCAGATCATCAGCAAACGCTACCAATGATCGCGTTGGCGAGACATTAAAATCAAAGCTGTTCAATAGCTTGCGAATGAATATTTAGAAAAGCAGGGGCGCAGTAACTGTTCCCTGCTGTAGACCATTCAAGACCTTGAATTCGCGTATTGTTGTCAGATTTCCATCAGTTACATCAAATGATTTCCCGTATAACATATTACACATCATGGCGACAAGGTGTCTGGGGAACCTGTCCTGAAGAAGTTTGAAAACTTGTCCATCTAACCACACCGTATCGAAGGCTTTCTCCATATCAATGAGACATGCTCCAACACATTCTTTGTTGTTTAGTTTCCAACAGATGTCTGAGTTTACTTTCGTTATTGCATGTATGGTCGAATGCCTGGCACGAAAACTAAATTGGCAATTCGGCATCAACTCATATTTCTCAATGTGGGCGTTTAATGCTCTGTTGAGTATCACTTCAAACACCTTGCTGATGTTAGGCAGCAAGCTGATTGGGCGATAGCTTTTGGGGCATGAAGATTCTTTTTCTTTCTTCAAGATCGGAAATACCTTAGCCTTTTTCCACTCATTTGGGAAATATGAATTGTTCAACATGTTGTTGAACAATATGCAATAATTCCTAATAGCAACCTCAGGCAAATGTCGGAGAACTATGTTTGGAATACCGTCCGTACCACATGATTTTTTGTTGTTTATTCTGCGAAAAATGAAACGCAAGTCTTCATAGCTGACAAAATAATCAATAAGATTCAAGCTCGGTATGAGGTCAGATGTTAATGTTTCATCGAAATGAAGAATTGATTGGCCGTTCAGGCTTGATTTGAAGTCGGAAACTTTTGCTTCAACGACCTCCGAAAATATTTCATTCCTTCTCACTGGGTTTGGCAGATGAACCAATTCAAAATGTGTTCCAATCAGGGCAAGTTTCTGCAATCCTTCACATATAATCCTGTTTACATTTCTATCCGGAGTCGTACTAGCAATTTCGATACCAGCTCTATCGAGAAAATTGATCTCATCACTAGCGACTTCAAGTTTCGATACCTTCACTCGAGACTTCCTGCGGAATAAGCTATTCACTTACGCGAAAACGCCATCTGGGTCCTGTGGGCTAATACCCCTCAGTTTTTCCGCCCATTGATTGCTGACCTCACTCCTGAGGTATGAACGGATTAAGTTCCAGACATTCTTCAGGTGTAATTTCAACAAAGCCAACGAGGGATGGTTGTAGTCCAAAAATCGTCGATAAATATTGTTGACGCGGGTGAGAAGAAGGTTTTTCAATCTTTTCAACCTTGCGATGGTTGGTGTTTCATATCCTTCAATATTGTTTCGATGTTTAATCTTGGGAACAACTTTCTCAATCGTTTCCAACGTCAGCTTCTCTAACTTCGACAAATAGAGATCTATTTCATCGTCAGTTAGATTTCTGTTATCAGGAACCATTGAGCAAGCGTTGCCATCATCAGAAGAGGGACATTGCTTCTAGTACTCCCGATTAAACTTCTTTTGAAACTTTCCCCAGTCTGTTTTTTTGAAATTCAACCGATGGTTTTCATGTTGAACTGGAATGAGGAAGAAATCATCCCTTTGATGATTGATTTCCATTACGATTGCGTTATGGTCGCTATCGTATGGAAGCACCTGCAGTTTCCGTTGAGGACTATTAAAGCTGAATTCAAGTCTTGCGTCAGCAATGCAGAGGTCCAAATATGAATTTGTCCTAGGGTATGTTGGGAACTCTGACCCATATAGGTTGCACCTGTATTCAATTTGGTTCTCTGTTATCCATGATTTCAGGAATACACCTCTTGGATTATTGGTGGCGTTTAGCCATGATGTATGCTTGGCATTCTGGTCACCGGCAAAAATATAATAATTATGCAGCCTGTTCAATTCGAGTATTTCAAACAAGGAATGGAGCTCCTCCTTGAACTTGAGAACATTTTGACCAGTTGCATAGGCAGAGATAACGAAGAGGTTATCCCCACCTGGCAGTGAAATTTTGATGACGGACACTTCAAGAAATTCAAAGTTTTTGAATTCGACTTTTTCAATATTTTGGGAACAATAGGGTCTTCTAACCAATATCCCGGTGCCACCTCCCCCATCACCTATTACCCTATCGTTTCTTATGAATGCAAAATCTTTGAATTCCATGGAATGCCATGAATTGAGGTGGGTTTCAGTGAGAAGTATGATGTCAGGCTTTTGCTTAACAGCAAATTCAAGGAGATAATCACGTCGATGTATAGCAACGATAGAGTTGACGTTGATCGATATGAGGCGAAGCCTATCCATGGGAATATGACTGGATGACAAGTTATTATTAGGCATTTGAAAGACCTAAACGCTGAAAAGCAAAGTTAATTTTTGAATCTTGTTTGTCGATTCTCTCCGATAAAGAATTAAGTTGCTGGTAAATTTTGAGAAGCAGCTCATTATTGCCACTTACATTATTTCCAGCATTTTCTGCTGGTCCTCTAGCGGCGAGTGCAAATGATACTCCGGGCTTGACGAAGTTGGAAGGTATGATATTACGGTGTACTTGTGTTTGCTTTGGAGCAAATTTAACTTTTGCATCTTGATATCGGGAGCATCCTCGATATGATGCTGGGTGACCAAAAACACCGCAGTTAACGCAGTATAATTTTTCTTTAGGCTCCGTCTGAGCCAATTTGCACTCACCGGGAGCATGAACGTCTTTGCATTTAACGCAACGATAGTGCATGGCACAATTGGCAGCCGAATGTCCAAATCTTTGACACCGGTGACACTGGTTGACTTCTCTTTTTTGGAGGCGTTCCCACCTCACCACTCTGATATTCAAGTACCTCCTTTGTTGAAGGGCACTTGGACTGCTCTTATTCGCAATTTGTACCAGGTAAAGTGGTAAATTCCTCCTTTCTATGGTCGACCTTCTTGTCGCAAAGGCTTTGACTGAAACAAAATCAATATCTGGTGCAGCCTCCTTGAGCACCTGAAGAAGATCGACCGTATCCTCTCCGCTGTCCAAACCCTTCAACAAGAAGGTCTGATTTTTTTCACTTTTTGGGGTATAGGTGAAGTGTGGAACCTCCCCAGAAATCAGCGCATCTTTGGCTGACTTGAAATCAACCAGTGATTTCGTCCTTATAGTTAATTTTTCGGCATTAACTCTTTTGATTTCGAAATTTGCCAGTTTATTTTCGGCTGCCAATAGCCGAACCATATCTTTCCCGGTTTGTCCGAACACGTTGATTGGCGGAACTTTTTCTGTCTTGTTGGAAGCTTTTTCAGAGGAACCAGCAGAACTGCGGGCTGGTTTTTTCTCCTTATTTTTGTTCTTTAAATATTGAATAAAATTAACGTCATTATCTTGATTAAAATTACCTCCGATGTTTTCTTCGATTTCCATATCTTCGGTTAATCCCTCCAGCGCTGCAAAATAATTTTGGCTCTCGTTGGTACCGCCAGCACTTAGAACTTCCTCTGGATTTACTTGCTTTGTACTTTTCTTCGGCTTTGTTACCTGTTGCCATTGATTTTGTGGCTGCGTCTTTTGAGGCTTCATCCCTTTCTTGAAAAGATCCTTGAGAGACTGTATCTCTTGCCTTAGTTCATCATTTTCTTTCTGCAATTTGGCCATTTGTTGATTGTCCGCTATTATTTGCAGCTTGCACCCTCCATCTACGGAGTTTTCTTCGTTATGTTTTCGTTTGGTGATTGTCGCCAGTTTCGTATTCGTCGTTTCCCCAGGTTGCCCCAACGGTGGGAAGCCGTCGGGCTCCTCCATACCAGCGGCGAAATTTTCTTTGTGAATTTGTTTTTCGTTACCAATCGAAGTAAAAATATTCGATAGAAATTTCCTGAGTCGATTACTTCGACAATATAAGATTTTTTCCGATAAAAATTAACTTCGGACTAACGTTTTTAAAAAATTAATTTAATTCTTGAAAACTTTTGACAGGAGCGATTTAAAAGACGTCTATACGCAAAGACTACTACGATCCATTTTTCAATTTATAGGAGTTTGTTTACATCTCAACGCTGAGCTATCAGTCGAAGGTGCAAAACGTGTGCTTCATTTGCTCATCTTGAAAAGTTTAGGAGTGTAGTGGGCTATACAAGGTGAATTTATAGAATGCACGGAATGCGTTTCGCACGTTTTTTATTCGGAAAATAGTATATACTACGAAATATAAGCATTTGCTAATGCCGCGGTTGGATGACAGCTACCGGAAGCTTGTCCATAGTAGGCCGACTAAAACATACGCAAATTGCTACAATATGGCTTCCTATCTAACGTCAGTTTTGGCTGGACACATAAATCGTATTGACAAACAACCGATACCCAAAAAGGTATTCGTTGGGAGAACTGAATGCCGGAATCCAGTGGGGAAACCGAGGAAACGTTAGTCTGACCCGGTCGACGAAAACAGTTCATCGCTGCTCGGATTTTGAAATTGGAGGACGCGGTCAATGGACCGAGACAGTTGGAGATGCTATTTGCAGAAAGCGAAGGCCCGAGAGGGGCTGTAGTTCTACGAAGAAGAAGAAGGAGTTCGGTGACAATAGTTAAAACGAATAGACGTGTTTTTGTTTGCGTCAAATATAATAAAACTATTAAAATATTTTATGAGATAATTGGAAAAAAAGGAAAGCTAGCATTTCCCGATAGGACGAAGGAAGAAATTTGTGCAAACATTGTATGGCTAGGAATTTGTCCTTTACGATTGAGGACAACGATTTCATTTCAAATGTTCACGTGTCAAAAATTTCCATATAGAAATTCGAGAACATTGCGATCGAGGAAAACGATTTCATTTTCTTTGTGTGGACGAAAATATTCACGTGTCAAAAATCTGCAAATAAGAATTCGAGAGCATAGTGAAAAACTTGGAATCTGTCAAAATTCCGGTACAAGCTAGAATCTGCAAAATCCGGACCCGAGAATGCAAGATTCTCCCAAATATAGGTTTGAAGAGATTCACCGAAAAGGAACTCCAAGAACTAAGTTACAATGTCAGTTGCAGATCATTATTTACCTTCAAACTCACCGAATGAAGTAATCATGTCAGAAATGGAAAGCACTTCAAAGCAAACCTTGGACATAGCGATTGAACAGGACATTGGTAAATTCAAAAAAGCAATGGGTAAATCAGTTTTTAAACCAATTAATAATGATAAATTTGATGTTAATAGTAAATTTACCTCTAAAGATTTTGACATACGAAATAGCTTCTCGCCCTTAGCAAGTGGTAACGTTATTCAGAATAATCCTGATATCGCAACAAGTTCTCATGGCTTCCGCCCATTTTTATTGGCAATATTAACGTTTTAACAGTAAAACTTATTTTCAAACAATCCTCTACGTGCAGGTAACGGATCAATAATTTTTGGCCTCGTTCCATAAAATTATTGTTGACAAAATCGAAACATTTGACTTCATTCTCAATTTAATGAAGGAAAAGAAACTAGGAGGATATTCCTTTACGCCTTCTATCAGACGTAACCCCATAGTAATCCTCAAGGGGTTGAGCGCTTTGTTCCCTATTCCCGAAATAAAAGATGACGTCTTGTCGAAAATTCCGGAACTAAGTAATTTTGAGATAACAAATTTATCAACAGCATGGTCTCGCCGTAACGATGTAAAGTTAAATATATTCAATTTTAAGTTAAGTTATGATGATGATCTAAAGAAGCTTCTAAAAATCAGTTTTTTACTCCATCATAAAATAACTTGGGAAAAATCAAAGAGGGGTGATCTGACACAATGCTACAGATGTCAACTTTTTGGGCACGTGGCGTGGATATGAAAAAGATGTGTTGCTTGCGGGAAGGAAATTTTATATGCCAACATAAGGGTAACAATAATGAGACTTTTAATAATCCAGATACTCTTCCCGTTTATTGCGTGCTATGCTCCACAACCGGTCATCCAGTGAACTTTTCTGGATTCCCAGAAAAAGTAACATTAAGAACAAAAATGGCAGAAAAACGTGTTGCAAAAGCAAATCCAATGTCGTTTAGTATTCCACCTAAAAAAAAATCCAAGTTCCTCTTTCACTCCAGCTAATAACAATTTGCTTTATTCTAATTTAAACAATGAATCCCTTCTCCACTTTGGCGTATCTCCTGTTACCCTAACAAAAAATCTAACGAATTTCTTCTTAAAACGATCTTTTGTTTCCAGAAGTACAACCTGAAGCCTTATTTAATTTCTTGATTAGCATTGCGAGCAATAAATAATTTAAAAATTATTGCAATGAACATTAATTACTTGCAAACTCAAGATAAGCAGATAAGTTTGTTCTTGACATTGTTTTTTAAGCGAAACTCGGCGAAGTGGAAGGTACAAACTGCAACTTACATATTACACAATGTTTCGCAATGATATTGGTAGAATAACAGTCATCCTTGGACAATCTTAACATACCATTTTCCAAATTCAATGTGAATTCTCATTTTTTTCTTGCACTTTCGCTTGTTTACATATAAATGGTACTGGTGGTCATATTCGTAAATTATATTTAAATTCTTTGTATATTCCTTGTGATCTCGGTCGATCATTTTTCTCCGATTTTGACCAATTATTAAATTTTTCAAACGAATTTGATGATTTCATTTGAGGACAAGACATTAATGCTAGGCGCCCTAGTTGGGGTGATAGTACTTTTAATATTGACGGTAGAATTACCAATTGGTTAATGTCAGATAACAGCTCTTCAATATCAATGCAGGCATTTCTAGTTTTCTCAGAGGGTCTTCTTTCTTAGATAATTTCTTGATTTTGATTTTGTCTTCACTTCTAAATGTTCAATATGTAGCACATCACTGTTTTCTCAATTGCAGCTCCTTCTGATCATCATGCGCTTTTTCTTATGCTTCCACTTGCTGATTTATATGCAATCATTCCTCATCCTTCCTTATTTCGCTTGTTTAGTAACGTTGATTGGTCTTTTTTGGCAAAGAGTTATCTGATCTTTTAGCGGACAAATTCCCAGTTGAGCGTGTATTTAACAACCAACAAATCGATGAGTCAATACATGTCCTCTCTTCTATGATTTCTTTAAGCATAGACTCTTTTGCACCTGCCGGAAAATTTAATATCTCAAAATATGACAATCTTTCCCCGTCAATACTCTATTTGATTCATACTTTAAGTAAATGGCAGCAAAAGCTAGAAAGAATATTTCACCAAAATTACAAAAGAGTAATTCTACAGTATATTCTTCAAGATGCGTCTTGAATTGAATACGGCGTATAAGCTATGGCTTTCTTCTAAATAACTTGAATGGCCGGATATCAACGGATTGGAATAATTCCAAGGATCCTATTAACTTTAATGGACAATCATATGTTCCTTCATCTTCTGCGTAGCACTACAGCCCCTCTAGAGCTTTCGCTTCCTGCAAAAAGCACCTCCAAATGTCTCGATTCATTGACCGCGTCCTCCAATTTTCAAATCCGAGCAGCGATGAACTGTCTTCGTCGACCGAGTCAGACCAGCGTTTCTTCGGTTTCCCCACTGGTCTCCGCCCTTCAGTTCCCCCAACGAATACCTTTTTGGGTACCCGTTCTTCGTCCATACGATTCACGTGGCCAGCCCATTGAAGTTTCCGCAGTCTTGCAATCGTTGAGACCTCCGGCTCGTCAAAACAGCTCATAGTTGTATCGAGTTCCCGATTGGTCCCCGTCTAACTTCGCTCTGATTATTCGCCTCAGGACCCGTCACTCGAAGGCGTCATATGTTACGAAGAATAAAAATGGAATGTTTGCTCCTCCTCTTATAATAATCTTTACAGTAAAAAAAACCTTCTAGTAATAATGTTTTAAAAGAAATTGTAGAGAGTAAAGTCAATTCTTTCAGTTTGGGTTTCAAAGGATCTTTTTTGACAATATTCTCTCTCATCCCACTTGCTTAAATTATCGTGATTTTTTCACTAGTTTTAATGAAATCCAATCCATAATAGTAAATCTTATGGTCCAGATGGCATTCCGATTTTAGTAATCAGGAAATATAGCAACTCAATTCCTAGACCTCTTGTCGTCATTGCAAATAATTGCATTAATAATGGTTACTTTCCACCTGCTTGGAAAGCAGCCACATTAGTGCCTTTTCCGAAATCAAAATCAAATGGTGATATTAAGAAATTGAGACCAGTCTGTCTTATTTCGAACTCAGGCAAAATTCTTGAAAAAATTATTCTGCGATCTTTTAAAATATTTTCTAAACCCATCATTCCTATTGAGCAATTTGGTTTCAAGGAATAAATTTCTACTGAACATGTAATCTTATCCATTCATGATAAAATTTATTCTGATTTGTGAAACAAAGAAGTTACAGTGATGAATACAATTGATCTTGGAAAGGCTCTCGATCCGGTTTGGTTAAAAGGTATAATCTACAAACTTTTAAATTGTAACTGCCCTATTCCTTTAGTTTGTATTTTTATGTTTTCTGACTAGCCGTAAGTTATCGATTAAAATAGGTAATCCCTACACTTCTTGAACTAGTTTATGTTATGGTGTCCCTCAGAGTTCTGTTCTTGGTCCGTCTCTATTCAATTTTCATTTGGCTGATATTCCTTGCGGTCATCAAAATAATATGAATGACAATTATAAAATGTTTCTTTACGCGGATGATATTATCCTTCTTGCAAGGGACACAAGTCTCTTAACAGCTTTAAATAAAAGTAATTTTCATTTTCAAGTGCTAAAAACTATATGTTTGATTGGGCTCTGAAAATTAACCATGAAAAATGTGATTTAATTTACTTTCGTAATGCTTATGGGAAAGGTCATAGAAATGCTCCAGCTGAAAGTAAACTACTCTCTTTATCAATTGATGGGCACAATATTGTTCTCAAAAGAGAATATTCAGGTATCCACTTACATCATGCGCTAAAATTTAATTACCATGTTCGGTCAATACAGAAAAAAGCAATTGGTACATCTGTAGTATTGTCACCTCTTCTTTCATGCAAATCTGTAAGTTGCAGTACCAAACTATTAATGTACAAAACTCTTATTCGTCCAATTATTACCAATTGTTCGCCTGTTTGACATTCTGTTTCCTCAACTGTTGCTGATGAAATTCAAATTTTCAATCGCAAAATCCTTAGAAAATTCTTATCGGAATACAGAAGGCCAAAGAAAAAAAATTTCAGAAACAGTATACTTTACGATGAGACCAAAATTAGGCCAATTCTATTTTTCATGATCGAGCTGATTATGAAGCGCTTAACCTCTTGGGGTTCTCATTATAACTCAGTTGCAAGGGAATTCCCTTGCAACTGGGTCAGGATCGAAACACACCCTTAGGGAATTTTGGTCGTTATATCTCTCCTGTCAAATCACTTTCTGTAGACAATTTTTCATTAATTACTCCTTCCTCATTAGATTCACATAACCAATTATTTTACTCACTGGGTTTTGAATGTCCTCAAATGACGTTTTATATATTCCGAAACTATTTCAATTCAATCTTTGACTCAAGATTATTGACTATGCACACGTTAACCTATCTCAACAATGTTCAATTATCAGATATAAAAAATCTATCAAATCTAAAATTCACCAAATCAAGGATTTGATTAACAAATATATTATCAGATTAAATTTTTCTATCTTGCATTCATGTAATATGAATTTTTCCCTGCTTACAACCAAAATAACGTCATCCCAAAACGATTTCATCATCATCCACCTATTACACACAAAATAAAACAACATTTCCACGCACTTTATGTTTTCTTTTCAAATTTCCCTCCCGCGCAAATACCACCCGCACAATTTCAACTATACCTAAACAGTAGCGTCTGGCAGTGCCCTTCATTATGAAAAATAAAAACAAACCAGCAAACAATACCCAACATATGATCTGCAAAAGTCATTTTCTCACCAACACTTCTTCATTTCTTCCTATCGCAACACTGGCTGCAAAGCCCGTGCACTCCACACACTCAAAACAACACGAAGGGGAACTACACCAAATGCAACAATGCACAAATGTCATTGTGACATCCGTCAAAAATACACAATGCGACGGCAAAATAAGAGCAAGAGTACTGACACCCAAACAGACGTGAACATCTGTCATTTGGAGGTTATGGCTTCGCAGAAAAAAAACCCGATAATGATATCAGCTTGCATCATATGCTGCGAAAATTTCATAATTTAGCTAGTAATCAGAAGGAAACTACTCACCTTCTTCATAATACCAGTCTTTCGCTTCGAAAACGTCGTGTACCGCCGCAATTTGTTGTCGATGTATTCCATTTTGATCTTAACACGTCCTTTTGTCTTCTTCCCGTTCGCGGGTGGCGATTTTTTGTTTTGCAACGATGTATAGCCATCGTCAACGCCGTCCGGAACGTTGCCGCCACCGGAGCCCGGCTGACCACCTACACCGCCGCCTCCACAACTTTCGAGTCCTTGGAGTTGTTGCTGTTGTGACATGCCGCCGCTGCTCGACCGGTGATGATCGTCATAACAATCGGAACTTGTCCGCTTCACGCCACGCGATTGCTGTCCACTCACCCCTAACGATTGGCATTGTCCGCTTCCCGCGCCACCACTTCCGGATCCGCCACCACCATGGCCCATCATTCCGCCACCGCCGGCTGACGAAGCTCTTCCCATGGACTGTATCAGGCCGCCGCTGGGCGGTCGTCCTGCCGCCAATGATCCTCCAGGATTCCCATAAATGTCAGCGGGGTCGGCAAGGCTCAGGCCAATGCCGCCCATGCTATAGTTCAGATTGTACCGCGAGTCACCCCGCGACGGATCCATTCCGACAAAGTACTCGTCCACGACGCTGACTTCCGGAGGACTGTCTTGGATTTTGGGATAAATTTTGAAGGCCGGTGCTGGTACCGTGTGCGAGGAAAATGCCTGGACCGCCTGGGAGCTGGTCGTGTGAAAGTATTGAGGACGAAAGGCGCTGACGACACAAAAACTCAAACGTCCCGGGTCTAGGGATCATTCGCTGCGAACCGCACTTAGAATTCGAACACAAACACCCGAACCGACAGTGAGGAGTTCAATTTCACGCGAGCACGGTGCTACTTCCTTGCTATCTTGCCCCAAGGACTCGAATCTCACTCTAGGACAACAATCTTCCGCACTGAGATCTTCGCGCAGTGGAAACTAACACCCGGCGGCACTTTGGCACAACTATTTGTTTACTTCGTCACTATTTCACTGCATGGACATTACTCGTCACGGCCACACATTTCCACGTCAAAGTTTCCCGAGTAGTTTTCACAAATTAGAATTTCTTCCACCGGGAATCGAGCGACGTTCGCGTTCCGCTCGACTGCACTATTTTGACTTTTCGCCGCAGATGTTCTCTTGACGGGTGACGTTTCCACTCTTCCACCACTGTCACAGGAGCTCGGGTTCGGGTTTTGTTTACTTATCACTGTGTCACTGTCGTCGCTTCGACTCAAGTCGATAACGTCCTCGCAATTTCCTCACACAATTTCGTTACTATTTAACCACTGGAAATTGTCACCTTGAAGGCGGGAAATTGTGTTTGAATCAAATCACTTCGTAAATGGCACTAACTGCAAAAATCGCTTTCAAAGTGCGTTCGGTCTAATTGGAATAAAATCCACGACAAACGGCGTCAATCTAATCAGAACTGCTAAAGCGGTTCTTCAATAATTTTCACACCTGGCTGCCGTGTCTTTGGTTCAGATCAAAACACTTGTCTGCTTGGAAAAGCTTCGAAAAAGATCGCGCTCGTCGTGCGGAGCCGTTTCGTTGTCGCGCCGAACACACAAACTGTACAAAACTTCCGCTCACAGCTGAGCACCTGAATCAAATAAAATTCGATTTGGGGAGCGCGCGCAGATTAGCAATCGCGTGCAGAATTGCTGCAAAAACATTCTCATCCCGCTCTGCCATGTGATACGAGATGTCTGCAAAGTGATGGATTTTGTGAAACGGCGGTAAGACTTTAAATGGGAAAAATGAGATAGCGTCAAATTTGCGTACCTTGTCCAATTGGAGTCCAGTTTATGGACTCACCTGGAAGAATAAGACAGTATGTAGCGGTGTCTCTTTCGTCAACTATTGGATGCTAATTATTTATTGCTGCATGGAACGTGGTTAACGACTTTAACTCTTATTGGATTTTTCGCGTAACTTCTGACTATTTACTTATTAGTTCTTCTTGTGGGTTCGCGATAAGGAGGCGTTAAGTGGAAATGGTGAGAGGTGGAATTTATTACTTTTACTGAGTGGGAGTTCGTTCCAGGGGTAAGTACCGGTGAGAAGTAAAGAAGAAAAGGTAGAAAATTAACTAGTTACCATTTACTGGGGATTTGACAATTTTTCAAAACAATATGGCTTAAGGTAGATCAAACTTAATACGATTTAGCTCCTCCCAAGAAGCAATCGTTGAGTAGTTACTGTTCGGGGGCGTTTTTAAGCTAGTTAGGGAATTTTTATTGAAACTATTGGAGGTAAATTCTGAGCCTGGAAACGAGTGTATATATAAAACATGTCAACAACACGAAAATATATGAATGGATAGTAGATTTAAGAGATAAAGCCAAAGGAACAAATAAAATGTCAAATTGGACAACTTGAGTTCATACCATATAAGAATTCCTCTGGGTTTCGAGCTTAAAGGGCACATAGGGTACGAACTACTACCCTCCGAATTTTTCGATCAAGATTAACAAATATCTTATAGACCGAACTGATTTTATGAAGATTTTAAAATATATTTGAGCGCTAAACAATGTTAAAATCAGTATTTATAATCAATTTTTCATAAATATTTACCATGTATCTTAGAAAATACTTCAGTAATCTGGGTTTCTTCCATACAACATCAATGGCTTCTATTCGGCTCAGAATACATAGCATATTGTAGTAATTGAGCACGTTCTCGAAAAAAGAAAACAGAGCCCCGGATGGTTGGTATCTTGTGATGCACTTAATTTTTAAATATCCGTCATATCAAAATCACATTCATAAGGACTTACACGAGCAATATGTCAGCTTTGGTAATCATCCAGAATTTGTTTGGTTTGCCTTGGAATTTGGAGGTACCAATACAAAATGAATAGGAAACGCGCACGTCACCATTTCATATTAGGCCCGCGTATAAACCGGCGCCAACAAAATTCGATCAAAGAGTCCAATTTCTTTGGAATTGGATTTGAGTTAAACCACGAATGACATCAATTATTAACAATTTCGATCAAAAATGCCGCAAGCAAACTCTGAAATGTTGAACAATCCTCGAAATAATCGAAAATAAATTCTGAACCCAAAAAAAACGGTGCCGTGAGCTAAAAAAATCAAGTTGACCTTTTCGTTAATTTTGAGTTTTTTTCTTTCTTTAATTTATCTCCCCCAAATTTCGAGATTGAGATTTCATCAATTTCGTTTTTTTTCTCCGTTGGTATAAAACTTAAAATCCACTTTAAGAATTTTGCTTTTGTTATATTAAAAATCATCAACGATAACCAATATGGCAAAACATACAGAAAAAAATCATAACCCAAAAGTCATAAATAATAACCAGATATCCCTATTTAAAAACAACAACAGAATAGTACCAACCAAGTCCCATCCAACAACAGTGTCACAACATTATGTGAATTCCTCAGAGTCACCAGTCGCATTGCCTGAATGGCACCAATGCAGCGACGACCCACATTGAGAACGCAACGGGAACAAGTGAAGACATCATCGCGATTGATGGGGATGACTACACGAATTCGAATCAACCACCGACTAGAGATGTGCGTTTTGCCACAATCCAATCAGCGAATCGCTACTAAAAAGTAAGAGTGCGCGTTTGGATAGCGAACAAGTGTCGTCAATAACATTATACAGGTGATTACGGTTATTACAATACTATCAACAAACCGAGTGGAATATTGCTACGAATTCTGGGAGATGTGATCTGGTTTTCTCGCGGATTAGACAACGCGGAGCTAATTGAACGGATAAACTTCGAGTGAGAGGAGAAAGCGCGCGATTAGCGGGAACGTGGTTAGCGGATAATTTTGAAGTGTATAAATTATTGTTGAGGGGTTTTGATGTTTTTCTTACTACGTTAATGACTTAGTGGACGATTTAAGATTTTTGACAGGGCGCAGGTGTGGTAATTCATGACAAGTGTAGTAATTCTAAATGGAAAAAGTTAGAAGGATTATATTAGCTAATTAATCAAGAATAAAAATGAAATAGCTTGCAGTTGCTATGTTGGAGGAGTAATAAACGGAGAGACCCTAAAGTTATCTGGTTGTGCATTTTGGAAGTGGAAGTGCAACCAAAGTCGGATTATGGTCACGGATGTGCATGGAAAACGAAACGGTATTGGTATGAATGCAATGGAGGAAACTGAGGAGGGAGTAAAGAAGTGGGGAATGTAACACCACTTAACGGTACCAAATCGCAATAAAGTGAAAACAGTTGTATTTCCCGTAACGGAGCGTAATAAACCTTTCGTGGACATGTTGGATGAGGGGTTGATCAAATGAGGTATGGTAATCAAATGAAGGAAGGAGGAGGTTAAGTCTCGTGGAGTGAAAAGTATTGGTGACATTCATAACTCTTTCAAAGTGATTGCCTTCTGCGAGAGGATCCCGATCATGTTCAATCTTTAAAGGCAAAAAAAACTAAAATTCCAGCGATATGGGATATGGATCCGTCTGATGTTTGAATCCAGTATATGTTGAAAACGAGATCTTCGAGCCTAGTCGTCGTACACGTGAGGAGTTTAATTTCAGAATCTGGATTTGACAAGTTGTGCCCGATATTCGATTGGCAGTTTTATTTCTTGCCTGTGTTTAATTTGTTTGTCGTATGTCCATCCAGAATTTGCAAAACTTTGACCCCTTTGCTGATGCAATCAATTGTGCTGATGATACTGTACAGGACGGACTTACGCACATAAGAATTCAGCAGAGAAATGGTCGAAAAACACTAACTACGGTGCCGGGCCTTTCCTCGGAATATGACCTGAAGAAAATTGTGCGAGCATGTAAAAGGGAATTTGCGTGCAATGGCACAGTAATAGAGCGTCCCGAATACGGTGAAGTATTACAGCTTCCAGGTGATCAGCGAGACAACTTTTGCCAATGGCTAACGAAATCTGGACTTGCGAAGCCAGATCAACTCAAGGTGCACGGTTTTTTTAGCGAGACGAAGGCGCGTATGATCGAACAAAATTTTTGGACATACTGTAAAGAGAATTTATTCATCATTACCTTCATCCATCCCAAAGATAAATTCCCTGAAGCAACTATTGATTGCATTATTACGTTCGACCGTATACCGCTATTTTGTTGATCAGTTGTTATTACTGCCGTTTTATTACTTTTATCCCTTCCTGTATTAGCGGGGGCTATCACCATATTATTAACAGACCGAAACTGATTGCAGGAATGAAAGAAGTGAATCCGTTCATAGTGATCCAATAGTATCCGATTTCGTTGGATCCGAAGATTGTTTGTTCCGTAACGTATGTGCTCCAAAATTGAAATCAGATAACCACTCTTTCCTTTCTTTCTATGCGGTGAATATCTTAGTGACGTTTTGAATATCACAGTCAACCAAAAAACAAAGGAATTGTTTAGGCGAATCTGATTTTCATTTCGTGTCCATGAAGTGATCGGTTTATGGTTCGGGTAGTTCAGCGATAGCAGAGTGTTCGCCTTCAGGTGATAAGTCTTATTTGCCTCTGGCGCAGATTGGCGGTTGGAAGTGAGTGGAACTATTCTCTGCGACGCAAAAACAGTCGACTGATTGTCTGCAACAACAACAGTGTGGGGCCCTTAAGTAAATACTATTGTTAAAATTTTGGAAGCCTGGATATGCAATGGATTTCCTACTCTAATACTTACTTTAAACAACATGTCAAAATAATCGAGACGACTAATTTCTACAAACGACTGGTTTAAATAATCGGTAGAATAACATTTAATGTACAGCAAGAGCGCCAGGAAGTTATTAAGACGGATCAACTCGTGAAACCGGCAAAATAGTCATTCAATGTTGTAAATGCCTGCTTTAGGACGCAGCCGACGGGCTTGCTATTTGTGTAATCAAAAAGTAGCTACAACGAAAGAAAAATTTGAATTCCAGGACCACCCACATCATCAGCGGGCGCCCGACGAGGATGTTTGGGTGAGTACCCTTACATTTTTGTTATATATATATATATATTTTTTCATATACATATTTTTTCCTATTTTTTTAGATGTATATATTTTTTTCATATACCTATGCTTTTTCATATTTGGTTACATACATATATCTTTGCGTTGAATTGCACAAGCGTTGTTTGAATTGTAACCAGTTAATTTGTGAAGAAATATAAAAAAAAAATAAGGATGAAGTGCTAAATTTTTAGAAAATCGGTCTTTCCTTTACGATAACTTTTGCCCGGGTATAGGACCCGGTACGGTGGCAGGCTGTCCACGAAAGACATGAGCCAGCCGCCGGGTACTTAACTAACCCTTCTTTGTTTCAGGTGACATCGCGGGTTGAGTGGCCCAAGCAGAGTGCCTCTTTATGGCTTAGCGTTATGCAATCGAATTGTATAATTCTATGGCATAAATTGGTCACCGGGGTACTCCCCTTCTGATGGGAAAGTTTATACAAGGCAATTTGTATGAGTTTTCCACTCAGAAGAGGAGTACCTGGCCACTGCAACAAAATATGGATTTATTCCGGTTGGGTGGGTTGTAATGTGACGCCTACGCCCAGGAATCGAAGTGATTCCGATCCCGAACCCTTGTAACCGGCCAGATGGATATGTCCTCGAAGTGCCAGCGGACTTCATCTATCGTGCCGATATCGTTGTGCAGAAAATATTTTTTTTTCCTGTCCAAATATTTAGATCCGTGGATATAAATATTCGAAATATAGAATTAATCCAACCCCGGCACATTTCGAGACATAGCCATCTGGAAATGCCCCTCCACCGTGGCCATCGAGAAAACTATGCCACTGGCGACATCGGGAGAGGTACATTGCCGCCATAGGGAGTGCCATTCCACACACAGATGTTTTGTCCGAGGTGACAACCGGAATTTTTGACAGCCACATGTCGGCTTCATTTTTCGTGGCTGTCGTCTGCTAATCGTGTCCATTGTCGTGGAATCAGCTAATGCATTTTTGATTTTTAGTATTTATAAGTGAAAAAGATAAAATTAAATTACACTGTTGTTTCTTTAATTAATTTTACATATGTAAATTAGGTTAGTGATTGTATTATGGCTTAGATGCGAAATATCGAAAGCAATCAAAAATAGCAACTGCTAATTGTTGGTTGCGGCAGATTCCGGTATTCGCTCTCGTTTGTGCCGAAAATATCTATAGAAAGGTAAGACTGCTAACGGATATCTCCCGAGTTCCGTCTCTAACCTCATTCTTGATAGAAAATCCCATGAAGTGGATCCGCCGAAAGAACACCGAAGGAAAGGAATCGAGACGGCGAAAGTGTTGCTGCCAAAAAGGCTTTTCAACAAATATAGAAGCATACGGTCAAGGTCATGACAATATCGACCTAGATGAATGGATCATCTTTCGTTGTCAGTACGGTCGTGGATCAAACATCGGATCAGGTTAGTGTTAAGATAATAACTATTAAAAGTCCGAGACGATTCAATAAATGTTTTGATGGCAACAATAGCGAAATTAGATTCGAACGGAGTACAAGTTCTTCCGGAAGGTAGGAATAAGACGACATCGCCACAAGTCCAAAGTTCAGCAGCTATTGCGAATGTGGCTGAAGAGAAAGCTGACCAGAAAGACGATCCAAATGAAGATTGGTGTGCAGTTGGTTTGGATGGTGGTGAATTGATGTGTTGCGATGAATATCCAAAAGTATTTCACCACAATTGTCACATACCAGCTATAGGTTCCTTACCAGATGAAAGTGAAACGTGGCAAGATTTGTCAGGTGTTAATTTAGCGGAACTGGCAAGTTCAGCTGAATGTGAAAGACATAGTGCAGGAGAACTTGGCGCAAATGAATTAAAGATTAGACAGAGGATATGTTTAAAATTATATTGCCAATACGAACAAAGTTTACCATTTAGAGAGCCAGAACCTGCAACAAACCCTGCATATCATGAAGTAGTTTGTCAACCTATGTCGCTAGATGTTATTCGAACTCGTTTGGATCCATCAAGTCCGAATCACTACAAAGACATTGCCACATTTGTAGCTGACGTTCGATTGTTGTCCAAAACTGTATGCTTATATTATCCGGAGGATTCCAAAACATATGCGCATGCCCGTTGTCTAGAACAATTTTCCGAAGAGCAACTGGCTAAATGGCTTCCTAAATGCGCTCTCGTAAACAAGTGTGAAACGAATGCAGATGAATGTCCTGTGAAACAAAAAAAAAAAAAATGCGCGAAAATTCCGACTGAATGCCCTTAGAAAAAGAACCATTTCAACTGTCGGATAAGAAAAAAAAAAACGAAATAAAGTAGATTATATTTGCTGACAGGAATAGTTTTAACATCGTAAGTTTAGGCGTGTATTTACGCTATCGCCTGGTGATGTCGCACATCGACGCATTTAAACTCTTATTACAAGCAAAATATTAATTTATTGTTTAAACATAACTATACATAAAGTAAGAAACCATTTTTATCTACTCGAAAGAAAGCATGAAGTTATTCCAAATATAAAATGGTCGTAAGAAAATTTTTCACCGGTCAGTTATTAATCATATGAATAAATGCATACCAAATTCATTTGAAACCTTAGATTATAGAGGTTAATTAATTTTATATGACAGAATGCTATCTAGATAATCAAAAAAAAAAAAAAAAAAAAAGAAAAAACGACGGAAAATCGTACTTTCGTTGATTTTAGGCATAACTATAAATTAAAGACATTAAAAGGTAGAACATTTACGTCCAATTCATACGAGAGATGACATTTATCAGAAACACTTTTTGTGTTTGAATTCTCCTTATTTTGGTTGCTTTTAGACGAAACGCATGTAGACGAAGCGCATGTAGACTGGCACACGATTTTATTAATTTGTTTTTATAGTTGATGTAGATGAGTGCTAAAAAAACAAAAAAGAGGGAAAATTTCCATTTAATACAAACGGATTATCAAACTGTAGAAAACAAGAGATACTATTACTTTAAGTAGAATACCTTGGTTAGAAATTTATATTGTATCGAAGGAATCGTTAGTTAGTATGTAGGAAAATTAGAGACTTGTTTAGCGTTAGTTATACGTTACAAAAACACGCGACAAAACCAGTCTACGAAAGAAGCAAACCAATATTTAATGTGCATTAGTAGATAATTGAAATGAATAGTCTTAATAGAGAAATTCTTCGTGATCGCGCTTATATACATATATTTTTGGGTTAAAATTTTGATTATCCAAATTGCGGAATGCTATATGACCAAAACATTAATAGTATAATTTGAAATCGGAAAAAAAAAAAATGTTTATTTCGAAACGAATGAACATTAATTATTAGAAACGACTAACTTCATACTTTCGATAATACAAGTATCGAAGCATACCCAGCTATAAATGCGAAAAATTGCCGAACATTAATTGTATGATCTTTAAAACATTTGTATAAGGAAAACGATTTTTGTTCTTTTGAAAAATATATATAACAACATGAATTGCTAAGTTAACCCACGACTTTCCTTTTCAGTGACTCTTCTTTTTCAGTGGGAACAGAGAGTGTAGGGTAAGTATGCCGTCGCGAGGGTAGGGTTTCGACAAATCCGCTGAGGTCGGTTTCGCGTCGCGCGCGGTACGCGGTACCTTTGATTGTTTCGTCATTTCCTTAGAGTAGTTTTCTTCGGTTTAAGTTCGAGTAGCATATTTTTCGGTACCGCGTCGGTGAATCGGTAACGCGCCTATGGGATTTTGTAGCGTTTTTTTGATTTGAGATCTGTGGATAGATCACATCCAGGACTAACGTAACGTAGGTTTCCCGTTCTGGATGAGTAATAGTTGACGCGTTTGAAAAACGGGCATGTTCAGGTGACTGAAAATATTGTAATTGAGCGTAACCCATTCGGAGACCCGCGACCGAAATCCTCTCCGAACTAGCTGGCCGACAAGCAGTCACCGCATGAATGGGTTACGGTGCACGGATTGGTTGACCTGTTGGTACCATCCGTTGGCACTACTCAGACTTAACGTCTAGAACCGATGAGAGGTCGGTTCCGCGTTCGATCGGAAAAGTAAGGAAAATCATTACAAATGGCGCCCAACGTGGGGCCAAAAACATCCTAAGGGGGAAAGAACTTCGCGTCTTCTGACGAGTTGGTCCTTTACGGAGGATGTAAGGTACTTTGGTACTCGAGTCCCACTATCAGGAGCAGTGGAATTGTGTGATACACATTAGAGGTCGCTTCACGTGAGTTGTAGCTTCCGCTCTCCTTTGTTTGATTTTGCTTTCGCGACAGAATCCTTCCGATGTGTTGTCCTAGGCTAACCCCTGTAAGGACCTCCTATTTTCTTGATGGAACTGCCAGTCTGGTGGGTTTACCTATCAGCATGGACTCTCAAGAAAATAGAAGGCTACCTTGCCTTTATGTCGCGGAAGGATTCTAACTATTTCTTATGCGTGTTAGACGAGTGGTATCGGTTCAACGTTCGGTGGCGTATGCTGGAGTTGCGAAGCCCGGAATGCTTCCACGCGTCGGGAATTTTGACCGCGTACAAAGTCGTTACGGTAGCTCTACCACTTGTCTCGTCGAGTCATTTAACGTAGATTAGAAACGGTTTGTAATGTATGTGGGTTATGGGGATAAATTTCGTAAATCGACCGAAGCACCCTTTCTTCGGCAGATTACCACGCACTCTCATTTCCCGCTGAAGAGGTCGACCACTGGAAAGGAAAGGTATTTCAAATCAAATTTTTTTTTCTATTTCTTATCGTAATAGCTCGCCACTATCGGCCACTAATATACATTTCTAAGTTTCCACATATATATTAAGTTAGTAGTAGGAGTAACTTACCTTGTTATTTTTTTTTAGGAATACCCATTGGCAACACACCCAGCAAAAAACAAAGATGGCAACGAAGCGGACCCCAGACAAGCGTTGGACCAGATCCAAAACGGTCCAACCAGCTAACTGCGGGATCTGCTTCGAAGACGTAGTGGAGGGCGTACACAGCGTGCGATTGGATTGTGGACATTTATTCCATCGTGCCTGTGTACAACAGCTCCTCCTCACGTCAGAGCTGTGTCCCTTATGCCGGCGACCCATAGATCGGTCTGCCCTAGACGTCCCGCTCGGAACGCCCCTACCAACGCGTGGAGCAGTGGCGAAAGGAGCTCCAGAAGCCGAACCGTCACAACCACTCTTAGACCTGCAAGGAGCAGTAGGCGGTGAAGTTCCGGCTGCAAGTGTCGTGTCCGAGGTGACAACCATGCCTTCCGCCCACTCCATTGACACCCTCGTGGCGTTGATGAGGGATATGTCGGAGAGGATTGGCAACCTGGAGGGAAAGATCCAGAATCTCCCGTTGAGCCAACCACCCAGCCGCGTGAGAACTCCGCTTGGCTGGGAGCCAAATCCCAGTGTGGCGATGCCCCACTCCCGACAATCCGAGCAATGGGTCCCACCTCCAAGGAACTCGGGAATGGATCCCAGAGCTCCCGAATACAGACCGCGACACAGTACCGGACCTCCGTTGGTACCTCCAGCCCCCGAGGCAGTTCAGTACCACAGGTCAATCGAGGATGTGATTCCCCCCGGGAACGCATTGGCACCTTTTCGAGACCCGACGCCTCGTATCATGGAGAGTTGGCGCCTGAACTTTACAGGGTTCAACGATATGATATCGGCGGACCGGTTCCTTTTCTGGATTCAGGCGTTGGTATCCAGCACCCTGGGAGGTGATTCCTCGGCCTTCCTCCGGCATGCACATCTTTTGTTCAGCGGCGACGCTGCCGACTGGTACTGGAGCTTTAAAGAGTCAACGCCACGTCCCACTTGGCACTCTTTCAGTGCAGCCTTCCGCAATCGATTTGAGGATGGCTTCACTGAGAGAGAGCTAAGGGAGCAAATAAAGAAACGGAAACAAGGCGCTCACGAACCGTTCGACCAGTACTACACCAGTATAGTGAGATTGAGCACTCGCTTGCGAAATACCACGCCCGAGGACGAACTGGTAGAAATTATCAGAGAGAATATGCGCTGGGATCTCCAGAACAGCCTTCTGCATTTTCCCATCAACACCATACAGGTATTGCGCCTCCATGCGCGTAGACAAGAACACTTGGATGAGCGACGAGGTACCTTCCGTCCACAACCTCGCATAACGGGACCAAATCCCCGAAATCATCACACCGCGGAGTTGATGGTAGCAGACCACCTGCTTGCTGATCCAGTACCAGTACCGAGGAGCGGAGCACCACCGGAGCTTGAGGACCCAGCCTTGATTGATCGACCCTCCCTTGAAGCAATTACAAGCCCGACAGTCTGTTGGAACTGCCGAGAACCGGGACATCGGTTCTATGCATGTCCAGCGGAGCCAACGCTTTTCTGCTACCGATGCGGGAAGGCCGACACATACGCACCTGACTGTGCAAATTGCAAAGGGCGAAAAAACTTGCCACCGAGTGCCGCGACCACCCGTCGGCACTCCTAAACCCCGGACGAACCAATCCAGATCCCATCACTAGTTATGACCCAGCTCCCAACAGGACTCCAACTCTGCTGACTCGCACCGCTAAACACAGTTCTCCCGAAGTTCCACAACCGACGCCGTCCTTCGCCGATGCCAACGCGCAAGGGAATGATAGCGAGGCGAAAGTTCCTTGGCATGTAAAACCTTTTCATGTCAGGCTGCGGAATTACTTGGCTACTCGACAGCGCATCTTCCATGAGGAGTTGGCCACAAATGTCCCACCGCGAAGCAAGCGAGCCACGCGTCGGATGCGGAGCTTCTGGAGAAAAGTCAGGCAGTCGAGAAAAGTGTTGAAGGACATATACTTAGACGAATTATTGAGGGAGGATGTCCGGCCATATGCGTCAGTACACCTCCTGCAAAAACGAGTATCAGGCTTAGTCGATACGGGAGCCAGTGTGAATTGCATATCTGCCGAGTTTGCAGGGGAGGTACTGGCAAAGCACGCGGACCAAATCCGTCATTTCACCTCCTGGTTAAGCACGGCGGACGGAACTCGTCACTCTGTAGTGGGAAAAATTATGACGGATGTCACCTTTAAAGGGGTAACTAAACCTATGGAATTTTTCATCATACCTCAGTTAACCCAGAATCTTTATTTAGGAGTGGATTTCGTTCGAAAATTTAACTTGGCCCCGGCACTATTTTCCGGTTCGACCCTGGAGTCCGTCACCACCGTTCCTGACCAATCTCAACCCACTAACTTATTACGGCATACACTGGATGTAACTCAGCAACTGCGTCTTGACTCGGCTATATCGGCTTTTCCATCGCACGAGAAAGAAGGTCTCGGGCGGACTGCCCTGGTGTTCCACACTTTAGATGTGGGGGACGCTAAACCCATAAAACAGAGACATTTCGCCATATCTCCGGCGAAGGAAAAATCGTTATATGCCGAAGTGGATCGAATGCTATCATTAGGCGTAATCGAAGAATCACAGAGCGCGTGGGCTTCCCCAGTCACCTTAGTTGTCAAGCCGAACAAGGTCCGGTTATGCTTAGATGCCAGACGCTTGAACGCCGTCACAGTCAAGGACGCATATCCTCTACCGTTGATCGAAGGCATTTTGAGTCGATTGCCTAAAGCCCATTTCATCACGAGCTTAGACCTCAAGGACGCCTTCTGGCAAATTCCTTTAGACCCCGGTTCAAAGGAGAAAACCGCCTTCACAGTCCCAGGCCGGCCCCTATATCAATTCGTGACCATGCCATTCGGATTGTGTAATGCCCCCCAAACAATGACGCGCCTTATGGATAAGGTGATACCACCTCATTTGCGGCACCAAGTTTTCGTTTACTTGAACGATCTGTTGCTTATAACCGAGACCTTCGATGAACACATCGACCTGCTTCAGGAGGTGGCTCTACACATCCGGAGGGCAAGATTAACCATCAACATAAGGAAGAGCCAGTTCGTGATGACGGAGGTGAAGTATTTAGGTCACATCATTGGGCATGGCCATATCAAGACCGATCCGGAAAAGACTCAAGCGATTGACGTTTTTCCACTACCCAAGACCACCAAACAGTTACGCCGATTCTTAGGTTTATGCGGATGGTACCAGCGTTTTGTACGTGACTATGCCACCATAACCACTCCTTTGACCGACATGCTGCGTAAGGGACGTAAATTCGTCTGGGAAGAGCCCAGCTTGCGAGCCTTTGAAGAGCTAAAGAAGAGTCTGACTACAGCCCCCGTACTGCACAGCCCGGACTTTGACAAACCGTTCTCAATCCATTGTGACGCGAGTCAACATGGGGTGGGAGCAGTCTTAGTCCAGGTTGCACAAGACGGCGAGGAGAGACCTATAGCCTTCATGTCTCACAAGCTGAACCCAGCCCAGCGAAATTACACGGTCTCCGAGCAGGAATGTTTAGCGGCAGTGTTGGCAGTGAAACGCTTCCGAGCCTATGTGGAGGGACACACCTTTGAAATCGTTACGGATCACGCTTCTCTGAAATGGCTAATGAGCCAGACTGATCTCAACGGCAGATTGGCAAGGTGGGCACTGAAACTACAGGCATTTGACTTCACAATTCGCCACCGAAAAGGAAGCCAGCATGTAGTCCCCGACACCCTATCCAGAATGTTCGCCCCTGAAGGAGCCGAGTTGGTCCAAGAGGACGACAGCCCCCAATTGATCGATTTGGACCATCCTGCCTTCAAGTCAGCCAGCTACACCCAACTGATTCACGCTATCCAGAACCAACTGCCCCAGCTTCCTGAACTGCGGTTGACGGATGGATTTATTTATAAGCGGATGGGACACGCATCCGGAGACCCCATACAAGAAGAAGAACAGTGGAAGTTGTGGGTGCCCGAAGAATTAACCACTGATCTTATCAGACGGGCTCATGACCACCCATCAAGTGCGCACGGCGGATACGGTCGTACACTTAGGCGGTTGAAAACCTGTTTCTTTTGGCCTAAGATGGCACAACAGATAAAAGCGTACGTAGCCTCTTGTGAGCTATGCAAGTGCACTAAAGCGCCCAACACCATTCTTCGGCCACCCATGGGTAAGGTTGAGGTCCCCGAACGAGTGTTCCAGCGCTTGTACATTGATCTTATCGGTCCTTACCCTCGATCTGCTTCTGGTCACACGGGAGCTGTCGTGGTCCTGGACCAGCTCTCTAAATTCCCTATCATAGAACCACTACGTAACATGCACACTGGACCTATAATCAGCTTTTTGGAGAACCGAGTCTTTCACATGTTTGGAGTTCCGGAGAAACTTGTCTCCGACAATGGGGTCCAGTTCACATCCAGCAAGTTCCGAGACCTAATGTCCAAATACGGCATCATCCACCAACGAACTGCCGTCTATTCACCACAAGCCAACGCATCCGAACGACTGAATCGTACGCTCATAGCGGCCATTCGCGCCTATGTCCACCCGAATCAGAGGGACTGGGATCGCAAATTGTCCGCCATCACTAGGGCGCTGCGCTCGTCGTACCACGCCACTACCGGCATTTCGCCGTATTTCGCAGTGTTCGGCCAGTACATGATCTGTCATGGGAGCGCTTACCGGCTATTGCGGCAACTGAAATCGCTAGAGGACCCAATCGTGGTTCTAGAACCGCACGAAAAGCTCCAACTTCTGCGAGATCAACTGCGGGAGAAGATTGAAGAAAGTAGACGGATGGGAGAGGAGCGGTACAACTTGCGATCTCATCCTTCTGGCTTTAAGGCCGGCGACGAAATATATCGTCGAAACTTCCGACAGAGCGATGCCACCCGACATTACAATGCCAAACTAGACAAGAAATTCGTGAAGTGTCGAGTCATACAAGTCATAAGCCCCACCCGATACCTCATCGCGGACATGACTGGTAAAACCCTGGGAATTTACCACGCAAAAGACCTTAGACGATGAAGTGCAACTAATTCCCACGAGAAACCTTGGCTTACCCCAGATCTCTGCTTAGACGAAGACCTCCGAATAACACCCGACTCCCTACTATATAGTCACTGTCGAGTCTTCACGAACATGGTTGTAGCCTATCCTTCGAAACCGACCTTCGACCCGCCACGGCCCTAACCAAGACCTTTTATATAGGAGACGGGATCGTAATTACTTCGATTTTGGGGGGGGGGGGAATGTGTAATGTGACGCCTACGCCCAGGAATCGAAGTGATTCCGATCCCGAACCCTTGTAACCGGCCAGATGGATATGTCCTCGAAGTGCCAGCGGACTTCATCTGTCGTGCCGATATCGTTGTGCAGAAAATATTTTTTTTCCTGTCCAAATATTTAGATCCGTGGATATAAATATTCGAAATATAGAATTAATCCAACCCCGGCACATTTCGAGACATAGCCATCTGGAAATGCCCCTCCACCGTGGCCATCGAGAAAACTATGCCACTGGCGACATCGGGAGAGGTACATTGCCGCCATAGGGAGTGCCATTCCACACACAGATGTTTTGTCCGAGGTGACAACCGGAATTTTTGACAGCCACATGTCGGCTTCATTTTTCGTGGCTGTCGTCTGCTAATCGTGTCCATTGTCGTGGAATCAGCTAATGCATTTTTGATTTTTAGTATTTATAAGTGAAAAAGATAAAATTAAATTACACTGTTGTTTCTTTAATTAATTTTACATATGTAAATTAGGTTAGTGATTGTATTATGGCTTAGATGCGAAATATCGAAAGCAATCAAAAATAGCAACTGCTAATTGTTGGTTGCGGCAGATTCCGGTATTCGCTCTCGTTTGTGCCGAAAATATCTATAGAAAGGTAAGACTGCTAACGGATATCTCCCGAGTTCCGTCTCTAACCTCATTCTTGATAGAAAATCCCATGAAGTGGATCCGCCGAAAGAACACCGAAGGAAAGGAATCGAGACGGCGAAAGTGTTGCTGCCAAAAAGGCTTTTCAACAAATATAGAAGCATACGGTCAAGGTCATGACAATATCGACCTAGATGAATGGATCATCTTTCGTTGTCAGTACGGTCGTGGATCAAACATCGGATCAGGTTAGTGTTAAGATAATAACTATTAAAAGTCCGAGACGATTCAATAAATGTTTTGATGGCAACAATAGCGAAATTAGATTCGAACGGAGTACAAGTTCTTCCGGAAGGTAGGAATAAGACGACATCGCCACAAGTCCAAAGTTCAGCAGCTATTGCGAATGTGGCTGAAGAGAAAGCTGACCAGAAAGACGATCCAAATGAAGATTGGTGTGCAGTTGGTTTGGATGGTGGTGAATTGATGTGTTGCGATGAATATCCAAAAGTATTTCACCACAATTGTCACATACCAGCTATAGGTTCCTTACCAGATGAAAGTGAAACGTGGCAAGATTTGTCAGGTGTTAATTTAGCGGAACTGGCAAGTTCAGCTGAATGTGAAAGACATAGTGCAGGAGAACTTGGCACAAATGAATTAAAGATTAGACAGAGGATATGTTTAAAATTATATTGCCAATACGAACAAAGTTTACCATTTAGAGAGCCAGAACCTGCAACAAACCCTGCATATCATGAAGTAGTTTGTCAACCTATGTCGCTAGATGTTATTCGAACTCGTTTGGATCCATCAAGTCCGAATCACTACAAAGACATTGCCACATTTGTAGCTGACGTTCGATTGTTGTCCAAAACTGTATGCTTATATTATCCGGAGGATTCCAAAACATATGCGCATGCCCGTTGTCTAGAACAATTTTTCGAAGAGCAACTGGCTAAATGGCTTCCTAAATGCGCTCTCGTAAACAAGTGTGAAACGAATGCAGATGAATGTCCTGTGAAACAAAAAAAAAAAAATGCGCGAAAATTCCGACTGAATGCCCTTAGAAAAAGAACCATTTCAACTGTCGGATAAGAAAAAAAAAACGAAATAAAGTAGATTATATTTGCTGACAGGAATAGTTTTAACATCGTAAGTTTAGGCGTGTATTTACGCTATCGCCTGGTGATGTCGCACATCGACGCATTTAAACTCTTATTACAAGCAAAATATTAATTTATTGTTTAAACATAACTATACATAAAGTAAGAAACCATTTTTATCTACTCGAAAGAAAGCATGAAGTTATTCCAAATATAAAATGGTCGTAAGAAAATTTTTCACCGGTCAGTTATTAATCATATGAATAAATGCATACCAAATTCATTTGAAACCTTAGATTATAGAGGTTAATTAATTTTATATGACAGAATGCTATCTAGATAATCAAAAAAAAAAAAAAAAAAAAAAGAAAAAACGACGGAAAATCGTACTTTCGTTGATTTTAGGCATAACTATAAATTAAAGACATTAAAAGGTAGAACATTTACGTCCAATTCATACGAGAGATGACATTTATCAGAAACACTTTTTGTGTTTGAATTCTCCTTATTTTGGTTGCTTTTAGACGAAACGCATGTAGACGAAGCGCATGTAGACTGGCACACGATTTTATTAATTTGTTTTTATAGTTGATGTAGATGAGTGCTAAAAAAACAAAAAAGAGGGAAAATTTCCATTTAATACAAACGGATTATCAAACTGTAGAAAACAAGAGATACTATTACTTTAAGTAGAATACCTTGGTTAGAAATTTATATTGTATCGAAGGAATCGTTAGTTAGTATGTAGGAAAATTAGAGACTTGTTTAGCGTTAGTTATACGTTACAAAAACACGCGACAAAACCAGTCTACGAAAGAAGCAAACCAATATTTAATGTGCATTAGTAGATAATTGAAATGAATAGTCTTAATAGAGAAATTCTTCGTGATCGCGCTTATATACATATATTTTTGGGTTAAAATTTTGATTATCCAAATTGCGGAATGCTATATGACCAAAACATTAATAGTATAATTTGAAATCGGAAAAAAAAAAAATGTTTATTTCGAAACGAATGAACATTAATTATTAGAAACGACTAACTTCATACTTTCGATAATACAAGTATCGAAGCATACCCAGCTATAAATGCGAAAAATTGCCGAACATTAATTGTATGATCTTTAAAACATTTGTATAAGGAAAACGATTTTTGTTCTTTTGAAAAATATATATAACAACATGAATTGCTAAGTTAACCCACGACTTTCCTTTTCAGTGACTCTTCTTTTTCAGTGGGAACAGAGAGTGTAGGGTAAGTATGCCGTCGCGAGGGTAGGGTTTCGACAAATCCGCTGAGGTCGGTTTCGCGTCGCGCGCGGTACGCGGTACCTTTGATTGTTTCGTCATTTCCTTAGAGTAGTTTTCTTCGGTTTAAGTTCGAGTAGCATATTTTTCGGTACCGCGTCGGTGAATCGGTAACGCGCCTATGGGATTTTGTAGCGTTTTTTTGATTTGAGATCTGTGGATAGATCACATCCAGGACTAACGTAACGTAGGTTTCCCGTTCTGGATGAGTAATAGTTGACGCGTTTGAAAAACGGGCATGTTCAGGTGACTGAAAATATTGTAATTGAGCGTAACCCATTCGGAGACCCGCGACCGAAATCCTCTCCGAACTAGCTGGCCGACAAGCAGTCACCGCATGAATGGGTTACGGTGCACGGATTGGTTGACCTGTTGGTACCATCCGTTGGCACTACTCAGACTTAACGTCTAGAACCGATGAGAGGTCGGTTCCGCGTTCGATCGGAAAAGTAGAGAAATTCATTACAGGGTGCGAAGGGGCTCCATCACCACCCGGTTGCCCTTCTTTCATTTGTGGGCCATGAGCTTCGTCGGGTAATGACGAAGTTACCCCAAGTCCGCCTTTCTTTTCGGGTTCCACTTGTTCTAGAAACAAGTACTTTCTCCCTCGGTGTAGTTATCTACACTTTTTGCGACTTCGGTCGCCTCTTGCTCAATTGACCACCAAATTCGTGAGTGCGAAATTTTTTGTAGTGGGTCCTCGTGCTGGGGAAATGAACCCGCCCCATGACACCGCAATGCTAGCCTGCCAGCGCATTCACGCGTCTCCAGACGAGGGCATTCTCGGCAGATATTGTCATCTTCTTCTGCCGAGGCAGCAGAACATCGCTGCAGTCCTTTACGGACTTTTGAAACTTTTAAATTCACTAAAATATGTTTCAATGGGCGTAAACGTATTAAATTTAACGATAATATCTAAAACATAGTTTGTAGATAGAACAAATATCTGCCTTCTTACAGAAAACTTAATGAGTTTTGGAAAAGTTATTATCTAAATAAAATATCAGGAAAATAAGAAGCAAATTTTTGTTTGTCCACTTCACTTGAAGTAACACTAGACCAGAGCTGGTTTTAATGGGGGGTGCGAGCCGGAGCACTACCCTAGGAGCGCCGGACAGGGCGCCCGGGGTTGGGGCACTGCATGTCCGCTTTCGATCAAATAAGAATTCATGTCTCCATACAATCAAAAAGATTATTGCATTGCATATAGTGAATTATTACAAAATATTATTTTGCCTAAAAAGTATTTCTAAAGGTGATAACACTGCCCTAGCAAAAAATTATGCTCAGCATTGTGCACTCATATAATATCAACACAGCTTATTTACCCTGTGGTGCCAATTTTTAAATTTTTCCATGTTAATGGTATGGTATAGTAAATGTAAACAATACAGGGTCTGAATAATAAGTAACCGGACTGACCTCAGGAAAGTTTTTATTGGCAAAATATAAATAATTTTTCTTTAGAAATCTTCAAAGTAGTCCCCATTGGAGTCGATAACACGCTGATACCAGATTTTCCAATCCCCGAACGCTCCCTGGAAGCCCTCGTCATAGAACGTTGTCCAGAGTCCCGAACCGCGTCCCCTTAAGGTCTCTCTTGATCTTGGGGAACAGCAAGTAGTCCGCTGGTGCCATATCCGGGCTATAAGAACTCTGGTTCGGTTTGCAGTCGATCAAGGATTTCCGAACCGACAGCAACACGACGCTCCTTTTGCTCATCAGTCAGGTGTTTGGGTACCAGCTTCGCGCAGATCTTCCTCATGCCCAGATCGTTCTTAATAATGTTGTGAACGGTCATCTTATCAATTCCAACGTCATCTGAGATAGCCCGAATGCTCAGACGACGATCACTGTTCAACACATCACGCACTTTTTGCACATTTGTGTCCGCGTGACTCGTTGATGGAGGACCGACGCGATGTTTGTCATGGACGTCATCGCGGCCCTCCCGGAAATTTCTGTGCCACTGAAACACTTGAGTTCTGAACAAAGCATCCTCACCGTAAGCCTATTGAATCATTTGAAAAGTTTCCATGGCCGTTTTCTTGAGTTTGACACAAAATTTGATGCTAACACGTTGCTCGATTGACGACGTAACTGAACACGCACTCCGCTCTCGCTCGATGCTATCTCTCCAAGCGCTTGGAGGCAGCTGCTGCAGCCTGGTTTCCTTTACCTAGACCCCCACCACCACTACAGCACCAGATACCCGTTAGCAGACGCTTTGACGACGCGGGGCAGGCTCAGTCCGGTTACTTATTATACAGACCCTGTATTTCCGAATCACATGGACTTTTTCTATGTCTACATGACGATTTTTTTCTTTAAAAATCGGGCCTTGCTTTGTTGTGTGAGCAGACGTGTTTCGACTAGTTTGAGTCATCTTCAGTGTCTAAAGGATGTGTTGAAGGGAATGACTTTATATAGTCGTGGGATGGGTTAAGCGGATGGTGATCGGGTCAGGTAGTAAATTACGTCAAGTACTAAATTAGGCGAGGTAGAGGGATATTATGTTTTTGTTTTTTTCGCTTGTTGGATGTCAATTTGTTCTGTTACATCTCGTTTCCGTTTTCGTCTAAGAGTGTGGTCTAGTACTAATAAATTGCACCGGAATTTGTAACAAGTTGTTCGTTAATAATGTTACCGTCTGTTTTTCTATGTTTATATATTTCAAGCCTTTCTAGGATGACAAGTCGGTCGTTTGCTTTGTTTGTGTAGCAATTTCATAGACTTTGTCATAGCGTTAGGCTCATGTGCTGTAATGAATCACTCGACGCCGCTGGTGACCACTACTAATGCACCTTGCTGCCATGTGGCTTTCCATCTCGTGTCCGTTGTGACGTCTGCCTATCCCACGTCAGTTTTGTCGTGGGATGTCAAAAGTCGAGTTGACACAGCCACATGACGGGTGTGTGTCGAAGAACGAAAAATCCGTTTTATGTGGTGGGGAGTTTCTAGCCTTGTTTGGGGGGCTTCTACAGTGAAAACTCAATTAATTTCAAATTCATTCTTTCTCGCCATCTTCATTTTTTAATCGATCCCCCTTCCTAAGTGTCCGAGTTTTACTTTGAGCTGCTGTGTATGTAGTAAATTTTGTTCAATATAACCTACAAAATTTTCCTTGTCTCGTTTGGGAGAAGGCTAGACAGCGCACCGGCAGACAATTTTTTTCCGAACTGGTTAATGAAGTACACCTTCTCTTTAACGGTTATTCATTTTGGGACTCGGAGGATAAAAATGTAATGTGTGCTAATGGAACATGTACTTTAGTCAAAGGAAATGACAACTTCAATGTTATTGTTGATACGATGACTCCGTCGGACAAAGACAAGTTATTAGCAGTTTCTCTAGTAAGTTAAATCTATCATTTTGGAATTTATTATCGTCTTGGTCCGCCTCTCTAGGTTGTTAGAAACGCTGTTTTCTGATTCATGCTCCATACGCCTAAAATTTGATTATTTGATAATTGACTATAATTAATCAAGATTTAGTGTCTCTGACAACTGTTGAGCCCCAGTTCTTGTGGTCAAGGGAATAGCCACCTGAAGCAGCGGCCGCAGCCGGCATTGCACCATCTGGACATTTGTGTGACATCCAATAGACGCGCAGGTTTATTTGCTACAATAGGTTGTACGCGACTAAGAAGCATAGTATACTTGCCGATGCATAAGGAAGACAGCAAACAATTTTACACATAAAATAATGACCTTAATTATATAAAAAAGGTGGCTTGACGTTTGACCTTTAAGTTGAAGTCATTCTAAATCAATTCTGCTTTACAATCATTTGCAAAATTTGAAAATTCTATTCTATTGGGAGTATCTATGCTGAATTCATCGCGTGCAGCTTATGAAAAAAAAAACAACAAAAAACAACGAAAATAAGCTGATCGATAGTTTCCTGCTTAGTCTATATGAAAAAAGGAAACGGGACCGAACTACTAGGAACTAGTTATATTTAAAAATTAAGGTTCCTGTAATTTTTATGTTGCCACTTCTAACTGAAATTCGTTCAAATATAATTTTTGGGCTTTTAAACTGGGAAAATATAATCGGGAAATTGAAAATGAATACAACATTCCGAAATTTTTGTTATAAGACTATTGTTATTTCTCAAAAAGTTGCCTGAAATCAGCTTAAAGAGCGCCGGTGAAACATTTATCAAGATATCGCATAATTTTTTTTTTGTAAAATTTTCAAATTTATGAATTTGTGATACCAATTTAGGATACCTCTTCAACCCGTTATGCCTCATTTCAATTAATAAATAAATTGATGGATCTGATCAGTCGTAGTTGTATGACAGGTAGTGGGAATATAAATCAAAGAGGGTTTGTAAACAGAAGAACGAAGTACGGTTGAGATATTATTTAATTACATTTCAGTGGATGAGGGGAAATAATAAAATTAATTTTTGTATCGTAATGTAATACCCCTCAGTTTAAACATCCCTTTTCAATGCGAGAATAAACAGTTGATTTTTTAAAGAAAGATAAAAATATGTTGAAGATAAAAGGTTAAGGTAAACGTTTTAACAAAATCGTTTTAATTCCAAATAATAGAAATGGGAAACCAACCAAGAAAAGATGTCGACATATAAATTATATAAAAGGGTTATCCATTTCGTGGTTGGGAAAGTATAACCCTGCCATTTGACATTTTGTCCGAATTAAATGTCATTCAAAGCGTGTGTTTTTAGTTGAAGGTTTGCCATTTAGAAATATGGATCGTTTAGCAGTCGAAGAACGCGTTTAAATTATTAAATTTTATCATAAAAATGGTGATTCTGCTGTATCAACATTTAGGGCTTTACGAGCCAATTACGGTCGACGTAATCGACCTACACAGCAAACAATTTCGAACACAGTGAGGAAATTTAAGAGACTGGATCGGTTATTGATATTGCAAGGCCTGTGCATCATCGCAACATTTGTACTGCTGAAAATATCGCTGTCGTTGCTCAAAGTGTGGAGGAAGACCCGAATTTGCCGATTCCTCGACGTGCTCAACATTTGGGCTTGTCTTACGGCTCATTGTGGCGGATTTTGGATTTGGATTTGCATCTCCATCCGTACAAAATCCAACTCACTCAAGACCTTAAGCCTGAAGAACATACACAACGCAAAGTGTATGCGAATTGGGTGATTGAACAACAAGACATTGATAACGATTTTTCGAACAAAATTTTCTTTAGTGATGAGGCTCATTTTTCGCTCAATGGTTACGTAAATAAACAGAGTTGCCGCATATGGGGCTCTCAAAACTCTCAGGTGATTGCAAAAAGTGACCGTTTGGTGTACATTATGGTCTGGTGGTGTTATCCGCCCGTATTTTTTTGAAAACGATCAAGGAAGAGCCATTACAGTCAATTCTGACCGCTATGGACGGATGTTAACCGATTATTTTTGGAGAGAAATTGAAGATTATGAACTGGAGAACATGTGGTTTCAACAGGATGGAGCCACAAGCCACACAACAGAGGCTAATCGAGCACTTTTGCAAGAGGACGCGTAATGTCGAGATTGAGTGATGCCAATTGGCTCGCAAGATTCTGTGACCTAACACCTTTGGATTTCCTTTTATGGGACTATGCGAAAGATCGTGTTTACGCGAACAATCCTCAAAATCTTGAGCAATTGAAAACCAATATTCGTGAAGTTATGGCCGAGATATTGCCGGGGATGTGCCGAAAAGTCATTGAAAATTCCCTCAAAAGAATTGAGGCATATAAGAGGTCGCGTGGAGGACATTTGAATGATGTTGTGTTTCACGTATAATGGCAAGGTTCAATAAAAAATTTTGTTTTTATCTGAATATTTTATGTGTTTTCTTTAGCTTTACTTTCCCAAGCGTAAAATGGATAACCCTATATAAACAAAGAGTACTTATCAAACATTTACTATTATAATTACAAAGATGATATCAACTTTTTTTTTATTAGAAATGAAATTGCTTTAAATCAAACCTTTTGTAACATAAATGATTTGTAAATTAGAAGCATTAACATTAAGAGTGTAACTATTCAAAAATGTATGTAATATGAAATGGTTTGATATAAAAGGTTTAAGGCCTGATTTCATTGTAACTTCAAGTTGTAATTATATGCTTAGCCGTAGGAAGCAAGGGTTACTGAATTATTTTGTAATTTCGATTTAGTTCACTTTAAGGTCTTAAAGTGTGAAAATTAGTTTTCCTCCCGTTCTTTTCTTTTTCGATTTATGTTAAATTGAATCGCGTCTAAATTGTATTTGAGCATTAAAAATATGCAAAAGCATCTAAATAATAACATGAATTGCTAAATTTAACACGACTTTCCTTTCCAGTGGCCCTTTTTTTCAGAGGTAGTGGGAGTGCATGGTAAGTCTGCCGGAAAGAGGGTAGGGTTTTGAAAAATCCGCGGAGGCCTGGTACCTTTGTTGGCCTTGCCTTTTTTCCTTAGCGTAGCATTCTTCGCAGGCCCGTGCGCAGGATTGTCGTTTGGGGGGGGTTTTTGGTTAGAAGAAATAAAAAATATATAGAAAAATATTTTTTTTTAATGCATACCTCCATTCCCTTTCACCCTCTCCATCACACCTTCTTCGTCGCACAATGCTCGTGCGGTCCGCTCTTCATATTTCGTCGTTTTTTCAGATGTGCCACCAAGACAATGTATAGAACATCGGTATGAAGGGGCACACCAAAAATAAGTGAAGTCATCCTGTTAATCCTGTCTTTTCTAATTCGTGGTCAGCTCTCAGAGGTAAAAAAGGTATAAATTTGATGCAGTCAAAAAAATCTGAGTTAGGGTCAAATGCTCCTTAAGATGCTAGGTTGAAATATACTGTACTGAGATTAAATTGTAAGAGTAGCTGTTTCTTGAAGAATCTCGACGATAGGGTCAAAAAACACTCTAACATACTATGTTGAAATTTCCTGAACTGTAATTCAATCGTTATTCATTAAATGTTACTTTGTATTTCTTGGAAACCATAAGTGAGCTTGCTTCTTTAACAGATTCAGGCGGATTGTTGTGTGTACGCAAGGCATGATTTGTGGCGTCGTTCTTTAGGCGATCTATTGTTGCAAAATGTATTACCAATTGGTTTGTATTCCAAGCACTGTATTGATCCTTTTATGATGCAGGCTTAGATTTAAACATATGAAGATAAACTTAGCTCTCTCCATTACAATGAGTTGGTTAAAATTGAATGCATTCCATGATTGGTACACTAAATTGGTTGGCGTGACTCTTGGGAGATTATGTAGGTTTTTATATGGCGTGGTTAATATTCTGGAGGTATTAGTATTTTGCTTTGGTGGATGACTCCAGATTGCCACTCCGCACTGTAATTTCGACAGTAGGAATGCATTTTGTACTAGTAGTTTGATATTCTTGCATAAGCCTTCATATCTTCGTGCCAAGTCAATGATAGGCGCTAATTGCCTCCTTACGTTGTTTATATGCGGGAGCCAGGTTAGACGGTGGTCGATGGTTAGGCCGACCCATGATATTTAAATTCAAGCACGCTTTGTAGCTTTTCACCGTTAATTGTTATGTCAATACGTATGTCATCCTTGTTGATTTGTTTAATAATAAAATTTTGTCTTTGAAATATTCACCGCTAGTTTATTATTATTAACCATAGATTGTATGTATTCAGATCCTCACTAATGGTGATACCAATCGTATTCTTGTCACGCAACGAGTAAAGAAAAACTGTTTAATCAGCATATAATGTATAATGCCCATTTAGTCTGCGTGTATTCATTTTAAAATGCTACACAAATACATATACATGTGACGATTGTCATGATAAAGATCCTTAAATATTTTAAACATTATTAATTTTAATTAATTCGTCTTTATCCGGGTTAATTTATTTTAACGTCAATCGAAACTTCTACATTACAAAATAAATTCACTTTTCTTTTTTGTTTTTTAAAGTAATCTATGGTTTTGCAAAAACATTTAAATTTATGTCAAGTATTTTGATTTAAACAGAGTAAAACTTTCTGTTAAATTTTAAAAAGCCCATTCAAATTTAGAGTCGATTTTTCTATCAAATGTTGTAATTTGAGTTATTGATTCAATAATAATTTAATTGCTTTAATTCAAACAAAAACAATGAAATATATGTTCAAAAATAGTAATATTTTTATTTAAATCATTGTAGATCAAAGCAAAATAAAATCTTCTTCGTAGCACTACAGCCCCTCTCGGGCCTTCATCAAATACATTACTGCATATGACAAACGTTCACGGAAAATAATTTTAAATTTTTACTCTTTTAATAAGCTGATGCGCCGAGGTACAGAAAAGGATTCGTTCAGAACTACATCAACGTTTACGCTTATATCACGATGTATGTTTAGAGAAGCCAAACCGTTTAAACGATCTTCTCTCATTGTTGACCTCAAATAGGTTTTGAGACGACGTAAAGTCGAAAATGAACGTTCGTTTGATGATGTGGTGACCGGCAATACTGCCATAATTTTAAAAGTTGGTATACATTTGGAAAAGCATCCTTATTACAAATGTCGAGAGCTTCCAATAAATTAGAAACTGCTTTATCTGCTATGCGGCGTCGCCAAATCTTGACTTCATTGATCCAAATTTCGGATGAGTTGCTATTTGGAATGCGATGTGTGGTGTATCGACGCATTTCATCCATGCTGCTCAATAAAGCTTGGGACACACGTGCATTTTTTAAAGTTGCGTAGCTGCATATGGGACGCTTGGAAAGTACATTAGATATCCTGTAGTACATTCAGTGCTTCAACGTTTGCCTTGTTTGCCAAAGACAACTAAAGCAGCACTGCGCTGCGTATTTGTACATCCCCGCCAGCGGCACCCCTGTGGCGACTCAGTGTTCAAAAGCGCTTGTGCATTGGGCTTAAGAGTTTTAGGTCACTATAAACAAAAGGGCTAACGCCATCCCATAGAAAATGCACGGAAAATCCCATAGAAAATGCACAACTTTAATTTTGACTCCAGTTGGCTCTCTTCTGTTCCAACACACAGATCTTCTATTGCAAGCGGTTTGTGATTGATATGAAATTTTAGTCGCGTGACAAAGGACAAAAAGCTAATCAAAACAAAATCAAATTCAACTGTGTAGTGTGTTTATGTGAAAGCAAGAAAAACTATAAATTTATTTGTGTTTGTTTCACAAGTGACTGTAAACAATTCTCCGAATTGCGTGAATAATTTGATTCAAAGACATTCTCAACAAATCAAATACGGTTTGCTTTTCGCGGAAGTGGCAGCTGACAACTCTTTTAAAAATGGATATCCGTCAATTTTTCCATAAAAAACCTCGACTGGAAAATGATAATGTAAGTAAAAGCTACAGTTTATGGCCTGAAACGCACTGGATCGGTACCGCACGGCACGCACGGTACAGATGGTATTTAAAAAAAACAAAAATGCACTAATTTTTTACGGTCGGGACAGGACAATCCACAGTTTTCCTTGTAATCAAAAAGTCCGTACCGTACCGACCCAGTGCTCGCGTAGCTTAAGCCATACATTATCCAAAATAAAAAAGGTCAAAGTTTAAACTCTACTTTTTCAGCTTTCAAGTATTTAAATTTGAAAAGTTAGTGGGCTTAGTTTAGTAACTGAAATGTATTTATTTCGGAGTTTAGAGGTTTGAAAATATGTCAATTAGTATTTTAGCATTTTATAATTTTCTTCATTTTTTCTATCATAAATTCATGATTTTGTACAAGTAATGACACATGCTTGTCAGTCAAATCATTTCAATCCTTCGAGACTTTTGCGCAAAATTTTAACTAAAAACTAGCTACTCTAAAAAAAGTTAAAAACTTTTAAATATTTGTTTTTGACAAGATTTCATTCAAACTAATTGCAAAGTTGTATATAATGTAATTGTTTGTTGAATTTTATTTAGCAAATGGTGCAAGTAACTTCCAACTCTCCGTTGAAGAAGCGTTTAGAAAAAGAAACCCCATCTTCATCAAAATTTACGCCGGTACGTATTTCAAACAAATGCTTCCCGGGATAAAATTCCACTCTCTGATAGCCTCTGCGAGTCTCCATGAGTCTCGCACAGTCTCTAGAAATGTCTCTGACGTGGCTTACAATCTCTCAATATAACTTTTGGTAATTTTAGAGTGTCTCAGAGTCTCTGAAAATATAATATATTATTCATCGGGAGACTCGAAGTCTCTTGAAGGAAGATTAGATAAAGAATAAAATCGAATTTACATTACTTTTCAATAATTTTAATTTCAACGAGTGGCTGTAGTCTCTGTTTTAGAGATTCTGAGAGACTGGAATTTTTGTCCTGGTTCAAGATCAAAATTTTCAATACTGTGATTGACAATTGTTTCAATGTTTGTGTACGCGGAAACATGAATTCATAGAAAAAACGTGAAAGCATAAAAACGAATACATAAGCGTACATACTGAATTCGTTACTTATACCAATTTATATGCAATACTTTCAGAAAAACGCTGAACATGAACCTATTGCTGTTGATAATATTCAAACAGCTGAAATTTCTTTGTCTGGATCAGACTCGCCACAATTAATACCTGAGGATATAGGACTTTATATCAAGAAGTCTGCATCCAGTTTGAAAGCTTTGGATCAAGACCTTATTTGGTTTCCTCCTGAAAATTATGAATTTCCATCGTCCGGTGATAGAAATCTTAAATTTCAAAGGAAGTGGCTTTTAAAATATTCATGGTTGGCATACTCTAAAATGATGGATGCAGGATTTTGCAAGTGTTGCGTGCTATTTTCAGTGCAATATGGTGGGGTTAACGATCGACCCCTCGGAAAATTGGTAACACAACCATTTGACAACTGGAAAAAGGCATTAGAAACTTTTCAAAAACATCAACAACTTGACTATCACAAAACATCAATTGAAAAATGGCAAACAAGATCGCAACATCACAACAAAACTGCTCAATCAATCGATTTACAACTAAGTCAACAAAAAGTTCACTTTATTGAAAACAGCAGAAAATTGCTGATTCCCATAGTCGAAACTGTGATTCTTTGTGGACGTCAGGGATTAGCACTTCGTGGTTCAAAAGACACTGGCAGAATTGCGTCCGAAGAACCTGAGTTCAACGACGGTAATTTTCGTGCCCTCTTGAGATATCGTTCAAAAAGTGATGCTGAGCTGAAGAATTTAATGAAAAGTTCTTCAAAAAATGCAATGTACATTAGTAATCGTATACAGAACGAGCTGATTGTCATATGTCATACTTTGATCCAAAAACAAATAATTGATCAAGTAAATGATTCAGAAGCATTTGCGATTTTAGGAGACGAATGTGCAGACATCTCAGGCATCGAACAAGTTTCAATCTGTGTTCGATATTTAGTCACATCTGATGGAAAATTTCAGATTCGGGAAGATTTTCTATCCTTCATTCCAACTGTCGATTTTACTGGAGAAGGATTATCGAAAGTTATCTTAGATTTTCTCGGCTCTTCTGGTATTGATTGTACGTTTTTTTTCGGACAAGGTTATGACGGCGCAGCAACAATGAGTGGAGAGTTTCACGGAACTCAAGCATATATCAGAAAAATATATCCATTGGCACTGTATTCACATTGCGCGGCCCACAGTTTCAATCTAGCGGTCTGTTCAGCTTGTGACATTCCCGCGATTAAAAATTGTCTTGGCTGCATTCAAAGTATTTACAATTTTTTTAACACTCCAAAAAGACAGCTTGTTCTGCAAGATTCTTTGATAAAGAATGAGTATATGGGAGATGAGAGAAAAAAAAAACTCAAAAAGTTTTGCGCAACTAGATGGGTGGAACGGCATGAGTGCATAGCGACATATTGTGATTTACAGCCGGCGATAATTGACGCTTTGGAAATTATCTCAGCTTGGAAAGATGCAACAACTTCATCTTCTGCTTTCCAATTGCTTTCTGCAATCAAAACAGGGAATTTTCAAGTTTCCACTATGGTACTCCATTCAGTGCACTCTTTAACTTTATCATTGAGCCGAACCTTGCAGACGGAAAATCAAGATTTAGCAGAAGCCATCACACTAGCTGACGCCGCGAGGCACGAACTCATCTGTAGTCGAAAACATGCAGTTGAAAGTTTCAACACAATTTTTCAAAAAGTTGAAACAATTTGTGAAAAATATGATATAACTATTGCGAAACCCAGAATCACATCTCGTCAAACCGCACGCTGCAATATTATTAGTGAGAACGTTGAAGATTACTATCGTGTGTCTATTTTTATTCCATATCTTGATCTCTTCATAACCCACCTCGAAGATCGGTTTTTAAAACATCGTAACATTTTGTCGAACTTCTCATGTTTGTTTCCTGAGAAAATGAAGAGTTTAAATGAGGTTGCGTGTAAAAAATTATTTGAAACATACATTTCAATTCTGCACGACAACTCATCCGAAATTTGGATCAATGAAGTCAAGATTTGGCGACGCCGTATAGCAGATAAAGCAGTTTCTAATTTATTGGAAGCTCTCGACATTTGGAAAAGCATCCTTATTACAAATGTCGAGAGCTTCCAATAAATTAGAAACTGCCTATACATGTGATCAAGCCCCAAGGAACTTTCAACCTACTTCCGCGAATTCCCTCCAAGTACAATAATTGTATGAAAAGTAGATTTCATTTCACTTTTGAGGGGATTTGTAATTAAACGTATGTAGAAACTAAAACAATTTTTACACCACAAGGGGTGGTACTATGTTCTCCGCGGACATAATTTATATCTATAGGGAAATCTTAGAATTCACAGAATATCGGTGAAGGGCCCTATGGCTGGCTCCGGCCAGCGATTTTCAAAGGAAAGAAGGTTATATTATACGCGACAAAGTATAATTTTTTTATTGTTGTTTTTTTTTTTTTATGTATGTTCACGCATAACTTTTGAACGGGGATGGGTAGAAAGATCCTGTTTTCGGCAAATAATACGTCTTATCGAATAACGGCACAGGACTTTTACCGTTAAAACTAAAATTTTATTTGACTTTAAGCCGGATTTTTCAGCATAACTGATCGGCGCATATAAGGATTTTGATTGTAGAGGTGTCAAATTAAGGACAGTATATTGGACTAACATGTATTCGCACAGAATTGTAATCCTTTTAAGGACTATTTAGATATTAACTGTTCAATATTGTACACTGATGTCGAGAAATTGAATCTTTCGTACGAGATGCACCAATTTTTTTTCGACTCTTCAAGTATTCGATGGAGATACGGAATTTTATGATCGTGGATGATAAAAATGATCTTCTTTTTCGTAGCACTACGAGCCGTTTCGAGTCTTCACTTCCTGCAAATAGCATCTTCAACTGTCTCGGTCCATTGACCGCACCCTCCCATTTCTCAATCCGAGCAGTGATGAACTGTCTTCGTTGACCGAGTCAGACCAGCGTTTTCTCGGTTTCCCCACTCGTCTCTGGCCTCCAGTGCTCCCATCGAATACCTCTTTAGGTATCCGTTGTTCATCTATACAAATTACGTGGCCAGCCCATTGCAGCTTCCGCAGTCTGACAATCGTTGAGACCTCTGGTTCATCAAAAATTTCATACAGCTCATGGTTGTATCGAATTTGCCATTCGCCCCCGTCTAGCTTCGCTCCAATTATTTGCCTCAGGACTCGACGCTCGAATGCGTTCAATATATTTTCGAATGCTTGGATTAGGGTCCACGGGCACCCATAACATAACACAGGTTTTTTTTCACAGACTTTTATACTTGGGGCTTTGTTTTCCTATGCATGCAACTTGTTTTCAAGATTTTATTTGCTAGCTGTATTTTTCGAAGTATTTAGTCTCTTTCATTGCCAGTTTTCGTTATTTTGGCGACTAAATAAACAAATTCTCTCACAATCTTGATACTGTATTCATCAAGTGTGATATTTTTTGTATTTGAGATATCCTTATATATATATATATATATATATATATATATATATATATATATATATATATATATATGTATATATATATATATACGAGGTGTGTTCAAAAAATATCGCGAATTTCGGTTTTTTTCAAAAATTATTTATTTATTCATGAATATCTATTTTGTCCCCTTCAAAGTAATCCCCATGAGATATTATACACTTGTGCCAACGGTTTTTCCAGTCTTCGAAGCACTTCAAAAAATCATTTTTTTTAATCTTGTTCAGCTCCTCCTTCGATGCCGTCTTTATCTCGTCAAGCGTAGCGTAACGTCGTCCTTTCATGGGCCTCTTCAGTTTAGGAAACAAGAAAAAGTCACAGGGGGCTAGATCTGGGGAATACGGTGGCTGCGGCATCATTAGTGTGTTGTTTTTGGCCAAAAAGTCGCGCACAAGCAACGATGTGTGAGCAGGGGCGTTATCGTGATGCAAAAGCCAATTTTTGTTTTCCTACAAATCCGGGCGTTTCTGGCGGATTGCTTCGCGCAAATTGCGCATAACTTGCAGGTAATATTCCTTATTGACCGTTCTTCCCTGTGGCAAGAACTCATGATGCACCACGCCCCTGCAATCGAAGAAAACTGTCAGCAAAACTTTCACATTCGACCGAACTTGGCGCGCTTTTTTCGGTCTTGGTTCATGCGGCAGCTTCCATTGAGATGATTGAGCTTTGGTTTCCACGTCATAACCATAAACCCACGGCTTGTCACCAGTTATGACCCTCTGGAGCAAATTTGGTTCGTCGCGGACAGAGTTTAACATCTCATTAGCAATGTTCATGCGTTGCTGTTTTTGGTCGCAATTGAGCAATTTTGGTACGAATTTCGCGGCGACCCGTCTCATGCCCAAATCGTTGATAAAAATCGAATGGCACGAGCCAATCGATATGTTTAGGTCCTCAGCAACTTCTCTAACCGTGATTCGACGATTGGGCAATACCATTTTCTCCACTTCATTAATTTTTTCGTCTGTTGATGAAGTGCTCGGGCGTCCGGCACGCTCTTCGTCGTTCACATCTTCTCGGCCTTCTAAAAACATTTTGTACCACCGATAAACGTTGCTTCGGTCCAAGGTAGCTTCTCCGTATGCCACAGTCAAAATTCGGAATGTATCCGCGCACTTAATTTCGTTTTTCACACAAAATTTGATACACGTTCATTGATCCATTTTTTTGAATAAGTAAAAATCGAAGACGATTGAAAACACGTGCAAGTAAAGCAGCTATCACCAATTAAGTGAACATTCAAAATGGCCGAGCTTCTCGGCATAAGTGACAGACATGAGTACCAACATTATGCCACAAAAAAATCGAAATTCGAATATACGTAACCCGCGAAAATTCAAAATTAGCGATACTTTTTGAACACACCCCGTATATATATATATATATATATATATATATATATATATATATATATATATATATATATATATATATATATATATATATATATATATATATATATATATATATATATATATATATATATATATATATATATATATAAAAGTTAACGCTTCAAAATAGAATATATTCAATATGAATTTTGCTGCAATGCGTTTTACCCCTGCTTAAGATAATTTTGACTTCTTATTTCAACTCTTCAAATTTATCACTTTTTAAAACGATCTTGATGAGAGGTAATCTTCAATTTTACATTCTCATCTTAAACTACAAGTCCATTAAAATTTTTTAATTGTTCATATTGTTCAGCGCCGGGCTCGAAGGTGTTTTTCGGAATAATTTCCGCAGGCGAAACGTCGTATAAATGAATAATTTATTACTTCATTCAGTGAATACCATTTAACATTGACTTGGGCGCCTTTGGCAAATATCTTTTCGACTTGATCAAATTTTTGCTCAATAAATTTTCATAAAATTCATCAAATAGTTTTTAGCGGTTAGTATTTTCAGGAAAGTTCCCTGTCTGAATTTCCGTATACGTGCCTCGTGAGAGGAATTTTTCAGATAGTATGAAAACTAATGCACATTCGTACATATATTTGCAGGTGCATTGCTCGTAGCAATATGTTTCTTCGCGTGAATACAATAGCACGCTGGTGGATCGTCTTTGAAGAAAGGAGGAATCTGCGATTAGGCGCCACTGTCTTATTGGTAAACTATTCATGTTTTTGCTACCGGTTCTACCGCACGGTTATGATATTTTCGACGAGATCGTATGCGACTTTTAGAGATAACAAAGTATCCCTTTGGGATGTTCGAGGATTGGAAGACAAAGTAAGTAGCTCAAAAATGAGAGAATAATTTAAGGGTCCTTTTAAATGGTGAAGCAGTATTTAGTAAGAAAAAATATTTGATAAATTACGGATTTTAAAAAATATCAGAGGAGAATTTAATGGCACATCTTCGTTATTGATCTACGAGGATTAAATCTAAACGGTAGAATAATTTTTTTATAAAATCAATTGCCTCTGGTGCCTGAACGATGTTGCGGCGCTTGTCGCAGGGCACACTGTCGAATAAGTGCCAGTAAGGCTAGTTATGCTAATGCGTTGAGGCGACTGATTTGCTGCTCGAAAATTCAGTCTAGCAATGAAGCAAACTCAGGCGGTCATCCTGAAAAAGAAAAGAATCCCCAGAGTGTGGAGTATTTTTTTTTTTTGTGGTAGGGAGGTGAAGGCATTTATGCCCGCCGAGTCTGGCAGTGTGGGACTCCCATGGAGGATACCTTTGGACCACCCACTAAACACCTCCCCTGTCAATCTGAGAACCTAGCCTGGAACCGTTTGACACATTACTTCGGGCCAGGTCTCGTTTTGTTACGCCGTGGGGCGCCTTCAAGCTGGGGAGTCCCTTTCCTAGCGGGTGGGGAGAGGGGAAGAGGAATTGCCAGAAGAGCGATCCCCCAGCCCCAGTGCCTCCGGCTGCTGTGAGTCCCTTTTATATTTTAGGACTGCCCGAGCATAATGTGCCACCTGGTTCCATTTGTCAACCGATTCGAGCATCACCGCAACTATATTATCCGGGGTGAGCTCTCCCGTCTCCCTGTAGAGTTCCCTTCGCAGCCTGCCCCATTTGGTACACGCAAAAAATGTGTGACAGGCATTGTCCTCCTCTCCTGGGCAAAACCGACAATCGGGAGACCGTGACTTGCCGATCTTGTGCAGGTAAGACTGAAAACACCCGTGCCCGCTCAAAAGCTGGGTCAGATAGAAGTCAGTCTCACCATGCCTTCGATTTAGCCACGGTCTCACATCCGGGATGAGGCGCGCAGTCCACCTTCCCTTCGTGCAATTCCTCCAAGACTGCTGCCAATCGTTGAGCGAGCGTTGTCTCTCCTCGCGGACAACCATCTCCCTCGCATCCTCGTTTCGGCGCAGGTAAATAGCGCGGCGCTCTCTAGCAAGGAGGGCGACAGGTATCACGCCTGCAATCACTCTCACCGCCGAGTCGGAGACTGATGGATACGAAGATGCAATTCTCAGTGCTCCTCTTCTCTGTACCTGTGCCAATCGTTTTCGGTATACCTCCTTGCTGAGAGCGTTGCCCCATACCTCTGCTCCGTACATTAGCACTGACCCTACAGCACTCATCAAGAGGCGTCTTCTTGATGGGCTGGGTCCCCCTACGTTGGCCATAAGTCGACTCAGGGCCGATATTCCCGAAGAAGCCTTCTCAGCCGTTGCCCTGATTTGCTCAGAGAAACTCATCTTCGAGTCGATCAGTAGCCCAAGGTACTTCACCGCTGGCTTTGATTCGATCTGTATATCTCCAATACTGATCATCCTTACTCTAGGGATTCTCTTTTTTTGTCAAGATGACCACTTCGGTTTTCTCCAGTGCTAAACTGAGCCCGCGAGCAGTCATCCAGTCCCTCACTCGGCGCATTAGCATACCTAGCCTAAGTTGCGCTTGTTCAACGGTGCGTCCGGCGACCAGAGCCGCAACATCATCCGCATAGCCGAGCAAGCGCGACTCATCTGGCATCTCAAGTCTCAGTAGCCCGTCGTAAGACACGTTCCACAGGTCCGGACCAAGGACAGATCCCTGGGCAACACCCGATGTAATTTCCATCCTTCGTTGGCTTTGTGTCGTGTCGTAGAGCAGGCTTCGGTCCTTTAGGTAGTTCCTCAAAAGCCGCATTAAATATTCTGGAACTTGAAAAGAGTTTTCCAGCGTGTCCAGAATATCCACCCATCTAGCGGAGTTGAAGGCATTCCTGACGTCGAGTGTCACCAACAGGACGATCCGTCGCTTGGTGTGACTACATGCCTCTGCCTTTTGGACCGCGTTCACCACCTCTGCAATCGCATCAATGGTAGAACGTCCTGCTCTAAAGCCGTACTGCCGAGGAGATAGGTCCCCAGCAGCACGAATCGCGTCAGTGAGTCTTCCCTTGATGAGTTTCTCTAGCACTTTCCCAGCCGTGTCTAGCATGCATAACGGGCGGTATGCAGATGGCGATTCGGGATTTCCCTTCCCCTTGCTGACCAACACGAGCCTCGCCACCTTCCATCGTACCGGGAAAACCCCGTCCCGAAGGCAAGCGTTGAATGTGCTGAGCAGCAAGTCAGGACAATGGTGATAGACGAGCTGCAAAACCTCAGCTGGAACACCATCTGGACCTGGAGCCTTCCTCGCTTTCAGGGAGAGGACTGCCTCCTCCAGTTCCAGCTGTGTGAAGAGTGGGCACTCGACTGCTGTTTCACCATTGACAGCGTCAACACGGACGGGATGGGCGGGGAAGAGTCCCCGCACTATTGCGTCCATCTTTTCCGCGTCATGTATACAAGGCTTCCGTAGGGCACCAAGATTCCCCATGACCAGCTTGTAGCCAAGGGCCCACGGATCCCTATTTACATCGTCCACGAGGTCTTGCCAGCATCGGGCCTTGCTCTTGTTAATAAGCCTGCGAAGATATTTCCTGCCGGACCTGTATGCTGCTAGCCTAGTGTCTGCCTCCTCCCGTGTTCGCGCCCGCTGGGCCTCTCGCCGAAGTTTGTGACACTCGCTTCTTTGTTCGGCGATCTCGTTTGACCACCAGTATACTGGAGGCTTACCATGTCGGGGTCTCCGACGGGGCATGGAAGACTCGCAAGCAGCTATGATGGTACTCATAGTTGAGTTCACCAAGTTCTTGGCTGTAGGCCCTCCACTCCCTGCCTGAGCTCCCAGCAACGGTGCGCCTGCCGTAAGCGCGTCAGCAAACCTCTCAACGTCCATCCTTCCAGTCCTCCATCCGAGGATTGAAGTTTGGGCATATGCACGCAGAGTGGCACCATCGTGAATCTCAACAGCTATATACTGGTGATCACTAGCCGAGTAGTCCTCTAGTACTCGCCAGTTGTGTACTCTGTGTACCAGGGACTCCGAAGCGAGTGTCACATCGGGTATGGTTTCTACGCAACCCCAGCGGCGGAAAGTAGGGGTGTTACCAGTATTTAGGACAAAAAGCGCTGTTCTGGCCACCATGTCCAAGATTTGCTTTCCCCTTGGGTCGGATTGTGGCATACCCCATTCGATGGCTCTAGCGTTGAAGTCTCCCCCGACCAGCATGTGGCCCTCTGTGTTCGAGACAGCGTCCTCCAGGGCATCGAGTTTGGTTCGAAAAGATCGCATTGCCTCGTTAGGCGTCAGATAAACACTGAAATATGTTATCCCTGAACACCGCACCCACACAAAACCATCCCCGCGTCCATGGCCCTGCACCTGAAGGCGGGCGCTGTCTCGAACCCAGATGGCCGAGGTACCAGATTTGTCAGGGTACCACGCTTGCGAGTCCTTGTTATGATGTTGCTCGCTCAGCAACAGGAGGTCAGCTTTCTTATCCCTCGCAAACTGCTCAAGTAGGTCCTGGGCGTTTGTGCTTCGGTGCAAATTGACCTGCAGGATACGGATCATTTGAGTATCGATTTGGCTTTAGTTAGGGCCTCCTTGAAAACCCAGCATCTCCCTGTCCCCGGCTCATGTTTGAGGTCGCCGGGTGCTAGCTTAGCATCCTTGCAAAGAATGCATTTTGCCTCGTTCGTGCACTCCTTCCTTTTGTGCCCCGTTTCAACACATTTGTAGCACAGAGATCTCCTGTCGGGTCCCCTGCAGCCATACGCGGTGTGTCCGTATTCGAAGCATCTGAAGCAGCGGATAGGGATCGCTCTTCTCCGTATCCTGCAGATCACCCAACCTATCTTAATTTTGCCCTTCGCCAGGATTTGCTGGGCGTCTTTATCAGCTAGATCGACAATAGCCATGCGTTGCCCCCTTGTGTTTTCACGTGTCAATCTTGCCTTGACTTCACTTAAGCTGGGGAACTCCCTCCTAATGGCATCCTCTACTTCAGCTTTGTCCGTGACGCAGTTGAAGTCCCTGATTTCCAGGGTGGCCATTGGTTCGAGCGAGGCAACCGTTGCCGCATCTCCAAGAACCTTATGAACTGCGTCACGGAATGCATCTTTGTTTGTGGCCTCTGGCCCGAATTCCACCAGCAAGCCACCGGTCCGGGTTGGTCGAACTGCTTTGATGGCAGTTGTGTGTCGTCTGGCTTGACCGCTCCTTTAATTTCACGGAGGACATCTGCGTAGGTTCGCAAGGGTTGAGTATTGGAGAAGTGCTTGGGGAGTGGAAACCACTATCGAATTTCCTGGATTAGCTGAAAGACTCAAATCTACGAGCGATCATGACTAATGGTCCCATTCTACTCCGATTGAAGTAGATTCACTACACTCTCAGCACGGCTTATAAGACAATATTCAAATCTACTATGGCATTTGCCAGATAGATGCAGCTGGTTTTTCAATAGAAAATTTATGAGTTGACAAATTTATACCCAACCTAGATGAAATTCTTTAATTAAAATATTCAGAGGACAATGAAAAATCATTTCGATATATATTGGAAAGTTGATTTTGATAACTCTTATACCAACATAAATCTACTACGAAAAATTTATATTTACTCCGATTTTTAAACGAATTCACTCCACTCTGAAAAAACTAAAAGGGAGCACTGATGGTTACAATGGCTGAGAAGGCTGCATAGAGCGTATTGGCTTACAGTCGATGAAGAGGGCTTACATGATCAAGTATATAGCTTGTGATACAATATAGCCTGTGCCGTACAATCTTTGCTGGATTAGATCTATTGTTGTGATCTCCATAGTAGACACATCATGAATTCAAACAATTATGTAAAGGGAGCAAATATTTGAAAAATGTCGACTCTATTAATGACTGTCATAGGCGTAGTTACAATGAGCGCTTGGAGTTATATCTGCATATCGAACAGTCGCAGGCTCTGATTATAGTCTATATACTTCGCTTTCCTTACAAGAAAACATGGCAAAATCGACTTGAGCAGAAATGAAAACAACCGAAAGTCTGTTGCTGATGAAGTGAGACAATACACGATCGAGGAATGCCAAGAATGCTGATTCAATATTTGGTGAAATTTTTATATGAAGATGCTCTTGAGCAGGTATAAATATTTTCAAAATCACCTGCGCAAGATGGTAGGTCACAGCCTCGACTGTATTTTTTAATGTAGGAGAGAAATATTGCGCCTGTCACATACTTTCTTTTATACAAAGATAGAGCTCCTTAAAGAGCAGTAGAGCAGCGTTTGGCCAATAGAATCATGTGGTACATTACTCTCGAGCCGTTCTTGTGCCGAAACGAAGTATCAAAAGGAGAAGGTTCCTTTTATAGCGATCTCTCTGCCTCTTCCGTTTGCCTCTGGAAAAGGGATCCGTGCAGACCTATTGTACCCTAAGGCATAGGCACTTAGCCCAATTAGCGCTAGTTTGGCTCTGAACACTTATCCCTATAAGGGGTTGTGCCAATCCTCCATGGCCTCCCTGCTCTGCAAAGATAACTATGGGACCAAAAAGGTAACTTCACACACGAATGGAGATAAAGGCTCCACGGAGGGGCCCAATCAAACAGGAGAGCTCTCAACTAAACAACTCAAAAATTTATCCACAAAAAAACCAAAAAAAAAACAGCAACGACGATGGAACCTACAGTCACAGCTACGATGCTAACAGCACATTAAGCACGCTACCAATGACGACGAAATACGGTGGCGAATACAATGACAGTAAAGACGGACGAAAAACGTAGAACAACGAACAGCCTTATCCAATAAGAAATTCCTGCGCCATTCGGGTGCATCAATAAACGATGCGAACACTAGCGCCTCCTAAACAAGAAGAATGAGGAATTCTGCAGGATGCGCCAGATATTTGCTACGTAGAAGAAAATATAAAGAACATCGAGAATTCGATGGTTACTGCTGCGACTGCTAACAAAGGGACCGAAGCAACGATTTTAAGTGCCGAAATAATAATGAACCATACTGAAGTTAAAGTGATCACGGCATCAAAAGAATGGAGTGAACAGACAAACGAAGGGCCGTTGTGTGATTCTACTGCCGCCTTCGAAAATGTAGCCCAAGTACTGTACTTGGAAATAGAAGCCGATAACCAGTCCCAAGAAAGGTGGTTGTAAATATACAATTGTCGTCCAGTGACACCAAGAAGAAAGGTTAATCCAAAAAGCAGGAGACGTTCCAAAAAGAATAAAATCAGCATGCAACTCATCAAAATGAGTGAATGAGAATGAGCTCCTTGAACCAGAGAAGCTCCTGGACCGCATAGGGCTTTACCGAAGGAGCTGGTTAAAATCCAAAGAGGACCACGAGGCCAAAGAAGAGCAAAAGGCTAAAGTGGCACTGAGGGGTAAGCCTAAAGAGCACGCGCAGATAGTTCCATCATCAACAATCAATAAAAGCATGGCATCTAATCTGATTGAAGGAGATCGGGATAAAGATAGGAATGAGGAGACACTTGATGGGTATGAAACGCTTGACCAAAGGATCCAGAAAGTGCTGGTAAAAGAAGCAAAAAAACTCCTTTAAAAAGTACTAGAAATTAAAGTCCGCACGGAGGCAGGTTTCGCTCGTGGAATTCCAAGATGGCAGATCCTACGCGGAAGTGTTGCGGGATATCAGGGTAGACTTAAGGGAACATACTGATCGGATTTGGACCACATAAGAGTCGGATTCGGAGCAGAGGCCGACCATAAAAAAGTATTCTGCGACGCAGTAGAAAATTTCCTCAGCAAAAGCAAAACTGAAGCTTCGCTTGAGCCAATGGCAACGATCAAAATAAGAGACGCCGACTTTGTTACGGATCTGCCCGAGGTAGAAGAATCTATCAAAAGGGAGCTCCCTAGCGTGGGCATGATAAAGCCGAGGCTGGCACCAGAAAACCATGGGGGATAGCACATGACCATCATTGACTTGACTGAAAAGGACGCTGAACAATTGCTGAATAAGGACAGAGTAAAAATAGGGTGGGTCATCCACAGAATATGGCAAAGAAAAGCACCTCTTCAATTCTTCAAATGCCTTGGCTATGGTCACACCGCACAAGTACACAACGCACCCGCTAGGAGTTCCCTATGCTACGAATGTGGTGAAAAAGGAGGCACACAGTATCCTTTGCAAGGATACTGATCCAAGACCGGATTCTTGGGCACGTATTGGCATCAGGAAAATTTCGATTTTTCCAGGAAACCCTACTCTTTTTTTCTGAGCACTACAGCCCCTTCCGGGCCTTTGCTTGGGGATAGTTAGAGTAACTCATTATCTTGATAGAATTTACCGGCACTCAAGAAGGTGATATGATCAGTACTACGCTTTAGAAGTGTTCATCTACGCAGCTGCAATATATTCTGACGATAAGCCAGTACATATCAGAACTGAACGGGTTTCTAGTCCGTCCGAAAAATTACTCCAAGAAGCTCTAGCCAAGTTGTTGATCCGTACCCTGCAGATAAACCTACACTGCAGTTTAACCACCCAAAGCCTGCTTGAGCAGCTTAAGAGGGATATGAAAGCCGATATTATGCTGCTGAGTGAGCAACACCACGTTTTGCATCATGATATCCTGATGAAACTAGTACTGCCGTCATCTGGGTTCGCAATAGTAATTTCAACGCGGAGGGCTATGGACAGGGGGATAGTATCATGCGGGTTCAGTGCTCTGGGACCACGTTCTTTAGTGTGTACCTAACGCTGAACGAACTGATATTATCTTTCAGAGCCAAGTCGAATGCTTTGGAGGGCGCTGTCTTGAATGCAGGAGGCAACGTGCTTATTGGGGGAGACTTCAACGTTAAAGCAATCGAATGGGGCATACCTTTAACAGATTCCCAGGGAAAACGCATTCTAGAAATGGTGGCCAGGATAGTATTGCCTGATACCGATAAGACGCCGACTTTCCACCATATTGGCTGTGAAGGAACCATACCGGACGTCACATCCGTCTCAGAGTCGCTATTAAGGAAGAAACACAATTGGAGAGTATTAAAGGGCTACTTAGCCAGTCATCATAAATACACTCTGCTTGAGGTCCATAGTGTTGTCTCTCGACGTTTGTGCTCGCAACCTTCTTCAATTGGGTGAAACATTGAAAGGGAGGATGTCAAGAGGTTTGTCGAGATACCCACGACAGGTGCTCTGCTGCAGGGGGTTCACAGGGGGCAGAAGTACTGGCACCTCAAGACGCATTGAATTCAACTATGAGCATCATCACGATTGCAGGCGCTTCTTTGCCTTGTCAAAGACCCCGGCACGGCAAGCCATCAGTGTACTAGTGGTTGACTGAAATTACAGAAAAGTGAAGGGAGTGTCGTAAGTTTCAGCATGAAGCTCAACGGGAATGAAACGAGACGAGGCATGAAACCATCTCCAAGTCCAGATAGTATTCCACTTGAGGTATTACAACTTGTCTATCACCATTGCCCTGACTTGCTGCTTAGCACATTCACCGCTTGCCTATGGGACGAGGGTTTTTTGATACGATAGAAGGCGGCGAGGCTCGTGCTGATCAGCAAGGAGAAGGGAAATTCCGGATTGCCGTCTGCTTATTGTCCTTTATCCATGCTAGGCACTGATGGGAAAGTATTAGAGAAGCTCATCAAGGAAAGACTCACAGACGTGATTCCTGCTACTGGGGACATACCTCCTCGGCAGTACGGCTTCAGAGCAGGGCGTTTCACGATTGATGCGATTGTAGAGGTAGTGAGTGGCATCCAAAAGGTAAAGGTACATAGCCACCCCAAAGAACGGATCATTCTGTTGGTGTAACTCGACGTTAGGAGCGCCTTTGACTTCGCTAGCCTGGTAGATATTCTGGATACGCTGAAAAACTCCTTTTCAAGTTCCAGAACATCTTATACAACTCCTGAGGGACTACCTCAAAGACAGACACCTCCTTTATAACACGACACAAGGCCAATGAAGGAGGGAATATCACATCGTGTGTTGCCCAGGGATCTATCCTTGGCCCAGATCTATGGAATGTGTCTTACGACGGGCTACAGAGACTGAAGAAGCCAGATGAGTCACGCTTGATCAGCTGTGCGTATGATCTTGCGGCTCTGGTCGCTAGAGGCACCGTTAAAAAAGCACAATACAAACTAGAGATGCCCATTAGCTGGTTGGATTCACTGTAGAGCTGGAGAAAAACGAAGTGGTCATCTTGACAATGAAAAAAATTCCTACCGTAAGGGCGATCAATATTGGAGACACACTAGTCGAATCGAAGCCAACGGAAAAGTACCTGGAGGTACTTGACTCAAAGATGAGTTTCTCTGACCAAATCAGGGCAACAGCTAAGAAGGCTGCTTCAGGCATACTGGCTCTGAGTTGACTGTTAGCCAACATAAGAGGACCCTAACCATCAAAGAGACGCCTCTTGATGAATGCCGTAGGGTCAGTGCTCTTGTATGGAGCAGAAATATGATGTGACCCTCTCAGTAAGGAGGTGTACCAAAAACGCTTGGCACAGGTACAGAGAGGAGGAGCACTGAAGATTGCATCTTCATATCCGACAGTCTCTGATTCAGCAGCGAAAGCTTTTGCAGGCGTGATGCTTGGATTGGTTGACAAATTGAACTAGGTGGCACATTATGTTCAGGCAGCCCTTAAAGATAAAAAAGTCACAGCCGCTGGCGACATCAGGGCTGGGAATCACTCACCTCGTGGCTAATGGGGTCCTTGAAAGAGTAAAAGAAGCCATCTTTAGAATCGAAGCAGGCGATATATCTTTTGGATTCCAGCAAGAACCATCAAAAAGAGGATGGATAACTGATGCTCCGGATCATGGTCCTTTGTGTAGGTAATTTACTTATTTATTTAGTGTATCCCGGATCATTCTTTTATAAGCTTGTTAAGCACACAAGCCATATTTTAATTATAGTCATACACAGTCCCATGACGCACGATAGCATGTGGAGTACTGTGCCTTAATATTTAGGTATTATTTTCAGGCAGCCTTGGACCAGTAAATGAAAAGAAGCTGGTTCATTATATTAAAACATTAGGCAATGCTGGTTTCAGGCCAGATCAAACTATTGTAAGACGAATTGCGTATGGTTTTACGGTAGTTTTGAGCATTAAACGAAAATTTACCGACGAGAAAAAGTTTGCAGGTGTGGTCTTTTTAAAAAAGACATCCAGATTTAAGCATTAGGGAAGCAGAGAGATTATCAATGGCAAGAGGTAAAGGGTTGAGCAGAGAAGCTGCTAAACAGTTTTGTGACCTTCTTGGGAAATAAGTGAAAGCTCACAATCTGGTTGATAGACCCCGAAATATTTTCAATGTTGATGAAACCGAAGTACAGTTAATAAGCAAAATCAGTAAACTAGTGGCAAAAAGGAGACAAAAGTTGGTAGCAAACTAACTAAAGAAGAAACAGTTAGCTTGGTGGGAGGCTGTTTGGCTGAAGGTAAATTTCCCCCTCCTTCATTAATATACAAAAGGGAAAACTTAAAGCCAGAATTTAAAGATCTTCTGCTGGCTGGTTCTAGAGTTTACGTACATCAATCCCGATATTTTTCTGAAGTAGTTCACTGATAATTTATTACCTCGTGGAGCCCCAGGATGAAACGTCTTAATTTTTGATGGCAATATGTCACATTGTTCCTCATTGCTCTCCTTGTTCTAGCAGAGTACAATGAAGTAACATTGCTTTGCTCTTTTCATACGACCCAGGCATTTTAGCATCTCTCTTTCTTTTTCGCTTCAAGTCCCACTTCAATACTGCCAGCATGGGTTGAACAGCACATGGGCCACAAACCGACTCGTTACCAAGCTGGACCGTTAGCATGTGAAGCCTGGAAGGAATCGGCTTCTGTTGGTAATGGTGCGAGCGACTTTCGATATGCTGGTATTTTCTCCCTGAACAATGATGCTCTATCATGCTATGTTTTCTCCATTTCAGACAATATGAAATTAGTAACAGATGTCAATCAAACATCACATTAACCAGAAATCAGCACTGCTGTGCTTGAACCGCCACAGTGTGGACAGCGTTTGGCTTGACCCCGATGAAACAGCAGCTAAAGTACTTAACGAGATTTCACTTATATCAAAGCTCATAGGAGCAAACTTCAAGAGAGGGGAAATGTGGCAGTGGTTTTGGCCGCCATTAAAAACAGAAACCCACCAATAGAAAAAATAAATGAAAAAAACAAAAAGGCAAGTTAGATAGTAACGTTAAATCAAAGTCGAAACCATACCCCAAAAAGAGGAAGCTAAGTTTTAGTCCGACTCTGAGTCAGAAGAGATGATTTTTGATGACAGTGAAGATGATAGGCCTACATCTAAAAAACCTGGATGTCCAAGCCTCAATGCCTGTAACGAATGTGGCAAACTCTATCAGGAAACAAAGAAACTCTGCGATTGGTTGTGTTGTTCAACCTGTAAATCATGGGGCCTCAAAGACAGCACTATATTGGAGACAATTTGTGGTGGCTGTGGTCGCAAAAAAGAAATATGATCTAATAAAATAAAGAAGTAGCCTTAATTCACACTTTAATTTGGTATGTTATTGCTCAATGAAAATGAAATATTGTAAATATTGGGTTCTTTGACAATTAATGTCGTTTTTTCATGATTTTCAAACTAAATTATTTATATTAACAACAAACATTAAACAATAATATAATGACCATTTTGTTAGATTACCTTTCGGCATCTTTCATTAAGTTGAAAAATTCCATATTCGAAAAAGCCCTGGTTTTTAGAAGCGAAGAACTGGTCCAACTTATTTTTAAAAGCCTGATCGAAAACGAAAGGTTTACCATTCAAATGGTTTTGAAGGAAGTGAAAGATATGATAGTATGATGGTGCTAAGTCAAGGCTATAAGCATCAGTTTCCAATTGAGCTCCATTAATTTTTGACGGGTTATCAAAGAGGTGTGGGGTCTGGCGTTATTATAAAACTTCGGGCCTTTGCGATTGGCGAGTTCAAGGCATTTTTTCTTCATTAAGTTTCGATGGTTGACGATGGTAGGCATTCAAATCAATAGTTTGGTTTCTTGGAAATAGCTCAAAGCAGACTATACCCTTGTAATCCCACCAAACAGAAAGCATAATCTTCTTTTGGTGAATATTGGCTTTGGATGTCGATTGTGGGAGCTCATCTTGCTTGCATCTTGCTTGGTCCATGATCGTTTTCGGACTTAGAACTTCCCATTTCAAAGTTACCAAGTATGTCTTGACCACTTTCGCAACATGAGGTCGAGCATTGTCATGCTGTAAAATCACTTTCTCATATCTCTCGTTGTATTGCGGTCATTTGTCTTCCAATGCTCGGCTCAAACGCATTAACTGCATTCGATAATGATCACCTGTGATTGTTTCAGTCGGTTTTAATAACTAATAATACACTGCACCGCGCTGGTCCCACCAAATACTGAGCATGACCTTGGAGCCGTGAATATTCGGGGTATCCCCATGATTTTCTGCACTTGGGATTATCGTAATGAATCCATTTTTTGTCCCCAGTCACAATGCAATGCAGAAACCCCTTCCGTCTTTGCCTTGCAAGCAGATGTTAACAAACACACAAACGCCGTTCAACATTTCTCGGCTTCAACTCGTACGGCACCCAATTTTCTTATTGCTGAATCATTCCAATGAATTTCAGGCGTTTTAAAATGGCTTGTTGCGTCACTTCCAATGATCCTGCCAATTCTTGTTGCGTTTGACATGAGTCTTGATTAAGCAATGCCTCCAATTCTGCATCTTCAAAAACCTTCTCTCTTCCACCGCCATGTTGGTCTTCGGCATTAAAATCGCCGTTCTTGAAGCATTGAAACCACTCTCGGCACGTTCTTTCACTAATAACGGCCTCACCATAGGTATTTGAGAGCATTCGATGAGCCTCAGCCGCAGGTTTTTTCATATTAAAGCAGAAAATTAAAACCTCCCGCAAATGACGACAATTTGGCTCGTAAGCTGACATGTTTAATCGAGGGTAACTTTATGATGCAGACACGAATCGACTAATATTTCAATAGCGTTATGTTTACAAATACCTAAGCTTATTGTATGACATCTATGATCTATTTATTTCAACTACCACTTACCACTACAGCCATCTATTGCAAAACGGCGGAAGCAAAGTTTTAAACCTAGTATATTAAAATCCAAAAAAAGAATAAGTCTATAATATATAAATAAATAAAAAATATTTAAACTATATAATAAAAAAATAATATGAATAAATATCGTTGTTATTGTCGATGAAAATTAAATTTAGTGAAAAAAATTTTTGGATGCTTTGCACTAAATAAATGGAAAGTAATTCTATTTCTGGATACTACAATATATATTATCAATTGTTCAACCCCATTGGCTCGTTAATTAAACAGCATTTCTTACGTTTTAATAATACCTCATCTTATTTCATTTATGATTTCCTGGCTAAGATTTTCAGGAAAGTATTTTAACGTCATTGTTTTTGAACCAATCATTTAATATTGTCGGGTGTTAGCGTTCGCGGCCAATAATTTTAATGTTCCGGGAAAGTGAAAACGCAATGTCTTTTAAATTAAATTAACAGAGTTTATTAAATTACTTAATAATGCACAATCACTTATTTGGTCTATTTCACAATTTTAATTTTCACTATTAAAATCTTACTTCCACTTGTCCATAAATTTCTATCGCGATTGTCTTCTAAGATCACTTCACAATCAACGAAAATCACTTTTCTATTACTCGAACAATATCGTTTTCTACACACTATCGCAGTTTTTATCGCAGTCGAATGAGTGATCCCCTCATTCATTCAGCTCGCCTTTATATAGGGTCTCTAACTATTCACCCATTTCTCGTACATTGGCGAATGTTCTGCCGAGAGGTACCTGGTAGATTCGAGCAAATTCATGAATGGAGTCACGTCACTTTCATATGTTGATCATGCTTGGTTGGTTCTCGGGGTTTCGAGTAAATTCATTTTGTTGATGTTCTTAACGGTTGTGAAAACAATTGCGACAGTAGCTCGCAGAATTCTTTGTACATGTAACTATATTTAATTCCACGTGATAACATTCTGCACAGAATTTTTCTTATTTGAGTGGAAATTATAGTACATCAAACATTTATAGATTTTTCAATTTGCGAGAGTTCGTTTGAATAACCATAAATTGCTAAACTATTATGAATTCTTTTGCTCCCAGTAGATTAGAATTCCAGCAGAACAGGAGTGGAAGGTAAGTTTGTCATTGAGTGGACGGAGTTTGACGTAATCCGCGACTAATAGATTCAGTGGTTTCGGTTCGGTTACGTGTTGCCCTAATTTGTGGCTCGGTAATTTTTACTTAGTGTAGAATATTTCAGTAAAAGCTAGAGTAGCTTATGTTTGGCACCGTGTCGGTAAGTAGTGAATGCGCATGTCTGGTATTTGTTCGGGTCGACTTTGACTGTTCGAACTTTTCTTCGAAAAATTTTGGAATGCTGTGACGTTGAAATACCTATGCAAAAGGACCCCGCATACTGCACACAACATCTAACATAAATAAGTAGGAAGATGCTTAAAGAATTTTGAGGACCTGAAACAAGGTGTTAGACTCATTTTTCTTAAAATTGCAATGACAGGCTAAATAATGTGTTGACGATAAGATACTCGTTTTAAATCTAGTTGAGTAGGTTGTAAGTGTTGGTTATTTTAAAAACTATAACTATAGCTACAACCATCGTTATCATCAGCAACATACACGAAGCACGAGCAGTACCGGTGCAAGACTTATCTCAACAGCAACCCTCGACCCCGCAGGCTCAACAACATCTGAGTTCGATTTTCGACGCCCAATGGAGGCTCAGGTATCAACATCAACCGAACAGCAACGCTACTGGAAGTGCCATACAAATGGTTGGTTCCGCAACGAGCACCACGTCCACAATATCTCACCACAACGGTTCAGATGCTGCAACGTTCCTAAAACCAGATCCTGTGTCGTCGGGCTACACCGCGCCAGAATAGTATGAAAAATTAAGGTTAAGACAGAACGCGCTGAAGAAGGAGGACGCCGATCGGCTAATTTGCATACGAGGGAACTGAAGCGAACATTGAACGAAGATCAGTCATGATTTAACAATCACACTGAGTCGAATGATCGGTATTTGCTGTCAATACTACTCGGCAAGATAGTCGTTCGATGATGAGTGCCAGAATGCGTTAGATAAAAAGAATCAGGTGTACAAAGAATACGTAGGTAGGAAAACTAGGATGAAGAGAGAACACTTTGAAAATCTCAGAAGAGTAGTGACTAAGATAATTACGATTAAGAAAAGAAAATAATATGACGACCAATTGAGAAGTATAGATGTAAGTTTAGCAAGCAATAACACAAGACAAGCATACAAAGTAGTGAAAAGCCTGAAACATGGTTATCAGCCCAAAACCACGCTCTGTCGTGATGACAGCGGCAATATAATCGCTGCTGAAATCAATATTAAGGAAAGATAGGCATCATATTTCAAGAACCTCCTTAATCCTCCACCCAGCTCCAGAGCATCGGAGCCTATAGATGTCTGCGGAGAGCTTCCATTGGCCCCACCAACTTTGGATGAAGTTTTTTCCATCATCAAAGCCCAAAAGAATAATCAAGCGCCGGGCATTGATGAGATTCCAGTGGAGCTCATCAAATATGATGGCAGTCGTGTTCATCAAGCTATTCACAAAGTCATCCAGTACATTTGGCAACAGGAACATATGCCGAAAGAGTGGAGCCAATCAATTATATTCCCTATCCACAAAAAAGGTGACAAGCTACAGTGCGAAAATTATAGAGGCATACCTGTATTACTACTTTGTACGCAGTATAAAATATTTATATTAATAAATCGAGTCATAAGCCAACAGTATTATTGGGGAGTATCAAGGTGGTTTAGAGCAGGTAGATCAACAACAGACCAACTGTTCACAGTCAAGCAGATACTCGAAAAATGCTGGGAGTTCAACATAGACGTACACCAAATTTTCGTTGACTTCAAGCAAGCATACGACAGTATTGATCGTAACGTACTATACCAAATAATGCTTGGTTTTGGCATCCCAGCTAAATTAGTCCGTCTTACCAAAATGACAACGACGTCGACAACCTCCTAAGTCTGCATCAATAACCGATGCCTTTGACACAAATATCGGACTAAAGCAGGGAGATGGGCTGGCCCCATTGCTATCAATTTGGCTCTGGAGTACGTCATTCGCAAGCTACCTATCGATACGCAAGGTACATTACTATACAAGTCGAGCCAGGTAGTGGCCTATGCGGACGACATCAACATTTTGTCACGGTCCCTAACAACTGCCAAAGAACTCTTCCTGAAACTCGACAGCGAAGCAAAACTAGTAGGGCTACAAATCAATGAAAATAAAACAAAGCTCATGACGCAGTCGAGGAAAGATACCCCAAATACACTAAATATCACACTTGGTGAATACAGTATCGAGAATGTTAGCGAATTTGTGTATTTCGGCGCCAAAATGACGAAAACGGGCAATGAAAGAGCCGAAAAACGCCGAAGAATACAGCTCGCAAATAAAATATTTTATTCAGTATTGATGATCTTGAAGACCAGCTGCATACACAGGAAAACAAAGCTTCAAGTATACAAATCTGTGATAAGACCTGTGTTATGCTATGGGTGTGAAACACGGAGCCTAACCCAAACATCCGCAAATATATTGAACGCCTTTGAGCGACGGGTCCTGAGGCCAATAATCGGAGCGAAGCTAGACGGGGACCAATGGTGAATTCGATACAACCATGAGCTGTATGAAATTTTTAACGAACCGGGGGTCTCAAGGATTGTAAGACTGCGGAAGCTGCAATGGGCTGGACACATGAATCGTATGGAGGAACAATAGATACCCAAGAAGGTATTCGTTGGAAGACCTGAAGGCCGGCGGCCAGTGGGGAAACCGAGGAAACGCTGGTCTGAGTCTGAGAGTTCATCGCTGCTCAGTTTTCGGAATTGGATGACGCGGTCAACGACCGAGAAAAGTTGTAGGCTGTAGTGCTAAGAAGAAGAAGAAGAAGATAGTCGTTTTGGAGTTACACATAGCGTTTGACTCGAAAGAAGAAGGATGTGCAACGTGTAAAGTGCAACAGCTGAATAAGGATTGGAAGAAAGATAAGAAAGCTAATTACATCGATTAAGATTTTCCCCGAGTAGTCAAGTTGTATGATATCTTCAAAATAAATGCAAATCTATAATCACGATCTGGAACTCTGTCTGAAACAATCTAAGACAATATCGAAATGTGAAGCTAGAGTAATAATAACGCTAGCTGTTTCACCACTGTAGCTTGAAGTCTTTATACAGAATCGTTATCAACAGCAGCAAGAACTTCCTCAATTACAAGATGTTAAGAAGCAGATTGACACAATTAGTGCGGCAACAATAATTCCATTTTCACTCAACCTGTTGTGGGCAGCTCAGCGTGTTGCGATGGATTCGAATTAAATTCGGTGAGAAACGTGTTTGCCAGGGCAAATTGTAATTCTAGTGGTGTCTCATCCGGAGGTCTGAATTTTCATGAGCCGACAATAGCACAAGCCCCAACAGTGCAAACATATAACAGCGGGGGTAACAGGCGACAAATATCACCGGCGTCCAATCCAAGTTTTGATGAACGATAGAAAAATGAATTGCTTCAAATTGCTATTCAGTTTGGATCACAACCGTGCTTGCGAAAAATCATTTTTCAAGTTGATAAAGTCTTCCAGGATGATTTTGCGCTCGACAGTTTTAATACTACGAACCCTGTTGTATGGATGGGCTGTTTCAAATTCAACGGGATTCCTCAGTATCAGGCCCAGATGAGCCAAAAATTCAAACTAAGTGATCAAACTAAAAGCAGTAATGGAACCTCAGAAGTTTGTTCCCAGCTCACCAAAAATATCGAATTAGCACGGCCAAAGTAGTTTTTGAAGAACTCCTCATGAAACAAGTGACGCGCAAAAAGATACTTTTGATCAGCTAATATCGTACATTTCACAAAGTATAGAAGGATAGGCTACCTGCACACTGAGCACTTTTCCACTGCAACTCAATCACTTACGCTTTATTTGCACACATGCGTAAAACGACTAAACGTAATCCTTGGATTATTGATAAAGAACCGCCGCAACGATAAACTATCCCGGACAGTGTAAACTCAAACGTTTTAAATTGTTCCGCGATGGGGACTATCGGGGGTAAATATAAGCACTGACTATTGTCATCCACCGTAGTTGACATTTGTCACGTAGCAAAAGAGAAACGAGAAGTACTCAAAAGTGTAATAGCTGCGCGAAAATGAATAACAAATTGGGCTTAGCTATTCGAAAGGTATTTTCCTTCAGTTATGATGAGTTGTATTCTCGCTTACAGCTCAACCGGGGTCCGTAGGCAAAACGATGCCTGCGCCCGTATCCGGACGTGCTTTCTGAGAGCATAAACCCCAGCTGGAACTTACCCGCTCGTGTATGGAGTAACAATGTACAGTAGAGCACGGATAAGTGCACACCATTGGTGCCTACAAATGCTGTGCACTTATCCGTATTATGCACTTATGCGTGTTGAACACTTATCTTGTCTGTTTTAATTTTCTACTCATTTCATGAATAATAAATCAAATCATTTGCAAAATAATTAAATATTTATTCACACAAAAACAAAACAAGCAAGCAAAAATAACTATTTTCATGTCTAAATTATTGAACATAATGCATTCTATATAAAATTAATTCTGGATCACGATGGCTTTTGAGTTGTTATGATAAAAATATATGTTTATTATTTTTAACCTTTCCAAAAATCAGATATCTTTTTCTGAAAAACGTTTTTACACGAACATTCCAAAATAACATCTTCAACTTTTTCTAGAGATGATACGAGGTGTGTGAATTTTGAATTTTCGCGGGTTACGTACATTCGAATTTCGATTTTTTTGTGGCGTTATGTTGGTACTCATGTCTGTCACCTATGCCGACAAGCTCGGCCATTCTGAATGTTCACTTGATTGGTGATAGCTGCTTTACTTGCACGTGTTTTCAATCGTCTTCGATTTTTACTTATTCAAAAAAATGGATCAAAGAACGTGTATCAAATTTTGTGTGAAAAACGAAATTAAGTGCGCGGATGCATTCCGAATGTTGGCTGTGGCATACGGAGAAGCTACCTTGGACCGAAGCAACGTTTATCGGTGGTACAAAATGTTTTTAGAAGGCCGAGAAGATGTGAACGACGAAGAGCGTGCCGGACGCCCGAGCACTTCAACAACAGACGAAAAAATTAATGAAGTGGAGAAAATGGTATTGGCCAATCGTCGAATCACCGTTAGAGAAGTTGCTGAGGACCTATACATATCGATTGGCTCGTGCCATTCGATTTTTATCAACGATTTGGGCATGAGACGGGTCGCCGCGAAATTCGTACCAAAATTGCTCAATTGCGACCAAAAACAGCAACGCATGAACATTGCTAATGAGATGTTAAACTCTGTCCGCGACGAACCAAATTTGCTCCAGAGGGTCATAACTGGTGACGAATCGTGGGTTTATGGTTATGACGTGGAAACCAAAGCTCAATCATCTCAATGGAAGCTGCCGCATGAACCAAGACCGAAAAAAGTGCGCCAAGTTCGGTCGAATGTGAAAGTTTTGCTGACAGTTTTCTTCGATTGCAGGGGCGTGGTGCATCATGAGTTCTTGCCACAGGGAAGAACGGTCAATAAGGAATATTACCTGCAAGTTATGCGCAATTTGCGCGAAGTAATCCGCCAGAAATGCCCGGATTTGTGGGAGAACAAAAATTGGCTTTTGCACCACGATAACGCCCCTGCTGACACATCGTTGCTTGTGCGCGACTTTTGGGCCAAAAACAACTCACTAATGATGCCGCAGCCACCGTATTCCCCAGATCTTTCCGCCTGTGACTTTTTCTTGTTTCCTAAACTGAAAAGGCCCATGAAAGGACGACGTTACGCTACGCTTGACGAGATAAAGACGGCATCGAAGGAGGAGCTGAACAAGATTAAAAAAAAATGATTTTTTGAAGTGCTTCGAAGATTGGAAAAACCGTTGGCACAAGTGTATAATATCTCATGGGGATTACTTTGAAGGGGACAAAATAGATATTCATGAATAAATAAATAATTTTTGAAAAAAACAAAATTCGCGATATTTTTTGAACACACCTCGTACATCGGCTCCTTTGTTCATGAGATATCGCCTAATTGTTGATAGAAATATCAATACTTCCTGGAGTGTATCGGTAGCTATAGGCTCAAATAAAGTCTTTTCAAGGGGTTCTTCACTATCGGAATCTTCACGCCAAAAGTTCATTGAATTGATCTTCCGGTATCGGTAGCTCAATAACTTCTTCAAAGCTTCCATGCACTGCCTCTAAAGACTTTTTATCAAATCCAGCTTTGCGGAAACAGTTTTGGATAGTCTGTGGTTTTTATCATGGTCATTGCTTGAAAAATGTCAAAGTTTTTCCCAAAGCTCTAACTGCAAGCACCTTTTTCAATGGATAAAATTTGTTTCCGGACTATTTGTTGCCGGTAATAGGCCTTGAAGGTACGGATAATCCCTTGATCTAATGGCTGAATAAGTGCTGTCGTATTAGCTGGCAGAAAAACAATTTTTAACGCTTTTCAGCTGCGTTTCTTCTGAAAATTTGTGGCAAGCAGCATTATCTGAAAATAGAATAACTTTTCTCTGTTTTCTTGATAAATCATTGTCGAATGTTTTGATTATCTGAGTCCATATTTCACTTGTCATCCAAGCTTTGCGATTAGAGTAGTATGGAAGAGGAACATCTTTGCCACGGAAGCATCGAGGCTATTTGGACTGGCCAATGAGATGAGTGTATGTATTTTTCTGATCCATTCATATTTGTTACAAATAAAAGCGTCAAACGATCTTTTTGATTTTTTCCTCCTTTCACAGTGTCCCCTTGAGAAGCAAGTGCGCCACTTGGTAGGGCTTTATAAAATAATGCTGATTCATCCGCATTAAAAACATCCTTTTCGGCGTAATCTTTGATAATATCTCGCAGAACATTTTTTATCCAATTGGTGGTTGGTTCATCAGCCGACGCCTTTTCTCCATGAAATTTATAATATTTTATATTATTTTTTTAATTTCCAACGATGCATCCAACCCGTATTGGGCTCAAAGTCATCTATGCCCATTTTAATAGCCATTTTTGACGACTGCTCTAAGATCATTGGCCCTGAAATGACCAAGTTTTTAATTCTCGATTTCTGGAACCATATCAGCATGGCTTTTTCTAAATCTTCGAAGTGGCCACTCCGAATCCTTTTTCTTTCTACATTTTTGTTTTCAAAAGTAGCTTGACGGATTTTTTCAGCTTTACTTTTGTATCTAGATATGGTCGGCACATCGCATCCATACTCAATAGACAGCTCTTTCATCGACTTGGTGCTCAGTTTATCTAAGATATTCATTTTTTGCTGTATGGACAGCGATACTAGTTTCCTTTTAGTTGACATGCTGAAAAGTTGAACACAATTAACTTCAATTGAACACTAATATCGAAGAAACTCACAAGAACTACGGTGCTATCGACTTCAGGACGCACAATTTCACAAAATGCACTAATTTCACTTTCGAATTGGAGTTTGGAGTAAGCCATACATGGAATTTGAAAGTAAACATACATACATGGAATTTTAATAGTTTCCAGAGTTCCCTTTTCTACGAGTAAGCCATACATGGATTTTTAAGGTAAACATTTCATCTTGTGCTCGAAATAGTTTCCGGAGTTCCCTTTTCTACGTGCTCGAAATAGTTTCCGGAGTTCCCTTTTCTACTCATTCGCGAAGAGAAATTGGTGGCTTAAACGGTCTAGAATTCGTTCGTTTGCGTTCTTATAAAAAGTATTTTTATAGAGATGAAGATGTGCACTTATCCGTGTCAATTAGTACGAATCAAGTTCAATTCATTGCAAAATAGATGTGCACTTAAATGTAATGTGCACTGAAACGGGTTGCACTTCCCCAACCATACATATATGAAAAATGGCAAAAATAATTCAGTGCATGCGCTTTTGATGCACGTAGGCGTATTTTGCACGTAAGCGTGTTGTACTTATCCGTGTTCCGCTGTATTTTAAATGGAGATTTTGAATCCATGGCTGGAAAATTGTATTAGAGCATAGTCTACTCGCGTCAATACCCACCACCGAAATGCCTCTCTGAACTAGCTGACCGACAAGCAGCTACCTCGGAGTAGACTGCAAGCATCGGAGCGTGAAGGCCTTAAGGGATGCATCAGACTACGACTATTTAGCCGCACTTCTATCGCAAGTTACACATGGTTAAATGAAAGCCCGCACACTGCGATTTTCGACAATTTTTTCCAGGTCGGCAGTCGCAGAAATTTGCGATTTATCCTAAAACCAGTTTAGTAGGTAGTTTTTATGATACTCGCGCAGACGCACATCATTTGGACATTTGACGCTGACGTGCATGGAAGTTTCTTGCATAGCGCACAAATGAGTTAGCGCATGTGTTCCTGGCAAAGACATACCTTCAAATGAGCATATTAGTTATGCGCATGCCTGAAGTTCCTTCGGAGATCTTGTCGCAGTGTGTTCGTATTTGCGTCTAAAAATCGCTGGTTGCGACTGTAAAATTGCAATGTGGCCGAACCCTAAGATGCACAGTTTGTTGTTGTCTTTAACCAATAAAAGGTCAGTTTAGATTTCCTTTGCGAAATCTCAGATGACGAACGGAGAAAAATCATTACATATGCAGGCGAGTTACTGCATTGTAAAAGTTCGTAAAAAAGCTTTAAAATTTGAAACGTATGTGCTAGAGTTTAGAGTATTAAATACTCGGTTTATTTTTACATGCAATATGAGACTTGTAACGGTTTCCTACCTCCGTCTCGTTCGATCGCAATTAGAACCGACCTCTCATCGGTTCGAGACGTACAGTCTTGGAAGTCACAACGCGGTACCAGAAAACAAGCTAAAGCTACTCTAATAAAAGAACGAGCGCAAACAAGGGTACCGCGGACCGTAACCGACTCGAAATCAATCATCCGCAGATTATAAAAACCTAACCCTCTTCAAGACATACTTACCCTCGGTCATCACTTCCGCTGCAAAAGAAAGAGCATGCGGAACGGAAAGGCTTATGGCTCCTTTAGTACTTCATTTTTAATTTTCAAATATTTCATTTACAATAATTAAGCTAAGGTTTTACTATCAAATAATTTAAATATAAACCTTTGCTCTTCTGATATTTAAAGAAAAGAATATTTTTTTCATATTTTTAATTGTATTTACATATGAGCGTGTTCGTTCTTGTAATTCTACTAATTATGGTGAATATAAATCCAAGAGAAATGCCTACACTAAGGTATTTCCCTATGAGCACTGGTGCTTAACTATTTTAAGTTAGAGTAATAATTCTGAAAGCATAGTTTTGACAGACAAATTAGGGATAGAATACAAATTCCAAATAAAGCTCAATATATTAAACTTAACTCCCTACACTCCATCCGCTGAGAAAGATAAATTTTTTTCACATTAAAAATTTAAAGAAACTCATGCAACTTTATGTATATCTATGTTTGTCTATACATGCACTTAAATTATCCAAAAAAAATTCCCTAATATTTATATAATGGGAAAACTTAACTTTTGCAGTCATTGTACCCGTAAATCATTAGGAGGAAACATATACGCGAATTACTTTACGCAATTATGCTTTATAAACTGAGGATTTTGTGAATTTAAATATTTCTTTTTTTCTTTTCTAAACTGAACAAAAATTTATTTCTGTATTTATTATGTCCAGGTGCGTTTAGGAGTTACAAGTACATTAAGCAGAGAATAAATTACTTTTCGGAAATAAGTTTTTTTTTTCCTTTAAATTCAGTAAATTTATTTGAAAATAAACACTTTAAAAATCATAGATGGTAAAAAAAATTGTCTTTAAACTATGAGTTTTTTTTTTTTTTAAATAATAAGTAAATAAACGAACGTGTACGTTTCCTCTTCTTCAGATTTATCTTGGTTAATTTGCAATTATTTTGCATTTGATTTTCCTGGTTAGAGTAATTGTAATTTATTGAGATCCATTATGCATTTGGAAAATACCCATTAACTTTAAAATCAAATGGTTGTTGTGACAGCATAATCAAAAAATTTAATTTTTTTTTTCTTCTAACGTCTTTATGTTGTTGAATCTTTTTATGTATTTTAATCTTTTGTATTTTTTTGTTGATTTCTTATTTTTATTATTTTAACCAATGTTCGATTTCTTTGATTTTATTGTTCAGTAAGCAAAGTATTTAATCGTTCCCAAAAAAAATATTTCCGCTTTCCATCAATTTCAACGTTATTTTATTTCAAGTCAATATGTTAAGTGAAAATGCAAGCAAGCGCAAGATCCAGCTTTAATTTAGTCATATTATGAAAAAAAGCACACTATACTCTTTAATGGGCCTTGTTTTCCGTTCAGGTATGAGCTTTTTTTTTACAAACTAGCATAGCAGCATATAAAATAAATAACTGCAATTTATATTGGGTAGAAATATCTCTTAAAATCTATTTAAAATAAAATTATCAAAAAGGCCTTTTTGATTCCTTTTAAATGAACATTTCATATTGTTATTTAGCGATAGTTAATAATCTGTGTTCGCCACGCAGATCGTCTTATCGTCTTATTTTGTGCAAGGATCCAACAAGTCTCTCAAAAGGTTCAATATTTTTTTTCCGACTCATCACAATGGTTGTAGACTTTTTAGCTGATAAAACATGCATAAACTATTTTTTCTTATTTCTTTAACGTAATTGTTGGTTTCAAATACTCAGTGATGGTAGTTTTAACTGATATAAAGAATATAATGGCTGATGGATAACCGAGGTATATATTTAATATTAGTATACTAACTTTGGGTTTTATTTCTGTTGAACATAATAATCTATTCACTTTTTTGAAGGAATCAGAATGCTGTTAGATAGCACATTACTCGATGTGCCTTTTTTAAAGCTCATTGCTTAATTAACTTAATGATGCACAAAGCTCTCGCGGAATGTGAAATCATTTTTGATACACCAATTGCTAGTTACTTAATTGTATTTCGAATCACTTTTCAACAACATTTGCAAATAGTTGTTCAGCCCCATCAAGACTTGCTTAAGATTAAACTTGAAAGTAGTCATCTACTTCGCCATTCTCACTGCTAGCTATGGAACCAGTTCCTTTAGACGATAAAACGGGAATCGGTGAGATTTGCGATATATGGTTTTGGGGCTGCGATGATAATGCAGTGAACTGATTCGTTGCGGTGGATATATTGGGAATGGTTACATCAGGACTTACACTCGGGTTAATTCATCTTTCGTAGCAAATTAAAAGCAATTGTTGACCAAACGATGCAAATTGTTTGCCGATGGATCCCAGCCAAACAGCTGATTGAAACAGTACTTCGAATTCTGGTTGAAAGCGGGCAGGGATTGATGGTGAAAGACTCTGAATCGTAGAAAAGAATTTCTCTCGTAAAATCTTTCTGATATCCTTATCAAATTGTATGGCATCAACTGTTTACACGTGCTACATCACTATTTTGACCATGTCTACTCTAACCTGGAATTAAGTCGCCTGCCTCTTTCACTCTGCTGTATCCGTCACTTGAAACATCTGATGACCGCGTATTCATAGGCCTTGCGGTAGATTGGACATCTGTTCCTCCAAGCCGCTCGCCAAGTCCCCCATTTACTGCCTCCTCCTGTAGATAAATTTATTTTGCGTTATATATTCACGCCACGCTAATTTTCTTCGGACTTACCGCTAATCCGCTACCCTCGCGAGACTTCTCACTCAACGGACAGTTAACCGCGAACACCTTCTGCCTCTTTGACATTTGGATGGCAACTGTGGGAGCATTGCCAGATAGATATGCTTCGAAATGTATCAGTGTTTTACTTCAGCGGCTCACCTTGACAGAAAATATTTCTCCACAAATATAAATATTTGAAGAAAAATATTTTCGGCGCAATGATGACTGCACGAAAGATAAAGTCTGTTTGCATTTCGAAGTCATACATATCTGGCCGGGTGCCAGGGTTCGGGATCGGAATCACTCCGATTCCCGGGCGTGGGCGTCACATTACAGACTGTGCAAAAATATTACAGAAAACACGCGCCATCTCTCCTTGATTTTCTCTACATCTGGCCGTCTATTTTGCCCTTTTAAAAGTTCAGGAAATCAATGATGTATATTAAAAACAAACATAACATCTGATAAATTCAATGCTTTTGCTGTGGTATCTACCAGCGACTTTGCACTTGGAATTAAAACCAGTACAAATTAGGATTTGACGCTATCAAATAATTATTTTAACATATTCCTATGTCATTTAAATCGAATAGAATAATTTGACTTGCGAAAAATGGGTGAATGTTTTTGATGCTGCCACATATCAGAAGCTTATCGTTTCAGGGTTTAATAATTTGTCATTAGTATTTGATAAAATCAATGGTCCGAATTTGAAAAAAATGATTGTTAACTAATATCTTGGAAATTATTTACAAAAATAATAACCTATCCTTAAGCTTTCAGCAGGACTCATATTTCTCTAATATATCCCATTCAATTTTTCCCAACAATACTTTAATACAAAAATTTCAATTTTAATTCGACCACTGATCATGATCGATCGTCCATTCGATTAGGATCTTTTTGATAGTCCCCGCTCGAGATGAATGATAAGCGTGGCGCGGATTATCTCTGCGGATGATCTACGCACATGCTCCATCGTCCCTGGCGCATCGCAATATTATCCACAATAACTTGGGAATTTCTGATCCGCTCCAACGGTCAGTTGTCATATCCCATTCAATAAAATATTCGCATAATATAAAAATTTCAAAGATATTTCACAAATGATAAGATGAAAACGATGACAGGTCGGGGGATCGGTCAGTCAGTTAGTCACGCTTTTCAGTGGAGGTTTTCAGCAGGACAATCGGATTGAGAGCGCACTGGAAAAGTTTGAAGATGCCGCGGTTGGGACGCGTCGATATACAACATACACATCACGTCGATAAGAAAGAATCGTCTTCGGATCTTGATCGACATCCGATAACGCATCCATCATGCATTTGGAGACTTTGCAGAAGTCACGGATGATTGATAGCTGCTTCGAAATAAATGATATCGTTAGTGACAACAACATTTAGAGGGTATTTAATATATTGCGAGAAGGTAAGAGGGATGAATTTGCAATGAAGATGAATTTCGCGGGAGAATTTTGTTGGTGCTGCATTAACTCTACCAGTGAACCCTCAAGAGCATTTTCACTAAATTCCTAGACTTTTGCCCCATCAACTCCTACTGGACCAACTTAATGAAAAAATGTATAAATATTTTTCCCAAAAATCACAACGCAATTTCGCTATTTTTTCACTTTTTTCAAATTTTTGGACTGAAAATTTCCGTACTGAATTTTCTTCCGTTCAGTGGCGTTCAGATTCGCTATTAGCCATTTGCGTACGAAATTAGATGAAAAAACGTGCTATCTCGCATAACAATAAATAACAAAATAACAACATCACAATCAACACTGCCAGGAGTGGTATTGAAGCTATAAATGTGTAGTATATGAATTTCAGGAAGGAAAGGAAAAGTGGTGGACAAACTCTGAATAAAAAACTTATTTTTAGAGTCCATCTCGATTATTTAAACGAGACATGCTGCTGCTCTCGATGGCTGGGCTTCTATTCATTTGGGATCGTATCATGGAGACAAGATTCACTTTCCACGGCAATGAGCGGGAAATTTATGAAAGCTCAGTGAATTAAGAGGGAAAAACACCTAAGCATCGTGGCAATAGGAAAAATAATTACGATAGCATGGCTCGAAGATAGCATTCTCAAAGAATGTTCGTTCTCACACAAATGAAGAACTTGGGCAGTCAGGAAATTGCGGAAAGAAATGTATATGGACTTTATGTAATAGCGTTGATCGTTATCTAAATTTGGAACTGTCGAAAACGTTTTATATTCTTGTCGGGGAAAAATAGAAATTAGGTCAGATGAAAAGAATATTACCGTTTAATTTAGATTGACAGAGCGATAGTATCTAAAATGACTATTTTCGAATAATAAGAAAATATTCATTTGATTTTTTCAGGACTGTTTTTGTAATTCAAATACTCAGATGAAATTCCACAATACTCATTGGAGATAGCCTTAACATAAATTACCATGTGTGTACTCTAAGCTAATATGTATAAAGCAAATTTGATGAGCTGCTTCTCAAAATTTACCAGCAACTTAATTCTTTATCGGAGAGAATCGACAAACAAGATTCAAAAATTAACTTTGCTTTTCAGCGCTTAGGTCTTTCAAATGCCTAATAATAACTTGTCATCCAGTCATATTCCCATGGATGGGCTTCGCCTCATATCGATCAACGTCAACTCTATCGTTGCTATACATCGACGTGATTATCTCCTTGAATTTGTTGTTAAGCAAAAGCCTGACATCATACTTCTCACTGAAACCCACCTCAATTCATGGCATTGCATGGAATTCAAAGATTTTGCATTCGTAAGAAACGATAGGGTAATAGGTGATGGGGGAGGTGGCACCGGGATATTGGTAAGAAGACCCTATTGTTTCCAAAATATTGAAAAAGTCGAATTCAAAAACTTTGAATTTCTTGAAGTGTCCGTCATCAAAATTTCACTGCCAGGTGGGGATAACCTCTTCGTTATCTCTGCCTATGCTACTGGTCAAAATGTTCTCAAGTTCAAGAAGGAGCTCAATTCCTTGTTTGAAATACTCGAATTGAACAGGCTGCATAGTTATTATATTTTTGCCGGTGACCTGAATGCCAAGCATACATCATGGCTAAACGCCACAAATAATCCAAGAGGTGTATTCCTGAAATCATGGATAACAGAGAACCAAATTGAATACAGATGCAACCTATATGGGTCGGAGTTCCCAACATACCCTAGGACAAATTCATATTTGGACCTCTGCATTGCTGACGCAAGACTTGAATTCAGCTTTAATAGTCCTCAACGGAAACTGCAGGTGCTTCCTTACGATAGCGACCATGACGCAATCGTAATGGAAATCAATCATCAAAGGGATGATTTCTTCCTCATTCCAGTTCAACATGAAAACCATCGGTTGAATTTCAAAAAAACAGACTGGGGAAAGTTTCAAAAGAAGTTTAACCGGGAGTACCAGAAACAATGTCCCTCTTCTGATGATGGCAACGCTTGCTCAATGGTTCCTAATAACAGAAATCTAACTGACGATGAAATAGATCTCTATTTGTCGAAGTTAGAGAAGCTGACGTTGGAAACGATTGAGAAAGTAGTTCCCAAGATTAAACATCGAAACAATATGGAAGGATATGAAACACCAACCATCGCAAGGTTGAAAAGATCGAAAAGCCTTCTTCTCACCCGCGTCAATAATATTTATCGACGATTTTTGGACTGCAACCATCCCTCGTTGGCTTTGTTGAAATTACACCTGAAGAATATCCGGAACTTAATCCGTTCATACTTCAGGAGTGAGGTCAGCAATCAATGGGCGGAAAAACTGAGGGGTATTAGCCCACAGGACCCAGATGGCGTTTTCGCGAAAGTGAATAGCTTATTCCACAGGAAGTCTCGAGTGAAGGTATCGAATCTTGAAATCGCTAGTGATGAGATAAATCTTCTCGATAGAGCTGGTATCGAAATTGATGGTACGACTCCGGATAGAAATGGAAACAGGATTATATTTGATGGATTGCAGAAACTTGCCCTGATTGGAACACATTTTGAATTGGTTCATCTGCCAAACCCAGAGAGAAGGAATGAAATATTTTCGGAGGTCGTTGAAGCAAAAGTTCCCGACTTCAAATCAAGCCTGAACGGCGAATCAATTCTTCATTTCAATGAAACATTAACATCTGACCTCATACCGAGCTTGAATCTTATTGATTATTTTGTCAGCTATGAAGACTTGTGTTTCATATTTCGCAGAATAAACAACAAAAAATCATGTGGTACTGAATATAGTTCTCCGACATTTGCCTGAGGTTGCTATTAGGAATTATTGCATATTGTTCAACAACATGTTGAACAATTCATATTTCCCAAATGAGTGGAAAAAGGCTAAGGTATTTCCGATCTTGAAGAAAGGAAAAGAATCTTCATGCCCTAAAAGCTATCGCCCAATCAGCTTGCTGCCTAGCATCAGCAAGGTGTTTGAAGTGATACTCAACAGAGCATTAAACGCCCACATTGAGGAATATGAGTTGATGCCGAATTGCCAATTTGGTTTTCGTGCCAGGCATTCGACCATACATGCAATAACGGAAGGAACCTCAGACATCTGTTGGAAATTAAACAACAAAGAATGTGTTGGAGCATGTCTCATTGATATGGAGAAAGCCTTCGATACGGTGTGGTTAGATGGACTAGTTTTCAAACTTCTTCAGGACAGGTTCCCCAGACACCTTGTCGCCATGATGTGTAATATGTTGTACGGGAAATCATTTGTTATAACTGATGGAAATCTGACAACGATGCGCGAATTCAAGGTCTTGAATGGTCTACAGCAGGGAACAGTTACTGCGCCCCTGCTTTTCTCAATATTCATTCGCAAGCTATTGAACAGCTTTGATTTTAACGTCTCGCCAACGCGATCATTGGTAGCGTTTGCTGATGATCTGATCATCTACACGGCAGACCGAAAAGCTACAATAGTTCAGAGCAATCTTCAAAAAATGTTTAATGATGTGCAGCTCTACACCGACAATTGGCGAATGAAAATCAATGCGCAGAAGTGCGAAACAATTTTGTTTCGGACAACGCTGCAGGGGGCCAGTCAAGACCTGAAACGTAATTGGAAGGATTTCCACATTATGGCTGGTGAGGGTAGTTCAGAAAGGGTTCCACATAAATCCTGTGTTCGATACCTCGGTGTTCATCTCGATCAGTATCTGTACTATACTGAACATGTCAAAATCATGCTCAGTAAAGCACTAAAAGTAGTCATGGCCCTTCGGCGACTCTTTCATTCCAGATACATTGATCAAAAAGTCAAAGTTATTTGTTGCAAGACCCTGGTTAGGCCAGTTTTGACATACGGATGCCAGATCTGGTACAACCAGAGTGCTAGTACTATGGAAAGATTAAGAGTTTTCGAAAGGAAATGTCTTTGTACATGTACTGGTTTCTACAGAAAGCCTGAGACGGATTGGAAGCACTATATATCGAATAGAAAAATTTATCAAACCGCTCAAGTGACAAGAGTCGATATCTTCATATTGAAACTTCTTCGGAATCATATCGCAAGATCAGTAACTGTGAGTGAAAACCCTTGGATTTCACAGCCGTTCCACCCTACAGACGGGTATATTGTGACTTGCCTCACTACTGGCTTCGTTCCTCCAGAAGCATTCGTGTATTTGGACATGAATCGATATGTTTTAGATTCTGACGGCGTCCCAATCATATATCACATATATAGACGGGCCACCGATAAGAAGATAAAATATCCTCCGAATCTGAGTTCACGAGACCAACAATTCCAATGGAGATACTCATTTGCTAGATTCGTTGAGGCTGGTCGAGCTGAGATGGAACAATCTAGGTATTGGTGGCTGAATGACAATGTCTAAATTATTCGTGTTTATTTTCTGTTTTTGTGCTTTTTCTCGTTACTTAGTTTTTTAGATTCATCTCATTATTGCTACATCTAGTATTGTTGTTTATTTGTATTATCAATTAGGTATAGGTTTCAATATAAGGTAACGTTTTTTTTTTTGTTGATTGAACTTATTTAGAATAAGGGTGTAACATATTAGGTATAGGATATAAGTTCATTGTTGTGTTAGTAGTATAAGCAATTTTTGAATAATGCTGGTTGGTTTTTTCTCCTTTTTCCAATTGAATCAAAAAATATCTAATAATCTTAATTAATTTAAATTTGCAAGTGTATTTTTTTCATTAAATGTATTTAACTGATAACGTATAAATTTAGAGAGCCATTCGGGCTATTAAGTTTTTTATAGTTTTACTGTTTGGAATTTGCTTTATGTTCTTTTAAAAATTTATAACGATTGGTATTAAATAAAGCGCTTTTGACTTTGACTTTGAAGCAAATTTGATGGGCATGGACTCCAAAGTACCTTTCTCCAAATGAAGTGGTTTATTGTTATATGATCCCTGAGTAAAGTATGACGCTTGTTGTTGTGATTGAGCAATTATTTCTATGGAAAAATCAAACTTTAAATAAACAGAAAACTAGTTGCAATTCTCCTTGAAAGGTGAAATTAAGTAAGTAAATATATTTATAAATATCTTCTTTTTTGTTCAATTGCACAGCCACACAGAAAAATTGGGGTATACTTTTGATGCCATACTACGAGTATATGTCATATCCGTACTCTTTTGGCCTGCTGAGCACAAATCCGGGTCGAGAATTGAGTCATCACTTCCTAATTTTTTTCTAACCTTAAAAAATGGGTTAAAAGCAGAAAATCGTGGAAAATACACTCGTGAAATTCGAATAAAAATTATTTTTAACATTTAAACCTATATTCATATGAATTGAGACCTCCTGAGCACGAATCCGTAACCAGAATTGAGCCATCATGTCCTAATTTTTCTCTAACGGGTTAAAAACAGTAAACATCGAGGAAAATGCATTCGTAAAAGTTCGAAAAACATATTTTTCACATCTAAACCTATATTTATACTAACGGGTATTGGCAGATCCAAGCCGCAAACGCAGTTTCTGAAATACAAGTAACTTACATTGAATTTCATATACTGGGGATGTTGAAAAAGTACTTATTCCTCCTCTTCACATAAAACTTGGACTCATGAAGCAATTTGTAAAAGCATTAAATAACAAGTTGGGTAGACAGACCTATGCTCATGTCAGAAGGGTTTTGTACTCAACTTACCAAATGCAGTAACCAGCAACGAATAAAATCAAGAAACATGTCAAAGGCGATTTAATTGGAGAAAATGTGAAATTCGAGGATCATACTATTATTAACAAAGTGGAACGAATTTTGACTTCTGAGATATTTGTTATAGTTATACCCATAAATATCTCCTTTGATAATTTTTTCAGAATTTTTAGATCACGAGTGTCCATTCGCGAGGGAGGAAACACATTTTTCATGTATTTCCCCCCCTGTGTCCCCACTGAAGCAAAAACTGTCAGTTTAAGAACTGCTTTGAAAAGCTCTCATAGAGAACTTTCAGTTGATACTCATATCGGCTACCTTTCATGAAATTTTTTTTCAGGGGCCACTCCTCTGTACTGTAATCATCGATTCATAGCCTATTTTTTCGAATCCTAGAATGGTTACAAAGCCCTTTTGCTAGGAGCTCTCTCCTGCCTCTTCGACTTTTTTCAATTGTATGTAGTCATCTTCATGATACCTATCACTCCTGAAATTTTCATGCAAATTCTAGCAAAGCTGTAGTGTCTAAGCCGCTAAAAGCGCATATGGCTCCATAGCAATATGTTTCCATAGTAATACAGGGCATATTGCTCCATAGTAATACACGAAAATTCAAATCGCTATAACTTCGGTAAATACAATTCGATCTTTATGAAACTTTCCGAAAAAATCAATCTTATAAATAGTCATCTCTTTGCTAAATTTTGTTGAGTTTAAAGGTACCGTTTAGATTTTATTCAAGAAAACACAAAATCGATAAATCATACTATTACTAACAAAGTTGAGTGAATTTCGACTTCCCATGTATTTGTTGTTGTTGTACTCATTAAGGCCTACATTCATGATTTTTTTCAGATTTTTCGGATGGAAGGTGTCCAATCGCGAGGGGGGGGTACGCGAAAAGTTCGTACATTTCCCCTTCCCCTGCCCCCCTCGGTACTTATAAGACAATTTTAAGACTTGTTTTGAAAAGATCTCATTGAGATCTTTTCAATGACACCCTACTCGACTACCAATGGTGAAAATTTTTTTTTGAGGGGTCACCCCCCCTGTATGGGGCGACCCCCCTTAAACCCCTTTGAAAAAATTTTCCACCCTTGAACTTTCAAGAGGTCACCACTTCTGACCTTTCTACAAAGTTTCATGGCTGTAGCCCCTATAGTTTCCGAGAAAAAGTGCTGTGACATACAGACGGACGGACGGACGGACGGACGGACGGACAGACGGACAGACGGACACAGGTCGTGATTGCAATAGGGTTTTGTATTTTAGTACAAAACCACAACAAAACCCTAAAAATGGCCAATGTTTCCAGTAATTGTTCCAAAAGTTTCCAAAATATTCTGATGCAAAAATCAAGGCAGGGGTGTTTGACGGCCCACAAATAAGGAAATTGTTTCAGGACACAATATTCGTTACAAAAATGGGCGAGATTGAAAAAGCTGCTTGGCTAAGTTTTAAAGAAGCCGCAACAAACTTTTTAGGAAATAATAAAAGTCCTGAGTGCAAAGAGATAGTTAAGAAAATGGTTAAGAATTTTCGAAAATTAGGATGCCTACTGAGTTTAAAATTACATTTCTTAGGCTCCCATATCGATGATCTCCCCGACAATCTCGGTGACTCCAGCGAAGAACAAGGAGAGCGCTTTCACCAAGTGATTAAAGTCAACGAAAACCGATAACGAGGACAATGCGATGACCATATGTTGGCTGACTATTACTGGTCACTTAAAAGAGAGACAAATCCAAAGCTAAGAAATGAATCGGGAAGAAAATCTGTAAAAAGATCTTTCGAGGATAAGAGAACGAGATATAGTCGTAAAAAATAGGGTAGGCAGTAATATTCGGTCACATGATCAGGGTATTGAGTATCAAAGTTTTAGGTTATTCAAGTTATTCAACTCGGGTGTTGAGTGTGATTTTGTGGTTATAGGTTAGGTTGATTAGGCATCAGATTTTGGGCATTAGGATTGTTGGAATTTAGATTTATTAGGTGCAAGTTATTTTGTAAAAAGGTATGAATTATTAGGATTTTTGGACATTGTAATGGTTTTCGAAATGCCCGTGTAGAACATGGGTGCCAATGGTCTGGCACAAGTGTCAGCGAACTATAAACAACACCGAGCTCAGCTAACTAGCTTCGCTTAGCGACCCCGTACGCGTGCTTGACGACTAGCATTTGCGGGATCATACGAGGCGGGTTCTTGTCGAGCCACGAAGCTACACTACAAAATACTTATCACGCGTACTCTACTCTACAAGACGCACCGATCAATTTTTATTATCTTCAGAAATGTTCTATTAGGTGTCAATTAAGCCACTCTACAGTAATTCAATATTTTTTTTGCCTCGTTAAAGTTAGTGGACACGGAGGCTTGAGACAAACGCAAACATTACACAAAAAGCAACTGTTACTTTCTCCGAAGAAGGTCGTTGCATTACAAGGGGAATGTTAAACCTAAAAATGTTAAAGTGGCTGAAGTGAACCACTCATCTCTGCCTAAAGGATGGAAACTTGACGGATGTAGTTTACTTTCCACTAGTAAAACAACAAACTAAGCAGTTTTGACGGGGTGACCACCTTATCTCTTCAGGAGCAGCCACTCCTGATCACCACGGGGCTGCTCGACTGCTTATGTTTATTACAACAAACAAAACGGGTAATTGGGTAATAAGACGACAGGTCTCAGGTTTTTAAGTATGGGTTGTTGGTTATGCATTATAAGGTATTGAGGTATATGATTTCAACAGCGCCGGATTTAGAAAGAAGGGGGGCTACGGGGCTGGCTTAACCCTCCGAGTACACATGGGGTCAATTTGACCCCAGACGCTACTTTGACCGTTGCAGCGCCTAGGCCTGCGGGAGAGTGGGGGTATTATGGGCTTCTAAGTATATTTAAGTGTCTTGACTATAAGTTTACATAGTTTTTTTACCTTTCGAAGACGTTAGTTATTGTTGAGAAACTTTTGAAATCAGCCTGGGGTCAATTTGACCCCATTGTGTACTCAACGTCAATTTTGAGGTAAAAATTGAATTTTTTTTACTTTATAAATGGATGGATTAATTCAAAAAGACAAAAAAAAAGTTTGAAAGTATTTTTATTTATTTAAGCAATATGGAATATAATCTGCGATCTAGTGTGCGTAATCGTTTGTTGGCTGAAGACAGCGGTGATGATTTTGGCGGCAGTGGTTACTCCGAAGACGACCACAGCAATCAGTATCTGATTATGAACTTTCTGAATGTTCAGAAAATGATGATGTGGAGAATGCAATCCTCAGTGAACGCCTTTTACAACAGCGTGAAAATTCAGCCGCACGAGGGAGACCAACATCAACATTGATCAGTAAAAATAAGACAAAGTGGAAAATGGGAGCTCGTGAAAGATTATCAGGTTGGAATATATTTCGTACATTTTCTAATTCTCTTCATTCATATCAACACATTTTTTGCAACAGTAATATACGCACACTATTATCATATTTCAATGAAACTTTTAATATAAATATATATTGTTTCTATGTTACAGATCGATAGTCGATTGTTTCAGAAAGAGTACCTGGACCACGAAACGGAGCAGAAAATTTTAACAATATTGTTGAATTTTGGGATATTCTTTTCGATGAGGATATAAGAAAGAAGATAGTAGAATAAACTAATATTGAAATTGAAGATGCTTGTTCCAAAATGATGGTTGATGACGTGCCGTTGCAGACATATCACCGCACTACTGATATACTTGAGATGAACGCATTCATTGGAATTATTTATTATGCAGGAATGTGGAAATCTAATCATGTTGCTGTTAAGGAGTTATGGAGCAACTATCATGGAACATCTTTTTATCGTTGCGTTATGCAAAAATCAAGATTTGCTTTCCTTGCTAATAGCTTACGTTTTGATGCTAGAGATAATCGATCTCAGGATGATAGATTATAACTTATTCGAGAATTGTGGGATAAATTCATTAAAAATTGTGAATTTGATTACAATCCCAGCAATGAAATTACTGTGGATGAGCAGCTTCTTTCATTCAGAGGGCGCTGCAAATTTCGAATGTACATAAAATTGAAGCCTGATAAATATGGCTTGAAAATTATTATAATGAACGATTTACAAACTTTTTTATTTGGTAATTTTTTTATTATTTATTTGTTATTATTTTTTCATAAATAATAAAATTATTTATCTTATTTACAGGTAAACGGCATTCCTTATTCAGGAAAAACAGGTCACCCACGTAATCAGTCTTCCGGAGAATATTTTTCCAAAAAAGTAACCGAACCTATTCATGGTTCTAGTAGATCTGTTACTTGCAATGATTGGTTTATAACCGTTCTTCTTCTGGAAGATATGTTGGAAGATAAGCACAATATGTATGTAACTGGCACAATCCAGAAAAATAAGCCCGACATTCCTATTGAAATGAAGTTTGCTGGCACGGAAATACCTTCCGCTAAATTTTGCTACCATGGCGATATAACTTTAGCCAGTTTCACGCCAAAAAAAAAAATAAAATTGTACTAGTTGTTAGTACAAAAATCACAGCTGGAAATATTGGAGAAAGAGATAAACCAGAGGTTATCTTGCATTACAATAAAACCAAAGGTGGAACTGATGTGTTCGATAAACTGTGCCACGCTTATACAACTACCCGAGCAATAAAGCGTTGGCCAGTGCGATACTTTTTTGGTATGCTGGATCAAGCAATCATAAATGCCAGAATCTTATATACGTGTAGATATGCCAATGACGCTACCAAAAAAAATCTGCTGTTGGTGCCTTAAAAGATGTTGTGGCTCACCTTGTTCACCCATACTTACGAGAAAAAATTAAAAACCCTTGTATGCGTACAGATATTAGAAAAGGGGTTGCAAATATTTTAGGAATAAATATCCCACCTGTCACAGTAGAGCGTGTTCAGCTGAGAAAAAGAGCAAGGTGTTCTTTGTGCACTCGTCAGCAGGACCACAAAACAAGTGATGCGTGCCCATCCTGCAGCCGACCGATGTGTAACGAGCATCGAGTATACTTATGCAACGATTGTGCTGGTTTTAATTGATTTTTTTTTATTTTTTTCTAATTTTTTCTTTATCAATATATGCTTTGCAGAATAAAAAAAAGTTTTTCCTACTGAAAAAAGTTAAAAAGCATGATTTTTTATACCCTCAAAATTACCATTACAAGTATGCCTAACGAAAACCTTTTTCTTGCAACCCTATATGCAGGGCTGGTTTTTTTTCTTATTCTATTATGTCTTGAAAGTACTCATATGAATTTTTAGCGCAAAGTATTGAAAACTTACGAAGTTATGAACCTTTTTTTTTGGAAAAAATATGAAAATTTTAAAATCTTCAAAATTGTCACTATAGGGCTCATTTTTCCTTTATTTTGTTTTGTCTAGAGAGTTTCCACGTAAATTTTTAGCCAAAAATATTATAAATTGAAAAAGTTGCGACTTTTTGTAAAAATGCTAATTTTCGTTTTTTCAGGTTGTTCGCGAATTTTTTTAGGTAGGCTAAGGAAATTTAAGGCCTCTCTAATGTATGAGAATTACTAAAAGAGCTTTGAAACTATTTCTGAAAATTTTTTCAAACTAATATTTGTAGTGGGGACGATACTGCATACGTTCAAAGAAGGTTGGGGTCAAATTGATCCCATATATCCTCGATGATCGAAAAAATAGGTGGGTACTCGGAGGGTTAACCTGACCAGGGAATAAAGGTTAAAATGTGAAAGAAAATGTTTGACAATGTATTTTTCCAGATTTTTACTGGTTTCAAACCATTAATTGAGGTTAGGAAAAAATCTAGATGTGATGATCTAAATCTGATGACAGATTCATGTTTAACAGGTCCAAACCCATATGAATATAGGTTAAAAGGTAGAAAAAAAATGTTTGTCAATGTATTTCCGTCGATTTTCACTGTTTTTAACTCATTTTTTGAGGTTAGAATAAAATCAGAACATGACGGCTTAATTCTGGTCACAGGTTCGTGCTTAACAGGTCTCAATTCATATAAATACAGGTTTAAATGTCAAAAATAAATTTTTTCCGAATTTTACAAGTGTATTTTCCACGATTTTCTCTGTTTTTAACCCAGTTTTTTGAAGTTAGAAAAAAATCAGAACATTATAGCTTAATTCTGGTCACAAACACGTGCTTAGCAGGTCTCAATTCATATGAATATAGGCTTAAATGTCAAAAATATTTTTTTTTCCGCATTTTACGAGTGTTTTTTCCACGATTTTCTCTGTTTTTAACCCATTTTTTCAGGTTCGAAAAAATCAGGACGGATTCGTGCTCAGAAGGCCAAAAGACCACGAATATGATATATGGCATCAAAAGCCTACCCCACTTTTTTTGTGTGGCTGTGTTATGAGAGTTTAAGATAGGGGTCATCAGGAGCATCAAATTTAGAGGTGGAACGATTGCAGAAAGCTTGAACGGTGGAAGATTGACTGAAATATTGGTTAAAGGTATGATTTCAGGCAATTTAAATATCCCTTTGGCAAAAGTGAAGCAATATTTAAAAATTCCATGCGAAAATCTACCTGCAAGCCGAATTAAAATAAACATATATTAATTATCAGGAAATATAGAACTACGAGTATAGAGTCAGCACTTTTCCTCGTTGTATTGTGTGATGTTCAGCTTAAATAGTTTAGTTTGAGTTTGAATTTAGAGATTAGCTGTTGTCCAAATTATTGTTTAGAGATTAAAGAATTTATTTTAAAATTATAAAAAGTGGATTGAAATTGTTTTTTAAAAGTTAATACAACAGGCGCAGTCGGTAAGATAAATTTTTGTGCTTCGTAAATTTTTTGCGAAATCTCGGGAGAATACGCAAAAAGCAAGGATAGAAAGCGCAAAGGTTGAACCTCAGCAGGACAGCAAAAAATCAATTACTCTGAGCCGGGAACAGGCTCAGTACGTCTACAACAAGGCTAGAGCTAGCCTCACGTAAGTTATAGTTGTTGGACATTCCTAGAATTCTTTTCCTCCCTTTTTAATCCTTTGCGCCTGAATCGAAAATCCCTTACATATATCTGATTATATTCTTTATATTTGAATTGAGTTTTCTACATATAAAAATGATTATAATTTTAAAACGAATATCTTATATTCCACCAATTGATTTCGCAAAAGTGAGTGAGCAGTATATATATATATATATATATATATATATATATATATATATATATATATATATATATATATATATATATATATATATATATACGAGTATATACATATATTTATATAGAAACATATGCCATTTTTTAATAAACGAAATAGAAAACATCCATATCCGCGTGTGAGAGGCAATCACAGAGTTATACCACTAGATGAATGTTTGGTCTAGGATGAAAGTGAAAGTGAAGTGAATCTTGAATATTTGTTTGGCTCGGACGCGGGTGTTTTCGAGAGCAGTGTTTTATTGAACCATTCTGTTTCTCGCGAGGATTTATCGGTTGATTCGGCAATGACAACAATTGCAGATGTCTTAAACTCCTTGAGAGTTCCCGATGCGGTCAAGGACTTGCCAAAATTTGACGGCAATCCTAGGCTGCTACGCGATTTCCTGGATAATGCCGAGGAGATTTTTACTATTACCACTTCTGCTTCTCCTGCTTACAGCAGGATTATCTTGCGAGCTTTACGAAATAAAATTGAGGGACCTGCTAACGAGGTTCTCAGTATGTACGGAACACCTCTGGATTGGTCCGAAATTAAAAAGAACCTCACAATTCATTATAGTGACAAGCGCAACAAAACATCTTTGATACGTGACTTATACAACACGCGACACAATGAGAAGATTGCCGAAAGGTTTATATTGAAATAATTGAGTCACTTTCTACAATGATACTCGTAAATCAAACCAGGGTATTATCAAGCCAAAGCGGGAGCTTTATTCCGAGATGTGCTTGAACTCGTTGTTGGTGGGACTTCATGAGCCTCTGGGAGCAACGATCGGAGACATGAAGCCTGATTCAGCTTTTGCGTATTGTATACAGGAGCAGACAATTTTTTACGCGAAACAGGGTAGCCAATCCTCACAAAGTAGGTTTCCTACAGCACAAAGTATTGCTCAAAATAAATTAACTCCTACTTCACAAAATTTTAGATCAACGACAGGTCCCCTTAATGGTAATAATTTTCAGCCACATTTAAAATTGAATCAAGGTCCTTTCTTGGCAAATTAACCATTTCTCCAAACTCTGCAACCATATTTTCGATCAAATCAACAATATATCCGGTCAAATCAACCCATATACCGACCTCATCGACTATTTTCGGGACAAAACCCTTTACAATACAGAAATTTTTCCAACCCAAATTTTAATTTTGCCGAATTACCAGCGATTTGGCCAACAACTTAACCGAATGGAATCGCCTAAGCCCGAGCCAATGGATACTTGCTCTGGCAACACCCAATTAACAAATAATCAGGCTAGTCAGACTCAGGCACCCAATTTTTTCAAATTAAAATTTCTTCCGACAAACGGGACCCCCTCATTTCGCCATAACCAAGGTTGAGCCAAACCTTACAAATGGCAATAGCTCGCTTCATTTTCAACCAGCCCCGAATGAAGCTTGTCAATACCCTACCTAAGGAATACTATGAACAGGTTTTAGTCGGCTTACACTAACAAGACGAACCCGCTTGAACATACGAGACACAAAACAATGAAATTGATGAAGAAATTTTTTTATAAGATACCTCTCAGAACCAACTGGGTACATAGATATAAACACCCACGGATCAAACCTGCCTTACATTAAGATATCTTCATCATTTGGCCGTCATCTAAAGTTCTTAATCGATGCGGGAGCTTCAACTTCAGAAATTGAGCTTTACTAACAAAATTAAACACTCCATTACCACCATAGACGAGTTTCCCATTTATACCAAGTCTTATCGTGATCCTTGCATTCATAGAGAAGAGGTAAGGAGACCGATTTCAGATATATTAGATCAGGGAATCACTCTGCCCAGTTTTTCACCATGGAGTTCACCCGTCTGGATAGTGCTGGTCATCGACGAAAAAACAATGTCTGACCGTTATCTGCTTCCAAACATTAACGACATCCTGGACAAGCACGGTAGATGTATATATTTCTCCACATTGGACCTTGCCAGCGGACTCTATCAGATCGAGATGGACCCAAGGGATATAAAGAAAACAGCTTTCACTGTTGACGGTGGTTCCTACGAGTATGTACCAATGCCTTTCGGGTGCACCGTCAACGTTTCAGAGGGTCATGGATATAGTGCTTCTGGATCTTCAGGGCACGATTTGCCTGGTCTACCTTTTCTATGTCGTGCAGGAGCATGGCAACAATTTAAGGAGAGCATTCAATAGGTTGCATGAAGCGAACCTTAAAATACCACTAAGTAAGTTCGAATTTCTTCACAAAGAAATAGCTTTTTTGGGTCATATGGTTACACCCGATTGAGTGAAGCCTAATCCTGACAAGGTGAGGGCCATAAGAGAGCTCCCAATCTCAAGGACGCAAAAAGAAATTAAAAGATTTTGGGGTTGATCGGTTATTATAGAAAATTTATCAAGGACTTTGTAAAACTAACAAAGCTCTTTACAGAGTGTTTAAAGAAAGGAAGAACTGTCCAATTGATGGAGAATTATATCAAAACATTCGAGATGTGCAGAGACCTTTTGATGAATGACCCTATCCTGCAGTATCCTGACTTTAACAGGCCCTTTATTTTGACCACCGACGCGAGCAATTTCGCTTTTGGCACAGTTTTTTCTCAAGGTACAATAGACAGCGATAAGCCTATACGTTACGCGAGTAGGACTTAGTCGAATTTTGAGATCAACTATTCGACAGTTCAAAGAGAGCTTTTGGCGATCGTGTGGGCTGTGAAGTATTTTAAGCCATATCTCTTCGGACATAGGTTTCAAATTGTAACAGATCACAAACCATTGACCTACCTCATGAGCCTAAGGGCACCGAACGAAATTGCTCAGATGGCGCTTGAGATTGGAGGAGTTTGACTATGACGTCACCTACAAAAAGGGAAGTCAAAATTCTAACGCTTACGCCCTGAGTAGGATCAAATTATGCGGGCCGGGCCCTGTGGCACCAATCGAGGCCCATACTGGCAAAGTTTTTAGTAGCGATAACAGTACCTCACTACACTACCGTGCACTCTGCCATCGAGAACTTGGATGATGGGATTCCAATTTCTGAACGCCCCTTGAATGAGTTTGCGCTGCAAATTGTTTTTAGAAGAACCAACCATAACCCTAATGAACTCATTTGATGCCAACAGCGTCTTGGAAGTTTAAAAAAAATCTTAGTTCCAAATAAATTGAATGCTATACATATATACATCTGACGAAATATTCAAAACCGTGCAGACTGTTTACTCCAAATTCTTTTCACGCTCCCGGACCTTCAAACAGATGCAAAGAATTGATTGCAGATATAACTGAAAGTGATGAACAAGACAAAATCACCAACGGATATCACCTCAATAGCAACCATCGGGGTACAAATGAAACGTTTCAGCATCTTAAAAGAGATTGTTACTCCTTAAAGAGAAAATTACGAAGATCATTAATAATTGCAAAACTTGCCAGACTCAGAAATATGACAGAAACCTCTTAAAAATTAGATTCCAAGTCTCAGATAGTGCTCATAAACCTCTAAATTGTATTCATACAACGGTAAGCCTACATACACTATCATATATCGTTTTTCTTAATTCGCGGCCGTCTACACCCTACTGACCAAAAATAGCCTGAATTTAATTAAATCCCTTAGACATTTCATTAGCCTTCAAGGCATTCCGAAAAAAATGGTGGCGGACCAGGGGACAGAGGTCACGTCCACGATATTTAAAGATTTTTGTAAACAATATAACATCAAAGTCCATTTCACTTCATTCCAACAAATGAGCAGTAATGCCTACGTGGAGAGATAGCACTCTACACTGACAGAAACGTATCGTATAATCCTAGACAAACGAAAGAAGCAAAACCTAGACATACTCGTAGACCACGACGACATACTGAACAAAGCACTTATCACTTACAATAACGCTATACATTCGACAACCAAACTTACCCCCTACGAGGTACTTTCGAGTAGAACTCACAGCTTCGATAAAAAAACTCTCATTCAATAATGAACATGAATGTCTAAAAAAGTTAAACGAATTTTGGTCCCAAATCTGTCTAAACTTTAAACGTATAGTTGATAAGCTGGTCAATAAAAACTTGGAAAAATTAAATGAAAATCCTAAAGAAGCATTTGGAAAGAAATGTAACAGTTCTCCATAAAGAATGTCGAAGAAATAAAATAACACCAAGGTTCAGCAAGCAAAAAGTCAAAATTAACGAGAAAGTCACATTAATAACCATTAAGAATCAAAAATTACATAAATCTAAAATAAAAGCTAAACGTAAATTTCAGGCCAAGGCGTGTCGCCCTTTGTTGCTTCCTGCAATTTATTAGAATGGGAAGTGTTTCTATGGCATTTCGATCACGCAATTAATTTTCATATTTCAGCTATTTAATTGGCGGTTTTGCTTTGGGTGGCCTGCGTTTTGAATCTCCTGGTGCTTGTTCTGATGCAATTATGTACGTACTTTTATTTTCTTTGTGAATTTGTTGTTTTTATTCATCAGAACCATGGCAGAAACACATAAGCAAAGCACACAAAAAAAAAAATCTTCAAAAACGGCAAGAATTGCCAAAATCAAATCAGCAAAAACACAGAACAGAAAACTATCGGCGAGGTTGGGAGGAATTAGCATTTTGAATAAGTGGCTAAAACCGGGTTCTGACGTATTTAAAGCCAAACGTAGTGCCTGTGACTCTATTTTAACAGCAGAACTCAGTGTTCTGGAAATGCATGCAAATGGGCTAAAACATCTTGAGGCCATGAAAAGATTACCAGCTACTAGTAAGCAAATTTCAGCGTTAGCAACATTTGTAACAAAAAAAGACCCATCACACCTTCAAAACGGAGAAGTCAAATTGACCGGTTTTTTAATCGAACATAATTTGGCATTCAAAGTTGCAGACCACTTGACAGAATTACTGAGGACTATATCCCGTGATTCAAAGATAGCGCAACAAATATCTTTAAAAAGAACCAAAGCAACTGCTATTGCCACAGCGGTCATAGGAGAGACTGAAGAAGGAACCTTAGCGTCAAAATAAAAAGTAAGTTCACTGTGATAAATGACGAGTCTACTGATAAAGCACCCAAAAGTCGTCTTGTATCGTTGTGAGATTTTACGACACAATATCAAAACCAATTGTAAGTAGATTTTGGGAGTTGCCGAAAATATTTGACTCTTCAAATCTAAACTTAGCTTACGAAGGAGCCACCGGTAAAAACCTGTTTGATACTCTTATAAGAACGTTCAAAAAAGAAGATATTCCAATGGCTAACTTAATTGGTTTTGTGGCTGATGGGTGCAGTGTGATGATGGGAGGGAATAATTCAGTTTCCAGTCGCCTTAAAGAGCGTTTTCCCGGTATAGTAGTGATGAAGTGTGTTTGTCACTCTGCATACCTGTGTGCCTCTCAAGCTTATAAAGAGCTGCCAAGAAGAAGCGAGAATTTAACTCGAGAAATATACGCTTTTTTCGAAAGTAGCTTAAAGAGACAGTGTCAGTTTGCGGAGTCCATCTCAGACTCGTTGGCTTTCTTTTGTCGCGGTAGTAGAGAGAATACACGAGTAGTGGGATGCATTGAAATTTTCCTTTGCGAAAACATGGCTAAGCGAGAAGCTTGGTTCAACAGAAATTATATTTAACAACCTTAATGATCCGTTCATCAAACTATATTTCAATTTTCTAGTCTGGGTTTTACATGAATTCACGGAGTTTAATAAGTGATTTCAATCCGAGAGTGTTTTGATAACTTCACTGAATAGCAAAGCTAGGCAAAAATACCAAGAAATACTAGTCCGTTTTCTAAATAGAGAATACGTAATGAGACATGAACTTGGAGTGGTTAATATAGAATATCGAGAAAAGTGGCTGAGAAACGACAGAGCTTTTAAAAAATAAGTCTGAACTTGACAAATTTTTTAATGTGCAATAAACATAAGCAGTCGAGCAGCCCCGTGGTGATCAGGAGTGGCTGCTCCTGAAGAGATAAGGTGGTCATCCCGTCGAAACTGCTTCGTTTGTTGTTTTACTAGTGTAAAGTAAACTGCATCCGTCAAGTTTCCATCCTTTAGGCAGAGATGAGTGGTTCACTTCAGCCACTTTAACATCTTTTGGTTTGACATTCCCCTTGTAATGCAACGACCTTCTTCGGTGAAAGTAACGGTTGCTTTTTGTGTAATGTTTGCGTTTGTCTCAAGCCTCCGTGTCCGCTAACTTTAACGAGGCAAAAAAAAATATTGAATTACTGTAGAGTAGCTTAATTGACGCCTAATAGAACTTTTCTAAAGACAATAAAAATTGATCGGTGCGCCTTGTAGAGTAGAGTACGCGTGATAAGTATTTTGTAGTGTAGCTTCGTGGCTCGACAAGAACCCGCCTCATATGATCCCGCAAATGCTAGTCGTCAAGCACGCGTACGCGGTCGTTAAGCGAAGCTAGTTAGCTGAGCTCGGTGTTGTTTATAGCTGGCTGACACTTATGCCAGACCATCGGCACCCGTGTCCTACACGGGCATTAAAAAAAAACGTTACAAATGCTTGTTCGAATTATCACATGAATGACCCTCTACTTTCAAAACATTCTATGTTACATGCTGCGATTGCTGCGTCGTCAAAATTAGAGAAACTGCTAACTCTATATTCCCACTGATTTAGTTACTACCTAGGGTATTGCCGAAAGATACACCAACTTAATACAAACAAGTTGGATAGACAGTCCTTCGCTCATGTCAGAAAGGTTTTGTATCCAACTTCTCAGAAATGCAGTCACCAGCTACGAATAAAGTCAAGAAATATGTCGAAGAGATGTGCACGTTTAAAAGAAAATACATTGGTTTCCTATTTTCAACGATCGCCATTTTGTTGCAAACCAACAAAAATCACTCAATTCATGAATTTTCAAAAATATTAATATTGTTCACCTTATCTGAAAATTTCAAGAAGATCAAATCAAAACTGCAGAGACTAATTTGATGGAAAGTCTATAAAATACCAAGGCCTTGTGTTATTCTTGTTTTAATTGGAGAAATTTCAAATGGCTATGATTTCCGTGTTTATCGTCCAATTTTCATGAAACTAACAAAGGGTACCTATACGATTTCAGTGAGGAAAACGTGAAATTCGAATATCATACTATTTCGACTTCTAAGGTATTTGCTGTTGTTGTACTCATAAACACCTAACTCCATAATTTTTTTCAGATTTTTCGAACCACAGGTGTCCAATCGCGAGGGGGGACACAAATTTTTCATGTATTTCCCCTTCCTGTGCACCTCTCAAATCAAAACTTATCATTTTAAGACTTATTTTAGAAAGTTCTCATCAAGACCTTTCATTTGATACTCATATCGGCTACCTTTGATGAATTTTTTTTCGGTGGCCAACCCCCTCTGTGGGGAGACCCCCCTTAAATACCTTATAAAATTTGTTCGTTGTTGAACTTTGAAGAGAGTACCACTTTACACCTGTATACAAAATTTGATGTGTCTAGCTCAAGTAGTTTGCGAGAAAAAATGCTGTGACACACGGACGGACGGACAGACGGAAAGACAAGACGCGATTTTAGTAGGGTTTTGTTAAATTATTTTACAAAATCCTAAAAATCGATGACCAATCGAGGAACCTTCCAGCGAAATTTAGTGAACTAGACCTGACTTTACCGGTACACAAATTTCAGAGTACGCTATATTTATGTGATGATTACAAGGAACTACCACAGTTCGCTCTGGACACTTTATTTATTCCCCATTCCAATGCACAATGCTAAAAAATATTCAGTCGTATTAATTTAATGAAAACAAAGGTTCGCAATAAACTGATGACAGACACAGTGAATGAGACATTGTTGGCTGCACAGCATATTAAAGAAGCAGAATCATGCATCCATTTCCAGCCCTCTAACGAGATATTGAGCAAGTTAAATTCAAGCATGTATAAGAAAATGAACACTTCGGCTCCTGCGGCTACCGTGGTGATCATTGATTCTGATTGTGAATAAATAACCATGTTTATTGGCTCGCAACTTAGTACCCAACTTTGTAAAACAACAAAACTTGCGTGTAATATCGAATTATTATTAATCTAGGTAAAAAATAACATGATGTTTAAGTCAATTGATGTTGTTTTATTGAAATCTCACTGTGTGCAATTTTTCCCTAGAATTTCCCTCAAAATACCCTTTTTTCAAGTTGGTGGTACGATCCCCTCGAAAATGAATCGGGGTGACGGCTGACAAGGCTGCTTTGGAAGTATCAGCTCTGAGTCAACTTATGGCCAGCGTAGGGTGACAAGAATCCAATAGTCTCTGATTCGGTGGTGAGAGCTATTGCAGGCATGATACCTGTTCCCCTCCTTGCTAGAGAGTGCCGCGCTATTTATCTGCGTCGAAACGAGGACGCAAGGAAGTTGGTTATCCACGAGGAGAGACAGCGATCACTCAACGAATGGCAGCAGTCTTGGGTGAATTGTATGAAGGGAAGGTGGGCTACGTGGCACATCTCGGATCTGAGACCATAGTTAAATCGAAGGCATGGTGAGACTGACTTCCAACTGATCCAGCTTTTGAGCAGGCATGGGTGTTTTCAGTTTTACCTGCACAAGATTGGTAAGTCACGGTGCCTTGACTGTCAGTTTTGCCCAGAAGGGGAAGACGATACCTGGCACACATTTTTGCGTGCAAAAACTGGGACAAGCTATGGCGACACCTCTATAGGGAAGTGGGAGAGCTCACTCTGGATAGTATAGTCACAGTGATGCTTGGATCAGTTGACAAATGGAACCATATGGTACCTTATGTTCGGGCAGTTCAAAAAGCTAATAGGGAGTCAAAGCACCCAGGGACGTCGGGACTGGGGGATCACTTGTCTGGCAATTCCCACTACAAGAGGGATCTCCCAGCTTGAAGGCGTCTCACGGTGTAACGGCGTGGCCTGAATATGTGTGTCAAATGGTTTCAGGCTAGGTTTTCAGGTTGACCAGGGAGGTATTCAGTGGGTAATCAAGTCACTCGCGGCCATGGAATCCTCACACTCAGCGCGTATACTCGTATATATTTATTGAACATAATTTATTTCATCTTTGATCTAAATTTAAGCTTAGCTATTGATTTTGCGTTAACAAATGAATTGTTTTTGAGCTCGAAGGAAAAATTGTCCATAAAAAATCTTACTTCACCTTATAACAACCTTATTCTATTGTCAAAAGCTAGCTTAAAACATTCTAGTCTGAATACACTAACTAGACTAAGAATGAATGACAGCTAAAGAATATTGTTATCCGAAAGTGATGCAATAGCTGATCTGGTCATGAATTTTTCTCTACGCTCTTGTGCGAGCTCTATTATTTTGTAGATTCCGGCTATTTTATTTGAAAAATTAAAAAAAAAGTTTATCAAAGGCAAGTTTAAAACATTTGCTCTGCCCGACTTGAAGCTCTGTTTTAAGGTAGTTTCCGCATGAGTTCCATGCAGGAAACGGAAGAATTTTATTTTCTGTACTTAGGGGTGATGTCCGATTGAGGAAAGGATGCAAGGTTAATATTACCTTTAAAATCTTAGCACAAGTGTATTCAATATGTTAATTTTTTTTTCAAAAAAAGTCCCGGATAAGAAATTTTTTGACCAAGGAATCGCTTATCCCAAGAAATTTAAACTTCGATTAGGAAGTAAGCATGGCTTCGTTTTCTTGCCAAATATAGGGCTTTTTTGACAGATTAATTGTAATTTTCCAATAGTCAAAATCTTGATATAGGCTGTTTAATGTGTTTCCCAACTATGTTAGTACCTCTGAAGGGACTATTAGCTCTATATATGTCATCTGCAAAGGCAGCCTACTTACAGTTGATGAGAGAATGCATGTCGTGAGTAAAGATGCTGAAGAGCAGTGAGCTGAGGAACTCCTGCTGGTATATTACGCTTTTTTGAAAGAGCCTCTATAATAAGCTATTCATAGCATCCCTAACAACTACTGAAGCTTTCCAGAACCAACCAGAGATGAGGTGCAGGCAGTAGTGCTTGACCTCAGAAATAGAGCTCCTGGAGTAGATAGAATACCAGCAGAACTCCTCTAAGGGTAGTTAACCCCATCTAAATAACTCCATCCATTAACTAACATGCAGAGGACTGGCGAAAAGGTATAATATGTCCTATATACATAGAAAAAGGAGGAAAAGTTAAGGTGTTAAAATTATAGATGCATCGCTTTACTGTATATGTCTTATAAAGTACTCTCCAAACTGATAGAAGGCAAATTAAAGCCTTGCTATGAAACAGTTGTAAGAGAGTGTCAGGAAGGCCTTCGAAGTGAACGACCTAGAACAGACCAAATATTCTCAGTTAAGCAGGGGTCGAAAACTGCTGGGAATATAACATCGGTGTGTACAAACCGTTTGTAGACTTCAAGCAAGCATATTACAGTGTCGGCGAAAATGCCCTATGCAAAATAATCCTTTAATTTGGCATCCCAACAAAACTAGTCCACATAGTCAAAGTAACAATGCTTAACAGTCATGTCTCAGGTCAAGGTATACGCTGAACTAACGGACACCTTAATGATGGAATCAGGCTTAAAACAATGGAATGGGCACGTTATCACGAAGGCATCAGCTGAAACGCTGATGACGTCAATATTATGGTACGTTCAATGTCAGATGCCAAAGGAGCCTAGAATCTCAAGCAAACTGAATTGGCCTACGAGCTAATGAAACTAAAACTAAATTCATGGCTCAAACGAGGAAGACACTCCAGTCCGACAAAACCTCACCGCAGGAGACAATCACCTTAAAAGTGTGTATAACTTTATTTTTCTTAGAGCCAACCTGAATAGAATTTGCACCGAAAAGGAGGAGATTGGACACGGCACAAATGCCGCAAATGAAGCCAACTACCGTTGTAAGCTCCGTATTAACAAATTACTAGGCAAAACTGTGCTATTATATGGAAGTAAAACATGGACCCTGTTGAACGAATCCGAAAAAGCAGCGGACATATTTGAACACAAAGTGTTCCCAAAAATCTATGCCCCAGTGAGACAGGGAACTGAGTGGAGACTACGTTACAAAGATGAGTTGTATGAATTGTTTGTTGAACCCCCTGTATCTACTTGCTTAAAGTTATGCAAACTGCAATGGGCGGACCACGTAGAAAAAATGAAAGAAAACATTCTGATTAAAAGAATATTAAAGGGTAGAGCACAAATTAGACGTCCAGTGGGTAGACCAAGGACTCGATAATAAGCTGATAGCAGCCTCTTGCTGGGAGTGAGCGTTAAGTTTTTTAAGCTGTTGTGGGAGCCTTTGAGGGTTTGATTCAGCCTTCAAACATTTCGAGTATGGCATTTGTGCTTACCAAGCATTGAATTCCAATTTTCGTTACGCAAGTTCCTTATTTTTAGACGTTGAACTTTTAGCGCCTTGCCTGATGCTCGGATCTCTGGTTCGTTGCCACTATCACCTGAGACAGTTTCTCCTTCTTATCAACTCATACGATTTCACATCCAATTCTATAGTTTTGTTGAAAATTATCTTTACAGGTGTGCTATGCTCGATTGCTTTCCAAATAATTTCATCAAGCTTAGATGTTTGTATATCTATTTCACCCACTTATTTGAAGGAATTTGAGCTGTCAAAGAGATACTATTGTCTATGAGCTTCTTGGACCTAAGCCAATCAGCCTTTTTATATTAATAAATCTTTTGTTATTGTCTTTCAAAATACTCGCAACTTTTAATTTGAGCGGCTACAGGTAAATGTGGACAGGAAAAAACCCGCAAGACACTTAGCTCAGAGATATTAATATTTCCACCGCTGAGTATAATGTCCTAGACTGAACCAGCTCCTTGATGGCTTGGATGATGTAGGAGGCTGTTTAATTCAGTCATTAGGCTATAAATAGCTTGGCCTGCATTATTCGAATGCGGACAGTTCCATTGCTGATGTAAGGCGTTCAAGTCTAGATATCTACTCGTACCGTTATCAACACCGACATGAGGCCGACTTTTCTCACAAATGACTTTATTTTATTCTCATTGATATGTAGCCATACTAGTTTTGATTTGCTGTCATGTTATTAACGACCGTGACAAAATGTTGATGTCGTCCGCATAGGCTACTACTTGGCTCGACTTACGAGTATATCATAACGTACTTCTTATGACATTTTCCAGAGTCAAGTTGAATAGCAATGGGGCCTGTTCACATTCCCAATTACTTCAGAGGTAAGAGTTATATACAATGGGCTTTTTCAGACGCAGCGTTAAAAGTGAGCGTTAAACAGGTTATATGGGCAAGAAGAGTGAGAGGCATTGAGGGGACCTGATGGTAAAAACAGCCAACACTTTTTAGGGTGCACGAGCGTAACGCACATATACAAACGCATTTTGTTGATCATTTGGTGGGGGAAATTTTATACAACCGCCGGTAATCATTCCGAATTGAACATTCGGTGAAGAAGGTAGTCGTCATGAAACGATTGCCTTTCTTTATTTTGCGTGCAAAAATGGATGCGTGGACGCGAGAAGCTACGCTTTATTTAATAAATTTATAAAAGTGGAGGCCATGTTCAGTTTAGGAACAACACGACGAATATCACGATTTCAATAAAGTTAAATTGCCTATTGTGAATCCATAGACAATTAACAATACGCATAATCTTCATAAATTCACATTATGATAAGCAAGTTATGCGACTAAAAAAGGAATTCAAATTTGGAATATATTTTCAGAAAGCGGAAAAAACACGGAGGATCCAAATAAATCCAAGAGATAAATTTGAATCGACAAACTTTAACAATCATAAAATACATTTTTCATTCCAGTTTTTATTACCTCGTGCACAATTCAAGGCTAAAACAAATTCTCAATCGCTTATCTCTCTGTCTTCGCTCTCATGTTGTCCGCGCGATGTTTAACGATCAAATGACCCTTTTAACACATACACTCGCAAGACGTGTATCGTATACAAAAATAGGTTGGCTGAACTATGCAACGTGTAAACATAAGGGCGTAAGCGCGAAACCTGTCTGGATATAGGTTTTTACCATTTCCGTGTGAAAGAGCCCAATAAATTCTAGCTTCGAAATCCGCCTCGTGCGTTTCAATTGTTTCTTAAAACGTGGTCGGAGTGCCATTACAAGATTAACCAATTACGTAACGAACTTGCCAAGTCAATCATCGCTGAGTGTTGTCATCGCTGCGACATCTAGCAAATGTCCAAACTGGAGTTATCCAATAAATACCCACCGGAAAGTGTCCCACCTGCACATCAGCCCACAACCCGAAAAAATATTTAACGGCTCTATACGGTCTTGGCTCTGAAAAATTTGAAAAGCATTGTTGGATTTTTTGGTAGCAACTGGATTAAAAAAACTTGGGATTTGGTTCACAAGTGGATCTCATCTTTTCCATACTCACCTTCCTTCGCACGCTGATAGATATTGACGACAGTATAAGCAGCGGAAAGCCGTCGCAGTAGCCATCACATATTTTCTACCCGTGCACGCATTTGATCACTGAACGACTATACATTCTTGTTGGTTTATTCTCCAAGTCAATAACTCTAAGCATAACTTTTGGAATCTAACGCGGAACGCAACCAAGAGTATTTCTACTAAGATTGGCTGACCGTTCATTTTAGGACGAATACCAGTGAAAAATGGAAAAATTTGTGAATCAAGTGAACTTAATTGGCAGAGTTGGTGCTGATCTTTTTATATTAAATTTTAAAATTCTGAATTTCATCATGAGGATTTCATATGGTTTGATCAAATTTTCTTCCCAACTAACTTATTCAAAATTATTGTGTATTTTTATTATGCTAAATTGTATAATTCTGAATTTTTATCATATATTTTATATAGGTTTTTGTTCAAAATTCGATTCAAAATAATTTATTAAAATTTTACTGTTTCTATTATTTTTTAAATTTTATGATTCTGAATTTTCGCGTATAGTTGATATTTTTTTTTGGTAAAATTTTAACAGGTATGGGACTCACCACGGTTGCTGAATCCTCCTAGTCTGAGCCAGCCATTGGGCTGTATCTCCTTCCTTTCTCAGCCGTTACAGGGGCTCTTGCTAGGTAGAGTGGCCTTTCACACAGGTTCTTATTTATGTTAAAGTTTCATATGATTCCATCATATTAAATTTCAATATAAATCAGAAACATTTTATCCATCGGAAAAGCTCATATAAATTGCTTTTGTATGAATTTTTCATGTAAATAAATGGCCACATCTACAATGGATGTTGATCCGGATCGGAGGGAAGCCGCTTCAGTCTGGATGCCCCACTCTTAGTTATATATCGTCTCGTGTCCTTCGTGAGTTAATCGAGCTAAGTCATTCACGTTTACATAGTTCATCCCTTTGGTAGGTTACCTCGGCCTTGACATCGTCGAACCAATATATCATGTTCGAATAATTCGAGAATAAAAATTTTTTGTGGTGGGCCCTTGTGCTGGGGAAAAGAACCTACCCCCCGACACTGCAACGCTAGCCTGCAAGTGCATGTACGCGTCAGACAATGCTGATTCCGGGAGCACCAAAATCTTCGTTCGCGGAGGCAGCGAACCATCGCTGCATTCCTTCAATGACATTTTCGAACAATCACAAAACACTACAATTACCCGCCCTGATACACAATTAAGAGCTATCATTTGGCATAACCTGGCACCAAATGCCATCATAAGTCACTATCAAACATTATCCAGCATCATCTGTCCTCAATCGCCATCATCGGCTTTCATAATCAATCATCCGTCATGACACATGAGCATCCACCCTTATCAGCCATCTCTCGCATGATCAGCTATCATTAGCCATTATTTGGTACTATCCGCCATCACCTGTCGTCATACCGATCAGATCAGATCATCAGCAAACGCTACCAATGATCGCGTTGGCGAGAAGTAAAATCAAAACCGTTCAATAGCTTGCAAATGAATATTGAGAAGAGCAGAGACGCAGTAACTATTCCCTACAGTAGACCATTCAAGACCTTGAATTCGCGCATTGTTGTCAGATTTCCATGAGTTACAACGAACGATTTCCCGTAGAACATATTACACATTATGGCGACAAGGTGTTTGGGTAATTTGTCCTGAAGGAGTTTAAAAACTAGTCCATCTAACCACACCGTATTGAAGGCTTTCTCCATATCAATGAGACACGCTTCATCACATTCTTTGTTTAGTTTCCAACAGACGCCATAGGTTACTTTCGTTATCGCATGTGTGGTCGAATGCCTGGCACGAAAACTAAATTGGCGATTCAGCAGCAATTCATATTCCTCTATATTGAGTAGCACTTCAAACACTTTGCTGATGCTAGGCAGCAAGTTGATTGGGCGATAGCTTTTAGGGCATGAAGATTCTTTACCTTTCTTCAAGATCGGAAATACCTTAGCCATTCTCCACTCATTTGAGAAATATGAATTGCTCAACACGTTGTTGAACAATATGCAATAATTCCTAATAGCAAACTCAGGCAAATGTCGGAGAACTACATTTGGAATACCATCAGTACCACATGATATCTGGTTGTTTATCCTGCAAAATATGAAACACATGTCTTCATAGCTGACAAAATAATCACCAAGATTCAAGCTCGGTATAAAGTCAGATGTTAATGGTTCATTGAAATGAAGAATTGATAATTGGTAATTTGAAGTCGGAAACTTTTGCTTCAATGACCTCTGAAAAAAATTAATTTCATCTCTTAGGGCTTGGTAGATGAACCAATTAAAAATGTGTTCCAATCAGGGCAAGTTTCTGCAATCCTCACATATAATCCTGTTTCTATTTCTATCCGGAGTCGTACTATCAATTTCGATACCAGCCCTATCGAGAAGATTTATCTCATCACTAACGACTTCAAGATTTGATACCTTCACTCGAGACTTCTTACGGAATATGCTATTCACTTTCACGAAAACGCCATCTTAGCCCTGGCCTCACTCCCGAAGTATGAACGGATTAAGTTCCAGACATTCTTCAGGTGTAATTACAACAAACCCAACGAGGGATGGTGGTAGTCCAAAAATCGTCGATAAATATTGTTGACGCGTGTGAGAAGAAGGCTTTTCAATCTTTTCAACTTTGCGATGGTTGGTGTTTCATATCCTTCCATATTGTTTCGGTGTTTAATCTTGGGAACTACTTTCTCCATCGTTTCCAACATCAGCTTCTCTAACTTCGGCAAATAGAGATCTTTTTCATTGTTAGTTAGATTCCTGGCATTAGAAACCATTGAGCAAGCGTTGCCACCATCAGATGGAGGACATTTCCCCGGTTTTTTTTTTTGAAATTCAACCGATGATTTTCGTGCTGAACTGGAATGAGGAAGATATAATCTCTTTGATGATTGATTTTCATTACGATTGCGTTATGGTTGCTATCATAAGGATGCACCTGCAGTTTCCGTTGAGGACTATTTAAGCTGAATTCAAGTCTTGCGTCAGCAATGCAGAGGTCCAAATATGAATTCATCCTAGGGTATGTTGGGAGCTCCGACCCATATAGATTGCACCTGTATTCAATTTGGTTCTCTGTTACCCACGATTTTAGGAATACGCCTCTTGGATTATTGGTGGCGTTCAGTCATGATGCATGCTTGGCGGTCAGTTCACTAGCAAGAATATAATAACTATGCAGCCTGTTCAATTCGAGTATTTCAAACAAGGGATTGAACTCCTCCTTGAGCTTGAGAACAATTCCACCAGTTGCATAGGCAGAGATAACGAAGAGGTTATCCCCACCTGGCAGTGAGATTTTGATAACGGACACTTCAAGAGATTCAAAGCTTTTGAATTCGAGTTTTTCAATGTTTTGGAAACAATAGGGTCTTCGAACCAATATCCCGGTGCCACCTCCCCGATCACCGTTTACCCTATCGTTTTTTACGAATTCAAAATCCTTGAATGTCATGGAGTGCCATGAATTGAGGTGAGTTTCAGTGAGAAGCATGATGGTAGGCTTTTGCTTGACATGGAACTTCAGGAGACGGTCACGTCAACGTATAACAACAATGGAGTTGACGTTGATCGAGATGACACGAATCCTATCCATGGGAATGTGACTGGATGACAAACTATTTTGAAGCATGTTGGCCTAAACGTTGAAAAACGAAATTGATTTTTAGGGTTTTGTACTAAAATACAAAACCCTATTGCAATCACGACCTGTGTCCGTCTGTCCGTCCGTCCGTCCGTCCGTCCGTCTGTATGTCACAGCACTTTTTCTCCGAAACTATAGAAGCGACAGCCATGAAACTTTGTGGAAAGGTCAGAAGTTGTGACTTCTTGAAAGTTCAATGGTGGAAAAATTTTTCAAAGGGGTTTAAGGAGGGTCTCCCCATATAGGGAGGTGACCCCTCAAAAAAAAAATTTCACCATTGGTAGTCGAGTAGGGTGTCATTGGAAAGGTCTCAACGAGGTCTTTTCAAAACAAGTCTTAAAATTGCCTTATGAGTACTGAGGGGGACAGGGGAACGGGAAATGTACGAACTTTTCGCGTACCCCCCCTCGCGATTGGACACCTTCCATCCGAAAAATCTGAAAAAAATCACGAATGTAGGCCTTTATGAGTGCAACAACAACAAATACATGAGAAGTCGAAGTTCACTCAACTTTGTTAGTAATAGTATGATTTATCGATTTTGTGTTTTCTTGAATAAAATCTAAACTGTACCTTTAAACTCAATAAAATTTTGCAAAGAGATGACTATTTATAAGATTGACCTTTTCTGAAAGTTTCATAAAGATCGAATAGTATTTATCGAAGTTATAGCGATTTGAATTTTCCTCTATTACTATGGAGCAATATGCCCTGTATTACTATGGAAACATATGGCTATGGAGCCATATGCGCTTTTTACCGACTTAGACACTACAGCTTTGCTAGGATTTGCATGAAAATTTCAGGAATGATAGATATCATGAGGATGACTACATACAATTGAAACAAATCGAAGAGGCAGGAGAGAGCTCCTAGCAAAAGGGATTTGTAGCCATTGTAGGATTCGACAAAATAGGCCATGAATCGATGCTTACAGTACAGAGGAGTGGCCCCTGAAAAAAAAATTTCATGAGAGGTAGCCGATATGAGTATCAACTGAAAGTTCTTTATGAGAGATTTTCAAAACAGTTCTTAAACTGACAGTTTTTGCTTCAGTTTGGGCACAGGGGGGGGGGGGGGGGGGGGGTGGAAATACATGAAAAATGTGTTTCCTCCCTCGCGACTGGACACCCGTGATCTTAAAAAGTCTGAAATAATTATCAAGGGAGATATTTGTAGGTATAAATATAACAAATACCTCAGAAGTCAAAATTCTTTCAACTTTGCTAATAATAGTATGATCCTCGAACATGACATGTTTCTTGATTTTATTTGTTACTGGTTACTGCATTTTGTAAGTTGAGTACAAAACCCTTCTGACATGAGCATAGGTCTGTCTACCCAACTTGTTTGTTCTTGTTTATTCATTCTATCTGAGAAGAGAGATTCAAGCTGTTGGCAAATTTTAAGAAGCAGCTCATTATTCCCACTTACATTATTTATTTTCTTTACATTGTTGTCTGCTGGTCCTCTAGCAGCAAGTGCAAATGATACTCCGGGTTTGACAAAGTTTGGAAGTAACAAGTTGTGATGTACTTGCGTTTATTTTGGGTAAAATTTAACTCTTGCATCTTGATACCGAGGGTATCCACGATATGATGCTGGATGACCAAATATACCACAGTTAACACAGTATAATTTTTCTTTTGGCTCCATCTGAGAAAATTTGCATTCACCGGGGATGTGAATATCTTTGCATTTAACACAGCGATAGTGCATGGCACCATTGGCAGCCGAATGACCGAATCTTTGGCACCTGTAACACTGGTTGACCTCAGTTTTTTGGAGGCGTTCCCGACTCACAACTCTAAAGTTTAAGTACCTTACCTGCTGGAAGGTACTCGGATCGCTATCGTCAGAAATTCGGACCAAATAAAATGGTAATATTTTGCCTTCAACAGTTGATCTTCTTGTAACAGAATTTTTCACACGGTGAACTTAACAGCTGGTGCTGCTTCCTGCAACATTTCAAGGAGAGCAACTGTATTCTCCCCACAGTCCAGGCCCTTGAACAGGAAGGTCTGATTTCTTTCCGCCTTTGGCGTGTATGTGAAGTGGGGAGCTTTTACACTATTAAGAGCATCTTTCGCTATCTTGAAATCAGCCAATGCTTTTGTCTTAATTGTGAGTTTATCAGCGGTCACTCTCTTAACTTCAAAATTATCGATTTTATGTTCGGCTGCCAATAACCGAACCATATCCCATCCACGCTATCCAAAAATATTAATTGGAGGAACTTTTTCATTTATCTTATTATTTTTAATAGGAGAACCAGCAGACACACTGGTTGGCTTCTTCTCCTTATTTGTTGTTTTTAAATTTTCAATGAAATTATTACTACAATCATTAATATTACCTATGCTATCTTGGCACTCTATCTCGATGTCCATTTTGTCATTCATCGCAGACAGTAGGTAGTAATGGTAATTGCTCCCACTGCGCTTAATATGTTTTCAGCATCATGGATTTATGTATTGCTCGTATCCTGTAGTTTTGCTTTATATGTTTGACTCTTTTGCGTTGCTACTGTTTTTTCGTTGGTCCGTTTTTGTTGCCGCTTCCTTTTTCGTTTTGGTATCACTTCTCCTTTGGCGGAAGTATTCTGTGGCTTCATCACTTTTGTTTTGTCCGGATCATTTCCTCCAAACTTTGTATTCGGAGTTTCATCTTATCGTTTTGTTTAGTAACCTTTGCCTGCTCTCTGGTTACTCTTTCGTATTCTTCACTTGAAAACGTAATACGCTTGCCATGCCCACAGCTGTCTTGATCGTTTTTCCGCTTCATGATTTTTTCATTCATCGTATTAGAAATGCCGGGCTCCTCCATCCCCCCGGTCAAAAAACTTTTTTTCTTTTTTGTCTTTTTTGAAACTTTCTCGCAGGTAAAATCCAGATACTCGATAGATTTGTCGAATAGTAAGACGATGTAAGAAGTTTTTTTCTAAAATTACTTTCTAATTGACGTTTTAATAATTATTTTAATTTATAAAAATTCTTGACAGGAGCGAATTAAAAACACGTCTACACGTAACGAGTGCTAGACGTAGAACACGAAGGCCATCACCAGCCATCATCCGGCATCGTTTGCCCTCATACGCCATCGTCCGTCATTTGGAAATATACAAAAAATGTGTGCCCCCTCTCTTACGATCCGACACCTTTGATCTGAAAAATCTGGAAAAAAAATTATAAAAGTCGATCTTCATAAATACAAAGCCAACAAATAGACCAGAAGTCAAAATTCGACCAATTTTACGAATTATTTTGACTATAATCGATAAAATCGAAAGGGAATCCTTAAATTTGCAAAAAACTCGTATCTAGATTTTTTATTAACAGCTGCAAATGCTCTGAAACCTTCACAACAATCGAGTTATAAAGAACCAAGTTACCATTTACAAAAACCAACCGTGATACTGTGGGGACACTCGTTTCCAAAAGACCCAGACACGACAGATATATTACGTCGAGATTTTGATGAAAATTTTAAAAATTGTTTGTAACAACACACTGCAAACAAAATGGCGGCGAAGTAAATAGATAAACAAATTTTAGTTATTCGAACTCAATTTATGGAATCTGTATATGAGTCACGTCTTGATATTTAGAAGACGTTGTTTGAGTCACTAAATGGTGTACAAAATCCTTCTGGTCGGAGCTAGCATTTATTTTGAAAAAAAAATATAACTAGCCCATCAAATCTTAGTCCTACCTATCAAATGTGCAGGGCTACTTAGACTTGAATTTCCGCTTCTCAGATTCAAATTAAATATGCATTTTTAGAAAAGTATTTATTAAATTACGAACGTTCAATAGTGAGCAACTTTGATAATTAGAAAGTTTAATTGGCTCTACCATGTCAGGACGAAGAATCTTAATATATCTTCTTTGCATTGGAATTTCTCTAAGTACATTCCAACGAAAAAATTCTTGTCAATATTGCTACCGCAATGATTAAGTGGAAATTTATACACATTCTTTCTGCAAACGAAATTCCGCAAGATTGCCTTTTATCCTTAGTTCTCCCGCTCGTTTGACTCCTTCTCTCGGACTTTTTCTATATTATTATTGTAATGATCTTTTAACGGCCCTACGTTTACATCTAATTAAAGTACGAGCAGTTGAAACCAAAGAAGCAACCATTAAATACGCAAACGTTTATTGTTTATGGCTCGGTTCCACCATGAGCCGAATTCGTAATGAGCTCCATGTCTTCAGCATCGAAATACCACGCAACTCGCAATCGATGAGGGAAGACCGGAGCCCAGAGCAAGATCGGCCATGGGGTAGAAAAAGTTCGGACATTCAAAGGTTGTGCTACATCAATAATCTAACCTCTTGGATCCGAGCTGAGGTTCGGCACAGCACCCTTGCAGACACTTGATCTTGCTGAGGAGATGATGATGGTGGTGACGATGACAAACGCGATCAGCAGGGCACGAGTCAAAATGCTAACTTTGTACAATACTTGAAATTAAATTCCCCCTTGAGATAGCTGCAAAGACATGTTTGCAGATGAAACTTCCATTTCTTCTGCATGTTTTCTAGACCTCCCCGATCGTAACGATGCGTCGGAATTGGGGCCAGGCTATCGTCCTTGTGTGCCCATATTCGCACGCTAAATCTTGCGGAATCTACGCATCACGGGAAGGAGTAAAATCATACCAAAGATGGAAGTGAATGCGTACGAACGTTTGTACGTTTTTGAATTTCGTTATAAAAGAGCCTGTCTTGCGAGTAGCATTTTTTCCTCCGCGGATGACGATCGTTGCAGGCATATTAGCTTCACCTCCCGATCCTTGCAATGATCGCATGCCTATGGATTTTTATTATTTACTGTGTCGAGATCGTTACGATGATATTGCGAATTGTTGAACGGTCAACAAACTTTTGTAGTAATATGAGCTCGTGGGTATGTGGTGGGATCTTTAGTGGACATACGAAAGATCGATATGTCGTCGATCGCGAACCGATCGCAATGGAGAAAAAGATTAAATCGATCGACAATATTTTCATTTTCCTGAAACTCGCGGAGAGGAAAAGAATAGTATAGTGAACTGGTGAACTGTTTACGCATCAGGGTGATCAGTGATAGGTAACCTTGCGTTAGCGATCCCAATAGTGCTCTAATTTTCGAAAAAGAAAATAGGGTACTCTATTGCCATTTCTGACCAGCTGTCCTTTATTTAGTCCAGGCAATACCTCGTTTAAGATATGCATATTTTTTAAATTAAATAAATTTTACTTTTGTTTTGAATTCAAAAAAAAATTAATTGAAATTTACTCGTACTTATAATCTATTACAGCTTAAAGCTCCTCGAGCTGGAAAGAACAAAAAAACTTTATTATTGTAATTAAGTAAAATAATGATGTTATAGTAACCTTATCACCTTCTACAGTACCGTTACAGGCACAAAATAGTATTCTCTAAAATCGCTTCTAATGTATGGCTCTTTTTTTCATTTTGTGGTTGGGAAGTGAATGTCTGCCCATAGAGTGTGGGACACCTCTCCTGGGAGACACCTCCCCTGTCAACCTGAAATTCCAGCCTTAAACCGTTTGACACATTATAAGGTATGGTTTGGATGATTATATAACACTCTGATATGGTATCTATTACACAAACGTATAAATTTTTACACAACAAGTTAAGTAAGCAGGAGAGTGCTCCTACCAGAAGGTCTTTGTAAACATCCTAGGGTTAGAAACAAGTTTTCTAATCGCGTGAATCGATAACTTGAATTATTCATCCAATACTTAGATATGAAATCGTTCAAATTTATATAAAAGATGCACAGTTTCTTTCATAAGCACAGTGCAGCCGCCATTTTAATCTAGCTTAAATGATTTTTCTGAACATGTTCAAGTTAAACACTATTCCTTAAATTTTCATGAAAATTGAAAGAAAATAAAAGTGCCTAAGTCAATTTTAAATATATATAGGGTTTTCCAATAAGAGGTGTTATTTTGAATAGATCTTCTGATTTAACACCTTGCGACTTCTTCCTTTGGAGCCACGTGATAGAGAAGGCCTATGCCAAAAGTCCAGCGTTAATTCAAGATCTCAAAGATGAAATTCGTGAGGCTATCGAGGACATAGGGTAACCACTTTGCGATTTGGTTATGGAAAATTTCATGAAGAGGATATGGTCCTGTAAGCGTGTCGTAGTGGTTATTTGCCCAATGTTAGTTATTGCTATTAACGGCATATCTTCTTCTTTATAATGAACTAAACATCCGATCTTTTATTTTAAAAAATGGCATTTTTTTATTAATATCAAAATAACACCTCTAATTGGAAAACCCCATATGAACCATAAACACGTGTTATCGTTGTTGTAATTCCATATAATTGAAATGGCTATAACTCACTTGATTATGATTCGATCTCAATTAAATTTAGTGAACATATATATCTTATGTCAGTCTATATAATTGCAAAATTTCAAGAAGTTTAAAGGTACCACTTTGATTTTATGGGTAAAAATGTAAAATCTATAAATCATACTATTATTAACAAAGTTGAGTGAATTTCGGTTTCTAAGGTATTTGTTGCCCTTGTTCTCATAAAGGTCCGCATTCGTGATAATTTTCAGATTTTTCGGCTCAAAGGTGTCCAATCGCGAGGGGGGGGACACAAATTTTGGGTACATTTTGCCTTCCCGTGGACCCCCTTATTCATCAAATGATTTTTTTATTTCAGATTCTAAAAGTTCTCATTAAGACCTTTCACTCGACTACCTTTGATTAAAAAAAATTTTTAAGGGCCAATTCGTTTATAGGGGGGACCCCCCTTAAACATTTTTTAAATTTTTGTCAAGGCCTTAACTTTTGAGAGACCATCACTTCTGACCTTTTCACAAAGTTTGAGCATTCTAGCTTCTATAGTTTCTGAGGAAACCAGCTGTGACGCACGGACAGACGGACAGACGGAGGGACGGACAGACGGACGGACAGACGGACAGACAGGTCGCGAAACTAGTAGGTCTTTGTAAAAAATTTATTTACAAAGACCTAAAAAAGATTGATTATTGACAGTTCCTAGGATTTGTGTCAAAGCCTTACTACCCATTCGAAGAGAAATCCAAATACTGAGTTATTATCATCATTATTATTACTATCAACAAGAATAATAATAATAATAAATTATTTTTAGTATTATCAAGAATAAAGAAAAAATTTTTGTCGACATTGACGATGGCATCACCTCTTCAGCAGCAATTAACGTGATCGCCACGTTCAAATTATTACCTTTCTGGGCTTTGGCTTACAGCTCCATAACAACAAAATTACGCATGATTACTCAAAGCTTCACAAGACCATACCCGAACTTGAAATGAATTTGCTTATTAAAAACCCCCCACCACTCAACAAATACATGGCGAATAATGCGAAACCATTCTGGTCATACATTAGATCCTTTAAGTCCTCCTCATGTGTCCCTCCTTCAGTCCACTGGAATAATATCGTTAGCTCTTCTCCACAATATATTCCAACTTGTTCTCTCAGTTCTTCTCGTCAACTTTTATTCCTTTTTCTCTTGCCTCCGATCCAGTTAATGCACCTGTACTTCACTCCATTGACATTTCTTTGCTTTTCACAGACCATATTGAAGTTGAATCCCTCATTAATTCACTTAATCCTTATATATCACCTGGTCCCGATGGCTTACCGAATATTTTCGTCGAGTCATAAGCGTCTTCACTTTGTATCCGTCTGGCTTTTCTCTTTCACCTCAGTCTAAAGACTGGTACTTTTCCTACTTATTGGAAAAGAGCAAACATTGTTCCTATTCTTAAAAATGGTGATCCTGCTTCTGTGTCCAATTATCGTCCTATTTCCTTAATTTCTTGTTTTCCAAATTACTCTAGTGTCTGTTACATAACCGACTTTCAGTTTCATTGACCCCAATCTTGTCGAAGGAACAACATGGGATTCTCAAAGGTCGCTCCAAGATCTCAAATTTAATTGAATTCACCGATTACATTGCTAAGGCCCTAGACAATCGATTGCAGGTTGATGCCATCTTCACCGACTTCTCGAAGGCGTTTGACATGGTCAACCATCAAATTCTCTGTTACAAATTGAAAGCTTTTGGGGTTCCTGGCCCTCTCTTATCATGGGTGAATCCCTACATGTCTTCTCGTACATGTGCGTCAGTTACTTTAAAACTACGTCCATTCCATTTTATCCGTCCTCTGGTGCTCTTCAAGGTTCCATTTTAGGTTCCTTCCTATTCCTATTGTATATAAATGGTCTTCCTTTGGTTATCGCCTCCAATCGCCTACTGTATGCCGATGATTTCAAAGTCTTTCGAGCTTTCAGATCTGTACAAGATTGTCAATATCTTCAGATGGACCTGATTGTACTAAGTAACTGGTGTTCGTCTAACTACCTCTGTCTTAATGTTCCCAAATGCTATAAAATGACTTTTAATCTAAATAAATCTCCACTGACTTTCGCCTATATGTTAAATGAAGTCCCACTCGCTGCTTTGAACTCTGTTAAGGATCTTGGTGCTACTTTTGATCCTAAGCTCAATTTTGATGCACACATTCTAATCAGGACTACTAGGGCCTTGAAAATATTGGGACTTATTTTCAGGCATGCTTATAAACTTAGCAATATATCTGCCCCTGTCCACTTGTTTATGTGTCTTGTTCGTCCTATCCTTGAATATTGCTCTGTAGTTTGGTCTCCCCGACACTCCTACCTCATTGACTCGTTAGAGAAAGTCCAGCGAAAATTTACTCGTGTCTTGTTTTACAAATTCAAAGTCCCATATCAACCCTATGACTGTCGTTTATCCTTCTTACGTTTACGTACTCTATCATCCCGTTGCATGTATCTAGATCAGTGTTTTCTATATCAACTCTGCCACAATCAAATTTCATCAACATTGTATACCGACTTATGTTTTCGCCAATCATCGCGTTCTTCTCGGGCAAACAATTTTTTCGTACCACCGTATGCCCGTACAAATTTATCTTTTCACTCTCCCATTATACGAATGGTAAGAAATCATGATAAGCTTGAGCTTGGTCCTTTTTCTGACTCACACCTTGTTTTTAAATTGACATTAAGAAACCTGATTCTTACAACTCAATGGAGTAAATATTATACTTTTTTGTGCTTTAATTTAATTTTACATGCATATTTGACCAAGTAATTACTATTTTCAATATCATTGAATTTCTTTTTATATTAACTGTTTCACTTAATTCTAATTTGCATGAATTTTCTTTTCTGTTTGTTTTGTTCCATTTTGTAATTGAATTATGTTTACTCTGTTAAATGAAATTTAAATAAATAAATAAATACTAGGCCCTCACCTTAAGCGACGCCTGTTGCACGTTTTCCCCTCTCCAAAGAACACGAAATAAAAGAAGAAGAATAAAGGAAGGAACTTATCTCAGGCCTAGCGCTTGGCGATCAGCGTTCGTCGCGGCTGCTCACACCATGCTGTTCAAAGCGGCAGGAATACTCTCCAACAGCATCATCAAATTAGACGCAGGTCGAATCTGAACAAATTAGCTGAGCGTGCGGACAAAATTGTAGAAATCAGAGCAAGGCTATCAGTTACTGAGATTCTTCCCTACAGTAAGACTTCTAAGGTGGAGCTATCGAAAAAACAAAGCTTAACTCTCACGTTCGAAATTAGACGGCTCTAGTAGCGACCAGCATATCGTTCTCAACTAAGGTCATGACAGCATTCACCATTTAGACAACGTTAGCACTCACCATTTAGACCTCGTTAGCTATCACCAGATTTGAAGCTTTCACGGCATACTCAGTCAAAAACCCACTGAAAATTTGGCAGCAGGACAATAAAAGTGCCAACCACCGAGTGAATGTAATTGGAACGTGGACTCAAAAAACGAGTTTCTCCACTGTCTTGAGTGGCAGTAGAACCGTCTCTTCCCCAAGTCGCGTCTTCATGTGGGGTAAACTCAGCAATTTAAATTTTCTTATCGACAGCGGGGCCGACGTATCAGTTCTACCCTAGAAGTATGTCCTTAGCAACAAACCAACCGAGTACAAATTGTTCGCTACCAACAGCTCTCATATTCTCACCTACGGACAGAAAATGCTATCATTAGACATGGATCTTAAGCGCGTGCTCTCTTGGTTGTAGCAAGATTCATAATCAGCGCTGATTTCCTCAAGAATTTTGGCCTAGTCATCAACTAGGCAGAACTAGCACATCATGGATCCATCCTCGTGTTCAGCCGCAACCAGATCCCGATCAACTTGCAATTTTTTCTCAATCATCTCCGTAGTAGGAGAATCTCTTCTTCTTCTTGTTTTGAGCAATACAGCTCCTCTCGGGCCTTCGCTTCCTGCAAATAGCACCTCCAACTGTCTCGGACCATAGACGGCGTCCTCCAGTTCCAAAATCCGAGCAGTAATGAACTGTCTTCGTCAACTGAGTTAGACCAGCGTTTCCTCGGTTTACCCACTGGTCTCCGGCCTTCAATTCTCCCAACGCATCCCTTTTTTGGTTATTCTTTGCTCGTCCATACGATTCATGTGGCCAGCTCATGGCACTTTCCACAGTTTTACAATCGTTGAGACCTCCGGTTCGTCTAAAATTTCATACAGCTCATGGTTGTATCGAATTCACCATTGGTCCCCATCTAGCTTCGCTTCGATTTTTCGCCTCAGGACCCGTCGCTCAAAGACTTTCAATATATTTGCGGATGCCTGGGGTATGGGTACATGTTTCACACTCATAGCATAACTCAGGTCTTATCACAGATTTGTATATTTGGAGCTTTGTTTTTCTGTATCTGCAGCTGGTCTTCAAGATCGTCAAAACTGAATAAAATATTATATTTGCGAGCTGTATTCTTCGACGTATTTCGTCTATTTCATTACCCGGCTTCGTTATTTTGGCGCCTAAATACACAAATTAGCCAACATTTTCGATACTGTATTCGCCCAAGTGTGATATTTTGTGTATTTGAGGTATTTTCCGTGACTGCGTCTGCTGTACGTCAGTTATTGAAGCAGTTCCCTTCATTATCAAGCATCAACTACCAACCACTTGAAAGTAATCAGGGAATGTAACACCAAATTATCACTGCGGGACCTCCAGTGGCCAGCAAAGTTTAAAGACTATCCGTTAAAAAACCCACCATAGTCAAAGCGGAACTTCCGTACCAACCTCTGCACCTAGTGCCTCAAAAGGCAGTTAAACGCGATAGCTCAACCTCACAGATGCCTGAAGCCACATATTGAGGAGAGGTTTGCTGACCGTCATCGCATGAAAGCGTTCAGCAAAATAGACCTTTTGGGGGCATTCCATCATATTTCCACCCACGAGTGTGATATTCGAAAATAATCACCTCCTTTGGGCTATTCAAATTTACTGTCATGACCTTTGGTCTTAGGAATGCTGCTCGAACTCTCCAGCGATACGTGGACGAAGCTTTATGGGGACTGGATTTTCGCATAACCTACATATATCGACGACATTCTTGTATTCTCCAAAACCAAAGAATAACACTTCAGTCATTTGTGCTCTCTCTTCGAATGGTTGGGCTAATTCATCATTATTATAAATGTGGCCAAGTGCACCATCACAACCCCTCAAGTTGAACTCTTGGCATCAAGGTCTCGAAGAATAGATTTTCTCCATCTAGCTCCAAGGTTGAAGCTTTTCTGAACTGCCGACAGTCAGCTACATTACATATTATATTTGACAGACCACTCAAATACTACTGCAAATTCATACCCAGAGCTGCAGAATTACTGTCACCACTCCACAATATCTTTCGGTATCAAAAACAAAAAGTTACAATTCGAAATTCACTTGAAATCCAGAAGCAGTCGAATCGTTCAATCAATACTCACCCACGCCTTGGACGTAATGGTCGGAGCAGTTTTTGAGCAAAAGTAGGGAGGTAGATTCATCTTGTTAGCATTTTCCAGTGCACATTGTAAGAAACTGAACAAAATTATAGTACGTACGACCACAAACTGCCGGCCATCTATAAGAGCATCCATCACTTTCTGGAAGCAGTAGCGTTTATCATCCAGACCGACTACAAGCCATTGATGTACGCCTTAACGTGCAAAGCAGACAACTACACTCCTCGGCGAATTCGCCACCTCAGTTTCATTGCACAATTTTCCAGGCAAATTCAACACATAACCAACCGTGCCAATATGGTAGCGGGTGAGTTAATGATCCCGCAAGCTATTTCGACACAGGAGCTGCAAACAGGACAAAGCAAGGACGTCGAAGTTCAGAGACTTCTAAGTAGTAGCACTACTTCGCTTCACCTCAACTTAGTCACGCTAGATGCAGTAAAAATTGTGTCTGACACCACACGTTCTCCTCCTAGCCCTTTAGTTCATAAGTCACTGCACAGCAAGAACAAATTTATGCGGCCTTTCATGAACCACGACGTCACACGGTAAGCCCGTACCTGTGCCAGTTGCCAATAATCTAAAGTATCCAAGTGCACCATCAACTCCCCAGAGCTTCCCTTTTCCAAACAAGCAATTTCAACAAGTTCATTTAGACATCGCGCGGATTTCGTTATATCTTCGCGATGGTAGATCTCTTTGCGAGGTGGCCTGAAGCAGTTCCTGTAGCCAAGCAATCAGTGGCTGCAGTCACACAAGCATTCTACACAAATTGGGTCGCTCACTTCGGGTCCTCAGCGATTGTCACCACAGATCAGAAACGCAGTTAAAGTTTCGCTTTTTCAATTCGCTTACCACGCTGCTGAGCTGCAAATGAACGAGGACGTCACCATACCACCCGGCATCAAATGGAATGTTGGAGCGCTGGTACCGCACCTTAAAAGTCAACATCATGTCCCTCTCAAAAAGCTAGCCCTGGATTAGCGTCTTGCCCGCCGTTTTATTGGTACTGAGAAATACTTTCACCAACTGTACACACTGCGTTTTCCAGGAGAATAGTTCAGCAGTGACAAACTACAGCCGGCCTCATCCTAATGCGCTCAACAATTTTCATCCAAAAACGCGTCAACTTCGGCCCAAGACAATTCTGTATAGGAACTTCAGAACAACTTTTGTGTTCAAAACACTACACTCCAGGTCTCAAGTTTTCTTGCAAGTGGATGCGGTCAGAAAATCGCATAATAGTCCATATGCTGGGCCGCACCAAATTATCAATTGCCTGGCTCCAAACCTTATCACTATTGACATAGATGGCCGGCACGGCACATCAACGTTCCCAGCGAGTGCGTCAAACCTAGTTTCCTCGCCAGACATAATATAGCTGGACGTGAATGTGCACCTTAGCCAGCTACGTCTGTGTCACCTGCCAGCCTTATTTTGCAAACGCCACCGCCTAGCTTGAAGCCATTTCTGCTTGACCCAGTGACCAACGCGCACGCTACTTCAACTCCATCAGAGCCGCCCTAAGCCTCAAGTAGGTCGCCGAATAAAACTTCGTTCTCCACTACAACCGAATGCATTCCATCTCGCAACAACCTGATAAACCAGAAACACAATTATGCGGCACCGGATACCAGTATCTACCAAATACAACACACCCTCAAGCTCCTGAACCACCATTATGCGGCAAATTCTCGCCGCCAGCCAAGTGACCGTCATCATGCACAGGAAACAATCAGTGCCTCGATACGTGCCCAAATCTTCCGCGCCCTAAGAGCATCAGTCATCCAACACTCTGTCAGCAATATATCCGAAAACACGGGAATAACTATCAGCGACCATGAGCGATGATAACGTATCAGCAGTAGAAACTAAAGACAACTTTAGATGCAAGGAAACGGCCCATACAAACAAAGCCACCCACTCACGTCTTATCAAGTCAACCGACCGGTTCTCAATTTAGACCAGGGGGACAAACAAATTAGTGTCGTCATTTTATATTGAGTTTCATTTCCTATAAGGTCGCACAACTCATCATTGTAACAAATTCTCCGGTCTTTTATAGCACTTTGCGTTCGAGCACGAGCCAGGGGCATTTTTGAAATCATTTGCTAAGGGTATATTAGGGTCCAATTTTCGCTTCCGCATAAAAATACAGTCTGCGTAGTATATCAGTTAGAGTGGTTGCTGTATAAGCTAGTGGTCACTGGCTCGAACTCTATTGGTGGCAATGAGATTTCTTTCGATTGATTCTTCGGCCGGACTATAAGCCCGTTCAGTAATGATACCGTTCAGAAATGATGGTTTAAAATCAGAACGTATCGCAGGTAGGTGAACGAATCAACGGCCTAAGTATGGTACTGACTATATCACCTTCTTGATAACCAATACATTCGATCGAGATAATTATCATCATCTATGGCGCGACAGCCCAATCCGGGCCTTGGTCTTTAGGATTAATCTCCTCCAATCACCACGGTTCCGCGACCTTGTCCGCCAGTTGTTTACTCCCAAGAAGGATCTACTCTTAGCTTCTATTGTATCTTCCCATCGAGTCCTTGGTCTTCCCGTTGGGCTGCTGTTCTTTTGAGTAGCCGGTTTTCTTCAATTCTTTCTTCATGGTCCGCCCATTGCAATCTACGTGACATTAAGCAAGAGGAAACAGGTGGGTCATCAAATAGTTCATACAACTCATCGTTGTAAAGTTGTCTCCACTCTGTTTCTTGTTTCACTGGTCACTTTGAGTTCAAGTACATCCACTGCCTTTTTGGGCTCGTTCATCAGTGTCCATGTTTCACTTCCGTACAACAGCACAGATTTGACTAGTGTTTTGTAAATGAGGGGTTCATGTTGCCTGTGCACCACTCTGAACCTCAGAATGAGAAGTACGAAGAAATGGGCTATATTTGCAGCGTTTATATGGCGTCTTTTTGGTGTCTCTTCTACTTAGATTTTCTCCAAGGTATATAAAGGTATCCATACTTTCATGATTGTAGTCGTATACGGTTAGGTTTTATCGAACTGGAGTTTTCTGCCGCGTTTGAGTCATGAATTTAGTTTTAGTTTAATTAACTCCTAGGCCGGTTTGGTTTGCTCTACATTTTAAGTTAAGTCTATAAAAAGTTGGTGCACATCGATGTTATATTCTCAGCACTTTTCTAGCACCTGCTTTACTGAATATATTTGGTCTATTGTAAGCTGTCCACATCGAAAGCCTCTCTGATACTCTCCTATAATACTTTCATAGTACGGTTTAATTGATTAATTATTTCTATGATTTTTGAAAGTACTTTGTAAGACGCGAATAGTAGAACGATGCCTCTGTAATTTTCATACCTCAATTCGTCCCGCTTTTTGTGTACAGAGACATATTATACTTTTCCGCCAGTCCTCTGGTAACTGCTCCTCTGACCATATTCTGCATATTAGTCGATGCAGAAGGTTATTTAGATGCAGGCCCCCGCTATTGAGCTATTCTACTTGTATGCCATATATTCCAGGAGCCTTATTTTTTCTGAGGTCCCGTACTGCTGCCTGTACTTTGTCTCTCGTTGGTGGTGAGATTAGGACCTCTTGCTCTGCTTCTAGAATTTTCACAGCTTCAGTCATTGTTGTGGGCACTGTGAATAGCTTCTGGAAATATTGCTGCCATCTGGTTTTAATTTCGACTGGTTTGCCTATGATTATTCCTTGTACACTTTAACAAAGACTTTTATGTGGATTAAAGCCTTCCCTCAGTTGTTTAATAGAGGCATATGCCGATCTGACTTTATGTAGGGTCATGTTTGTAATTCAACTTAGTCAGTTTTGGTTCACGAGTGGTATTTTCTTTCCCACCGGCTAGCCGGCTAGGACACCCTCTATCCGCTATCTGAGGACATGTCCGATGGAGGACCAAAAGCCCCATACGATAAGAAAATGAGTTACTCTAACTATCTCTAAGCGAAGGCTCGGAAAGGGCTGTAGTGCTAAAGCAAAAAATATTGTAAGACAAGCTTAATAATTGATTTATATACGCGAAGTTTACTTCCCCTGCTTACATTTCTGTACTTTAAGATAAGAAGTCCTGAAAAATAGGCTCGTCCTTCTCGGTGGACCCTCAAATATTTATAGTAGTCCACATTTTCGAAGTTGCAGTCTCCTACAGTGAACCAATTTTCTATGTTGAGGTAGTGCGTGTCATCATGTTTAAGTCATGAATATAATGTCGAGCCAATTTTCTTCGCTTCGGACTCAAATATTAACAATGCTTCCTTAGCATCTGGAATCCATCTAACCATAATGTTACCACCTCCGGCAAATTCTATTTTTAGTGTGAATCTGAATATTAGAGTGCCTGATTAAATATTTCAAGGCAATGCTGAAAAGCATGGAGGCTTAAGACGTAATTCTATTTTGAATACATCCGTTAGATCCTTGTTTACTTTAGCTTGCAATTCAGTATATGTCACTACAAGACAGATTATGTCAACGAGTTTGATTAGGAGACCAAAGTCAAGCATTATTTCGTACAAGAAATTTCTGTCAACACTATCGCTTTCACGGGCACACGATCGCGCCTTCGTTATCATTCGTTGAACAGTTTGAGTACAACACAACGAACTTTCTCTGACAACACAGCAAACGTATAGGTTAGAAAACTCGCACGTCAAACCTAATGAAAACTCATAACTTTTGAATAAAAAACGTGGACTAAAGTGCCGATTTCGTACACGAGATCTTCAAAATCAAAAATTTTATAAACGTGAACATATTTCGGAGCGAAGTTAAGTGAAAAACAAAAACATATCTATGCCTTACCCACTCAAACCTTAACTTCACACAACTTAAGCGAAGGTTGCTAATAGCTTCAGCTCTCGCAACCAGTTGCGGATCCAGTACTCTCTATATCGATGGTGCCGCTAGTCTGGTACAAGGTCAGTGAATAATAAAGAGATCCGAGCTCAGCTGGCCAGCGTCGTTTACGTACGCTACGTGTGCTTATCGTGTAGCTTTATGCAGGATCATGTGGGGAGGGTCTTTGCTCGCATCGTAAAACCGCTCTGCTTGCTCCACTAGGCTGCTGTAGCATAACAAATCAGGGAACTGCTAATCAAAGTTTAAGGTTGGCTTGGGTATCAAGCCCCAGAACTTGCTGAAAGTACTACTGCCTGACCAAAACAGCTTATTAGGCTGCTTACCTTTCCAAGAATATGTGTCTTCTATAAAAGTCTTCTACCTAAAGCGTTTGACTTCTCATTATAGGTGACCAATATATCTGCCCAGTTGAGATAAAATCAGCTCTTATAATGAGTTGGAAGCGTGTTTACAATACGTTATCAGCGTAGCTGGCTTGCGTGAATTGCTGGACACTGTACGTTTTTGTAGTTCAAATAATATTTGGATGACATTTAAGATCTCCGTCCATATTTTTGACCACCGTATGACACTGCAATAGACACTGGATAACACTAATTGTTACCATATTTCATGATTCACAGCTTTTTTCAAGCATAAAGTTTGTGCTGATCCTATATTTTGAGAATCTATCCGTGAACTGTTTCATCTATGCTATTAATCATTTTCCCTGGCCTAATGGCACCTTCAGGCTAGGCAACTCCATTTCCTTGCTGTAAGGGGGTGAGAGTGATCGTGACTACTGCAAAATTTGCACTTGTCTTTGATGTTAATGTCTTCTCAAACAAACTGGATGTGATTACACCGATCACTGAGTTTCCCATTGCCAGCTACGTCTAACATGCAAAACAAGCGGTTTTCAGGTAGCAGTACAGGATCCCCTTCACTTTGTTAACTAGTATAACCTTCTCTTTATTCCAGTAAATGGAACAACAATTGGCAATGATGTACGAGTTGCAGCACCTACATTAAGGTGCCATCTGACCACAATCCTCGTCTCCTTGGATTGTTTTGCTTACCCCACGTTTATGAATTAAAGACACTTCATCAGCATTTTCTCAGAAATAGCACCAAAATAATGGTATGCGAAGCTACCTAAACAATTCTGTTTACCTTATCTGCTTAATTAAGACTCATGGAACTCTGAGATTTCACGTGTCTAGCTTTTCATGAAACGTCCCATTGATTACTGGTCACATCATCCTTGAGTTTTTGAAGTATGTAAGCACTGCTTTTGTTCATTAATCAAGCGATCGTTTTCTGCCTACCTTCATAGTCATCATTCAAGAATTTTTTCATCTCAATCTCGTGACTTGTGGTATTGTCTTTACTTTTAAGTTATCCCTGCTTATCACCAAAATTCACTAGACCTACCGTTTTACTATATATTAATTGCTGAGGCAAAACGGGCTGCAGGCCAGAGGTAATGACACTCAAAATAGAACCCACTATGCACCGCTTGCTCTAATTGTCGTCTAAGCTTGAACCAAAAACAAATTATCAATGATCTATATCTTACAGATAAAACCTTTCAACATTCATCGATCGGATCATTATACAAATAGAAGCACGATCACTCATTTCAAGTGTTATGTGCTGAGATTCAATGTTTAAATAAGCCACCAGAATTTTATATTTTTGTATCACTCTTCAGTCTAAGGGAACTGTCGAAAAGTCGACTCAGACTAACCGAGTCCCTGGGGTTGCAGGTAGGGAAAATCATTCTCAAAAGATTTACTGTGAATAATCAATAAGTAGTCGTAGGCAATGGTTAGCAAAGAAGGGAGAATCTCAGGACTCACTAACGTCAGTACAAATAACTGAGTGTCAATGAGCATACCTGTGATATGACGAAATTTGGGGGATCGTCAAGAATTCATGTATTATCGTGGTAAATAAAACGCTATGGCAAGTAACCTGTCAAAAAAATAAGCATAGAAGATAAGGAGATGAAACTTAGGATGTAGGGGGTTATATCCCCAGTACCGGTGGCAGACGGTAATGAGAAAACGGGCTCTCAACCGTGGTCATCCAGTGGCTGCAATGTTATTGAATTGGTGCACTTGGCTTCTATAATATGCTCCATATATCTACAAGCAAGCATAAACCTGACATGATGAATCCATTCAGGTAGGGACCTCGTCGTCACGAACATCGTCAAAACAGAGAAGCGAGCTTGGGCAAAAACAAAAGATTCAAACAACCTGGGTAGATGTACCTACGCTCATATCAGAAGGGGTTTGTATATAACCGACCTACATTTTGTTGTCATATTTTGGCCTAAATTTTGTTTTGAATCAAATGAATATTTGTTACTCATCTTACCTAAAAATGTAGAGAAGATCCACTCAAAAGTATAGTGTTTGGTTCGATGAAAAGCCCATGTAGTCAAAAAAGGTATGTAACATAACCTTGGAAAAAATTCAAACGGATATAACTTCTGTAAATTTTATTGAAACACAGAATATAAGAACCTTTTAACGAACTACTTAAATATCAAATTTGATCGAATTCAATGATACCAATACAGTTTTGCTGGCATAAAGGTTAAATTTTTATACATTTTCCATTTTCCTGCTCCCCTTGACACTGATGAAAGAATTTTAAGACCTGTTTTGAAAAGATCTCACTAAAACCGTTCATATGACACCCTTCTACTACGTTTGATGTTACAAATTTTGTAGGCTCAACCCCTTACATTTAATTATTTACGGACACAGGTCATGATTTCAACAGGGTTTTGTATTTACTCTAAAAACCACAGCAAACGGCTCCAAAGGTAAGCTCTGATGGAGGACCCTATAACCCTGACGTCAAAAAGTTAAAGTCATCCCCTGTAACGTCATCAACAATGACAAAATCATAAAAGGTGGATGATGAACAAGCCCAAACAAATAGAGAAAATGGTTCAGCCAGACATTTTTGCGGCACTTGGGCGCAGTAAAAAATCCACTCACATACTGGAGCATTCCACGTGGCGGGAGCAGAAAATGAAGCACCCCGCAACGGCAGGAAAAATGGTGTAGGAGAGCCAAGAAGTAGAAAAATCCCAGGTTGAGCTGATGCATGATGTTGTTCCCGTCACCACAAAAATGACCGAGAGATCGGATGCATGCATCGAGCGCGTCCTTCCAAGGAAGACCCCAAAAAGCTTGACCACTCAACTGTTCTGAAGAAGAGTGGCTCATGCGGAAAGCGGAAACGCTCCTGAAGCGAATATAAAAGAGCGTAAACAATGACATAATGAGCGGCGTCCTGGAGCTCGTAGAACTCTAACATAGGATTGGACCCCTCAGATGCAAGTGGCTGACGATAGAAAAGGAGCATAAGGCTAAGCCATTTGGAAAGCACCTCGAGAATTGATTGACCAAGGTAGAAGACGCTATCAAATGTGGGTCACCTAGCTTAATTTCAGCTAAGCTTACGCTCACATAAGAAAATAACAGCGGGCAATGCATGATCATCATTGTTATTCCAATAAATGAAATGTTTGATATCAGGGACATTGACCGCGTCAAGTAATTGACCGAGGTGGAAGACGCCATCAAACTTGGGTTCTTTAGCTTAGCTGGGTTTAAACATGGGCTCATACAAGAAAATAAAAAATTCCTGTAAATGAATCAGAACAAAAGAAGGGTGAAGTAAGAATTGGCCGGGTTGTTTACAGGAAACAGCAAAAAGTAGTACCTCTTCGCAGCATTAAGTGCCTCTGCTATGCGCATACCGCAAAAGGAAGAAAAGGGCATGATAGGAGCTCACTGTGCAAAAAATGTGTTAAAGTGGGCCACAAAACGCATTAGTGCACGATGGAGGCACATTGCACTCTCTGCAAAGACACTAACCTTAGCGTTCATGGCTTCAAGCATTTTCTAGGAATTCTCAAGGAGACCCCACCCAGCCAAGCTCAAATCAGCAGTTCAATTATCTGTCTCTTGCAGATAAACTTGCACTGCAGTATAATGGCCCAAAATCTACTGGAGCACTTTTTTGAATGAAATGCAAGCCGATGCTGTTCAGCAAGTAGCATGGTGATGGAATTTCATCAGCATACTACCTTGATGAATCTTGCACTTGCGCCATTCAGGTTCGAGATGCGGTTTCAGAGTCATAAGCGAGGAGACAGCTTTATGTGAGTTGTGTCTAGAAACAAACTTCTTTAGTGTATCCCTAATGCCAAACGACCCGTCGCCATCCTCTCAGGCCAGACTTAATGCCCTGGAAGAGGCTCTCTCGAACATAGAACGACTGGGATGGGAGGACTTCAATGCAAAAGCCATTGAGCGATGTATGCCTCAGTTAGATCCTAGAGTAAAGCAAGTTCTAGAGATGACAGCCAGAATTTGGCGTATTGAAAATCAGCAGCAGTCCTACTTTCTGCCGCTAGGTTTGCATTAGAACCATCCGAGATGAGTCTCGGGAAAAATCTTGGTCTTATCATAGACCATCGTAAGACCTGGTTGCCACACATAAATAGCTTAAGGAGGCAATTAGCCCCAATAATAGGCTTGTTAAGAAGATATGATTCTTTTCCAATGCACATCAAGAAGCTTGTTCTAAATGCATTTGTCTTGACGAAATTAGATTATGGAGTACTTATTTGGAGCCAATCAGCAAAGCAGCATTTAAATAGTATATCCAGGCTGCTGACCAAAGCGTGTAAAAATATTCTGAAACTGCCAATGCTTACTCAAACTAGTTTGGTTTACCAATTAGCAAAATCATTAACCTTCAGTCAAATCATTATAATGGAGAAAGTTAATTTTATCTACAAAAATTTAAAAACTAATGGATCAGAATGAACACCATTAATTAAGGTATCACAGATCAACCCATATAATGCGAAGAATACGGATCAATTCATAATACCTTTTGTCAGAACATCTAAAGAGCGGTGCAACAAATGATGCAATCTACCAGAAATGGTCAAGAAATCAAGCTCTCTTTTATTTTAATGAAAAGAAATATTTAATGAAAAGACTAAGGGAGCATATAATGAGCACTGATTGAGGTGTGTACTTATAGTTCTGCTTTTATGAGCTCAGTATCTGAGGGCATTTTTGACCCTATCGGAGAGATACTGACGAGAAAGTTTTTTTTTTTTATCTCTGAGAGCTGATCATGATTTTATGAGTAGATGTTTATGAAGAGTATTCATTCACATTATTTTGTGTGCCCCCTTATACCGATGTATTAAACATTGTCTGGGTGGCACAAAAGACGAAGTGACGTAATGTGAATGCAGATCGCATGAGCGTTATGCGACGATGAAAGAGTCATGGAGAGAGTGGTAGGGAGGCATTAAAAAAAATACTGGAAGGATGAACGTTGAGAATATATCAGTGTGCTCATTGCACGAACATGGACCTTCACAGCAGAGCAGAGGATTAGAAACTACGGATGCGGTGAATTCAGCTATGAGTATCGTCACGTATGCTGCCTGCAAGTCTTACATGCCGGTTGGAGACTCCAGCTTGGCAAGCCTCCAGTGTACTGGTTGTCATTGTGCCGGAGCAGGCACCAAGCATATCAACCATAAACGCATACTTGGCCACCAAACATATTGACGACAACAATGTTGCACTGGTCAACCAACATACGTGCTTGTGCGTGATAATATCTTATTGCGCGCAACTATATTGCTGTTCAATGCTGCCCACGCACGTTCATTGGCCATCTAAACATGCTTCGACAAGAAAATCTTTCACGCCTTCTGTTCGTTTGACACGAACGACGACGCATCGTAATTGGTTATCGAAATTTATTGATTTGTTGACTTGTTATCGACACACTTTTTCTATCAAAAATAAAGTATATATTTTTATACTAGAGTAAACTCGATATTTCATTCAGACAGCAGCAAACGGAGCTTCAAGGTTCACGAACAACATCACCGTAGATGATCCACGAATGGGCAATACAAGCCATCAAAGGAGACGTGACCAATAGGCTGGTAGTCAACTCGGAGCTGCAGATTCAAAGCTTGAATTGCTTTTGGTACTGGTGCTGACCATCAATCGCGTCTGTCTAGCCTACAAACTATATCAGAGACACGTCAGAGGAGTTAAACGTCACGCAGTACCAACCAACGCCTGAAATGGAGACACCAACGCCATCAACACCGATGCTGACTTCACAGTCCAGACCTGCTCCGAAAAAGGAGGCCGACAATATGAACGGGATGGTACACGTCACATTAAAAGTTCCACCCTTGTGGCAGGAAGACGTGGAGCTTTGGTTTTACCATGAGTCGCGTCATTGACGAATCAACCAAATTCAATTTGCTGATGGCAAATCTCAACACCAGAGCGATGCAGCAGGTGAACTACATTGTGACAAACCTACCAGCGGAGAATAAATGCAGCGCACTAAAAACACCCTGTTGGCCGTCTACGCTGACTCGGCTAAGCAGCGCATACAAAAGCTACTTTCAGAAATCGAGCTAGGAAACTAGCGCTCATAACAGCTTCTTAACCAGATCGCTCGCCAGCGGAAACGTATCCGGCCCCTTGTTACAGCAGATGTGGCTCAGCCGCCTGGGTGTCACGCTGAGGAGCATCCTATCAGCCAACGACACCCCACTTTCAGATCTCGCAACTATCGCTTACCGAGCGCACAAGGTCACCAGACAGTCAGTGGCAGTAATTGCCAAGGACGATGAGCTGCGGCACAGCATTCCACCAACGCTGCGAATCAGCACGTGACCTCAGCCACCGAATGACGAAGATAGAGGATACACTTCGTGCTCTAGGCAATAGACAGCAGTCAACTTCGTGACATGACGCACGTCGCATATAGCCTACGCAACAACAGGAATCACCAACGTACCGCACCGGAACGACAGAAGTACTGCTCCGCTGGTGCCATCAACATTATGGGCCAGAAGCAAAAAACGGTCGGCAAGCTTGCTCAAAGCTAACTACTCATTGTTCACACGTAGCGACCGCCCATCGCACAATCCAACGATTATGGGTTCGCAAAAATATCAGTAAAAGTGCTTTCCTGATCGACACAGGTGTGGACGTTTCGTTTATTCCGATAACCATACGGGATCGACGCTCCCTCAACGCTGTCTCGAGTTTATTCGCCACTAATGGTTCCCGAATTCGCACATTTGGTAAACGAGAGGTGAAGTTGAACTTTGGATTCGCAATGCCGTTCAAGTGGACCTTCACGATAGCCAATGTCAGTTCTCCGATCATGGTATGGGAACCGATTTCATCAAACGCTATGGCCTCATCGAGCGCACAGGCCTCAAAACGATTGTCGCCCATATTAACAAGTAGCTGCCTAAGCCGATTAACTTCTATCAGATGTTAGTGGCGAGTTGCGATCACTGTTACTGGACTACGTCAACCTTACAAACGGAGAGCAAAAACCAAACATAAAGCGCACAACCACCCATCACATCCAAAGCAATGGACCGCTAGTTAACGCTAAGGCACAAAGACTCTCCCCTGACCAGCCGGCAGCTGCAAAAGCTGAATTTTATGAACTGATCAGACATGGAATTTGCCGTCCATCAAAAAGCACCTGAAGTAGCCCCTTGCACGTGGTGAACACAACGCAACGTCAAGACCGAAGACCGTTCATCAATTGAAATCATTTATCTGGATGGTGAACTTCTATCGCCGCCTTCTTCTATATGCAGCTCAACACCAACGGTCGTTGCTGTAGCTGATCGTGGGCAACCGCGAACACGACCAAACACCACTCAATTGGACAGACGAAGCAGTGGCCGCATTCGACCGGTCTAGATTGGTCTTGGGGAGGGCCCCAATTTTAGCTCGTCCCGATGCCAACGCTATATGGTCTCTCTGCGTTGACGCCTCGGACGGCGGCATTGGAGCCGTACTACAAAAATCGAGGGGAGGAACTGCAACGCCACTTGGATTCTTCTCCAGAAACCTAATAGATGCCCAACGAAAGTACAGTACGTATGATTGGGAACTGCTAGCTATATACGAGACAATCCAATACTTCAGACTCATGGTCGAAGGCAGACTGTTTGCCGTTTTCACTGACCACAAACCTTTGCAGTTTGCACTCTAGTGGCGCTCCAAACGAGCATCCTCAAATCAGCAACGCCAGCTGGACCTCATATCTCAGTTTACCACGGACATCAAACATATACCAGGCCGAGAAAATGTCATCGCTGACTATCTTTGAAGGGTAAATACAATTTAACTGAATCCATTGATTTTACCTCTATCGCTCTAGCTTAGAAGGACGACTCTGAGCTCCAAGCTCTATTATTTAGCAGCAACAATCCCCTCGAATGGAAATGGACGACTCCTCTCTTACTCTATACTGTGTCATCACCGCCGAAAGGATACGACCATATATCCCGCAAAATGCCGCATATGAGTAATAGTCATGTAGAACGTTCATGGTCTTTTTCACCCGGGGACTCGAAAAACCAGAAAGATGATCACCGAACGCTACTTCTGGTCCTCGATGAGCTCCGACATCAACAAGTTCTTCCGAGGCTGCCTGCCGTGTCAGTGCAACAAAACCGCCCGGCACACAAAATCACCCCTGCAAAAATATAGCCAATAATGCAAGATTCGAACCCATAAATATCTATCTCATAGGACCACTTCCACCAAGCAAAGGATTCCAGTACTACCTCACTATCATGGATAAATTGCCTCGTTGGCCTGAAGCGATCTCAATCGAAACTATCATGACGAAAGCAGTCGCGGAGGTGCTAGTTAACATATGGATCAGCCGATTTGATGTCCCTGTACGCATCACAACAGACCTAGGTAGACAGTTTGAGAGCCAGGTATCTAGGGAGCTAACAAGACTGCTAGGAACAACGTACCTGCAAACCAGAGCTTTATCATCTGGCTTCCAATGCCATTGTGGAACGGTGGCATCGCACGGTCAAAACGGCGATCCACTGCCGAAGTGGACAAAATCACTACCAATCGTGCTTTTTAGGCTGCGATCAAAGCTGACGGAAGATATTAAATCTACGCCAGTCGACATGGTCTACGGCACAACTCTACGGCTACCTGGTGAATTTTTCAGTACATCCCAGGCTATCGTGAATGACTCCGACTTCCTGAAGGCCCTGCGCACGAGGAAGGCTTCTTTAACCCCACGCAATACGGTGCATCACAACACCGAAGACATCTTTATTAACAGGAGCCTAGCAGTAGCACACATGTCTTTGTCCGAAACGACAAAGTCAAGACCCCATTCACACCACCTTACGACAGCCCGCATCCAGTATTGGCACGAAAAGACAATTACTACAAGGTTGATCTGCACGGACGACCAACATCAATATCTATTGACAGGCTAAAACTCGCATTTTTGACATCAAACCAGAAATCCACTGCTCCTTATGGGTAAACGAAACGATCCAGAAGTATAGTTCGCATCACCGTTCGGTTCGCACCATAAGCCTCGTTCCAACGTCACTCTGCCACTTCAGGGGGAGTACTGTGGCGGAGCAGCCACCAAGTATATCGACCGCAACATGCATAGTTGGCCACCAAACATATCGACGACAACAATGTTGCACTGGTCAATCCACAAGCCCAAGAGGGGCTGTAGTGTTATGATGAAGAAGATATTCGATTGCAAAGTACTCCGGAACAAGGAACAGAGTGGAGACTACGATACAATGATGAGTTGCTTGAACTATTTGACGAACTATCTGTATCTTCTTGCGTAAATTGTAAAAAGAATGGAAGAAAACTGGCTACTTAAAACAAAATTAAAAGGTAGTGCATAAGGTTGACATCAAGTTCCAATTACAGTTCTCTATTCTATAGTTAACAAGTTCTCTATAGTTTAACCAAATAGACTAATGCTTTTTTGTAGGATTGCGGACATCTACATATTCAGTTTTCTTCTAGAAAATTAATTCTGTATTTTCCTCGAAATTTTTTATACCTTTTTCACGTTATAGCAGAATAATCTAACAGAGAGCTTGAATTACAAAACTATTTGAAATCAATTTCACATCTTTCAACTGAATGTCTTTTAGACTCTTTATCAAGGTTGATAAGAACAGAAGATATCTGCTTTACAATAACTAAAGGAAAAATCATACAGTACCGTCCATTTGATCGGTCGCACAACTAAGATCACATACGCTACCTTTCAAAAACGACAAACAAAGCAATACAACAGTGATCTTGAAGGAATCTCGAAGATTGTGTGTAATTTCTTTTTGTCTCCAATGCCAATCGTAAGATAAATTCATTTTGATCTTATTTCAATCTTTTAAGTTCTGTTCGGTGGAGTTTTGCTACTGCTCTTACTTTTACAGGCAGTTATGGTGAACGCTTCCCAAAGAATTACTCATATAGTTACTTGTTCCTTGCTTCGATACTCGTACGTACGAATAGTACGTTGGCATCTTTTGAGTGTTCCTGCGCAAAGGGAAAAACTCCTGCTCTCGCTACTGCTTCGGCTGCCATGGGCGCTGCTTCGCTTCTGCTGGCGGAGTGGTGCTGTTGCTTCTGGACAGCTTCATGAATAACACATTAGATCAAAAAGTGAAGCAACGAAGAAGGTATTATATTGGGATGGGTCTCGAGTCAAATCGAATTGCAATTCAGGTGACTATGGTCATATGGTTATAATGTTGACGTGATGACGTTGCTGATAAAACGGGAAAATGTTGATAGGTAACAGAAATACTCGAGATTTTCGAGTTGACGATGGAAAAAAATCTGGAGAGCGTTAACTTTATTTTAGAGTACAAATTAATAAAGGATGCTCGTGTTCGGTTCGAGGGAAAGAAGAGGTAGATGGAAATAACTTTCTTTTGTTGAATTGTGGTTTTTCGGTGGATTTGAAGATGATTGGCGTTGAAATTCCACGTTTTGGAATGTTCATTTTTTAAGAACTTTCTCTTGTATATATTCCCACGCAGTATTTATAAATTTGTTATTTCAATAAAAAATTAACATCAGGTATCATCATATAGAACTGGTTAAAGTATTATAGAACAGGATTTTTAATGTAAACTAAATGCACAATGTTAGTAACTAATAATTCTTTCAAATGCATGAGTCTCCATTGAAACCTTGTCCTGCAAAATATCCACCAGGTATTTATCTTTCGCTGCTGTAAAAATATAAATAGTAATTAGATCTAATTTTCCGCAAAGCTCTAAAAAGTCATGTTGTTTGGCATAGAGACGTGTTTTTAATAGCTTCTGACACTAATTTGAGAATTAAATTAATTTTTTGTAAACGTCAGTTGAAAAATAATTTTTTGCTGGAAAAATTTATTGTCTGTCCCTGTAGGCAAACAGTTGATTCATTGCTTCATATCATCACTGGATTAGCAAGAGGCTCTCAAGATGAAAGGAATCTCGGCTTTCCCACCAAAAAGTGGGATAGAGGAGCAGGACGACGATTTCAACGGTAGGAGAAGTGGACCTACAAATTCATTTTTTTCCATCCGGAAAGCAATATTTATGATTTTCAAGCAATCGCAAGGGAAATCGAAAATAGTTGAAATGAAAGGAAAGGAAAATTATAAGTTAAAAAATGAAAATGAGGGGTTAAAACAACGAATAAGTTCATTGGAGCAAATTATCCGAAGATTGCTTCCCATTCAAGGAAAAGCAAAAGCAACAAAGAAAGAAGAACAAACTAAGGCGAAGATAAATAAATACAAAGGAAAAAAATCAAACAAAAACGACTCTCGAAGAAGTTATAAGCGCCGACGCGGCAAATGAAAGCAGTAATTATTTCTGTAGTAATCGAGTAGGTATGGCTCAAAAAGCCAGCGTGCGAGAGTTTGTCTCGTTACAATCCAGCCGGAACAGGTTTACTTCATGAGGACTTTCCATTTCCTTTACAAAAATTGTTGATTGTTATGAAAAATTCAATAATTTTGATATGCAAATCAGAAATATCGATCATTATGCAGCATTCAAGTGAATGCGCTGATGTCGGCAGCTGTGACCTCAGAAGTCTGCATGCGTCGAACAACTGTGACAAATAACTTAGCTTCTACAAAATTTTGCGATCCCCTAAGCGCTAGAAATATTTACACAACTCTTTTCCCACGAAAGATTGTAGACCCTGCTGAAAGAAAAGTGGATAATTCCGAAAAGTTTATTGTAGTTTCTGCACGATTAGATACTGCTTCATTTTTTCGATGGAATAGGACTCAGAGCAATGGATTCTCTCGTTTCATTTTCAGTTGTAGTGAGCATAGCAAATTTATTATCCACAATCATTAATGGCCAAAAAAGAGGTCAGAAAAACGTTTTATTTATGCTGTTCGACGGCGAGTCGTATGATAACATCGGATCACAACGCTTCGTAAATGATCTTCAAACGAAAAGCTTTCCATCGAAAAACACACATACAGATATCATCACTTTAGATAGTATTGAGTTCATGATTGATATAGGAACATTAGATGATCTTCAAAACATAACAATATTTTCAGTTACTGATTTCCCATACAAGAAAAATTTTATCGATTCTCTTCATGATTATAATAGCAAGTTCAGTCTGGAATTGAATATCTCAGAACGACAAACATTAAATCTACCTCCTACATCCGCTCAATCGTTTCTTCGTGAAAATGTTTCATTTCCAGTGGTAATCGTTTCGTCAGCTCAAAAAAAAAAAATAAGTTTTATCACTCTATTTATGACGATGCGACTAACATTGAATTTACCTACAAAAATACATCACGAACAAGAAATGGATCAAGATAATGCTCGCGGAGTGTGGTTGAAACGGAAAATTTAAGCTGACCGATATTGACGCAGAACTGGTTATTACATTGCATTAAACGGATCTCGTCAAGATGGAAATGAATAGAAGAATGGATTGGGGGAGTCGCGAAGAAACCTCCGTGACGAGATGACAAATCTTGTGCGAAATACGTGCGTGCGGCATCTGCCAAATGACTCAAAATTATATATTTTTTCCTTCCATCACCTTTAACTTGTAGTTGCCGCGGATATTTTTATTTGAATCGCAAAACGTTTTTTTCACAATTCGCCATTCATCGTCACGGAAAATTGTGCAGAAGGCACGAGAATATTGCCTTTTACCAAACAGCTCGCGGTCGTTCAGTTGTATTGTGTTTTCGGTATCGTTATTCATTATTCCTTAAGCGTTTCATGAAATATTTAAATAACTTCGTTGCAAAATCGCTTAGTAACCTTTTCTTTCCGCCCCATTTCACGTTATTTGAACAGTCACCTCACTGTGAGAAAAATTTGATTTGTGTTGAATACGGGAGTGATCTTTTCGTGCGGAGAGATTTCAATTTGTTCCCGATTCAGGCAGTCGTCATCGTAAGAAGCGCTTGAAGGCGAATTTTTTGTTACATTCGAGGTGGAATCATGACAGCTTTCTCATAGTGCAGAGGAAATAGTGAAATCCGTAAAAATGAGCGGATTTTTTATTTTGTCTGAACACTTATAGCCATCCCCGGGGAAAACAGTTTTGGGTTCGTCCTGGTTGTCGTTGATTTCGAATATAGGCAAAAATGAATGTGGAGAAACTAAAACCAGTGTTGGGATAGAATGTCAAACTGTAAGGCGGAATCGTAACATGAATTGTGTGCTAGAGGAATATAACGGAAGGGGAGTGCAAAGGTTTTGCAATATGGATATAGGCTTGTGAAATCAAAGAGAAATTCGAAAAAGAGGAAAAGAAAATCAGGTTTCCTGAGTACATCGAATAAAAATCTAAATCGTGTATTTAATCACTACAGAGATGTTAAGCCGTACAATCATTCTCGAATAATTATCCATCGCGCAAATGTTGATTACATCAATGCAAACCTATTTTAACACACGGACCGTTAAAGGAAACAGTTGGACATTTTTGGGTAGATAAGTTGGGAATAAAACTCAAAAACAATTGTCCTGCGCAATAAATTACTACAGAAGAAACAAATCAAAGTTCACATGTATTGGCCAGAATGAATCGGCAGCGAAAACAGGCTTCATTTAAACGATGTCGGATTGATTGTGGAATATGAAAATAGTGAAGACTATGCTAATTATTCGAACGTGTTTAGCTTGTAAACTTGAGTCAAATTTGAAAGATAGTGGCTTGTAAAAGCGTTAGCGGTCTGTACTATATGAAAAGGGCATTCAGTTATATTGAAGCTCATTTAGTGCGTTTGTTTAAAAGGAATTAAATGTCAAAACTTTGTAGACTGCCCAAAAGTGCTGATTTAAAGGAAACATCTAATTTCGCTATTTCAAACTCTAAGTGTTTACTAAGAAAATAGGATTTAGCCATAATATAGACACAAACGCATCAAATTCAGTGTTTTAAATATGAGCAAAGATTTTGCACTTTTCAGCTCAGGTGGTAATGAGTTATAGACTTCCGCGAACAGTTTGACTAGATCCGGTTGCATTCTGTTTGTAACGGTAATGTGGCTGACGGTGATTTAATGTTTTACGAGGTGGGCTTCAGCAATGGAAGAGAGAAGCCAATTAACACAGCGAGCGTAACGAGTTGGATGGCAATTGTGATACGCAAAGTGAATAATTGATACCTTGTATGTGTGGGAATAAGTTTAAACGAAGGGAACAGAAGATTTCACTAGAGAATTGATTAGAGTATATAGAAACAATCTTAGTGTGATGGTTGGCGATTCCTTATTCCTAACATTGGACAAATTTATACAATACGGAAGATTAGGACAGGATTCCATCTTAATCAATCAGTACATTAATACCTCCATTGTGGGGCTTCAAAGTTTTGTTCAATAAGGTGAAGGTGGGCACAAATTCAAGCAGTGTGATTCTTGCCGAACTGATAGGACCTTTTTAAGTGCTATTAATTTCATTTCATGTTTTCATTAATGATACTCGAAATTTTCATTAATAATAATATTGTAACTTTTTCTGAATGTAAATATCTATCGTTATTACCATGAATAATCTCCAACCAGATGAAGGCAACACCGTATAACCTATCTCCTCGAGCGCTCGCGGACATGTAGGTGAGTACGCCCTTTGTTTTGAATTAACTTTATTTTTTTATATATATATTAGTATTGTTGTTCGTTATTTACAAAACTGCCTAAATTTCAATTGGTCTCTTGCGCTAAGCAAATGAAAAAGCACATAAAATTCGGTTTGTAATAATCCAATTTGTACGATAAGGTTCTATTATAAATTATTATTTAAAAAAAAAAAAAGGAAATTTGAGTTCATGTTAGAGTAAATAAATCTTACACAAGAGAACGACGCAATTATTTAACTGCGACGTATGCTGAACACTGAAATTATTAAAGTAAAGATGGAATAATAATGAATTTTTGTTTATATAGAAATAATAATGTTTGAGTGAATTCCAATTTCGGTCTTTCCTTTCCGATAACTCTGACCGGGTATAGGACTCGGTACGGTGGCAGGCTGCCCCCTAAAACCATGAGCCAGCTGCCGGGTGCAATTTAATCCTTTTTTCTTTGTTTCAGGTGACATCGCGGGTTGGGTGGCCCAAGCAGAGTGCCTCTTTATGGCATAGCGTTATGCAATCGAATTGTGTAATTCTATGGCATAAATTGGTTCCGGAGATATTAATAATTCTTATATAAATTGGTCACCGGGGTACTCCCCTTCTGATGGGAAAGTTCATATAAGTCAAGTTGTACGAGTTTTCCACTCAGAAGAGGAATACCTGGCCACTGCAACAAAATATGGATTTATTCCGGTTGGGTGGGTGCGAAGGGGCTCCATCAACACCCGGTTGCACTTCTTTCATTTGTGGGCAATGAGCTTCGTCGGGTAACGACGAGGTTACCCCAAGTCCGCCTTTTTTTCAGGTTCCACTTGTTCTCGGAACAAGTACTTTCTCTCTCGGTGTAGTTATCTACACTTTTTGCGACTTCGGTCGCCTCTTGATCGACTGACCACCAAATTCGTCAGTGCGAAATTTTTTTGTAGTGAGTCCTCGTGCTGGGGAAATGAACCCACCCCACGACACCGCAATGCTAGCCTGCCAGCGCATTCACGCGTCTCCAGACGAGGGCATTCTCGGCAGATATTTTCATCTTCTTCTGCCGAGGCAGCAGAACATCGCTGCAGTCCTTCACGGACATTTTTTTTGAAACTAGCTATTCACTATATTTTGCAGGACTGGAAAAACTGATCATGGGCGTACAGGAGGACGAAACAACCAAGGATAAAAAGCATGTTGATTGCGATAGCAATAATATTAATAATAAGAAAAGCTTCACAGAATATTTAAAAAAGAAAAATAAGGAGAGAAACTAACCCGTGTATCCTTCAGTCAAAATTACTAGCAACTACGAAAAAATGCCGCCAATCAACGTACTCCGGCAGTGTGGAGAGGGCATGGTTCGGCAATTGGCAGCCGAACATAAGGTCAATAACTTCGAAATTAAACGGATAAAAGCAAACAAAATAACAACGATAAGAACGATATCACTAGTTGACTTCCAGTCAGCCAGAATGCTCTGAATTCAGGGAAGGTTCCGTACTTCATCTATACCCCATAAGTGAAACAAAAGTCAGGGTCTGGACTGTGAAGAGGATACGATCGATTTCCTTCAACTGCTCAAAGAAGCTGCACCAACGATTCAATTTATTTCTGTAAAGAATTTCGCAACAAAGAGATTGATGTCGAAAAAAACCTTCAATATTATTTGATATAAATTTCTAATAAAAGCAGTCCAAGCGTCCTTCAGTGGATAAGGTACTTGAATTTCAGAGCGGTGAGGTGAGAACGACTCCAGATAAAAGAAGTCAACCAGTGTTACCGGTGTCAACGATCTGGCCATTTGGTTACCAACTGCGCCCTGTACAACCAGTGCATTAAGAGCTTACAAATGCATATCCGCGATGAGTGTAAATAAGCCCAGACGGAGCCTAAAGTGAAATTGGCCTGCACCAGCAGCGGTGTATTTGGTCATCCAGCATTATATCGAGGATGCCTCCGATAATAGGTTGCAAAGGTTAAATTTATCCCAAAAACAAACGCAAGTACACAGAAGTGAGATTTTCCCGGACTTCTTCAAGTCTTAGATATTATTTGCACTCATCGCTAGAGGACCAGCAGACAATACTGAAAATAATTTAAGCAGTATAAAGAGCAACAATAAGTTGCTTCTTAAAATCTATCAATAACTTAATTGCTTATCGGAAAGAACAGCAAACAAGGTTTAAAAATTAACTTTATTTTTCAATGTTTCAATCTTTCAAATCTGTCAAAATAACTTGCGATTCAGCAACATTAGCACGCATGGGGTTCACCTCGTCTCGATCAACGTCTACTCTATTGTTACTTTGCACTGGCCTGCGTGATGTTAATGTCTCAATTATGATAATAATGTCAATCATGATAATCATGTCAATTATAACAAATGGCAATTGGTCTAATTAGAAATTTTCTTAGGAAATCTAGTCCAATTAGTGATGCCACAAGCATGTTTAAAATTAAGTTAAATGTTAAGCTTTTAAATGTACAGTTATTTTAAAAAGTATAATAAACTGAAGACTTGTAGGAATGAAGCCAACATTGAGTATTATCCTGCCAAATTCACACAACGAAGGCGCTGCCGCTTACGTAGAAATATATTATATATAAAATAAATATAAAAATAATAGTAACTTTGGAATTTTCGCGACAGCGAAGGCATCCAACGCTAGCGTGGTAAAACTTATGAACTAACAAAAAACTTTAAAAGGGGAAGAGCACAAAAAATAGCACTATTTTTTGATCAGACTGAACAGTGAAGGCGTTTGACGCTGGCATTCATGTCTTCGACAAATATAAGCTCCACGCAAATGCAAACGCTCTTGGCTCTTTTAAGTCAATATTATATACAAAGAACATAAGTTAGCTAATACTATGACGTTCCTTTAGGAGATGCCGACAATAAGCGACGATATTGCGGTTAAAAACTCATCACATCTGACTATTTCCTTGAATTCATTGCTAAGCAAACCCCTGACATCATGCTTCTTACTGAATCCCACCTCAACTCATAGTACTCACTAACGTTCAAAGATTTTGAATTCGTAAGAAACGGCAGAGTAAACGGAGGTGGGGGAGATAGTACCTGCATATTAGTCAGAAGATCATATCGTTTCCAGCGTATTGATTAATTCGAATTTAAAAACATTAAATTTCATGAAATGTCCAAAATAAAAACCTCTCTGTCAGGTGGGGAGACACTCTTTGTTACCTCAGTCCATGCACCAGGTAGAAATGTTGTCAATTCCTTTTTTGAAATACTCGATTTGAACAGCCTGCACAGTTATTATATGCTCGCTGGTCATCTGAATGCTCTGCATATATCATGGCTAAATGATAACAATAAACCAAGGGGTGTGTAGTAATCGAGCAGTCACCTGCAAACTGCTCGAAAAACGACATAATGCTTGATCCAATTTTAATTGTGAATTTTAAAAATTTATTTATTTTATTTGAATTTATAATTATTTTATTTAAATTTATAATTAAAATTCGATCACGGCAACCCCTTTGCGACGCAATTTATGTAAATGAATTGCGGTATTACGTGATGGGAGATAAGGGTTGGACGCGAGCAGTGGGCTTGCCAAGAAACCACCGTTGCGACACACAAGAAGTCTGTTTCAGATCGCCACATGTAGCGGACGTCTACACGAATCGTGCCGGCAACCGGGGATTCGCACACGGCAAAGTGGGCTTGGGATGCTGGAGTAGTACGATATTTTGCGCGGATACTTTTGTTCGGGCTCGAATTCATTATCGCCATAAATCTATAGATTGTCGAATTTTCCAACTTCGCGAAGTGATGGTCAGAAATTTCTTCTGATATTCATTATCGGTGATGGAGCAGCCGCTCAAATGGATAAGATTCAAGAAATCCATCCGGTGAAGTGCAGAATGATATTCGAAAATTTCTTCTGATATTAATTATCAGTGGTGAAGTATTAGCTCAAATTGATAAGATTCAAGTTATCCATATGGTGAAGTTCGGAAGTAAACATCACTGAAAGATTTTCGGGTCTTTAGTGCAGTGCTTGAACAGCCATTTGTGCTAAAGAAATTCCCCTTACAACTAATTACGTGCAGAGCCTATCGAAGAAAATGACTGTACGGCTTTAACTTGTGAACAACATCAAATGAGAACATTAGAAAATGAAAGGATAAAATTATAGCAGCAGTTTTCTTTTGTTCCGAAACACATGTCTAGTCATTTTAGCTACGACTCCTAGTCTGACGTCAAAAGCAGAAAGTGTATTGCCGAAAGTTTTTTATCTCGGTTTTTGACATATCGGATTTCAAATTCGCAATTCCGACAAAAAAAATCTGAAGGGAGTTCATCAATACTACACACTATGGAGAAAAAATACTAGCCCAGCCTCGAATTCTGGAAAAAAAATTTCCGTGTCAAACGTCAAAAAGTCAGAGTTTTTCGTGCAAATGGGCCTTTTACAATTGTAGTATTTTCATGTCAATAAACGAATCTAGTCATGTAAATATTCCAGTAATGTTATTGCCAGATGAATCCCGAGCATACTCAAAGATTCATGTCGATAACCATTTGTTCAATAAGCTTACCCACCCCAAAAGCGAGCACTCGTCGTAGGAGGATTTTCTTTTATTATCTTAAATGATTTCGTTGCATTTTATTTTATATTAAATGATGGATGTCCCATTCTTATTTGGGGGCCATAAGTATTGTCAGTAAAGACGAAATATTTTCAAGTATCGTTCTTTTTTCGCCAGGCCCAGTTTGTTGTTTGCTTTGGCAATCTTCTTCTTTAGTAGGCTACCTCGGTCTCGATACCGTCGGACCGAGTCGTATTATCCACTAATTCGTGAATGTAATTTTTTTCACGAATGAGTGGATAATACGACTCGGTTCGATGGTGTCGAGGCCGAGGTAACCTACTAAAGGAGAAGATTGCCAAAGCAAACAACAAACTGAGCCTGGCGAAAAAAGAACGATACTTGAGAATATTTCGTCTTTACCGACAATACTTATGGCAACCAAATAAGAGTGGGGCATCCATCAATGCTTGCCTGCCAGTGCATTCATGCGTCCCCAGGTAAGGCCAGTCTTGACATGCACCAACATCCTCGCTCTCCAGAGCAGAAGACCATCGCTGCAGTCCTTCACGGAGATTTATTATTCACTTTAATTCACCACAGGTGTATCTCTGAAATCGTGGATAAGAGAATCAAATTGAATACAGGTGCAATCTATATAGGTTAGAGTTCCCAACATACCCTAGAATAAATTCATTTTTGGACCTTGGCGTCGCTGACGCAAGACTTGAATTCAGATATGACAATCCTCCACCGATATTGCAGGGGCCTTCTTTATGATTGGAACCATTTTGCCATTGTTATGGAAGCAAATCATCATCGGCTTGATTTCAGAAGAACAGATTGGAAAAATTTTCACCAGAAGTTTAATCCATAATACCAGAAGCAATGCCTACCTTCTGATGGCGTTAACTCTTGCCGAATAGCGAAAAAATGAATCTAACTAACAATGAAATAGATCCCCATTTGTCAAAGTTAGAGAAGCTAATATTGGAGACCATTGAGAAAGTAGTTCCCAAGATTAAACATCGAAACAATATGGAAGGGTATGAAACACCAATCACCACAAGGTTGAAAAGAGTAAAAAGGTTTCTACTTACATGCGTCAACGATCGATAATTTCCAATTTTTGGACTGCAACCGTTCCTCATTGAAATTACACCTTAAGAATCTTCGAAACGTTTCTGTTCATACTACAGGAGTGAAAGTTACAATCTATGGCTGAGAAACTGGGAAGTATTCGCCCAAAAGATCCAGATGGTTTGTTCACAAAAGTGAATAGTATATTTCATAAAACGTTGTAGTGAAGTAGATAGGTTGAATGTCCGTGAAGGATTGCAGCAATGGTCTGCTGCCTCAGCGGAAGAGGATGTTAAGATCCGCCGAGATTGGCCTTGTCTGGGGACGCGTGAATGCGCTGGCAGGCAGTGTCGTGGGGACGGGTTCTTTCCCCCTAGCATATGGACCCACTACGAAAAAAATTTCGCATTCACGAATTTCTGGGATCAAATAAATGTCACCCGAAGTCAAAAAGGAGGAAACCAACTAAGGGCTGAAATTGCTGATACAAAGGACGAACTAGACCTGGGGAAGACAGACGGACTTAAGGGAACTTTGTAGTTACTGACGAACCTTATGGCCCCCAAATACGAGTGGAGCATCCAGATGGAGGTGGGGCCTCCCTCGCACCCTCCCAACCGGACTACGATCCAAACGCAGACGTGGCCATATATTTCCCATTTGAGTGAAAAACTCATACAAACTTAATTTGCATGAAATTTCCCATCAAATGAGAAATATAGACGTGGACAATTTATGTTGAAGAATTATGTGATCGAATCACATAGCTCTATACCATAAACGGGCACGCGAGTGGAAGGCCACTCTACCCGGCAAGAGCCGGGTAGTGCCCACGCGGCGCGTTGATAATTGAAGGGATTCGCTATCGACACAGCTACTACCTAATTTTGACAGAATACGCGCGGAAACTATGCGACACTTGAATCCGTCGCGCCTGGCATAAAGCGGATCCAATTATAATTTAATTTGTGACGATCACAGATTCAGGAATTAATCTAGCGCTGATAATTTTCACAAGATTTGCATAAGCAAGATGCGGGAACGTCTTACCGTCTAGCAGGAGCTGTGTAACGCCAGCAAGAATTAAGCGATTGTAGAAGGCCACGCCACGGTGACTGCAACACTTCGAATGCTACTTTGACTGGTTTGTGTCAATAGACACAAGCAGGCACTTTTCTCACACACGTAGTCTTTCACATTCACGATTCACCCGGTCCGCTAACCACCGGATCCCTCAATTGACGTAGACGTCACTCACATCGCTCAATTCCATTCCATTCGCCAATCTAATACATAGTTGAGGTGTACTAGATTTGTGTGGCAGATTTGAAATTTTTTTAAAAACTAAATTTGACCGAAGTAAAGAAAAATGAAGAGGATTTTAAATAGTAATAAAAGTTAAATCTCATAACGAATATAATTACAGGGAAACATTTAAATTTAATATATAGGAAAATTGATATAAAATTACATTTAATAATAATAACAATAAGGAAAATTATTTTAAATTACGACTACGAATGGATATAATTACATATTTTTTTCTAAATCTGCCACAAAATTTTGAGTAGGGGATAGGAAGGTTTTCGAGCAGTTTACTTGTGTAACTGCTCAATTAATAAAAAGTCTCGCATTGTGTTTGTGTTAGCGATATTTTCAAAATTAGGGATAGGTTTCAACATTATGATTACGTATATTGTGAAGTTTATTATATTAGGATAAGAGATAAGTTTTGACTTATAAGGTTAAGTATATTGTGACAGAATTATATTACGATAAGATAACGTTTTTTAATTGAATTTTACCAGAGTTAGGTTAGAATATATTTATATATAAACTGAATGTTCACTATTTTGTTGTGTTTTTCGTACATCGTATTAACTTTTAATAGAGTTGATTGTTTTTGCTCCTTTTTCCAATTAACCGATAATATTTACGAATTTTAATTTCTTAACATTTGATATTGTTTTTCTTTGAGTAATATTTTGATTGAATATTGTTTAAATTTATAGTGCCGTGTGAGCCATTAAGTTTTTGAGCAACATAAAGTTTTAAAACTGGCTTTCTGTTTTTATAAAATGTATAACAGTTGAAACAATAAAGCATATTTAAATTTTGGTTTTATGGATAATCGTTTCTTGTAACTGATGCAAAGCTGACGACGATGCGGGGTTTCAAGGTCTTGAATGGTTTACAGCAAACAGTTACTGTGCCTCTGCTCTTCTCCAGATTCATTCGCAACATATTGAACGGCTTTGATTTTAAAGTGTTGCCAATGCAATCATTAATGGCTTTTGGTGATGATCTGATAATTTATACGGAACAACGAATAGCTTCAGTTGATCAACGAAAAATTCAGCAAATATTTAAAGATGTCCAGGCCCAGATGGACAATTGGCGAATGAAAGTGAATACGCAAAAATGCGAAAAAAATTTAGTTTCGGACAACGCTGAGGTTGGCCAGTCGAGACCTGAAACGCAATTGGAAAGATTTCCACATGCTGGCTAGTGCCGGTAGTTCAGAATGGATACCACAAAAATCCTGTGTTCGACACGTTGGTGTTTACCTCAATCAGTATCTATACCATAATGAACATGTTAAAACCATTCTCAGTAAAGCCCGTAAATAGTTCATGTTTTTTCGACGACTCTTTCATTCCAGATGCATTGATTAAAAGGTCAAAGTTATTTGTTACAAGGCTCTGGTCAGACCAGTTTTGACATATGGATGTCGGATCTGTTATAATCAGATGCTAGTAGAATGGAAATGTGACGAGTTTTTGAAAGGAAATGTCTTTGCGTATGTACTGGGTTGTACAGAAAGCCTGACATGGATTGAAAACACTATATATCGAAACGAAGAATTTATCAAACTGCCAAAGTGATGAGAATGGATGCATTCACTTTGAAGGTTGTTTGAAATCATATTGTGAAGTCTGTAACTAACATAAGAGCGAAAATCCCTGGGTTTCACAGCCATTATAAATTATCAACGAGGACATTGAGAGTTGTCTTGGCTTCATACTTCTAAAAGCATTCGTGTATTTGGACATGAATTGGAACGTTTTTGATTCCTGATTATATATCCTATAAAGATATTGGTGGGCCACCAATTAGAAGATAGAGTATCCTCCGAATTTGAGCTTGCAAGACCAACGGTTTTAATGGAATGTGTTTGTGTAAGTTATTTTAAGTAACTAGAGATAACTTTTTCTTGAAAAGCCGTCGGGCCTTGCTTCGTTGAGTGAGCAGACGCATTTCAACTCCTTTGAGTCACTTTCAGTGTCTAAAGGATGTGCAGAAAGAAATGACTTTTTATAGGTGGATGATGTTTAAGCAGGTAAATACTAAATGAGGTCAGGTGGAGGGATACTAGGTTATTTGAATTTAAGGTTGTTTGATGTCCGTTTGTTTTAGTTCGTGTTGCTTCCGTTTTCGTCAGAGGTTGTGGTCTAGCGCTGAAAAATTGGTAATACGCTATTCGTTGATAATGCTACCACCTGTCTTTCTATGTCTATGAAATTCTAGTCTGTCCAAGATATCAAGTCTCGGTCATCTGCTTTTTTTGTGTAACAATAACATAGAGTTTGTCATAGCATCAAGCTCGTGTGCGTAGATTTTTAAGGGCGTCGCATAATTCAAGTCGACCTTGTTATGTAAGAAAGATCGTAAGTGCTCTTTGTATCTTGTCGTTAGTTTTCGTGTGGTCCTTCTCATGTATAATATTTCGCAGTCAATGCATGTCAATTTGTATATGCCGCTGCTGTCGTATATTTATGTGTTACTTGATTACAATTTGTTTCCAATTTTATTGTTAGTTTGGAATGTAGTTTATAACATATTTTTTAAGGAAGTTTGATAGTTTTTATGTCTCTTTGCCTACATATTTTAACGAAATCCACTGTCAATTCTCCTTGTGTGGAGTCTCTACGCCATTGATTCATATGCTGTTAGCTTATATTGTTCAGGGTGGTTAGATGTTACGTGTATAGTATGATCAGTTGCGGTTGGTTTTCTGTATATTTTGTAGTCTAACCGTGTTTCTTCCCATGTCACGGTCAGGTCCATTTATTTTGAAAATATCCAATTATTTTCAATTGATAACATTGAATATTGTTGTTGACTAATTTTTTGATTGAATTTTCCTTTCACTTACGGTGACATATAAGCCAGTACGGTTTTTGAGTACTTTAATGTTTTAAAATTCGCTTTATATTCTTATAAAATTTATGACAATTAAATCTATAAAGTGTAATGATTTTATCAAAAACAAAAAATACTCGTACTTTTCTGGACTTATCAGTAATGAGATATCGCGTGGGATTTAAAACTTGCAGGACCCGACACTTCACGAATTTCTTGTCCAATTTAGCATTGTAGTGCTGGACCGCTTCACTCTGCCTGAAGTTCCGTCAATAGATCTCGTCACCTGTCTTGAAACCAGAACAATGAGATCGCCGGTTCTAACGCTCCTCCCCCACCCATCTACTATCTTCAATCTTCCCCTGGAGTCGGTCCCGCAGAATTCGCAGTTTCTCGTGCGGCTCCAGAACCACTATTGGGTCTTCTAAACATTTTAACTGCAGCAATAGCCGGTACGAGTTACCGTGGCAGATTTTGTACGGCTGAATACGGCACAGTGAGGTGAGATCCCTGTGGCGGTGTGGTATGAACAGCGCAGGGCATAGGTAATGGCGGAAATCCTGCGGTCCCAATCCTTCTGATCCGGATGGACATAGTCACGAATGGCAGCTATGAGGGTACGATTCAGCCGCTCGGATGCATTTGCTTGAGGAGAGTAGATTGCGGTCCGCTGGTGAGTAATGCCATAGTAGTCCATCAGGTCCTGAAATCTACCCGAGGTGAACTGGACTTCGTTGTCAGAGACAACATTTTCCGGCACTCCAAATACATGGAAGACGCGTTTCTCCAAGAAGCTGACTATCGGGCCAGTGTGCATGTTACGAATCGGCTCAATGATTGGGAATTTTGACAATTGGTCCAGGACCACGACAGCACCCGTGTGACCAGAAGTTGAACGAAGATAAGGACCGATTAATCGATGTACTTCATCATCGGAGGCCGAAGGACAGTATTGGGCGCTTTAGTGTACTTGCACAGCTGTACCATTTTAGGTCAAACGAAATAGGCTTTCAGCCGCCGAAGCGCACGACCGTATCTGCCGTGCGCACTCGATGGGGAGTCATGAGCACGTCCGATAAGATCGATGGTCAATTCTTCGGGCACCCTTAACTTCCACTGTTCCTCTTCTTGTATGGGGTCTCCGGATGCGTGTCCCCTCCGCTTGTATATAAATCCCTCCATCACCCGCACATCGGCTGGGTGTAACCTGCTGACTTGAAGGCGGGATGGTCCAGGTCGATCAATAGGGGGCTGTTGTCGTCCAGGGCCAACTTGGCTCCTTCCGGGGGCAAACATCCTCGACAAAGTGCCCAGTACCACATGTTGGCTTCCTTTCCGGTGTGGAATCGTAAAGTCAAACCCCTGTAATTTCAAGGCCCATCTAGTCAAACGGCCGTGGAGATCAGCTTGGCTCATTAGCCATTTCAGGGACGCATGATCCGTAACGATTTCGAAGGGTTGTCCCTCCACATATGCTCGAAAGCGTTTCACCACCAACACAGCCGCCAGCATTCCTGCTCCGAAACTGTGTAATTCCGCTGGGCCGAGTTCAACTTGTGTGACATAAAGGCTATAGGCATCTCCTCGCTGTCTTGCGCAACCTGGACTAAGACTGCTCCTACCCTATGCTGACTAGCGTCACATCGTATTGAAAATGGTTTACCAAAGTCCTGGCTATGTAGTACGGGGGCTGTTGTCAGACTGTTCTTTAGCTCTTCAAAGGCTCGCAAGCTGGGCCCTTCCCAGACGAACTTTCGTCCCTTACGCAGCATGTCGGTCAAGGGTGTGGTGATGGTTGCATAATCACGTACGAATCGTTGGTACCATCCGCATAAACCTAGGAATCGGCGTAACTGGTTCGTGAACTTAGGTAGTGGAAAAGCATGAATTGCTTGTGTCTTGTCTGGGTCGGTTTTGATGTTGCCATGGCCAATGATGTGAACCAAATACTTAAACTCCGTCATTACGAACTGACTCTTTTGTATGTTTATGGTTAACCCTGCTTTTCGGATGTGTAAAGTCACTTCCTGAAGTAGGCCGATGTGTTGGTCAAAGGTCTCGGTTATAAGCAGTAGGTCGTCCAAGTATAAGAAAACTTGGTGCCGTAAATGCGGAGGTATCACTTTATCCATAAGGCGCGTCATTGTTTGAGGGGCATTACACAGTCCAAATGGCATGGTCACAAATTAGTACAGTGGGCGACCTGGGACCATAAAGGCTGTCTTCTCTTCTGAGCCAGGATCTAAAGGGATTTGCTGGAAAGCGTCTTTGAGGTCCAAGCTCGTAATGAAATGGGCTTTAGTTAATCGACTTAAGATACCCTCAATCAATGGTAGAGGATATGCGTCCTTGAGAGTGAAGGCATTCAAACGTCGGGCATCTAAACATAGCCGGACCTTGTTTGGCTTAACAACTAAAGTGACCGGTGAAACCCATGCACTCTGCGATTCTTCGATCACGCCTAGTGCTAGCATTCGATCAACTTCGGCATATAACGACTTTTTCTTCGCCAGAGATATGGTAAAATGTCTCTGGTTTAGAGACTTAGCATCCCCCACATCTATTGTGCGAAACACCAAGGTTATTCTGCCGAGGCTTTCCTTCTTATGCGATGGAAAAGCCGATATAGCCGAGTCAAGTCGCAGTTGTTGATTTGCATACAGGGCATGTCGAAGTGAGTGAGAAGTTGGGGGCGCATTATGGACAGTGGTGACAGAGTCCAGTATCGTGCTAGAAAATAATGCCGGGGCCAGATTAAATTTTCAGATGAAATCCACCCCTAGGTAAAGATTCTGTGTTAGCTGGGGTATAATGTAAAATTCCAGAGACTTGGACACCCCTTTTAAGATGACATCCGTCGTGAGTTTCCCCACTATGGAGTGACGAGTTCCGTCCGCCGTGCTGAACCAGGTAGTAAGATCCTGGATTAGATCTACGTGAGTCGCCAGGACCTCAAAATCGACTGATACGCAGTTCACACTGACCCCAGTGTCAATCAAGCCTACCAGTCGCTTTTGCAAAATGTGTACTGACGCGTATGGGCAAATGCCTTCCTTCAATAATTTGTCTAAGTGTGTCGTCCGCAACGTCTTCCTCAACTGCATGACCCGTCTCCAGAAGCTCCGTATCCGACGCTTGGCTCGCTTTCTTCGCGGAGGAGTTGTTATAAGATGCGCTGACGAGTAACTAGGCAATCCCGCAGTCTAACATGAAAGGGCTTAATATGCCAGGGGACTTTCATCTCGTTACCATTCCCCTGAACGTCCAGCTCGGCAACGCGTGACGTTAGCTGCGGAACTTCAGGGGAACTGTGTTTGGCGGTGCGAATCAGCAAGGTTGGGGTCGTATCTGGGGCTTGGTGGCACATAACAATGGGTTCAGTATCTGTCCGTTCAGGCTTTAGGAGTGCCGATGGGTGGTTGCAGTACTCGCTGACAATTTTTTCGTAACTTTCAATCTGCGCAATCTGGGGCATACGTGTCCGCTTTCCCGCAACGATAACAGAATACCGTCGGTTCCACTGGACATGCAGAGAACCGGTGTCCCGGTTGTCGGCAGTTCCAACAGACTGTCGGGCTTGCAAGTGCCTCGACGAAAGGTCGGTCAGTTGCTAGTTTGACCTCCAGGGGGGCTCCGCCCCTCGGGATATGTGCCGGCTTCTTATCTACGTGATCCGCAGTTACTAATTCTGCAGAATGGTTGCTTCGTGGATAAGGTCCCGTCATGCGAGGTTGTGGACGAAAGGTCCCTCGCCATCCACCTGGCCGTTCTTGCCTACGGACATGGAGGCGTAAGCCCTATACAGTGTATATTGGCATATGAACGAGACTGTTTTGAAGCTCCCAACGCATGTTCCCCCTGATGATTCCCACCAGTTCGTCCTCGGGCATGGGTGTTCGTAACCAAGTGCTCAGGCGTAGTATACTGGTATAATACTGGTCGAATGGTTCGTGGGAACCCTGCTTGCGTTGCCGCAGTTGTTCACGCAATTCTCTTTCAGTGAGGGCGTCATCAAAGTGTTTGCAAAAAGCACAGAAAGGATTCCAATCGGGGCGTGTTACGGATTCTTTGAAACTCCAGTACCATTCGGTAGCGTCCCCGCTGAATAAGAGGTGAGCGTGTCTAAGAAAAGCTGAGAAGTCGCCTTTCAGCGTACTGGTGACTAGAATCTGAATCGAGAATAGGAACCTGTCCACTGGTGTCGCAAAATTAAAGCCGGTGAAGCTCAGTCACCAACTCTCCCGCAAAATTCGCGGGGTGATTCGCATCATTGGTAGGCCTGCCGTAAGGAACTGAGTCGTGCGTTGTAGGTATCAGTGGGGGTGCGGTACTGTACCGAGGTCGATACTGTGGGCCGTGGGATCCATTCCCGGGCTCCATTGGGGGAGATTCTAATCACAACCAGTCTAGAGGTGGGCATAGCCACACTGGGATTCGGTTCCCAGCCAGGTGGAGTTCTTGCGCAGCTGGGGTGCTGGCTGCTCTTGAGGTCTTGGAAATCTCTCTCCATGTGCCCGATCCTGTCGGAAAGCCCTTGCAATAAGGAAAAAATTGTGTTATTGACCATGGTGTTTGAATGCGCTGTTTGGGCATCTACTGGTTCTCCTGCAACTGGAGCTTTTCTGCCAACGGCTCCTTGGTTGTCCGACAGCGGCTGTGTCTGTTCTTTAGCCCGGGGGTCTTTTGCCACTGCTCCACACATAGGGGCGACCGCTCCGATGGGGTCATCTAGGGCACTTTGCTCGATCGGGCGTCTGCATAAAGGACAGAGATCGGATGTTTGCAAGAACTGCTGGAAACAAATACAATGGGACATGTCCGCACTCCAATCTCACACTGGTTACGCCTTCTACGAAGTCCTCGTAACAGATTCCATGGTTGGCTGGTTGTACCGTTTTGAAGCGGGTCCAGCGATTTTCCGGAGTCCGCTTCGTTGTCATAGTTGGTTCTGTAGATAATGCAAGTATATAGAAGATAAACTGTTCCTAACTACAAAAAAACTTATCACTAATTTGAGTGGCCGTTAGTGGCGAGCTATGTGATCTATAAAAAACTTATTGATTGAACTCTTTCCTTTCCAGCAGCGCCGACTTCCTCATAGGAAAATGAGAGCGAATGGTGGTCTGCCGAAAAGAGGGTGCTTCTGGTCGACTTTAAAAATTATCCCCAACTCCAAATACATAACAAAAGTGCAGTTGAATTTGAAAATTTGTGGCTTTATATTGGTGGCCCAGCACGGGTAAAGTTTCCTGCCGAAAGAAACCCTAAAACCGAGTACATGCCGGCCTCAGAATGCTTTGGAACATCTTCTTTACATATTATTCATAAATGAAAGTGGCTTTTGCTTACCTTTTATACATATGTACATATATTGATTTCAGTGGGCTACGAATGATTAGCTCTTCATAAATTATAAGAATCTCCTCCTCTCTACTTGGCCGTTCTCAGTGACTGATGGAAATCCAATTGTCTCTGATCGAATGTTACAGAATACTGGGAAATGATCTTTATCATTAATGTCACTTCTTCATTGTACAATTATTCTCTGGGCGATGTTCCTCTACTTTGTAGCATGCAACCTTGGAGTTATTAATCGATGCCGGTTTATAAATATAAAATCTGCATGGATATCAAATAGTGCAGTTATTTTTGAATTCAGGCTAGAAGAAAATTGTGAAATATGCGCGTAAGGTTCTGAAAGTAATGAGATTAGGAGACGGGATGGGTAGTTTGAGTGCTCTAAAATTATGATCTCTTTCAACATATAATATACTTCAAGGTCAGTATGAATTTCATATGAAAATGGTTATCCAAATCGCTCTTTGAACCTCTGCCATACCTACAACCATTTATCGTCTTCTTCAATTGAAAATTTAACCACTTAAACTCAAAGCAATTCAAATAAATTGATACGATCACTTACCTACATTACCCTCAACATATAAACGCGGTATCAATCCGACTATTGAATGCAGAGTGACAACCTTTTGTTACTGCTGAGCTGATTTCTTCGCAATTTCCGCTAGTATGTTACGGAAGATCTTAGATATATGAGTTTATGTTCATTGCTCCGTCTCGCGGGATGGGTAAGAAAGTGTTCGGTTCCGTTCAAATGATCTCGTTGGTAAAGGCTATCTCTTAGTCAGTAAGTTTATATGGAAAACGTTTCAATGGAGAGGATCACATACGAGTGTGCCCTCACATGATGCTAGTGATCTAAATTCAATATAATCATATTATGGCGATTTGATCAGCACAGGCAGTTTGATGTTAGAGGAAAGTTTATGATTATGATCATGTTTTGTCTCCTCATGCAATTATGTGTGCGCGGGCATTCATATGTGCTCGAACGAGTACATGCACTTCCAGGTGCGTGGGATCGTTTTGAACTTGAGTTGTTCACATTGTCTGAAGGTGTTTATTAGAATCTGTTAAAGGTATAAGGAAGTCATGTTTTCATTGGCGGTATTCTTCGCAAAAGTGCTCAGTTTGCGTTCTTGCACTTGTAGAATATGCTCAGTACAATATTATTGTAGAAACGTATAACGATTAAATTTTACCAAAAATCAATTAATGTAATATATCGTACAAACAAATTGATAATTTTCTGCTACATTTCCTGCAAAAAGTCACCCACACACTCTCACACCCCTTTCATTTCAGCCGAGAACTTCCCGGTTCCCGGTTCATTAATCTCTCAGTGTTCACGGTTTGTTTTGATCATGTCATCCTCGAAATATCTTCGTATACTAGAGCAAAATAGAAAGTCATATTTAAATAATTCCTAATAGTATGTTCACAGCAACTATTTGTGTACTAAACGTATGTTGTCTGTACGTATATTAGAATTTCATCGCTATGGTGTCGCATCATCAGAGATAGTCGGTGAATATTCATTTAATGCATGTTCTAATTCTGTACAAACAAGTGAACATAGTTTATAGAGCTTGTTGAGGATATGATGCTGAGGAGAAACATAGAAATCCATAAGTATGTACATACGAATGTCTCTTATATGTAGCCAAGCTGACACGCATTTTTCATAAAAACTACTTCCTTCATTTGGAAATTATGGCGAGATTAGGCCATCGGAGACCAAGTGTATAGTATGTGGTATGTCCTACATGACTCACCACCGCCAGAGTATTCATTGCAATCAAAATACTTATACTACTTATGCAAACTAAAATGTATCTTTCAGAAGTTTGTGTGTTTGCTGATATTTGTAGTTAGCGCTGTTTTGATCTCTGCATTTCTTTCAATTCTTTTTTAAGATTCTATAATTAATTCTCTAAGTGGAGCTTTTGACACTAAAAGCAGAGGAATGCATTATATATCATTCGTATACCCAAATTTTAGATAGTTTGAAATATTCTGCATTCCAAAGTGTAAGGGGAATTTGATTTTGAAAGAAGGTACCATTACACTGTCGACGATATCTGATGCCTTTCACAGTTCGAAGATAAATAATTTTGGAGGCCTAGGTGTCGTATTAAAAAAAGGTTACATAAATTATTTGTGCATGATATCTGGATACAACCGAGTATCGATTCCCTCACGGAAGTCATGAACGAGTCTGATAAAATGATCCTATCTGTTCTATAGCTTTTTGAAACGCTCTGAAAATTATCTGAAATGAAGAGTACCAAAACCCTAATTTTTTATTGGTTGGTCGCACTTTTCAGTCTGGAGTATACTCAAACCTCCATCGTAAGTAGATCAGGGCTTTGGGAATGTGTATCGATACTAAAACGCAAGGCATTGCGAAAAAAAATCGAAGTCACGCTAGGCAATGTAGGATTGCGAATTATTCTGATGGAAGAGTTTGTTCAATTTCTGCAACTATGCAAGTTACGACTAATTGCTCCGTGGTTTACAAAAAAACACAATTTGTAAATTTACAATTTGTTTTATTCAACACTTCTTCGCTTAACAACTCGCGAAATACAAAAAGCGCTTCAATAACTCGACCACGTAAATTTATAATGTTTAATTGCTAAGTAAACAAAATGCTACCTGGGTGCAATTAACTTAATTTAGCATACGCAGCGGCGTTTGCACAACAGTTGTCGCTACAGGTAAAACGATCAGCTTGGTCATCGATTAGTTTCAAAGGCTATTTCAGGTCATAAAAAATGCGCGTGTTGCATGATTACAAATATGAAGAGGGTAATCGCCTCAATACAGTTTTGGGTCAAATGAAATGATAATGCGCGTGCAAAAGTGATGAGTAAAAGAGGAAAGGTAAGTGTAAGGTAATATCTTAAATGCGCGTGGAAAAATGATGAGGAAAGGAGTAAAGGTAAGTGGTAGGTGATAATTCTCCCCACCTTAAAAATCTGTGTCACACAGATTAGAATGGTAAAACAATGAGCTGCATCCGAGATGCTGGAGCCGGGTTTGTAATAGGTAAGGCTCATGAGCGTCGAATGTGAAATAATAGGAAGATTCCAAATAGGGCTAAGATGAACAAAATTAAATCAGAGGAGATTGATACAGCATTATTTACGGAAATTTCGTCTAATTTCTCTACATTATCCAAATGGAGTTTGTGCAAGAGGTGGAGATCTAATTTAGTGCCCCTTTCAGTTAAATTTGCGTTTAGGATTGAGGGTGGAACTTGGAATGTTCTTATTTCCCTGCTAGTATATTTTATATCATCATGCCAAATCGTATCATTCTGGAGGCTAATAAGAAAGGTCCCATTAAGGACTCGGGTAACGTTATCGTGTCTAAGGCTTCCATTGAAGTTCGTATGATAGATCGTATTTCCTTCTAAGAGCTCAACGACTCGACTATTGCAATGCTGGTAGTCGCATATTGCATCGGATCCAGTTAGTATTTGAACAATGCAATCAGAAGGAGATAAAGCTATCAATTGATTTGGTCTGCAAATGGTAATATCCTGAATGCGAGAGCAGTTGCCGCTTAGTGTGTAATTGTTAGGTTGTGCTATAAAGAAGTCAGAATGGCTAAGATGTACCATCTTGTTGTTCCTTATTGTTGGGCGGATAATTACATGGTTAAGGTCGAGGTTACTAGTTTTGGGTAGACTCAGGACATATAGGAGTAACGAGCCTTTAGAAATTACCATAGGTGTCGCGAATTCGATAGCCTGAATTTCGTTCTCATATGGGAGGTTGCAATTTTGGCAAGCAGGTTGCTGATTTCAGAACTGCTCAAAAGATTGGAATTGATTACACCCTCCTTAGTGAGTTGGCAGGCTAGAGTTATCTCGCGGAGTTCGTCCTTAAACATTGACATTCGATTGAGTAGGGATTGCCCGAATTTATCATTGTTAAATGTTTTAAGTTCAGCAACTGTCCTATTACAATTGTCCGTTAGTTGAGCTGTTACTTTAGTAGTGTAGTGGTTCAATTTATACTGTTTATTATTGTTAGCAATTATATTGTTTTGCGACTTGACGATGTTATCCCAATCAGTAGCGTCTGGGTTACCTGCCAGCCACTTCCAGGCCGAACCGATCCAATTGATTGAACGCTTAGTCCTTCTTTGATCCTTACTTTGCAGTTGGCTAAGTAACGCATCTATCGTTTCTAGTTGATGGTAAAGCTGCGGCAGCAAAATACTGGATCTGTTGACGTGATCCCGTACAATGGACCTCATGTTAGCCACTACGTCGTTGAGTTTACCCAAATCTACTGAATGAGTTATCTTGAAGTCTCCGTCCATGATTTTGCCAATTCCTCGTCTCACCGTGACTATTGGTCCCGTATACTCGTAAGTGTGTATTGAAGCCCGCGCTTTTGTTGCGATTAGTCTGAAAAAGGAATCTTACTTTTCAGATGTGATTTATGGACTTTGTTGCTTGAATCAGTGGTGATGGTTACACGATTGTCCTTAGCTACTATCCTTTTTTTTAAAAAGTGGTTTGTCTTTGGTCATTATTTGTTTATCCCTTCTATATACTACGTCACCAACTTGGTACGTCTTGGGTTTTGACCTCTGTTTATTATGTACATTGATTTGATTCTTCTGCTTGCGAAGAATTTCATGCTTTAGATCATTTTTCAGTTTAATGTTAACGTCAACGATACCGTGGTAATTAATTCATTGTGATCTACCCAGAAACACATCTACAGGTTTCACTCTTGTTACAAAGTGAAACGTATTGTTGTATCTCTCGACAGCATTAGCTATTATTTCCTTTAGATTGAGTTCTTTATACTCTTGCTGAAGGCATCTAACCAACTCTATTATTGTTGAGTGGAGCCTTTCGATGGCTCCGTTGATTTCACTCTTCTGAGGAGGGGTTACATATACCTTGACCCCTAATGCTTCTATGAGATTCATCACTACTGGGCTTATGAATCCGCCTTCGTTGTCTACCACCAAAATTTTCGGTACTGTAAAATAATGTAGGATTTTGATCATCTTATCCCGTAGGTGAAGGCCGGATTTGTTCTTTATTGAAAAAAATTATGTGAATTTGCTGAATTTATCCATACACGTTACGTATTTTCCGCAGGCAATTTGTATGATGTCCATATGCAGGATTTCCGATGGATATTCTGGAACTGGTGTTTCCTGCAATTCAAGCTTTTGAGGATTGCGATTATATTTGTTGACATTGCATATTTCACACGATCTCTGTCTAATTAATTTACTCATCTTAGGAAAGTAAAATTTTTCAAGTATTTGGTCCTTGTTATCCCTATAGCTCCTGTGCGCTCGTCGATGCTCCTCTTTTATTATGTGCAGTTTATTGTCTTCATTGCCAATATCCTCAACGATACGCTGAGTGATGTGAACTTTGTACTTCGGAAAACACTCTTTATATATATATCCTGTAGTAGCACTATGAATTTTGCGGGAATTTTGATTCCATTGATAAGATTGGGGCTTAATAGTTGCTTAAGTTTTTCGACTAAAGCCTCCTTCGTGATAGCTGCAAGACAGATATAGTGCCTGTCAAAGCCAGGGTGTGGTTGCTCGTGAGCAATCATTTCTTTTCCCTCACAGAAAATTAATTGCTTCCTAAAAACATTAATCGGCTCTTCACAATGTGGGATGAGATCGGAATTATCCTCAATAGCACTATGCGCCGTTCCTGATGTTGAGATAAGAACGTTTGCTTCTATTGGCAATCTGGAGAGGGCATTGTCCACCAAATTAGTTTTTCCGGGTTTATAGATAGGCTCATAGTTAAATTCTTCTATTCTGGCTTTCCAGCGTTTAAGTTTAGCGTTATGATTGCTGTTGCTCAGTGCAAAGGTAAGCGGCTGGTGGTCCGTTAGGATTCTTACTTTTTTTGCCCCGTACAAGTACGTTCTTAGTTTATCCAACGCCCACACTATAGCCAATAATTCTCGTTTGTTTGTGGCATAGTTCTCCTCTGTTGTGTTTAAGGATCTTGAAACATAAGTGAAAAGTCGATCTCTCCCGGTGTCACCTTGCGAGAAAACTGCACCGATTGCGTAATAAGAAGCATCGGTGGTTAAATTGAAATCAAAATCCGGGAACGCCAGTACCTCCGATGATGTTAGGAGTGCCTTTATTTCGTTAAAGGTTTTGAGCTCAGCAACTCCAAGTGAAATTGGTCTTTTCTTAGAATGATTCGCTTTAACTTGAGCGTTATCTCCTTTAGTTAAATTTGTAAGTGGCTTTGCAATTTTAGCAAAATCACTGATAAATTCCCTATAGTAAGATGCCAAGCGGAGAAACGCTTTCAGGTCTTTTAAATTTGTAGGAGGCTTAACTTTAGTAACAGCTTCTATCTTCTAAGGATCCGGAAGGATACCATCCTGTGCGAGAATGTATCCCAAATATTCAGCACGGGTCTTCAAGAACGAAGACTTATCTAAGTTAACTTTCAGATTTGCATTCTCGAGTTGAGACAGTATGGTTTCCAGATCGTCATCGATCATTCTTTGATATATGGTGGGCGCGTTTTTGAGGCCGATCGGTAGCCTTGTAAACTCGAATTCACCATTTTCAGTGGAGAAGGCCGTTTTCGGGATATCACTACCTCGCATACGAATCTGGTGGAACCCGGATGTTAGATCGAGGGTGGTATAATTTTTCCAGCTTCCAAAACTCGCAAGCGTGTTTGTGATATCTGGTATTGGGTAAGTGTCTGGTATAGTAAATACGTTCAACCTTTTAAAATCTATTACCAATCTGTACTGCTTTTCACCAGCTTAATTGGCTTTTTTGGGCACGACCCAGATAGGTGAATTATATGGGCTTCTTGACGGGCGAATGATTCCATCCTCTAACATTTTCTTAATCTGTTTATCCACCTCAGGCCTTAAGTTAACCGGATAGCTATAGGATTTAGTGTAGATAGGGTCTGATGTGGAAGTTCTAATATCAGCCCTTACGTTTGTTTCGAAGATTTCCCTATCGCTTATAGGGCCAAAAAGCTTGACAGGCTTATCCAAGATGGCTTGCAGCTTATTCCGAGTTGTTTGGGGAAGGTGGTCACATACGACTTCCACGTGATTGACCTGTTTCGATTCCTTTGCCTTTAGAGGGATTTTTATATTTGGCCTGATTTTGAGTATGTTATTTTTTCTATCGATGATAGCGTCCAGTGCCTTTAAAGTATCGTCCCCTATAATTCCGTCGAACGACTTCAGTCCTGGTAGCACAAAGAAATCTACTAACATGTTGTTGCCTACACTTTTAAAAAATTTCCCTGTCACCTTTTTATTTATTGTTATTTCTCCCGTCGCAGATTGGATGTTGAAGGGTTTCGAGACTAACTTGGCATTGACCGCATGTTTGGGTGAAACGAAAATTTGTTTACACCTGTATCTATTAAAAATTTTAGAATCCGACCGTCCCGCATAGTAAACTCTATATGTGGAACGCTATGGAGGCGTCCATCATAAAATTTATTTGTTTTTCTTCCGATTCATCGTCACATTCTTCCTGTAAGGTAGGGAAATTATCATCAAGATAAGCTTGATGCTCGTATTCCATTTCCCCCGAAAACTCCACATCAGGTTCAGGAAACTCAACTTGCGTTTCTAAATTATAAAGACGCTATAATTTCCTTGGGAGATTTTCAGAATTATGTGATCGTTTGTAGTTGGGGGAGTTCGACGGCCTGTTCTTATAATCAACTTGCCGAGTTTGAATGGATTTGTCGACATCCATTGGAATTGGTGGTTTGGGCTGGGTGGGTCTGGGTGGTGGATTAGACATTCTATCTCGGAACTGATACATCTGATTTCTTTCTGCTACACTTAACTGCTGATAGAGGACGGGTACTTTAGGTATGTTATTATCAAAACGAGAGTTGAAAAATTGATTGACGGGTGCTGAAATGGTGTTATTACCATGCCGTTGGTGAATTTGAACTTTTCTAAAGTGTAAGTTTTGAACATCTAAGCATGATGCATAAGCATCGGGAAGCGTTTGGGTTTTTTGGATGATAAGCATCTGTGAAAGATCTCCATTCAGCCCTCTCGCAAAAACAGGTAATGCGCGTTTTCTGTAATTTTCGGTAAATGCGGTAATATTTTCTTGTGACCTATCCTCTGTTTTAATTTTGTTGATCAATAATGACAATTAGTGGTTCACAGCTGCATAAAATTCATCAACACTATTATTCCACTGTTTCATGGAATGCAACTGAGGCTCCAAAGTACGGATGTCCCTTTTATCCGCATAGTGAAGTGATAGGCACTTCTCAATACACGACCAGTCGTCATTGAAGATATTATACGAAATAAAGGCAGCATCAGCTGGCCCTCTAATCTTCTGCCGGATGTGACGAAGAATGGCTCTGAAAATAGGCTTCCACCCAACTATTTCGTAATCACGAAGGATCTTCTCCACGTTATGCACCCACGATAAATATTGAATTGGGTTGCCGACGAAGGGTTGAAGATCACGTACAGAATCAGGTAGTTTTTAATGTCTTCAAGGTCTTTTTCGGATTTAGGAATACCTGCAGTGAATGAAGGTAGGGGGTTGGGTGAATTGTTGGTAGACAACCTTTGTTCAATTGCCAATAATCTATCTTCTATCTTTTTTCACTCCTACTAATGTGTGAACTAAAGGCTGAAATCGCCTATTCAAGCTCGAAAAGTCTAGCTTCGGACTTTTTGCTTAATTCAATTTGGGCATTAACTGCTCCTGTCAACTGACGAATGGTTTCTTGCATGTTTTCCGTTCCGAATCAAGGAAAAAAATTCCAAAAACACAAAAGGATAGGAGGAGAGATAAATGTTGTGCACTGGATTTAATTCGCGAAATTTTACTGCAATGCACCAAGGTAACTTACACAAATTTTCACAATTTACTTGTTATCACTATTATAGCACTTTTATATGTTAATATTTTATTGTTTCAAATATTTTATAGTTTGAAATATTTTAATTTCAAATATTTTATAGTTTGATATATTTTATGTCTTCAAATATTTTAAATAGAATGTGGTCAATTATTTATGATTGGATTTAACAAAAATAATGAAATTTCCCAGCAGGTTAAGACTTACATAAAAAATAATTAATCCTGCTAACGCTCTCATGTTTCGCTACTCGGACAGCTCGTATGATTCCTTTTTGACGCCAATCGTTCAATTTGAGAGGTGCCTACTGCGGTACGACGTCGTGTCACTCAGCGTTGTGTCCTTGTTTTATTCGCACAGTGGTTTTGGTACTCAGCCTGCTACCAGCCTCCAATGATCACACTTCACTTCCCAGTAAGTACAGCAAGTATTCGATTTTACTGAACGGATGATTGCAACTCGGTCGGCAAATAGTTATTCAAAACCGTTTCCCAATTTTACTTCAGAGAACCGTGTTCTTATGGAACGGATTACAACAACTCGGTCGACTGAGGTTATCGCCGTTTCCCCCGGTTTGATTTTTTTAAAATACCGTGTTCTTATGGAACGGATTACAGCAACTCGGTCGGCTAAGGTTATCACCGTTTTCCCCGGTTTGATTTTAAAAAATACCGTGTTCTTATGGAACGGATTTGAAAATTTGCTCGGGTGCTAGTTACGGCTAATTGTTCCGCGGTTTACAAAAAAACACAATTTGTAAATTTACAATTTGTTTTATTCAACACTTCTTCGCTTAACAACTCGCGGAATACAAAAAGCGCTTCAATAACTCGACCACTTAAATGTATAATGTTTAATTGCTAAGTAAAAAAATGCTTCCTGGGTGCAATTAACTTAATTTAGCATACGCAGCGGCGTTTGCACAACAGTTGTCGCTACAGGTAAAACGATCAGCTTGGTCATCGATTAGTTTCAAATGCCATTTCAGGTCATAAAAAATGCGCGTGTTGCGTGATCACAAATATGAAGAGGGTAATCACCTCAATACAGTTTTGGGTCAAATGAAATGATAATGCGCGTGGAAAAGTGATGAGTAAAGAAGGAAAGGTAAGTGTAAGGTGATATCTTAAATGCGCGTGGAAAAATGATGAGAAAAGGAGTACAGGTAAATGGAAGGTGATAACTTGCATGACTAAGGCGCACAAGTTCTGCAAAAAAATTTGAGAAAACTGGTGTTCATTTTCACGAATTTCCGAGAGTTTTTCATGGAATTTTACCAAAAACTTAATCAAGATTCTTTCTTCTATTTGTTTCATTGCAGATTTTGCCGGCAAAATATCACAGTAAAGCCAACTTTGAATGTACTAGCTGTATTGCATGAAAATATATTATGCGCTTGTAATAAACTCTTGCAGTCAAAGTCAAAAACGCTTTATCGATTCTAATCGTTATTTGTTGTTAATTTCAGTAGGTTCGGGTTTCAAAAAGTACAACGGACTAAACTTCTGAATAAATATTATTATATCGACACACAATTGTATAATACGACACACAACTATGCATGAATATATTCAATTAACCAGAGATTTCCTTGCAATTAATCGACACAACTTTATGCACGAGGAAATCAGACGGAATGAATATTATTTTCTTTTCTTTTGATTTATATAGCAAAATTTAATTCAAAAATGATTTCCCAACTACTAGTTTTCTATGTCAGTAAATGCAAGGTAAGCTGTCAGTTGATCAAATGTCAACACTCCTCCTTGATCAATTTACAGCGGAGCGTCTCAAAAATTGTTGTTGAGTAGCTTGGTGAGGATGTCTGCAATCTGCTTGCTGCTCTCGACGTGTTGCAGTGCCACAGTGTCGCCGATGTGTTGCTGGATGTACTTTCGTGGTATTTCGATGTGTTTCTTCCCTCTGGTCGTCTTTCTTTCGTAAGCATTTTGTAGCATGTTGTCGACGTACAGAGTGATCGGCAGCTCAGCTTCTAGAATACCAAGTTCCAGTGCGATTCGTTTGATCCAGCACACATCGTCAATCACTGACACTGCTGCTCGGTACTCGGCTTCTGCAGATGAAGTCGCTACCAGACGCTGCTTTTGTGAATACCAGATCACTGGCCCTCCTCTCACCACTAACACACCACTCGTTGACTGTCTTGTCTCAGAGTCTCCTCCAAAGTCTGAATCGGTGTAGGCCACGAGTATCTTGTCTCCTCCGAAATGAATTCCGGCTGTCGTGGTCCCTCTCAAGTACGGGAAAACACGTTTCACCATCGCCTGATGGCTCTTCATGGGCTTGTTGCAGAATTGACTGAGGTAGTTCAGGGTGAAGTTTATGTCTGGCCTAGTTATTGTGGCTAAGTACAAAAAACTTCCTATCGCCTTGCGATAGTTGTTTTTCGCTGGAAGTGCCTCGTTGTTCTTGAAGTCTGTTTTATGATTGATCATTTCTGGCTCAGTGGGTGTGGGTGCTGAATTGCACTGCTCGAGTTTCATCTTTCTCAATATCTTCTCCGTGTAGCGAGGCTGACTCACGAAGATAGCGTCCTGGTCGATCTTGATCTCCATGCCCAAATACGTTAACTTGTTTTGTACTTTCTTGCTGAATGTTATCTCGAATCCCTTGCTTATCTCGTCTAAAAGTTTGTATATTTCTTCTTCATCTTTGCCGGCTACCAATCCATCATACACGAAGAGTGAGAGCATAATGCTCTTGTCCTTGTTATAGTATATACACGGATCGTCATCTGTGTTGATCAAGCCTATCTTCTTCTCCAAGTGGGTGGTGACCCTCTCGTTTCACATCCTCGGAGCTTGTTTAAGTCCAAAGAGACTCCTGTTCAACTTACAAACTTTCCTGGTTCCATCGGCGAACCCATCAGGCTGGTGCATATAGATGTCCTGCTCCAGGTTCCCATACAAGAAAGCCGTTTTCACATCGAACGATACCAACTTCATTTTCTCCGACGCTGCGTGACTTGGGAGTAGGCAAATAGATGCATGGCGAGCTACTGGGCTGAAAGTTTCCGTGTAGTCCACTCCCTCCTTCTGTTCAAGTGCCCTTACTACTTGTTTGGCCTTAAGTCTCCCGTCCGCCTTCTCTCGAAGAACCTAGCGACAAGTGATTGGCTTCGCTCCTTCTGGACAGCTTCCAAGTTTTCATCTCCATCAGCGAGTCGTACTCCTCCTGCATTGCTCGTCTCCACTTCTCATTTCTAAGTGCCTCACCCACCGGGATGTCCTCCGTTTTTCTCCAATCATGGCTACTTTGGCGCTCTTTCCTCCATGACGGGAGTCAAGTACACAGTCTCTCATTCTCGTTGTCGCTTGGCTCCTCAGCACTTTTCCAGTTCTCCAGTTCTCGTCTTCTTCGTTTGTCTCGCTGCTGCTTTCTTCTTGCTTCTCAGGTGTGCTCTCTGGTGCCTGTGTCTCAAATTCAGTTCCTTGTCTCAGTCTCATATTTTTTGATAATTTCTCTTTTCTCTTTCAGATATACCCAGTAGCAGGGCGAATCAATATCAAAGCCAATCACAATTCCTTTTTCTGATTTTCTATCCATCTTGCCTCTTTTCTGTTTTTGTGTCAGCACGTAACATTTGCATCCAAAGGGCCGCAGCTTCTCAATCTTCATTTTTCCTCTGAACCAAAGTTCTGCTTCTTATCCAACTCGTTCATGTGTATCGCTGTTCTGGCTGCCTCGACAATCGTTCTAATTTCCCTCTCAATCCTTCCGTTCTGCTCTGGCGTGTGTATATTCGTAAAGGTGTGGAAAATTTCCAACTTGTCCATCATCTGTTTGGTTTTTGCATTCTTCAGTTCGGTGCCGTTGTCAGACCTCAAACTTTTCACTCTCCTCCCTAGCTGGTTTCCAACGAGTCTAAGGTAACATTCGATCTTCTCTGGTGTTTCAATTTTCATCTTCATAAAGTAACAGGTTCGGTAGAGAGTCAAACCGTCCTTGAACATGAGCCAGTACTTCGCTCCTCCCAATAACGGAATGTTCATCTCGCCGGTGTCGACGTGCACAAGATCTAATGGTTGCTGAGCTGTCTTGATGTTGTTTGGGTGTGAGGATCTATGTAGCTTGCCATACAAGCACCCTGTGCATACATAGTCATTCCAGTCATCCTTGCCTTTCCAGTATGTCTCTCACATACTTGACTTTTTGATAGGCAAGTCGCTCGTGCCAGACTTTGATCGACACGGCCATCAAACTTGTTCCTTCTTCTCTCCTGAGCATCATTTTGTTGAGATTTCCTTTGCGCTCCGCTATTGCCACAATTTCCCTGCCATCCAGACTGTAAAATGTTGACTCGTTTCCGTTTGCCTTCTGTACATGTCCCTTGTCTAGCATCTGACTCACTGAGAAAAGATTAAAGTTGAGGTTTGGCACGTAAATGAGATCTTCTAGTACCACTGGATACCACTTTAAACCATCAAATGCTTCCATCTCTATATTCCCGACTGCAACGCCATCTAGCTTGGTTGAGTCTCCAAACACAATTGGGGTGGGCTCGTCCAACTCAACAAGCTGAACAAACCACTCTCGGTGAGACGTCATGTGTCGGCTGGCTCCACAGTCTTGATACCATGAAGTGGCCTTGCCTTTCGAAATGTCGTTGTCCACCGTCGAGAGTGCCGTGGTCAAAAATGCCTTCCTATTTGGTTTCCCGTTTGTTGACTTATCGGCTTCTTTTCGAGATTCGCAGTCTTTTGTGAAGTGCCCCTTCTTCTTACAGATATTACATGAATACTTCTTCTTGCAGTAGGCAATGTCATCAAACGGTTTACCTCTGCACTCCTTGAGCACGTGACCTTTCTTCCCACATTTGTAGCATACGAGCTGCGACTTTTCCTGCTTGCTGTTTGACGACTGTCCTTGTTTCCTGCATCTGGTAGCGTTGTTGGTGCTTCCCTCTACATTTGTCGTCGTTTTTTTTGAGTCACTCATCCTCGAGTCTCAAGCGTTTCATGAGAGTTCCCACGTGCTTTGCTACTCCGGTCACGTTGTCCCAGGATGTGCTGAAATGGTAGAACACTCATGATCCTCGTGATGATCCAACTTTCCTCCACAGGATCATTTTCAGTTGACACTTCATCCGCGAGATCTAAAATCTCCATGCAGTTCTCACCAGCTGACTTGCTTACTTCATACTTATAGATAAAGAATTTGATTCGGGACGTTTCTAAAGTTACATCAGTCTTTGTACCATGTAAACTAAATAATTTGTCTATCTTATCTTTGGCAGTTTTGCAATTTGCAATTTTATTCGCAATCTTACTGTTTACATTTAAACCTATCAATGTTTGAGCCACAACAACTTTCTTTAACCAAGCGGCGGCTATGTCAGTTGTCGCAGCACCTCCTGGTCTGGGCTTTGCACCTGTTAACATATCATACAGATCTTGGTTCCTAAATGTTAGGTTTAATTTAAACTGCCATGAAATGAAATTGACATTTCCTTGACTATCTTCACTTAACATTTCCAATGGAGACTTTACAGTATCCATTTTGAATCTTTCGTTGCGATTTTCTGACTTAAAGTGACTTGCGTGTTCGTTGCTCAACGTTGACTTGCTGTACGATGGCTGCTCCAATGTCGCTGATTTGTAGGTTATGTTGTCCTTGCCGGTTTTACCGTCTTGGACTACTTTCTCGACTTGCCTGACAATTTCATTTCCTAACTTTTAAGGAAACCCTTTTACAGCTACCCTGGGCCCATAACCTGTTGTTTATTTCAGTGGGTTCGGGTTTCAAAAGGTACAATGGACTAAACTTCTGAATACAATAAATATTATTATATCGACACACAACTGTATATTACGACACACAACTATACATCAAAATATTCAATTAACCAGAGATTTCTTTGCAATTAACCGACACAACTTTTATGCACGAGGATATCAGACGGAATGATATTATTTCATTTTCTTTTGATTTATATAGCAAAATTCAATTCATACATGATTTCCCAACTACTAGTTTTCTATGTCAGTTAATGCAAGGTAAGCTGTCAGTTGATCAAATCTCAACATAATATTTACATTTTCAAAATATACGAAGCTAATTCCAAACAATAAAAATACTAAAGCTTAACGGTTCAAATCGCTCTCTAAATTTATACATTATTAAGTTAAGACATATTAAATTGAAAAACAATATCAAATCAAAGTTTATTAAAATTATTACATATTTATTGATTCAATTAGAAAAAGTAGAAAAAGACCAACCACCACTATTCAAAAATTAATAATGATATTAACACAACAGTGAACTTTTATCCAACATCTAATATGTTATAATCTAATTCTATTCAAATTCAATCAAAGACATTATCCTATACTAATACAATGCTAACACAATATTCCTAACCTAAACGTTTTTTGTTATTTTTTGTGGTAGGGAGGTGAAAACCCATTTATGCACAGAGTGTGGGACTCCCATGCCCACAAGAAGGCGACTGGACTACCCACTTAACACCTCCCCTGCCACCTGAGAACCTAGCCTGGGACCATTTAACACATTACTTCGGGCCAAGTCGCGCATTCAAGCTGGGGGACAACTCTTCTAGCGGGGGGAGAGGAGAAGAGGAAGTGCCAGGCAAGCGACCCTCAGCCCCAACGCTCCCGGCTGCTGTAAGGCGTTTTCATCTGTTAGGACTGCCCGAACAAAATGTGCCACCTGGTTCCATTTGTCAACCGATTCAAGTATCAGCCCGACTATATTATCCAGGGTGAGCTCTCCCGTCTCCCTGTAAAGGTCCCCTCGCAGCGTGTTCCATTTTATGCACGCCAAAAATGTGTGGCAGGCATTGTCTTCCTCCTCTGGGCAAAATTGATAGTTGGGGAACCTCGACTTACCAATCTTGTGCACCGCAACTACACTATCCAGGGTGAGCTCTCTTATTTCCTTGCCGAGGTCCCGTTATAGCCTGTCCCATTTTTTGCATGCATTGAACATGTGGTAGGTATAGTCTCCCTCTCCTGGGTAAAACCTACAGTCTGAGACCGTGACTTACCAATCTTGTCCTGGTAAAAGGTTTCACATCCGGGATGAGGCACGCAGTCCAACTTCCCTTTGTACAATTCACCCAAGACTGCTGCCAATCGTTGAGTGAGCACTATCTCTCCTCGTGGATAACCATCTCCCTCTCATCCTGGTTTGGACGCAGGTAAATAGCGCGGCGCTCTCTAACAAGGAGGGGAACAGGTATCACGTCTGCAATAACTCTAACCGCCGAATCAGAGACTGTCGGATGCGAAGATGTAATCTTCAGTGCGCCCGTTCTCTGTACCTGTGGCAAACGTTTTCGGTATAGCTCCTCGCTGAGAGCGTCGCCCCATATTTCTGCTCCATACAGCAGCACTGACCCTACAGCACTCATCAAGAGTTGTCTTCTTGATGGGCTGGGTCCCACTACATTGGGCATAAGTCGATTCAGAGACGATACTCCCGAAGCAACCCTCTCAGCCGTTACCTTAATTTACTCAGAGAAACCCATCTTGGAGTCGATCAGAAGCCCCAGGTACTTCACGGATGGCTTTGATTCGATCAATATGTCTCCAATACTGATCATCCTTACTCTAGGGATTCTCTTTTTTGTCGACATGACCTCTTTGGTTTTCTCCAGTGCTAAACTGAGCCCTTGAGCAGTCATCCAGTCTCTCACTCTCGAAAGCCCGTCGTAAGACATATTCCACACCAAGGATGGATCCCTGGGCGATAACCGATGTAACTTCTATCCTTCGTTCGCCCTGTGTGGTGTCGTAGAGCAGGCTTCGGTCCTTTAGGTCAGAGGTGTCCAAACTACGGCCCGCGGGCCAAACCCGGCTCGGCAGGCGATTTTTTCCGGCCCGCCAAGGATTTTGAAAAATTTCGTAGAATATAAATGTAGCTTGACGCGTCGGTATTAGATCTCGCGCAGATGAAGATCGCATTCGGTTAGAATGAGCACGGTATCACGCTCGAAAAGCGTACAGTCTGGTACTCGAGTTTTTTTTCTGTATTCTGCGATACGACTCGGCCGCTCGACTACATGAATGATTTTGTACTCTGACTGTACGTAGGCGGCGTGGAGCGGCAGACTGCACTCAACTGCAGTGCCTGCAAAGCTACGAGATTATCCACGACAAACCAAAAATTCGTCGGCCGCGGAACTTATTTACATTCTTTACAGTTGATATATTGTAAATTGGTGTGTTTAGATTTATATTTAATAAATTATAACTTAATTATTATGTTAATATTATTTTTTAAAGTTGAACATGGAAACAAAAAGAAGAAAAGTAGATGACGAGTGCCGCGTTTTTAAAGAAGAATGGGGATTCAAATATTTCTTTGTGCAATCGCAGTCAAAGAATGGCAAAGCTACATGTGTAATTTGCAATGACACTGTTGCTGTAATGAAGGAATACAATTTACGTCGACATTATGAAACAAAACATGCTTCAGCTTACTCACAATTTAAGGACAAGCAGCGTACTGAAAAATTTGAAAAAATTTGTCGTAGTTTGTCTTCTCAGCAAAATTTATTTAGGAAGGCAAACTCGGAAAATGAATCATTGACTTTAGTTAGCATGAAAGTTGCTGATTTGTTGGCGAAAAAAGGGAAACCCTTTATAGATGGAAACATCGTTAAAGAGTGTATAATGGAAGCTGTTGGGGTATTATGTCCGGAAAAGGTGAAACTTTTCAAAACGATAAGTCTTTCCCGCAATACTGTTGCTCGTCGAATTGACGATATTGGCAATAATATACTCCACCAGATTTCTGGGAAAGCACAGCGTTTCACTCACTATTCTATCGCGATGGATGAATCGACCGACGTTAGTGACACCTCACAACTTTTAGTATTTGTTCGTGGAGTTGACGACGATCTTAATGTCACCCAAGAATTAGCATCGGTTAACAGCATGCATGGCACTACAACTGGAGCAGATATTTTTAAGGAACTACAACAGACGTTGACCAAATATAACTTGGACTGGAATCGACTCCAAGGTGTGACAATTGACGGAGGAAGAAACTTGTCTGGTACAAATATTGGGGTGGTCGGGCTAATAAGAAAAGCTTGTGAAAGCGCAGGAGCAACAGTACCAATTTTTCTGCACTGTATCATCCACCAACAAGCCCTATGTGTAAAACATGTCGACATGAGCTGCGTTTTGAAACCAGTTGTTTCTTTCGTAAACTTTATTCGATCGCGTGCACTCAATCATCGCCAATTTCGATCTTTCCTCGAAGAAATTGAATCTGAGTCTGTTGACATGTCGTATTATACAGCAGTTCGATGGCTTAGCTGTGGAAAAGTGGTATTGCAGTTCTTCAAGCTCAGAAAGGAAATTAAAATTTTTCTTGCGGAAAAGAATCACCCTGAACCGCTTTTATCGGATGCAGAGTGGCTCTGGAAGTTGGCAATTTTTGCAGATGTCGTGACACACGTAAATAACTTGAATTTAAAGCTCCAAGGTAAAAACAACTTAATTTGTGATTTATTCGAGCAAATCAAAGCCTTCAGAGCCAAGCTGATATTGCTCGAAAGTCATATGAATGAATGTAATTTTTCCCATTTCACGTGCTGCGAAAAATTTAGTACAGAAACTGACGAAAGATTTCCCACAATATTCGCAGTAAAAGTAATCGCGGATTTAAAACTAGAATTTCAAAAGCGTTTTTCTGATCTTGACATAAATTCAAGGGAAATTCGGCTGTTTCAAAATCCATATGACTGCAACGTTGGCGACGTTTCAAGTCAATTTCAAATGGAAATAATTGATCTTCAAGCTAGCGATCAAATCAAGAACAAATACAAGGAAGGAAACTTGATCGATTTTTACAAATTTTTGGACGCAAAAGAGTTTCCAAATTTAAAGCAATTGGCTGGTAAATTTATTTCTATGTATGGCACTACCTATATGTGCGAACAAACGTTTTCCAGGATGAAGTATCTGAGATCTAAATATAGGGCAAATTTATCGGATGATCATTTGCAATCATTGCTAATAATTGGTGTTTCCGATTTGAATCCCAACTTTGAAGAAACTCTCCAGGAAAAAACCCAGTTCCACCATTCCCATTAAAAATTGCATGAAATAATTTTATAATAATATAATTTAGACATGTTTGTTTAGTATTGTTATATCTGTAATTTACTATAAAAAATAAAATTCAATGCTGCTTTACTTGTAATAAAGTTTTTTAATTCACATATTTACGATGCTTGGCCCCCGCTAATGAATTTAAATACCAAACTGGCCCTCGCAGCAAAAAGTATGGACGCCTCTGCTTTAGGTAGTCCCTCAAAAGCCGCACTAGATATTCTGGAACCTGAAAAAGGTTTCCCAGCGTATCCAAAATATCCACCCATCTAGCGGAGTCAAAGGCGTTCCTGACGTCGAGTGTCACCAACAGGACGATCCGTCACTTGATGCGACTATATGCCTCTGCCTTTTGAACCGCGCTCACCACCTCTGCAATCACATCAATGGTAGAACACCCTGCTCTAAAGCCGTTGTAATGATTTTACGTCTACGTGCGAACGCGGAACCGACCCCTCATCGGTTCTAGACGTTAAGTCTGAGTAGTGCCAACGGACGGTACCAATCGGTCAACCAATCCGTGTACCGTAACCCATTCACGCGGTGGCTGCTTGTCGGCCAGCTAGATCGGAGAGGATTTCGGTCGCGGGTCTCCGAATGGGTTACGCTCACTTACAATATTCAGCCACCTATACATGCCCGTTTTCAAACGCGTTACAAAACAAAACCATACGGAGAGGAAACCTACTTTACGTTACTCAGTCAAAAGACAAAGATCTAATCTTTACTTCGCGTTCCCGAATTTCCGACGCGGTACCGAAAAATACACTACGTTAACGTAATTCCGAAAAAAGCTACGCTAAAGAAAAATCAAAATCAACTAAGGTACCGCGTACCGCGCGCAACGCGAAACCGACCTCAGCGGATGTTCTCAAACCCTACCCTCGCGACGGCATACCTACCCTGCACCTCATTTCCCGCTGAAAAGAAGAACCACTGGAAAGGAAAGTCGTGTTTTTCGTTAGCAATTCATGTTGGTATATAAATGTTTATTTATAAATATAAATATGATATTAAGAATTCTAAATTATTAATGTAGTTTATTTTAAATTTATGATTTTTATATACAACTTGTACTGATTTGTTGCATTTATTTTATTTATGTAATACCTTTAAGTTTAATTTTATTGAAGATTCTTATTGTGAGTGAAGTGATTTTTGTAGGGCGTAAAAAGTCGAAAGCTCAAAATTAAAAATGTTTAATCAGAAAAAAGAAACAATTGTTAAAGCATATTGAAATGTTCATAGTGACAATTGGAACTTAATTATTTATTAATTTTTATATAATTGCCTATTGTTTTTTTTTTTTTTAGAATTATCAAAGAGCAGTTTAGCCGTTTAGATAGCCGAGAAGATTAATTTAATTATGTTGGATAGATTTTTCAGACCTATTTTGCTTTCTACATTAATTAATCAGGCCGATTTGTTTCCAAAGTACAATCGGGTTGTGATCCGTATGTTTTCATTCAAATGATTACAACGGTGCGGGAAGCAAATGGGAAGGATTTACTATACTAAATGGAAGGTATATTTCGGGAAGGTTCCTTGAAGTTAATATTTGAAGTTTTTAGTTAATTAGATTTTATTAATTTACAACAAAGTGTAAATATTCATTTCAAATGAGTATTTATGATTCAAATGTTTGAATGATTTATTTTATAGTTTGATAAACTGAATACGTTATGACAGACTGGACAAGATATCACAAGGAGTGAAAGGTGCCAGAGGAAAGGTTTAGTAAATTAATTTATAATTTAAAACATTTACTGGATATTTCATGGGTTATTTTTGTTTTACGTAATTGAATGTAAGAAATAAATAATTCACTTATACTCATGACAAAATATTAAGGAAAAATTGATAAAGAAATTAAACTAATTTTTCTTCTCCTGACTTTACTCGTTTGTTCAACTTTTAACGCAAAATTTTAAATGTTTGCGTTTCCTATTTCATTGTTTTTGTAAAAAGTACATTGATTTCGTATTAATAATCAAACAAAGTACAAAAAAATAATTTCTTTCAACAAGGAGTTTAACTTAAACGAAAAGCTTAATCTAAATTTACTCTTAAAGGCACTTAGCAACATTGTAAATTTCGGTTTTCATATATCTGTTACATTAGCAAAAATGAGTTTACTCTTAAAAAAGAAAATTATTGCATTTTTGTGTGTGTTTTTTGTTTGTTTGTGTTATTTTTATATTTAATGCTATTGGATATTTTTCGATTTTCGTATCGATTCCATTCATAATGTTTTACTCGTAGAAACATTTTCCTTAATTAGGTTCATTATTGAATAATGTCATTTCGAATAATTTTAGTCTATTAAAATATTTCCGTAATAAAAATACGATCAAGTATTGCTTTGTAAATATAGGTACTCGTATGTATACTTCATACTTCGCGTGATTGTTTGTGTTTTTGGTAAAGAGATCGGAATCTTAGGCATGTCCAAGAAATTTAGAGATTTGTGCCATGTACGAGTAGTTTGAAATTTTCTTTGTGCGAAATGTGCTTTTGTTGCAATATTTTGCGAGAAAATTGGAAATAAGTTTCCTTGTAATGAATGACTTCTTTCAACCTCATTCTCGCAAAGATAAATGCAAAATACAGCTTAGGCTTTATATTAATAGATTGAAAGTAAGTTTGAGGTTAGAGTAGAGGAAGGAGCACCAACTGACCACAAAGTGGGAAATCTATCGTGTCGCATACTTAATTCACTTCTTCCATTTCCATAAGTGTAATACTGGGCTCGGCTATTGATATTGGCAGCAGAGAATTCTCAAGGATTTCATCTTTAACGATTTTTATGCAATTTGTGCGCTTTTCCCGAGCATCCTCGTTTTCAGTGTTTTCGCCACCACTACTGTTCTGATTGGTTGGAATTGTATTTTCTATAATGGTTACACTGATGAGTTTTCCATCTGGGTGAAAAGTTGTGGAATATCTCCTGCAGCGGCTGCTGTAATTAAGTAATTGAGTGGATGTTGCTGCTGGTGCTGCTGCTGCAAACTGAACAATAGCCCGTTACCCATCGGTGCCGGTGGCGTAGCACATAATAACCGGCACCATTCGTAGCACACACAGTCCGTTCCTTTTTTGTTTTGCACTCAAGTTTCCAACGCTGTTTCGAGAGAATTGAAACAGTTTTCGAGACGAATCGACCGTGGAGCAAGTTCTGAGTACTGAACACGAGCAGCTGTTAGCGATGCGACCACTTCGTTTTTGTGCACCGTTTGTTCTGTTTAATCGTTCGCTGTCGGCCAAAACTCCTTGAAACTGCTTATGCGTGGCGGCCACTACCTCCACACTTCAATTCACTGCCGTGTGGCTGTCCATCTCTGTTGGCATCCCACGACAAAATAGACGTGGGACGTGCACTGGTCGCAACCAACGTAAAATGACAAGCCACCTAGCAGCAAAGTGTGTTGGTAGTGGTCACCAGCGGCATCGCATGATTCATTACACCGTACTGCCGAGGAGATAGGTCGCCATCAGCACGAATTGCGTCAGTGAGTCTTCCCTTGATGAATTTCTCTAGCACTTTACCAGCCGTGTCTAGCATGCATAACGGATGGTATACAGACGGCGCTTCGGGATTTCCCTTCCCCTTGCTGATCGGCATGAGCCTTGCATCCTTCCATTGTACCGGGAAAATCCCATCCCGTAGGCAAGCGTTGAATGTGCTGAGCAGCAAGTCAGGACAATGGTGATAGACAAGCCACAAGCCTCCTCCAGTTCCGGCTGTGTGAAGAGTGGATACTCGACTGCTTTTTCACCATGGACAGCGACAACACGCACGAGATGCGCGGGGAAGTGTTCCCGCACTATCTCATCCATCGGCCCACGGATCCTTGTTCACATTGTCCACCAGGTCTTCCCAGCAGCGAGCCTTGCTGTTGTTCATCAATTTGCAAAGGCATTTCCTGGCTGACTTATATGCTGCCGTCCGGTTGCATACCTCGTCACGGCTCCGCGCACGTTAAGCCTCACGTCAAAGCTTGTGACACTCCCTTCGATTTTCAGCGATTTTAGTTGACTACCAGTACACTGGGGGGCTTGCCGTGCCGGAGTTTTCGATGGCGCATAGAATCACAGCATGCAGTCCTAATGATGCTCATAGTTGAGTTCACCACGTCTTGAGCTGCCAATTCTTCCGTCCCCTCCGGATCTCCCTCTAGCGGTGCACCTGCTGTGAGCACCTCCTCGACGAACCTCTTGACGTCCATCCTTCCGATGTTCCATCAGTTGTAGAAAGCCGAGTGCATGGGCGTCGGGAGACAACATCACTAATCTCAAGCAGAATGCACTGATGATCACTGGCTGAGTAGTCCTCTAATACTCTCCAGTTGTGTATTCTCCATACTAAGGACTCGGAGGCGAATGACACGTCCGGTATGGTTCCTTCACAGCCAATACGGCAGATTGTCGGCGTAGTGCCGGTGTTTAGTACGACGATACTATAATGCAGAACTTTTATCATGGTGTTGCTCAGTCAGCAGCAAAGTCAGCTTTCATGTCCCTCGCAAACTGCTCAAGCAGATTTTGGTCGGTTGAACTGCGGTGTAGGTCATCAAAGTTCTGACTTTGCCTTGGATAGGGCTTCCTGGAACACCTGGCATTTTCCTGATCCCAAGACATGTCCAAAATCAGGTCTTCGATCAGCATCCTTGCAAAGAATACAGTGTGCCTCCTTCGTACACTCTTTTCTTTTATGTTCCATTTCACCGCGTTTGTAACATAGGGAACTCCTATTGGATCCTTTTCATACATACATACTACATAAAAGAGGCGTTGCTCTTCGCCGTATCCTACAGACAACCCACCCTATTCGTACTTTGCCCTTGTTCAGAAGTTGTTCGGCGTCCTTTTCGAATAAGTCAACTATGGCCATGCGTTGTCCCCTATTGTTTTCTGGTGTCAGCCTCGCTTTAATCCTTCCCACGCTAGGGAACTCCCTTTTGATTACCTCTTCTACCTCAGCCAGATCCGTAACGCGGTCAATGTCTCTTATTTCCATCGTTGCCATTGTCTTCTGCTCATCGTCAGCTTTTAACAAGCTCCTCCGATAATGCCCTATGTGGTCTAGGAGCTCCTTTAAATCAAGGAGCCCAATCTTTACTACTTTGCTGATTTTTGCGGAGTCGCATGCAGATTGTATTCTTTTCAGAACATCTCCCGCTTTTCGGGGTAGCCTTTCTTCTTCATGTCACTGGGCGGCAATTGTATACACATTGAGGAACAAGAAACGGAGGGACTAGTCAAATACAAAGTATTGTATATGGGTAGAAATGAGCGTGTTGTCAAATTGGTACGAGTAGTCAAAATTGATAGTATTTCGAATGCTGTTTTGTCCTCGAAATTATCATAATCAAATTAAACTTGCATTCTAAAAGTAGAATTCATTTAACTTAGTCAAATAAGCAAGCAATTACAAAACGAAATTGAGTTCATTAACAAAGTGAACTTAAGGACCTTTTTTTGTGGTAGGGAGGTAAAGGCATTTATGCCCGCCGAGTCTGGCAGTGTGGGACTCCCATGGAGGATACCTTTGGACTACCCACTAAACACCTCCCCTGTCAATCTGAGAGCCTAGCCTGGAACCGTTTGACACATTACTTCGGGCCAGGTCTCGTTTTGTTACGCCGGGGGGCGCCTTCAAGCTGAGGAGTCCCTTTCCTAGCGGGAGGGGAGAGCCCCAGTGCCTCCGGCTGCTGTGAGTCCCTTTTATCCTTTAGGACTGCCCGAGCATAATGTGCCACCTGGTTCCATTTGTCAACCGATTCGAGCATCACAGCAACTATGTTATCCGGGGTGAGCTCTCCCGTCTCCCTGTAGAGTTCCCTTCGCAGCCTGGCCCATTTGGTACACGCAAAAAATATGTGACAGGCATTGTCCTCCTCTCCTGGGCAAAACCGACAATCGGGAGACCGTGACTTACCGATCTTGTGCAGGTAAGACTGAAAACACCCGTGCCCGCTCAAAAGCTGGGTCAGATAGAAGTCAGTCTCACCATGCCTTCGATTTAGCCACGGTCTCACATCCGGGATGAGGCGCGCAGTCCACCTTCCCTTCGTGCAATTCCTCCAAGACTGCTGCCAATCGTTGAGCGAGCGTTGTCTCTCCTCACGGACAACCATCTCCCTCGCATCCTCGTTTCGGCGCAGGTAAATAGCGCGGCGCTCTCTAGCAAGGAGGGCGACAGGTATCACGCCTGCAATCACTCTCACCGCCGAGTTGGAGACTGTTGGATACGAAGATGCAATTCTCAGTGCTCCTCTTCTCTGTACCTGTGCCAATCGTTTGCGGTATACCTCCTTGCTGAGAACGTCGCCCCATACCTCTGCTCCGTACATTAGCACTGACCCTACAGCACTCATCAAGAGGCGTCTTCTTGATGGGCTGGGTCCCCCTACGTTGGCCATAAGTCGACTCAGGGCCGATATTCCCGAAGCAGCCTTCTCAGCCATGGCCCTGATTTGCTCAGAGAAACTCATCTTCGAGTCGATCAGTAGCCCCAGGTACTTCACCGCTGGCTTCGATTCGATTTGTATATCTCCAATACTGATCATCCTTACTCTAGGGATTCTCTTTTTTGTCAAGATGACCATTTCGGTTTTCTCGAGTGCTAAACTGAGCCCGCGAGCAGTCATCCAGTCCCTCACTCGGCGCATTAGCATACCTAGCCTAAGTTGCGCTTGTTCAACGGTGCGTCCGGTGACCAGAGCCGCAACATCATCCGCATAGCCGACCAAGCGCGACTCATCTGGCATCTCAAGTCTCAGTAGCCCGTCGTAAGACACGTTCCACAGGCCCGGACCAAGGATAGATCCCTGGGCAACACCCGATGTAATTTCCATCCTTCGTTGGCCCTGTGTCGTGTCGTAGAGCAGGCTTCGGTCCTTTAGGTAGTTCCTCAAAAGCCGCATTAGATATTCTGGAACTTGAAAAGAGTTTTCCAGCGTATCCAGAATATCCACCCATCTAGCGGAGTTGAAGGCATTCCTGACGTCGAGTGTCACCAACAGGACGATCCGTCGCTTGGTGCGACTATATGCCTCTGCCTTTTGGACCGCGTTCACCACCTCTGCAATCGCATCAATGGTAGAACGTCCTGCTCTAAAGCCGTACTGCCGAGGAGATAGGTCCCCAGCAGCACGAATCGCGTCAGTGAGTCTTCCCTTGATGAGTTTCTCTAGTACTTTCCCAGCCGTGTCTAGCGTGCATAACGGGCGGTATGCAGACGGCGATTCGGGATTTCCCTTCCCCTTGCTGACCAGCACGAGCCTCGCCACCTTCCATCGTACCGGGAAAACCCCGTCCCGTAGGCAAGCGTTGAATGTGCTGAGCAGCAAGTCAGGACAATGGTGATAGACGAGCTGCAAAACCTCAGCTGGAACACCATCTGGACCTGGAGCGTTCCTCGCTTTCAGGGAGAGGACTGCCTCCTCCAGTTCCAGCTGTGTGAAGAGTGGGCACTCTACTGCTGTTTCACCATGGACAGCGTCAACACGGACGGGATGGGCGGGGAAGAGTCCCCGCACTATCGCGTCCATCTTTTCCGCGTCATGTATACAAGGCTTCCGTAGGGCACCAAGTTTCCCCATGACCAGCTTGTAGCCAAGGCCCCACGGATCCCTATTTACATCGTCCACGAGGTCTTGCCAGCATCGGGCCTTGCTCTTGTTAGTATGCCTGCGAAGATATTTCCTGCCGGATCTGTATGCTGCTAGCCTAGTGTCTGCCTCCTCCCGTGTTCGCGCCCGCTGGGCCTCTCGCCGAAGTTTGTGACACTCGCTTCTTTGTTCGGCGATCTCGTTTGACCACCAGTATACTGGAAGCTTACCATGTCGGGGTCCCCGACGGGGCATGGATGACTCGCAAGCAGCTTTGATGGTACTCATAGTTGAGTTCACCAAGTCCTTGGCTGTAGGCCCTCCACTCCCTGGCGGAGCTCCCAGCAACGGTGCGCCTGCCGTAAGCGCGTCAGCAAACCTCTCAACGTCCATCCTCCCAGTCCTCCATCCGAGGATTGAAGTTTGGGCATATGCACGCAGAGTGGCACCGTCGTGAATCTCAACAGTTATATACTGGTGATCACTAGCCGAATAGTCCTCTAGTACTCGCCAGTTGTGTACTCTGGGTACCAGAGACTCCGAAGCGAGTGTCACATCGGGTATGGTTCCTACGCAACCCCAGCGGCGGAAAGTAGGGGTGTTACCAGTATTTAGGACAAAAAGCGCTGTTCTGGCCGCCATGTCCAAGATTTGCTTTCCCCTTGGGTCGGATTGTGGCATACCCCATTCAATGGCTCTAGCGTTGAAGTCTCCCCCGACCAGCATGTGGCCCTCTGTGTTCGAGACAGCGTCCTCCAGGGCATCGAGTTTGCTTCGAAAAGATCGCATTGCCTCGTTAGGCGTCAGATAAACACTGAAATATGTTATCCCTGAACACCGCACCCACACAAAACTTAAGGACCTTACATTGCTTACTTTCTCCGGCAGCCATCTTATACACTTACTACGAACTGTGCTCTTCCCGTCCCTCTATTTCATATTCCTCAATGTGTACACGCTGTTTAAGTGTTACTTGAGTTAATATTGACCATTGTCAGTATCTGCATATCATCTGTTCATAATAAAACACTTCCGATGGAAGCATGCTCCTATCTACTCAACTCAGTGCTTTGATATAACTTACTAAGTTACCATTAAAAAATCGTTTTTCTGGAATTGCTAAATGATTACTGAATAGAGAACGGCGACGTGTCAAAGTTCTTTGAATAAAACGAATTCGGAACTCTCAACAATTATTATAAACCCCACTGTAGACTGATATAAATCGGTCCGAATGGACAATATCATTTAATTTTTTCCAATGATGCCGACAAGGAAACTCGAAATATTATTATATAATTCAGAGGCTATGATTGACAGGTTCTCTCAACTCCTGATCTCTTTCCAAACCCTTCAAGTAAAGTAATATGGAGATTAAATGAACGTAATCAATACACTTCGTCTAAATTCTTATTTTTGCAAAAGTGTGATCCACCAATTAATTTTTTGCAAAAAACAGCACACGTCCCCGATGTGAGTAAACAAAGTAGAATACGTCAATACAATAAAGCCATAACGACTAATAATGCTATTTTGTAAATAGAAATCCAAACACAGTTTTTTCACCACGCACATATTGTACGACTTCACATCATTCTAATGGCGCAGCATTTGGCGAATCAGTCCCGAAACCCCCAAAGCAATCGGAACCTTATGATAAATTCGCATATATTGTAGCTCCCATCTCTTGAGTGGAAACTTAAAAATAGCTCTGATCAGTCCATTCGAGCTGTATTTTATAAATTTTCCCATTTCTCTCACGGAAAAGATCTGGCAAAGAAGGCCGTATTTAATTTCAACCTAATATGGATCATCAGCCCAAATATGGCAAGGGCTATTTCTAATTGTAGATTTAGCACATTTAGGGAATATTCGGCATTGCGATCCTTTTCACAGTAGTTGAAAAAATATCACTTTTTCCAAGAAGTGGTAGTTTATGGTTGAGGCTCTTTTCTAAATTTTTGTTAAAAAACATTTTAGTGCGATCCTCTCTTCTTCCTTGCTCTCTTCCTCAGCGTAGACGCTTCGCATTCGTAAAGCATCCAAAGATATTTTCTTCATTGAAATTGTTGGCCCCAAGAAAGCTTTCAAATTTAGAATTTCTTCTAAATTTAGTGGACTTACTTTTGACGTGTGAGCCAATGGTTTTCGCCGATAGTCCCAGCATATCGAATCTTTAAATTTCCCAACAATCAGACCAAGTGTGTTAAAATACAGCGAGACTGTTGGGATTGCATAACTACATTGCTCACCAGCTATACCAGCAATGCTAGGAATCTTAGAGTAAATCCGACACTCTGACGTCATCAAGGTGTATTTCAGATAAAGTCATTTCAAAAGTAGATACATCTGTATGCAGATTGAATCGTGTGTTTTGTCTGCAATATGTTCAAAGTAAATTCTTGTGACTTGTAAGAACATCTAAAAATATTAGGAACTTAATGAACTGATACGCGTGCATAGACTGTTTGGATGCTATAGTATACGACTAGAATGAAATTTGAACAAGAGAGGTATAAGTAGACAATTTTATGTTAAGTTTTTGATTGAGCAAAAATTTTAGAATATATAATTGAAAGTACACGTGTGTTAATGCAATTTGGTACTTTTATGGTGTACCTCAAACTGAGTCATTCTCATGGAAATCAAAGTCAAAGTCAAAAGCGCTTTATTTAATAATAATCGTTATAAATTTTTAAAAGAACATAAAGCAAATTCCAAACAATAAAACTATAAAAAACTTAATGGCCCGAATGGCTCTCTAAATTTATACGTTATCAGTTAAATACATTTAATGAAACAAATACACTTGCAAATCTAAATTAATTAAGATTATTAGATATTTTTTGATTCAATTGGAAAAAGGAGAAAAAATCAACCAGCATTATTCAAAAATTGCTTATACTACTAACACAACAATGAACTTATATCCTATACCTAAAATGTTACACCCTAATTCTAAATAAGTTCAATCAACAAAAAAAAAACGTTACCTTATATTGAAACCTATACCTAATTCATAATACAAATAAACAACAATACTAGATGTAGCAATAATGAGATGAATCTAAAAAACTAAGTAACGAGAAAAAGCACAAAAACAGAAAATAAACACGAATAATTTAGACATTGTCATTCAGCCACCAATACCTAGATTGCTCCATCTCAGCTCGACCAGCCTCAACGAATCTAGCAAATGAGTATCTCCATTGGAATTGTTGGTCTCGTGAACTCAGAATCGGAGGATATTTTATCTTCTTATCGGTGGCCCGTCGGTATATGTGATATATGATTGGGACGCTATCAGAATCAAAAATATATCGATTCATGTCCAAATACACGAATGCTTCAGGAGGAACGAAGCCAGTAGTGAGGCAAGTCACAATATACCCGTCTGTAGGGTGGAACGGCTGTGAAATCCATGGGTTTTCACTCACAGTTACAGATCTTGCGATATGATTCCGAAGAAGTTTCAATATGAAGATATCGACTCTTGTCATTTGAGCGGTTTGATAAATTTTTCTATTCGATATATAGTGCTTCCAATCCGTCTCAGGCTTTCTGTACAAACCAGTACATGCACGAAGACATTTCCTTTCGAAAACTCTTAATCTTTCCATTGTACTAGCACTCTGGTTGTACCAGATCTGGCATCCGTATGTCAAAACTGGCCTAACCAGGGTCTTGTAACAAATAACTTTGACTTTTTGATCAATGTATCTGGAATGAAAGAGTCGCCGAAGGGCCTTGACTACTTTTAGTGCCTTACTGAGCATGATTTTGACATGTTCAGTGTAGTACAGATACTGATCGAGATGAACACCGAGGTATCGAACACAGGATTTATGTGGAACCCGTTCTGAACTACCCTCACCAGCCATAATGTGGAAATCCTTCCAATTACGTTTCAGGTCTTGACTGGCCCCCTGCAGCGTTGTCCGAAACAAGATTGTTTCGCACTTCTGCGCATTGATTTTCTTTCGCCAATTGTCGGTGTAGAGCTGCACATCATTAAACATTTTTTGAAGATTGCTCTGAACTATTGTAGCTTTTCGGTCTGCCGTATAGATGATCAGATCATCAGCAAACGCTACCAATGATCGCGTTGGCGAGACATTAAAATCAAAGCTGTTCAATAGCTTGCGAATGAATATTGAGAAAAGCAGGGGCGCAGTAACTGTTCCCTGCTGTAGACCATTCAAGACCTTGAATTCGCGCATTGTTGCCAGGTTTCCATCAGTTACAACAAACGATTTCTCGTATAACATATTACACATCATGGCGACAAGGTGTCTGGGGAACCTGTCTTGAAGAAGTTTGAAAACTAGTCCATCTAACCACACCGTATCGAAGGCTTTCTCCATATCAATGAGACATGCTCCAACACATTGTTTATCATTTAGTTTCCAACAGATGTCTGAGGTTACTTTCGTTATTGCATGTATGGTCGAATGCCTGGCACGAAAACCAAATTGGCAATTCGGCATCAACTCATATTTCTCAATGTGGGCGTTTAATGCTCTGTTGAGTATCACTTCAAACACCTTGCTGATGTTAGGCAGCAAGCTGATTGGGCGATAGCTTTTAGGGCATGATGATTCTTTTCCTTTCTTCAAGATCGGAAATACCTTAGCCTTTTTCCACTCATTTGGGAAATATAAATTGTTTAACATGTTGTTGAACAATATCCAATAATTCCTAATAGCAACCTCAGGCAAATGTCGGAGAACTATATTTGGAATACCGTCAGTACCACATGATTTTTTGTTGTTTATTCTGCGAAATATGAAACACAAGTCTTCATAGCTGACAAAATAATCAATAAGATTCAAGCTCGGCATGAGGTCAGATGTAAATGTTTCATCGAAATGAAGAATTGATTGGCCGTTCAGGCTTGATTTGAAGTCGGAAACTTTTGCTTCAACGACCTCCGAAAATATTTCATTCCTTCTCTCTGGGTTTGGCAGATGAACCAATTCTAAATGTGTTCCAATCAGGGCATGTTTCTGCAATCCATCACATATAATCCTGTTTCCATTTCTATCCGGAGTCGTACTATCAATTTCGATACCAGCTCTATCGAGAAGATTTATCTCATCACTAGTGACTTCAAGATTCGATCCCTTCACTCGAGACTTCCTGCGGAATAAGCTATTCACTTTCGCGAAAACGCCATCTGGGTCCTGTGGGCTAATACCCGTCAGTTTTTCCGCCCATTGATTGCTGACCTCACTCCTGAAGTATGAACGGATTAAGTTCCGGACATTCTTCAGGTGTAATTTCAACAAAGCCAACGAGGAATGGTTGTAGTCCAAAAATCGTCGATAAATATTGTTGACGCGTGTGAGAAGAAGGCTTTTCAATCTTTTCAACCTTGCGATGGTTGGTGTTTCATATACTTCCATATTGTTTCGATGTTTAATCTTGGGAACAACTTTCTCAATCGTTTTCAACGTCAGCTTCTCTAACTTCGACAATTAGAGATCTATTTCATCGTTAGTTAGATTCCTGTCATTAGGAACCATTGAGCAAGCGTTGCCATCATCAGAAGGAGGACATTGCTTCTGGTACTCCCAATTAAACTTCTTGTGAAACTTTCCCCAGTCTGTTTTTTTGAAATTCAACCGATGGTTTTCATGTTGAACTGGAATGAGGAAGAAATCATCCCTTTGATGATTGATTTCCATTACGATTGCGTTATGGTCGCTATCGTAAGGAAGCACCTGCAGTTTCCGTTGAGGACTATTAAAGCTGAATTCAAGTCTAGCGTCAGCAATGCAGAGGTCCAAGTATGAATTTGTCCTAGGGTATGTTGGGAACTCCGACCCATATAGGTTGCACCTGTATTCAATTTGGTTCTCTGTTATCCATGATTTCAGGAATACACCTCTTGGATTATTGGTGGCGTTCAGCCATGATGTATGCTTGGCATTCAGGTCACCGGCAAAAATATAATAATTATGCAGCCTGTTGAATTCGAGTATTTCAAACAAGGAATTGAGTTCCTCCTTGAGCTTGAGAACATTTTGACCAGTTGCATAGGCAGAGATAACGAAGAGGTTATCCCCACCTGGCAGTGAAATTTTGATGACGGACACTTCAAGAAATTCAAAAATTTTGAATTCGACTTTTTCAATATTTTGGAAACAATAGGGTCTTCTAACCAATATCCCGGTGCCACCTCCCCCATCACCTATTACCCTATCGTTTCTTACGAATGCAAAATCTTTGAATTCCATGGAATGCCATGAATTGAGGTGGGTTTCAGTGAGAAACACGATGTCAAATTCAAGGAGATAATCACGTCAATGTATAGCAACGATAGAGTTGACGTTGATCGATATGAGGCGAAGCCTATCCATGGGAATATGACTGGATGACAAGTTATTATTAGGCATTTGAAAGACCTAAACGCTGAAAAACAAAGTCAATTTTTGAATCTTGTTTGTCGATCCTCTCCGATAAAGAATTAAGTTGCTGGTAAATTTTGAGAAGCAGCTCATTATTGCCATTTACATTATTTACATTATTTCCAGCATTTTCTGCTGGTCCTCTAGCGGCGAGTGCAAATGATACTCCGGGCTTGACGAAGTTGGAAGGTATGATATTACGGTGTACTTGTGTTTGCTTTGGAGCAAATTTAACTTTTGCATCTTGATATCGGGAGCATCCTCGATATGATGCTGGGTGACCAAAAACACCGCAGTTAACGCAGTATAATTTCTCTTTAGGCTCCGTCTGAGCCAATTTGCACTCACCGGGAGCATGAACGTCTTTGCATTTAACGCAACGATAGTGCATGGCACAATTGGCAGCCGAATGTCCAAATCTTTGACACCGGTAACACTGGTTGACTTCTCTTTTTCTGGAGGCGTTCCCACCTCACCACTCTGAAATTCAAGTACCTTATTTGTTGAAGGGCACTTGGACTGCTCTTATTTGCAATTTTTACCAGGTAAAGTGGTAAATTCTTCCTTTCTATGGTCGACCTTCTTGTCGCAAAGGCTTTGACTGAAACAAAATCAATATCTGGTGCAGCCTCCTTGAGCACCTGAAGAAGATCGACCGTATCCTCTCCGCTGTCCAAACCCTTCAACAAGGTCTGATTTTTTCACTTTTTGGGGTATAGGTGAAGTGTGGAACCTCCCCAGAAATCAGCGCATCTTTGGCTGACTTGAAATCAACCAGTGATTTCGTCCTTATAGTTAATTTTTCGGCATTAACTCTTTTGATTTCGAAATTGGCCAGTTTATTTTCGGCTGCCAATAGCCGAACCATATCTTTCCCAGTATGTCCGAACACGTTGATTGGCGGAACTTTTTCTGTCCTGTTGGAAGCTTTTCAGAGGAACCAGCAGAACTGCGGGCTGGTTTTTTCTCCTTATTTTTGTTCTTTAAATATTGAATGAAATTAACGTCATTATCTTGATTAAAATTACCTCCGATGTTTTCTTCGATTTCCATATCTTCGGTTAATCCCTCCAGCGCTGCAAAATAATTTTGGCTCTCGTTGGTGCCGCCAGCACTTAGAACTTCCTCTGGATTTACTTGCTTTGCACTTTTCTTCGGTTTTGTTACCTGTTGCCATGGATTTTGTGGCTGCGTCTTTTGAGGCTTCATCCCTTTCTTGAAAAGATCCTTGAGAGACTGTATCTCTTGCCTTAGTTCATCATTTTCTTTCTGCAATTTGGCCATTTGTTGATTGTCCGCTATTATTTGCAGCTTGCATCCTCCATCTACGGAGTTTTCTTCGTTATGTTTTCTTTTGGTGATTGTCGCTAGTTTCGTATTCGTCGTTTCCCCAGGTTGCCCCAACGGTGGGAAGCCGTCGGGCTCCTCCATACCAGCGGCGAAATTTTCTTTGTGAATTTGTTTTTCGTTACCAATCGAAGTAATAATATTCGATAGAAATTTCCTGAGTCGATTACTTCGACAATATAAGATTTTTTCCGATAAAAATTAACTTCGGACTAACGTTTTTTAAAAAATTAATTTAATTTTTGAAAACTTTTGACAGGAGCGATTTAAAAGACGTCTATACGCAAAGACTACTACGATCCCTCCCTTCTCATGGAAATCTTCTTAGGTGATATGTTCAATAAGTTAAAGTACATTTGTGAGTTGGCTCCGATTTTGAATAATTAAATAATATCAGCAGGGCAAATCAGAAACTGTTTACTGCAACGTCGTAATGTCTTTTGAAATTTTTCAAACAAGGATATAATATTATGCTAATATAGTGTCATGCTTTATAGTACGCCTTGGGTAGCGCCAATTAGTTTTGGAATTTTCATGCATAGAATACTAAGAACCGCAATTTTTTAAATTTAAAAAACTAGAGCGAAGGTAAAAGGAACCAGATGAAACAAGAGATTCCCGAACAAATATTCACCCATTTTTAGGGTTTTGTACTAAAATACAAAACCCTATTGCAATCACGACCTGTGTCCGTCTGTCCGTCCGTCCGTCTGTATGTCACAGCACTTTTTCTCCGAAACTATATAGGCTACAGCCATGAAACTTTGTGGAAAGGTCAGAAGTGGTGACTTCTTGAAAGTCCAAGGGTCAAAAAACTTTTCAAAGGGGTTTAAGGGGGGTCTCCCCATATAGGGAGGTGACCCCTCAAAAAAAAATTTCACCATTGGTAGTCGAGTAGGGTGTCATTGGAAAGGTCTCAATGAGATCTTTTCAAAACAAGTCTCGAAATCACCTTACACGTACCACGGGGGGCAGAGGAAGGGGAAATGTACGAACTTTTCGCGTACCCCCCCCCCCCCCTCGCGATTGGACACCTTCCATCCGAAAAATCTGAAAAAAATCACGCATGTAGGCCTTAGTGAGTACAACAACAACAAATACATGAGAAGTCGAAATTCTCTCAACTTTGTTAGTAATAGTATGATTTATCGATTTTATGTTTTCTTGAATAAAATCAAGCAGATGACTTTCTATCAGATTGATCTTTTCTGAAAATTTCATAGAGATCGAATAGTATTTGACGAAGTTATAGCGATTTGAATTTTCCTGTATTACTATGGAACAATATGTCCTGTATTACTATGGAAACATATGGCTTTGGAGCCATATGCACTTTTTATCGACTTAAACACTCCAGCTTTGCTAGGATTTGCATGAAAATTTCAGGAATGATAGATATCATGAAGATGAGTACATACAATAGAAACAAGTCGAAGAGGCAGGAGAGAGCTCCTAGCAAAAGGGCTTTGTAACCGTTCTAAGATTCGAAAAAACAGGCCATGAATCGATGATTATAGTACAGAGGAGAGGCCCCTGAAAAAAAATTTCATGAAAGGTAACCGATATGAGTATCAATTGAAAGTTCTCCATGAGAGCTTTTCAAAACAGTTCTTAAACTGACAGTTTTTGCTTCAGTGGGGGCACAGGAGGGGGGGGGGGGAATACATGAAAAATGTGTTTCCTCCCTCGCGAATGGACACCCGTGATCTAAAACATCTGAAATAATTATCAAGGTAGATATTTATGGGTATAACTATAACAAATACCTCAGAAGTCAAAATTCTTTCAACTTTGCTAATAATAGTATGATCCTCGAACATGACATGTTTCTTGATTTTATTCGTTACTGGTTACTGCATTTTGTAAGTAGAGTACAAAACCCTTCTGACATGAGCATAGGTCTGTCTACCCAACTTGTTTAAGGTATCGTTCGCCTACTTATCATAGCAGCTTTTTTCCGTAATTATACGGAAAAAAGCTGCTATACAGTCGTTAAACTTTGGGGATGAATTAGAACTAGAAGCAATTTAAGCATAAACCCTAAAATTTTTCCAAAATATATTCCTGTTGCCACCTATTAATCACATATAACTGGTTTGTATTTATTTATCTATTTAACAGAATTATTAAAATTACAAAAGTACAATGGTACAGCTAGGAGAAAGAAGTGAAAAAACATATACCTGTAAATAGCAAGGCAAAAGTAATAAAAACTGCAAAAACGAGACAAAAAACTACTAAGAGTTAAGAAGAAGAGAGGTAATATACTTTTCAACAACTAAACATGACAGGTCATCATGATTACGTGGTGTTCTAAGCATGGTGTAGTAATCGAGCAGTCGCCTCAGCAAACTGATTGAACACCATCTAATCCTAATTCAGTTATAAATTTAAAAGAATAATTTTTTAAATTTACAATTAAAATTTGGACAAGGCAACACCTTGTAGTAATCGAGCAGTCACACAAGTAAACTGCTCAAAAACCTTCCTATCTCCTATCCAAAATTTTAATGGCAGATTTAGAAAAAATATTTAATTACTTCCATTCATAATCGTAATTTGTAAAATAGTTTTCTTTCTTATCATCATTATTAAATGTAATTTTATATAAATTTTCCTTTATGGTACATTTAAATGTTTTTCCTTTAATTACATTCTTCATGAGATTTAACTTTTATTACTATTTAGAATCTTTTTCATTTTGTACAGCTCGACGGTGTATTACATCATGGAATGCAAACGAACCCGGCTGAGCTAGCAGCTGATACGATTTAGCGGTACACGGTAAAAGAGAAGAACAAGAGGAGATTTGGACGGGTCGAAGAGTCAAATCGACAAGCAGTGAGGTTCGGTTCAATCTTCGCGGCGCAAAGTTTCTCATCGCGAACAAATTCCATTTAAGTGCGTACAGTGAAATATATAAATTCAAAGGTGGTCGCCCATGCACTGAGTTCTATCTCTAGGTAAGGATTCAGCGTGATTAATAGCAGTCACAAAAACTTTAGCAAAAAGGGAAATTTTGCCAAAAGATCGATTCTTATGGGATGTAGCGGTGACTTCTAAAATGTTATTCACTTCGACCGTGGACAACTTCTGCACTTGCTACTCAGCAGTTTAAAGCGTAAGTACATGCTCTTGTGGTATGTTGAGTCTTACAGAGCCATCACAAGACGTATTTAAATGGTTTTCTTGCAGTTTACAAGTGCGTGGTGGGCGTTTTGGGGTGAACATGCCAATATGATAACCTCCGGGCGGCATGCAACTGAACCAGTCGATGAAAAATTTGCCAACGGTAAAAATAATGAACCATGAACCAAAACCGGAATAGAATTCACTGCACGTCGTTGGCATGTAAATCGACGATGCTGTGGCGGCGATTGTGTTATTTGTTGTAAAACAAGTAGTGAGCATTGAACAACCAATGATGCCTGAGTGTGCTTGGTGAAAGCTAGAATTCACTTGAAGCCATAATCATTGACTTGAACTATGAATTGTTATGTCCGCATTTTGAAACCTAATAGGGTTTCTTTCATGTTAGTATAAACTCGAGAAATACTGCGATCGCTCAGTCAAGCTGGTGGTGTAACTCTTTCAAATGGGGAATAAGTAATTAAGTGATTGTCGCAGGATAGAATCTGCGAGAACGTGTGATTTTTGAACATGTCAAATTTTGAATTTTGCTTTCAATGGTGCTCGCATTGCTTCCCACATTCGCAAAACACGAAAAAAGTTGAAGTCGTACGAAAATAATTAAAATTCAAATAAACTTTAAATGTTTTGTTGTAGCGCTCCGATTGAGCAATTCAATTTACATGAAACAAACAAAAGCTGCGGTATCCATAGCAAAAATTGCCCGGAATTGCGAGATCCCACACCGATCAACGGTGCACGGATGCTTAACACATGCATCAGCTGTATCCACTCCAAAAGCTGACAGACGCCTTGCTTGAATGAGCGGAACATCTTGCTTTTCACATCTCACAATCTTTGCTCATATCGTGCGTGATATTATCCGAATGGACGAAAATGTGACGCACAATTTAAAATTGCGCAAGAAATCAGTGAGCCATCATCCTACGGACATTCATCCACCCAGTCGCCGTATATAAGCATTCAACAAGAACTGGTGAGTGATCGCTTTTAAGTCAATTTTGCTGTAGAATATCATTTGGAGAAGTCCTTAGCCGAAGGCGTTCATATTCGAAATTGTCAATCTGGAAGCGAACTGCATTTTATTAATATCGACGTGATTGAATTGCCGCGCTTGGTTAAGGAAATAAATCAGTATCAATGTCCCGTGGGTTTTTCGCGTCCGTTCCCAAACTCACTTCAGTTTCTTGAATTGCGATGAATGGTTCGTATTGTAGTTTCGGCTGAGGATAGGGACTTCTCAAGATCAAGCATGGCACAGCAACGCTATTAGTGAGAAGGGAGTAGTCAACCTAAATTGTATAATCTTGCCAAGTACATGTATTGAAGCGGAGCATTTGCTGGAGATCATCATTATAACTAGCCTTCAATTTTATGATAAAACCATTGTGGTTTTGGTAATGCGTGGTTGCTCAGTCGTCAGATGCCGGAAACGTGTATCTGCGTATATGCGACCCTGCTTGAATAGACTTATTTTCAAATGAAACATAGTTGCGTTAAGACCACAGATTGCAAACATTTACATATATTTCAAATTAGTAAAAGTTAACTCTCAGGCAGTAAATTGCTAATTATACATTCGAATTGTATTTGTGTTTTCTTTTGTCTATCACGGCATGAGAGGACCGAAGGAGATAAATGCTCAATTATATAGGAATCAAAACAAAACCCGCAAAGGTATTACTAAAAATCATCCTACGCCGTGTGGAAATTCTTGCGCAAGCTTCCATAGGCCCTTAAGTTCCTACTCTTCTTATGAAAATCATCATTGCTCGAACCTGTGCTACAATCACTTCTTGACAACGACATTTCATTTGGCAGAACTAGAAGCGAAGTGTAAGGGGTTTCAATAGTTTGTCCACTGCAAAAGGTATGATTGCCAAATGAATTGTCCTCACGTTTTTCTTAAAAATAACTTGGAAGATAGCTAATATTTTTTTCCCTAAAATCTTTAAGTTGTAGCAATATTTTTGTTGCTTTGCACTCCTAAAACAATATCTCAAACATAAATTCGAGTTTTGTTGAGCCTAGCTCGGAATACGGTTAAAATTTTCATTAGGCTGAAGTGCTTGATTGATGTAATTCATTCCTTGAATTCAACGAGAATAAATTTACGAACGTGTTTCTTTTTGGCCAAAAAGCATGCGTAGCATGTCAAAAAGCATACGTAGCATGTCAAAAGGCATACGTCGCATGTATGCATCGTCGGTAACGGTGAAGTCTCCGCCAGTCCGTCGGTTTTTGCTCGACCCAATTTGTTCTTCGAACAAACATTTCAACCCTTAGTAGGTTACCTCGGCCTCAAAACCAGTCGATCGGCACTTGACCCTTTTTAATTCGTGAATGCGAAATATTTTTGCAATGGGTCCTTATGCTAGGGAGAAAGAACCCGCCCAACGACACCGCAACGCTAGCCTGCAAGCGCATCCACGCATCCCCAAACAAGGGCAATCTTGGCGGATCTTTACATCCTCTTCCGCTAAGGCAGCAGACCATCGCTGCAGTTCTTTACGGACATTTTATCAACCTAACTTCCTTACAGCCTTTATAACGCAGCTCATCCACAAATTGCATTGCCGCAATGCAATCCACAGCAGATGGATGAGGGGTTCGTCAACTGCCGTTGCGACAAATACCGTACGGTGGCTGTTCGTAACAAGTGAGCAGTTCTGCTTGGGCGAATCGAGGAGTCTGTTACGGATCGCGCAAGAGCCGCGGTCAGTTAAAAGTTAGAGATCAATTAAAAGTTATAGATTAATTAAAAGTTAGAGATCAATTAAAAGTTAAATTTTTGAAATCCGTTAGCAGAGAAATTTTTCTGATGGCCACATGTAGCGTATGTCCGCAAGAATTGTGCCGGCAACCGAAGACTCGCACGCAAAAAGTGGCATGATACGCTTGAGTAGTACTTAGAACTATCAAGACAAGACCTTTCGCGGATAATTTTGTGCCGACTCGAGTGCATCATCGCCGTAAATGATTATATTGTCGAATTTTCCAACTTTGCAAAGTAAAAGTCAGAAATTTCTTATGATAATCATTATCAGTGGTGTAGCAATCGCTCCAATATATTAGATTCAAGTAATCCATGTGGCGAAGTGCGGAAGTAAACGTACGAAAAGATTTAGGCTCTTTAGTACAGTGATTAAACAGCCATTTGGGCTAAAGCAATCCACCCCTTACATAGAAGCCAAACCCAACGGATAAAGAAAAAAAGACTTAAGTCGACCAACCAGCCGACGGTGATTCATAGAACATAACTTCACTTTGCGGCATTTGAGAAAAGGAACATATTGATTTGAGGAAAACCTCTCCAAAGACTGGAAAAAAAGAGAGAGCCCAGGAGCTCGTAACATATAGACTACAAGGCTTTGGGGCAGTTCAAGCTAAACGGAACTTGCTATGATTGCAACAGTGTGACTTCAAAACTGAAACATTTGCCCACATTACTCCCCCATCATACTACTCATCAAATACATAGTCGAAGAGCCATAGGAGCTGTTAAATTATTTTCGGATATGTCCAGTGAATCAAGCAGAGGGAACATTAAATTGACCCCTTTAACTGAGGAAAAGAGACTTCAAGAAGTGAATGCGTAACGAACCTTCGTTGGTCTCTGTCAGGTGTACGCTTGTTTACTCTTTGTTTAGTTTTAATAGCCTGCTTCTGATCTCATTTGCATATTCACGATACGTGTGCTTGATTTGAGATGCCGCAGTATTCGGGCCGTGATGTTTCCTCAGAAGATTGTTAACGGTATTGCTTGCGTCAGGACTCTTTTGTCCTGGCCTCTCCTTTATCGTTTCCACTTGACTACTACTTTAGTATTTTTCAATAATAAATCACTTAGTTATTTATTAAATGTTACAAAAAATTTGCATATAAAGTGTTCATTGATACTTTCCACTTTCTTCAACCGTTTATGAACCTCGAAACACCTCCATTCCTATCAAACGTTAAATCCTGACTCCATCTTCCAGCATCAAGCGAACAAGCGTCAGCAGTTTCCAAGCAAGTAAACGCTGACTCTTGAGCGTCCATAAGAATGTGGAGATCTCCATTACATGATATCTGATACATTCATAAGATAAGATCCCAATACATTTTGCCGACTCCTGCGCGTCAGCAAAATGATCCGAATCTAACTTACAATGCATGCTGATAAAATGCTTGAACAATATTTTGCTGACTCGTGCACGTCAGCCAAGAAATTTCAAGGTGACAAAATTAATTGTGCATCGAAATTTACAAGATTTTTCGAATTGAATTAAGTACTAGCATTTGCAAATTGACTAAATTGAAATTAAGTTAAAGCCACATTAATTGATTGAATTAATGGAAATTGAAATTTAACCAAAACCAAATTCGCGCTTAAATTCGAAATTTAACCTAAATTAAATTCGCGCTGCTGGCCAAGTGGGCATTAACATCCACCCACCATTGAATGGTCCGTTCAACCTCTTGCAGTGTGTGTGGCAAGCTCATAGAGAGCTGTAAAGTCTGGGCAGTGGAACTTGTCTCGGTCGTTGCGATCGTGGTTGGCAGCTTAAATTTTTGGCCTTGCACCACAGGAAGACGACAATAGTGATGACTGCGATGAAGCTCAGTTATCCCAGTGCATATTGGTGAACATCATGCACATCCAGCTGGTCACTCCAAGAAAGATCCTGCGCCTTGAGTTGGTTTCACTGATCATTGATCTCCAAGGTATGCGTCCGGAAAGGTGTGGACGTAATGTGCTGTTGTGATGAGTCGTTTGATTGAGGATTCATAAATGCGGTGACCTTGGATGGTCACTACATCGGACTTGAGCGTACAATCGGGAGCCAGCTGAAGAATTCCGGAGCCCTGCAGTGTCAGGGTGTGATGTGTTACTACTGCACACAAGGCATAGATCCACTCATTGGATTGTGCAATATTCGTCCACGAGAAGGATGTAGGCAGCTCAACCAGGTGACTGTTGGTCGCCGTCGGTATTCCCTTTAGCAGCGTTACCTCGCAAGTGCTCACATTGGCGTCCTTGTGATACAACGGATGAGACTGTCGGCATAGGTGGATGTTTGGCTCCATCCATTTACAGGCAGCCTAGCTAATCTCATTGAGCGGATAGTATACGTCGCGATGTGGGCTGATGATCAGATAAGGAGCGGCAGACTGTAGATGGTTACGTTTCGGCGTTGGTACTGGTAGGATTCGATATAGCTCGAAAGTTGATACATCGATGAGTGGCATCCTGAGCTCGAAAAGGAGGAAGTCCACATTTGCCTTGGTTTTGATAGATGTCAACCCAAATAATTTTAGAAAGTCTTCTTGGCCAACAGCAAGACGCTGATTCTCCGGCAGGTGATCCTTGATGTCTATCATTACTGCATTAAGCTGATATGGAGACAACAGCAGAGGGTTGAAGTTCCCATGCTGTGTGTCCGTGATCACGTCCAAGATGCTGGATTGAATACGTTACAGATTGAGAGTCGCCAAGGTCATCTGTAAAGATAGCATTGAAATTAAGTTTGGGACTCGAGCTGTGATGCCTTCGAGTTGTGGACCCTTGATCTCATTGGAGAGTTTTGCCAGTTCGTGCTCTATAGAGGCGAAACGTTTTTGAGCCATCTGTTCCGTTTTGCCGAGGAGGTTTAATGTCGAGTCAATGATTGATTTTTGATTTTTGAGTAGGGAGTGCAGCTTGTCCTGATCTTCCTGCATCGTCTTCATGATCTAAACCATTTGGTTAGCGTACTCCTCACCCAGAACTCCGAACAACAACTTGGCTAGCCTGCCCACTGCGTTTATTGCTCCTTGCTTGACCTGATCCTCAGCACCTTTTTTGCGCTGGAACCAGTTTTATTTGGTATTCCAAATAAAACTGGTTGGTTAAGTGGCGGAACTGCTTATACAGATGTAAGCAGTCGGTGTGCCGAGGATCATGATCAAATAATTGTTGCAGCCAGATCGTGCCGTACTGCAGCGTACCAAGCTCCGTCTAGTAGGCCTCTAGGTCATAGTAGACCAAGAGTTTCCACTCGCTTGTAGACAGGAAGGCATTTCCCAATGATTGAAAATGCAGTCCTGGATGTGTTCCAGTTGATAACACCTTGCTGTGATTGGCCACTGTTAGAGGGATCAGTAGGCAGACCAGCAGGAGCGATAGGAGAGACGTCCTTCTGCTCCTGTAGCGAAGCCCTTGTGATAATTGCTGGGTGTATCTGCCTGATGCTGTGGCTTGGGTTGGATTTGGCTATTCGCCTCGGTACCAGCTGCTTCTGGTGTCGTGTTCTTCATCACTGGTAGCTGTCCTCACGTCTGCGACTCTGACGAAGCCGCCAGCCCCTTGATGTGTTTCTATGCTTCGTCCCAGGGGCCATTGCATTGTTGGTAGGTTGTCATCCTTGATGATGACGATGGTTCCCCGGGTAGCATTTGGTTGACCTTATCGCCATTTAACGCAATGTTGCAGTTGGTTCAAATATTCGCGGGACCATCATCGCCAAAACTTGTCCTTCAAATGATTTATCCGCTTCCATCGGGCATGAAGTCCGTCAGTGACAGGCTCCCTCCGAGCATCTACCATGGCTGTGAGGGGTTCACCGGTGAGGAAATGTCCTGGAGTCAATGCTGCCAGATAATTGGGATCGTTGGACATCGCAGTTAGAGGCCTGGAGCTGAGGATGGCCCCCACCTGGACCTCCAAGGTGTGCAGTTCCTCGTACGTGAGTGTGACTGATGAAGCTCCTCGATGAAGCAAATTCTTGGCTAATTTGATGGCCGCCTCCCACAATCCACCAAAGTGAGGGGTACGAGGCGGGATGAAATGAAATTGTATTCTCCAAGTGTTGCAAGAGTCGGTCACCTTGTGTTGACCCCCGGCTGAGTAAAGTGAGGAAAACAGCTAATCTAGCTGATTTTGCGCACCTACAAAATTGGTCGCATTGTCGCAATAGATGTCCTTGCAGAGACCTCGCCTCCCGATGAAACGCTTCAGAGCACCGATGAAAACTTCTGTGCTGAGATCGCTCACCAATTCCAGATGGACGGCCTTGGTAGCGAAGCACCAGAATATAGCGATGTCTCCCTTCTGAGGCCACACACCTCTGCCTTGGTAGTGTATCAGCAGCGGATGAACGGGCGAGCCGCTTGCACGTGAGCACCTGGTAGATTCCCCATAATCTGATTGAACAGTTGTGGCCTTGCCTTGATACATTGCATGCATTGTCGAACAAGCACTCGTGCTAGCTGCTTCCCCTTGATGGGCCAGAAATATTGTCTCGTGCTAACTAACAGCGCCTGAGCCCCGAGATGGCAATTATTGCGATGAATATCCGTCATCAGTAATCTTGTAAGTGGGTTCACGAACGGCAGCAACATATGATGCTTGGCCTTGAAGGCGAGTTGTCAAGCCTCCCGCCAACGCGTAGGACTCCGCCCGAATCCAGGAAAGGAATCAGACCCGGTAGGGGGCTGCTCTTGTTGCCCTGCCTCTGTAGTTGGATGTTTCGCAGCTCCTCACGAAAATCATGTTGCTGAATACATTTCACGATCACTCTGGTTACTTTGGAGAGTTCGTGACTCATAACTGCACGGCTGTGGACCTGAGGAGACTGGAAGCTTGTCCTGCAATGCTCCACAAAACGCACCATATAACTGACCACCCGTTGAAGCCTTCCAAATGAGTTGCCGTGTTGAACCTGGTACACAAAATGGTTGCTTGCACTAGCTGTTGTTATGATCGCAACCCTGATCTACTTCCGCTCGACTTCACAGGCTTCGGTACCCTTGTAAGAAGGCGGCCAGTCCGCCTCAGGTCCGGTCAAGAATGAGGGCCCCCGTGACCAGAGCTTGCAGTCTTTCAGCTCAGCTGGCGCCAGGCCACGGGACAGGATGTCCGCAGGGATGTCGTGGGAAGCCACATGTCACCACTGAGTTGTTCTCGACAACGATTGAATGGCCAAAACACGCTTGACCACAAAAGTACTGTGGGGTGAAGCGGTTGAGCTGACCCACGCCAATGTGACCTCTAAATCCGACCAGAAAAACATCCGGCAGACTGAGCGCCCTCTTGACTCGATTCGTAAATTCTGCTCCCAGCTTAGCGGCATACAACTCTAAACGCGGCACTGTCAACACCTTGATGGGGGCCACCCTGGACTTGGCACAGAGCGGCTGAACGTTGACTTGACTGGTCGGAGATGTTAAGCAGACATAGATCACAGCACCATACACCTTCTCCAAGGTGACGCAGAAAGTATGTACCTGCAACTGGACTGGTTTCTCACAGGCGATAACGTATCGAGGAAAACGAACCCTTCGCAATGATGGTAGCTCACCACGAAAATGGGCCCATTGTGTGTGTATGTCGAGTGGCAAAGCCGCATCCCAGTCCCATAACGCCTGCAGGAACAATTTGGTGGTCACGATAACTGGGGCCAGGATGCCCAATGGGTCAAACATTCGGGCGATGTCTGATGCGATCGTCCGTTTCGTGAATTTGACCTCAGTGAGGTCCAAGTTAATGCCGATCTGTATGTCATCCGTTTTCGGGAGCCAAATTACTCCCAAAGTCTTGATGTAGTCTTCTGAAAGGCTGCTGAAATCCAACTGGACCTCCTGGTCTTCGACGCTGATTTGCTGCAGAAGATGTGGATGATTGGCACACCGTTTGTGCAAATGCATCCCTGCACTGGTAATAATCTGACGCAATTCCTCCTGTATTTGAATTGCTTCCGTCAAGTTGTCCGTCCCTGTCATGACGTCGTCTATGTAACAATCATGCTGTAGTGCGCTGCTGCCCAAGAGTGCTCGATCTTGTTTATCCTGTGCGAGAACCTGGAGGCATTTCGTTGCCAAGTACGGGGCACATGTTGTGCCGTACGGGACGGTCTTGAGTTGATAATATCGCAAAGACAGGGCTAGACTTGTTCTACAAATCACCAGTTGAAATATGCAATCGTCGTGCTGAAGCAGTGGTGTGGCAGAAAATAATGTGCTTCCTTACTCGCTGACAATGTAATCTGCTTCATATGTCCCAGTCGTTCGTACTCGTCCATGAACTGGAAATACTGCCATCTTAGATCGGGATTCTTCTCCAATCTGCGCTTGATCGCCATGAATCTTCGAATGATAATGTCCTGTGAGTCGCCCAGCCTTTAGGGATCTTCCTTGAAAGGAAGCCGCATCAAGAACAGGAATTGTGCTTCGCAGGCTCTTTCAGCCGCTGTGAAATTGTGCTATGGGTCCGGTACTTCCTCAACCACACAGAAGCGCTTGATAGCCTGAGTCAGCTGAGTCTCTTCGGTGAGAACTCCACATATTATTGGAAGCGTTTGAGGTGTAACTACCCTTCCGGCGATAATCCAACCGAGGAGCGTGTTCTGGAGGACAGGGAGCTCAGGGCCCAACTTGATCTGCCCGACGGCAAAGACTTCGTAGAAATGCTCCGCACTCAGCAGCATGTCGATTCGCTCCATTTGGTGGAACTCAGGATCCGCCAGCTTTATGTTTCTAGGAATCCGAAATTCCGATGTGTCGAGATTCTGAGAAGGTTAAGGAGATATGATTTGATTCGGGGCGTAGGCCTCCAACTGTGCGGCATATCCAGAGACTCTGGATTTTAGGCCGAGACCCACCTTACCATGCGCCTTCGCGATGCTCTCGCCCACCCTCTCAATCAGTGCAAGTTGCGGTGAAGACGCTAGACCTAGTTTCTTTGTAATCCACTCGGTTACTAAGTTGATTTGCGGGCCAGGGTCCAACACTGCTCGGCAATCGGTCACTCTTCCATTGTTGGCAACCACCTTAATGATGGCTGTGCTCAGCAGAATATTTTTATTGGATCCAGGTTGTATGAGAGTCGTCAGAGGTGGCGGTTGAACATCTAGTTTCCTGACTATGGAGCCAGGCGTTGTTGTCCTGGTTTGCTTGAAATTTCTGTCTCCCGTCATATGCAACAGAGTATTTTGTTTCTTGGCGCACTCCTTGCAGCTTCTTGCTGCGCAGACGAAAGCCTGATGACTTTTTTGTAAGCAATTTATACACAGCCCCCTTGAGCGTACAAAGCTCAGCCTCTTCGCAGCGTTGTCCTGGAGAACGGCAGCCTTTGTAACCTTCTTGTGTTTCGGTCTGGGTCCTTAGTTGTACCACTAAGCGCTTCGAGTGCCTGGAATCGCACTTGTAGGAAACCCAGTAAGCCCTTCAAAGGTGGTAGCCCACACGGGTTAGCCAAAGATTGCTGATAGAGGGCATGCGTTGTCCAATCCAATTTTCACAGCAAAACGTGTAGTAGTAATGGACCCCAATCCCTTGTGGATATTTGCAGGTTTTCCAGGCCTCTGAGACACTCTTGTGTGGTGTCATGCAGCGACCTTATGGCTACCACTGACGGTTTTTCACTGGCCTGAGGTGGCTGCCCCATCAATTTGTCGATGAGGACCGACATCAAGAGTCGTTGATTATCAAATCTCTCACTAAGTGTCTTCCAGGCAGCTAGATAATTGTCGTTCAACAACGCAAAGTTTCTGATAAAGGACCCAGCCTCTCCTGTGAGGTTAACCTTCAGATACCAAAGCTTTTGGCACGCGGACATCGGCGTGCAATGCAAGTCTGCGTGTCTTCCTCCAACCGAATGTGCTCCTCCAAATTGAAGCCCTGCACTTCAGGGTCCTTACAGGATTCATAGAATTGCTGATGAAGTTCATCCAACTGTTACCAGCCCCGCCGCACCACCTCTGCTCTAGCCTTACACCAAGTCCTTGTTTTCTCTGGTGGTTCTGGGCAAGCCATCGTCCTTCTCAGCAAATTCGACGAGGCCTGAGGCCTGCTTGTAAAAACAGCATTTTCCTGCGCCGAGACAAGCGCGGCTGAAGGCCTTTCGTCGCTCCCGTGTGAAGATCATTTTTTGAGTAAGTGTTTCTGGAAGGTGACGTAATTAATTCTGGTTGTTTCATAAGTTTCACTTGCATCTCGGGTAAGGATCGAACTGCGGTGTCCTTGTGCTCGAATTCCTCCCAGGTAGTTTCTAAACGCCGAAGCCGCTCTTCATAATAAGCGATATCTTGTTTGCGGCTGGCCGAATCCTTGTTGTAATTCGATATTACACTTTCTACGGCCCTGGCCAATGTTCTTAACTCCTAGAACACGCGCTCTGATTTGACCACTTCATGCCCGAAAATCACTTTCACCAGGCACAACACCAACACAACACTTAAACCACTGGTATTCCAAATAAAACGAGATAGTGTGCTCGTATCTCGCCGGGACCTCCAAAATGTTTGCGTCAGGACTCTTTTATCCTGGCCTCTCCTTTATCGTTTCCAATTGAGTACTACTTTAGTATTTTTCAATAATAAATCACTTGGCTATTTATTAAGTATTACAAAAAATTTGCATATAAAGTGCTTTCCACTTTCTTCAACCGTTTAAGAACCTCGAAACACTTCCGTTCCTATCAAATGTTAAATCTGACTCCACCTTCCAGCATCAAGCGAACAAGCGCCAGCAGTCTCCACGCCAGAAAACGCTGACTTGCCTGAAAACCGCGGACGCACGCGTCCGATGCGGGAAAGAATGTGGAGATCCACATTACATGATATCTGATATATTCATAAGATAAGATCCCAATGTATTTTGCCGCCCCCTGCGCGTCAGCAAAATGATCCGAATGTAACTTACAATGCATGCTGATAAAATGCTTGAATAATATTTTGCTGATTCGTGCGCGTCAGACAAGAAATTCCAACTTAGCATACAGTGGCTTCCAAAAGTTTTAGAGCCACATAAGGTGACAAAATTAATTGTGCATCGAAATTTACAAGGTTGTTTGAATTGAATTAACTACTAACCTTTGCAAATTGACTAAATTGAAATTAAGTTAAAGCCACATTAATTAATTGAATTAACGGAAATTGAAATTTAACCTAAACCAAATTCGCACTTGAATTCGAAATTTAACCTAAATTAAATTCGCGCTGCTGGCCAATTGGGCACTAACAGGTATCTAACAAATAATTTAATTTCAACGAGACTACTTTGACGGAAAAGATGAATGATCGAACGTTGAAATGAGAAAAGATTGCAAGATTATCGGTGGTGTGAGTGAAGTGAAAATCAACGATAATCGCGAAATTAAATCAACGTTGATAATAATTCCTTGGAATGAATTAGGGCTAAATGGATCTTACGTGGACGACGAACAAGTACAGAAATGGGGCGAAGTGATTCGAACTTCGAGTAGAAAATTTGCCTTCATAGGTGCCACATGTAATTACCAGTATTTAGATTTTCAACTTTTTGGTGATCACTTTCACGATGGGTTTTCGTGGAAACGAAGTTGACGAGTGTGGCGCTGTTAGATTAGGCTTAGGAGAGGAAATTATTTTATTTTAAAAAAAAGTTTTAAAAACAACCTAAGTAAATTTTATTATCACTGTTCGCTTAGTTTTCCCGTTAAGTCATTCCTTTTTGTTATTTGCGAATGTAAAAAGCATATAGTCAGAACCGTTGAATAAAGTTTGGGAAGCGTGAAAATCAAGAATCTTAAAACATCCTAATTTCCGTAAACTAATTGAGTCAGGTCCAATGTTTAGCGTTAATCAATTTCATCAAAATAAGTCGTCACCCACACCATCTACAAGCGCTCGTCTAGGATGTTGGGTAAGTACCCTTTCTTTTACTTGCTTATCCTCATATTATAAATTATATATGTTTTCTTATTCGCAAATATATTTTTCTACGATATCTATGAACAACGAGTGGTTAACATTGAGAATAAAAAATTATGTACAAACAAAATCATTTCAAACGGTCTCAAAAGGAAAATTTAAAAAAAATTGAATGAAGATGCAAACATGTATCACAAGGAATGTTGTTGTTTTTAGTAGCGAATTGCCCAAAATTATAGTTCGCCCAAAATCCCTACATCATTTCCGTGCGCATACGAATTACGTTTCTTTATTTTTTTCTGATTATAATTTTTACCCATACATCTTACTATTCATGTAAAGTTTTATTCTTTTGTTTTGAGTTCATTTTCTTTGAGCTAATAATTAGTTATGTAATGATATAAAGCATGTTATTTCTCATTTATGTTACGTTAGTTATCGTTCAAATACAATGAATTATTAAAATTAAAACACTGTCTTGCCCTTTGCTCTTGTGAATTTATCGGGTATAGGACCCGTCACGTTGGCTGGCCCCTCCACTTAATGAGCTAGCCATAGGGTCACCTCATCCCTTTTTAAGACGTTTCAGGTGCTCTCGCAGGGTAGGGTGGCCTTCCGCTTGGATTTCCTATTTATATTAAAGTGTTATGTGATTCCATCATATAAGACTTTAACATAAATTTGAAACGATCATATTTTCCATTTAAGGGAAAAATTCATGCGAACTATGTTTTTATAAGTTTTTAATTTAAATGGAAGATACGGCCATGTCTACATTGGATCTTGATCTGGATGGGGGAGTGCGAGGGGGCACCGCTTCAACCTGGATGCCCTACTCTTATTTGGGGCCATAAGTATCGTCGGTAAAGACGAGCTTCTCCCAAGTACCGTCTGTTTTCGAAAGGCCCCCCTAGTAGGTTACCTCGGTAACCCTTAGTAGGTTACCATGAAAATATTTTTTGTACTGGGTCCTTGTGCTGGGGAAAAGAACCCGCCCCGCGACACTGCAATGCTAGCCTGCCAGCGCATCCACGCGTCCTCAGACAAGGCCAATCTCGGCGAACCCCACCATCCTCTCTCGCCAAGGCAGTACACTATCGCTGCAGTCTTTCACCGACATTTTGTCTACCCTCACTTCACTACAATGGGTGCGTAAAAATACAACATACTACGCGCGAATGGAAGAACAAAGATACGAGGGGCGTTTGAAAGGCCAAAGTCCAAGAGATGGTGTGCGAAGTCCAAGAGATGGTACAATCGGTGCGTATCGAGGTCATGTTTAGTTAGTAGCATCTATTGAATGAACGCACACCAAGTTTCAGCTACATTGGTCTATTTATTTGTGTTTGGGATTCATGTGAAACAAGAAAGTCGAGTGCATGCACCAACACACCAACTCGTTTCACATCCCCCTATTCCCCAGACTTGGCTCCTTCGGTCTACTAATCTTATTTTGCGACCACAACTTCTGAAGTGGGTGCTGGTGCGTGCACTTGACTTCCGTGATTCACACGAATGCCAAACACAAAGAAATAGACCAATATGCCTGAAACTTGGTGTGTGTTCATTCAAGAGATGCTACAAACTAAAAATGACCTCGATATGCGCCGGTGATGCCATCTCTCGGACTTTGCTCGGACTTTTCAAAGCTCCTGGTATTAGAAGATCTTGTAGAATGCGTAATGTGCCTCACTGGAATCTGGTTGAATGAGCGAGTATCAAGCAAACTACGGCAAAACCTGTAAAGGAAATATTCATCAAGGCAGACTCGACACTTTTCCAGCGAAGGGATATTGAGGATAGATAAACATGATTCATAATAAATATAGGGAATCCGAATTTCAAAAAGATGACCCGGATAAACTTTTTCTGTACAGCTTCTAGAATGAACTTCAAACACTTTGAATATGGCGACCAAACTGGCAAACAGTACTCGAGAACGGGGCGAACAAAACTAGAATATCATTTAACACAGGATAAAGGATCGGAAAAAATATGGGAATATCTTAAGATCATGCTAGAAATGCGGCAGGCTTTAGAAGTTATTTCAGAAATATGAACACTAAGCTTCAACTCAGAGTCAAAAGTAACACCTAAGTCCCGGAAATGTGTCACTGTTCAACAATCAAACAGAGATTATAACAGTAATCAATATCCATTCGCCCGGCCATTCCTCCAGTTAGCATTAAAAAATAATCAACACACTTTCAGCAGTATTAATGACCGCAAATTTGCCTAACTGAACTTGTCAGCCAGAAAATGTTGACACTCTGAATGTACTCGTATATTGACTTCGTTTATTACCATAAGAAAATGATTTTATTGAAAGCAATTTATTCATATTTTTAATGGACATTGACTTCAAGAAATTTATTATTGTACTGTAAGCATTTTATTCATGTTTTGAATGGACATTGACATCAGGAAAATTATTATCGTATAATATGCATTTTTACTCATCAAAACATTTTGTATTTAAGTTCGATGATTCATAAAAATAAATACTTTCTATACGAGTTTTGTACACGCAATAAATCCGTTTCCGAGGGAAAACACACAGTCAATAATTCACAACTTTATTTTCAAAATAAGACGGCTACAACAATAATAATTCAAACAAAAAACTGGAGGTCCACTCACGCACGTTGTCTCGGTGAAATCTTCAAAATCCACCAGTCCCTTGTTGTGAGATGCAAACGTTCCAGTTCGGCGTCGTCTCTCATCACACACATACAAAGTCAAGTTGGCTTCGTGTCACCCAGAGAAGTTGGCTCCGTATTACAGATGAATGTCGTCAGGGGGCATTGATACGATGTGTCGACATGGGATGCGGTTACACAACATCCATGGGTCGTTCATCGTTCGAATCTCGAGTATCCTGCCCGGCTGAGCCGCCACGGTTCAGTATCTACCTCAAATAGCCTGCAAAGTTTTTTCACAGGCCGTTTTCACTGGTGTTTGATTAGATGACCCTCGGCTGTTCACTGATCGCTATTGTATTCGACGGTTGCAACTCGCACCAGGCTGTCACTGCCCGGGTGGACAACGATGACGCATCCAATACTCCAGCGGTTAGAAGGTAGCAACTCGTTCTTGATGGCCTCGATGTCGTTTGTCTGGAGATTCGGTTTTGGACGTGCCCATTAACTTCTCGTGTGTAGAGTCGTCAGGTAGTCATCTTGCCATCGTTGCCAAAATTGTTGAAAAGTCTTTTGGAGGAATTGCCAGTGTTTGAGTCGATTCTCGGGAACTTTGGAAAGTGGATGTTGTGGTCGGGCCGTCAGTGGGTGCCCAACCAGCGCCAAGTGGTTGTCTTCCGGATCATTGTGTAGTGCGGGGAGTGACCGCGAATTCAGGCAGGCCTCAATGCATACAAGCAGGTATTGAGAGCGTGAAATTGCATAATCTGTTTACCCATTATGCGCAGGAGTTGCTTCTTCATAGACCGGACTGATGCTTCCCACAGTCCACCATGGTGGGGTGCATACGATGAGTTAAAATACCAAGGGAAGCTAGCATTGGAGATGTGCTGCCTGACACAATTGTTGTTTCATTGACGTAGATCTTCTCACATACTTCGGTCAGCACCAATGAACTGGGTGCCACTGTCACTATATAAAATCGCGCAGTAGCCTCGCCTACCGACGAATCGGTCGAATACGTCCAGGAAGCCCTGTGTGGAGTGGTCTTCCGCAAACTCGATGTGTACTGCCCAGATATAGATGCATTCAAAAGTAGCAGCATGCGTTCTGACATTTGTCTTCGCTCGTTTGTCTCCTAAGGGAATGGTGAATGGGCCGCAGTAATCGACCCCCGTGTTAGTAAATGGAGGTACAGCCATTAACCGTGAGCGTATCGCATTACAACTAACCCAAATGCACCGTCTGAATTGTCTCCAGCTGAGGTTAAAATCCGCGGAAAAATGCGATGAATGAACGGTTTAGCAAAAAGCACAGAACCAAAGGAAGATATTCAACAGTCATTTTGAACGGGTGTCCCTCAGAATCCACTCCAAAATTAGACGTGTTATGTACAGGGTTATAATAAATAATGGAACTCGAAACATCCGATCACATGCGAATCAATTATTACACCCATCACGTCTATCACCAGTACAGAATGCAATTCTACTTTATGTTCTACTAGATGATTTTAGAATTCAGCGATCACCATCATCACCTCAACAACAAGCTCAATTATCATCATCTCAACAGCAAGATCAAACACCATCATTATCATTGCAGGAAACACAACAATATCCAGCAACACAACGTCCTACTCGAACTCGAGGCGCCCATCGATACCTGGATTCATTTCTTCTTTATTAGGCGAAGATATTGCAGCCCTGAGCAAAAGTTACTAACTTCATGTTGGTTACTCTATGACAGCAGGGAACAGGAAGCCAATTTTTTTTCTCTCTCTCTCTCTCTCTCTCTCTCTCTCTCTCTCTCTCTCTCTCTCTCTCTCTCTCTCTCTCTCTCTCTCTCTCTACGCCACACTGTTTCCAGGTAGACTGATTACACGAGCTCCTAATCATTGTGTTTAGCCATTGATTAATAATATACATTAGTTCAGTTAGTAAAACAACAATTGTGTTTAACTCTACAACCACAACAGTATTACACATACTTTGCTAAGTAAATAAATGGAGACATCTTTTTACGGTAAAACACTGAAAGTTTTATTGAAAAATATCACATAGATTGAAAATTAAAAAAAAAACCCACGATAAGCCGCTATTTAGCGGGAAAATGCCCGACTAGATAGTGTTAATATAGATAAATTGTTGTTTTCATTATTGCTACATTTAGTGTTGTTGTTTATTTGTGTTAAAAATTTGGGATAGGTTAGGTATATGTTATATTTATTTTATTAGGTTTAGAGATAAGGTTAAACGCGTAGGTTAGGAGTATTGTGATAGAATTTTGTAGTGCAAGTTAAAGTTTTTTTGATTAAATTTTTATTAGAATTAGGCTATAATATATTAGGTGTAGGATCAAAGTTCACTATTGTGTTAAAATTATAAATAATTTTAGAATTGTGTTAGTTGGTTTTTTTCTCCTTTTTCCAATCAAATCATTAAAATATGTAATAATATTAATTAATTTGAATTTGCTATAGTTTTTTTAATGAAATGTATTTAACTAATAACGTATAAATTTAGAGAGCTATTTAGGCCACTAAATTTTTTTGTATTGTTTGGAATTTGCTTTATATTCTTTTAAAATTTATAACGGTTAGTGTTGAGTAAAGCGTTTTTGACTTTAGACAAATTTTTGGACATCTTTTCATTCCATTAGTTGAATGGGATGGAAAGATTTGCACTCGAACACCGTTATAAGTAGTTAAATTTCGTTATCAAAACTCCTGCTCATGAAAAATTTGGTTTACGGTTTCAAAATTTGGTCTCCCGCATGCATCACTTAAAACGTAGCTATAATCCAAATTTAAATTAAGCTTTGATTTTTGTAAATTCGACCTCCAAAGGCTTAACAAATTACTCATTAATCATAGAATTTTAATGTGTTTTTCTTTCGTTAATAATTTATTTAACACTACTGTAAATGGAAATGTACTGAAGGAACTGGATAACCAGCATATTTTCCATCGAAGCAAATATATGAACCCAGAAATGGTAAAATCATGTCACCTGTCCAACGTTCCGATTTCAAATTTTTTTCTATCACAGACTTTAGCCCCCTAAACAAAAAGTGGACATTATTTACAACAAGCTAACATAGAACACACGTGCATAGATTTCCAGAACAGTATTATCCTTAATCGGGAAAATAGCGCATATGAGAATTTATGAGACGTTTAGGTATAGTGTCTATTTATCTGTGAGAAATTTATTCATCCTCGATGTGCCGGTCCTGAGAAAGTTTTGAAAACCATTCGATGTAAATATTTACCACAAAAGATGGCATACTTATATCTTTGAGATATTAAAAGACAATTGATTGCATTTTTAAATTTTTTCTCTCTTTTAATTCTGCACTAGTAAACACTAGCCTTAACATCCATTAGAATAACCCTAAGGTAGTGTTCCTATTCACACAGAATATCAACGATACCATTGGTAATAATGATAATGATGATGATGGCGATGAAGAACTATGCCAGCTTGCATTTTCCAATTATGGTGAAATTTCAACGAGAACGATTGTAGACGAAAAATGTCGCCGCTATGTCTTCCATGACTCGCCTAAGCAACCTATTCTGAGTTCCAATTTTTTGCTCCTCAGCTATCTTCAAGAAAGCTGCTGGATACCATCTTTTTCACTAATTCTATTATACAGAACATTACACGAAGAATGGAACAAAGTTGACTTGAACAGGCGAGCGAAGTCAACTACCGCGGGATATATGGGATGTATTATATCGTCATCAGGTGGAAGTGAATTTCTTTCCAGCCTGACGGAAAAATTCAGCGTCTTGAACAACGTAGCCATCAATATCGCAAACTTGATCAGCATCGTTGTCGCCGATACGACTGATAGATGCTTCTATATTATTCTTTTTTTTTGTGGAGTATCAACACAGGTTGGCAAAGCAAGGCCTGGATTCGAGTACTAATTATAAATGGATGACAAGAATATGTGCATTTGTAATTTTGATTAGAAATATAATTGTTTCCCTGAACTGATAGCATTCTCACAGGGATGTTTCGCAGAACTGAAATCACCTTGGGAATAAGTGAAGCAGCACAGACTATCTTTATTCAATTTATGATGGAATATATTTATGAGAAATTTATTCAATGGATTATAATTCTGGTTTAATTTTAATTTTCAAAGCAACTTTCAAGGGAGAAAAGGTTATCAGTTTCACCCCTATAAATTTTTTTGCTTTTCAGAGCTTTGTACTTACTTACAAAACCCTATTCAAATCGTGACTTTTCTATCCGTCTGTCTGTAGCATTGAGTAATTAAATAATACTGGAGTGGACAATCACGGCACAATGTGGTCGCAACAACCCCTGCGACCACTTTTCCTACTGCTACGCTCTTCTTTACAAAGCTAGAGAGAGCCAAATTTCACAAGCAAACATGGCTGCTGCTCAATGTAAACAAATTTTCATGCTATTCTAAAAATTTGTTTTCTATTTGAAAAACCTTCACCATTATGAGGAAAACATGCAAAAGATTAACATATACTTAACTTATCTGTGAAAGGAAGTATCTACAGATCCTTTTCGACTATAATTTTTATACGAAGGCACTACAGATTTCACTTTGAAATAGTAAAGTAATTTCACAGTGTCACACGTTAAAGTTACTTGAATCACAAACTACAATCGAATCTTTCAGCCCTAGGAACGAATATAGATCGCGAACACTTTCCACAGTTTTAATATCGGATAAAATGCGCGACGAAACTTACAAATTGGCTAATTTGGCGCCCAATTTGCATCAGTCAACTTGACAGACAGTACGCATCTAGTCAGCTTTTGGAACAAGAAGCTAACCAGCAAGAGGCAGACGGGGAGAAAATGACAGTCAGATCGCTTGGAAGAGAGCAGAAACCGGTCGCATGCTCTCTCATGCATTTTATATGAGCTTAGTCCATCCAGTTCTTATTCATCTGAGGTCTGTAGGGGCTCGTTCGTCCATCTTCCACAGCACGTTTTCTGGGAAACACCAAACATGGCTCGAAGCTCAAAAACTATTTCAACATATAAGAAGAACAGCGACGAGAATTTCGTCCGTATCTGCTTTGATGTAAGTCGTGCAAACTAGTTCATTTAATGCGACATTCTATTTTCTCCCGTTTCATCCACGACCAGAACGAATGGCAGCTATCCGTGTCTGGCGCAACTAAAAATTATCTGGTCTTGGTTCTGACACGCTTGATACCAAGTAGGATATCCAAGTTTTTGTATCATTACCATCACCTGAAGTGGGCACGTGCCGATCAGCTTAAAAAAAAAATTTAGTTCCAACTTCCGTTTAAAAGTGCATCAGGATTATGTTTTAATCAAGGCAGTTCACCCCGCGAACAGCTCGATAAATCAGTAATGCACCCACTACTTTTATCTGCAATACGTATGCTGTTTTGGCGGCAATATTATGCCACAAACTTGGCGCATAATATTGTGTGGCAATACCCAGCAGATATCGGTTACCCCTAGACCATTTCGATATCTGCTACTACTCACCGCCTGATGTTTTCAGTGTGCACACTGTGTGGAGTAAAGCTCTGCCACTGAACGAGAACTTGACGCTGGTAGTGAAATTTTGGATTTTTGAGACTTATTCCTACGTCGCGTCCGGCCTGTCAGGTTTTTCCGCGAGGTATTTCAATTGGTGCTCAACATTAGTGCAGCGGTCAGTGGGATTATTGCTAAATGTTGTTATCGCTGCGACATCTAGTAAATGTGAAAACTTAATTAATCTAATAAGTACCCATCGGAAAGCAGTCCCACCTGCAAATCAACAAACAACCTGGAAACTTATATATCCGACTCTATACTGTCTTGACGCTGAAAAACTGAAAAGCATTGTTTGAATTTTTTTTATAACAACCGGTTTCGAAAAGCTCGGGATTTAATTCACAAGTGGATTACGTCTTTCCGTACTCACCTTCCTCCGCTTGCTGGTAGATATTGATGACAAAAAAAGTAGCGGGAAGCCGTCGCAGCAGCCATCACAGATTCGCCACCGCGCACACATTTTATCACTGAAAGATCATAAATTCTCATGTGAGAGCCACCAGTTGGAGTCCACAGATGCGACTTAAAGGCGAGGGAGAGCCAATACGCGCAAATTTGCCCGTAACGCAAGGCTAACATTAAGCAGAAACGTTTGAAAGCTGACGCGAAACGTAATCAAGAGGATTCCTACTAAGATTTGCCGGCCGTTGGTTTTAGGGCGAGCAAAAACAAATCATTATAGTGGGTATTCAGTGAAAAACGGAAAAAGGTGTGAATCAAGTGAACTTAATTTACAGAGTTGATGCTGATCCACAACAACGTGTTAATAATGATCATCATGACACACAATAATTAAAAATATGAAATTGGTGATTAGGTTCATAGAACCGATTGCCATCGAATTGCTGTTTTAAGGCCACATCTTGACAAGTTGGGTAGTGGTGAATGATTTAATTCAAGAAAAACTTTCATGACATGCACAAAAAATATATTTATTCTACGTCTAGCACTCGTTGCGTGTAGACGTGTTTTTAATCGCTCCTGTCATTAATTTTAAAAATTAATTAATTTTTCACAAAAGTCAGTTTCAAATAATTGAATTAATTTTTTACGAGTCAGTCAAAAGCAAGTTTTGAATTTATTGGGGAAGAATTAATCGTCGAAGGCATCGACCAACCAAACCAATAAATCAAGAAAAGGCAACAAACCAAAGACAACTCGGGACTGCTGTATGGAGGAGCCCGACGGCTTCCCTCCGTTGGGGGGCCCCGGGGAGAGTGACGGTGTGAAATTGGCAAGTGTCAACAAGCGGAGACACACGAGCACCCAGGATACCGCAGATGCCGGTCACAAAACACAAGTGCTCGAGGATAGACAGGAAGTGTGCCGCCTTCGAAGTGAAATCGAAGAGCTAAAGGCAAGAATTCAAACGTACGAAGAAATGTTCAAGACGGCAAAAAAAGTTCAAGAGAGTGGTCCGATACGAAAAATCGAAAAACAGAAGAAAGCTGCAACTCCAATAATAACTGAAGAGGTATTAAGTGCTGGTGGCACCAACGAAAGCCAGAACTACTTTGCGGCGCTGGATGGACTCCAACAGGACATGGAGGTAGACGAAGGTAATAAAGACGATAATTTTATCTTATATTTAAAAAATGAAAATAATGAAAGTAGAAATAAGGAGAAGAAACCAGCCCGTAGTTCTGCTGGTCCTCCTCAAAAAGTAGCGAAGAATACCGAGAAAGTTCCGCCAATTAATGTCTTCGGTCAAAGCGGAAAAGACATGGTTCGGCTGTTGGCAGCCGAAAACAAGTTGACAAATTTCGAAATCAAACGAATAAATTCTGAGAAGCTGTCAATTAGAACGAAATCACTGGTTGATTTCAAATCAGCGAAAGATGCTTTGAATTCTGGGGAGGTTCCGCACTTCACCTATACCCCCAAAAGCGAGAAGAACCAGACGTTCTTGCTGAAGGGCTTGGACTGCGGAGAAGATACCGTCGATCTTCTTCAGGTTCTCAAGGAAACAGCACCACAAATCGAGTTTATCTCAGTGAAAACATTCGCGACAAGAAGGTCGACGGTAGAAAAAAAAAACTTACCACTTTATTTGGTACAAATAACAGCAGTCCAAGCGCTCTTCAGCAAATCAGGTATTTAAATTTTCGAGTGGTGAGGTGGGAACGCCTCCAGAAGCGAGAAATCAACCAGTGCTATTGCTGCCAACGATTTGGGCATTCGGCTGCCAACTGCGCCATGCATTACCGATGCGTTAAATGCAAAGACGTGCATGCTCCCGGTGAGTGCAAATTGGCTCAGACGGAGCCAAAAGAGAAGTTATATTGTGTGAACTGCGGTGTTTTTGGTCACCCGGCATCATATCGAGGATGCTCCCGATATCAGGATGCAAGATTGAAATCTGCCCAAAGCAAACACAAATACACCGCAGTGTCTTAGCTCCGAACTTCGTCAAGCCCGGAGTATCATTTGCACAAGCCGCTAGAGGACCAGCAGAAAATGCGGAAAATAGTGTAAATAATGTAAGTGGCAATAATGAGCTGCTTCTTAAAATTTATCAGCAACTAAATTCCTTATCAGAGCGAATCGATAAACAAGATTCGAAAATTAACATTGTTTTTCAGCGTTTAGGACTTTCAAATGCCTCAAAATAAGTTGTCATCCAGCCACGGATAGGATTCGTCTCATCTCGATCAACGTCAACTCCATTGTTACTTTACATCGGCGTGATTATCTCCTTGAATTCATTGCCAGACAAAAGCCTGACATCCTGCTTCTAACCGAAACCCACCTCAATTCATGGCACTCCATGACATTCAAGGATTTTGAATTCGTAAGAAACGATAGGGTAATAGGTGATGGGGGAGGTGGCACCGGGATATTGGTTCGAAGACCCTATCGTTTCCAAAATATTGAAAAAGTCGAATTCAAAAGCTTTGAATCTCTTGAAGTGTCCGTTATCAAAATCTCACTGCCAGGTGGGGATAACCTCATCGTTATCTCTGCCTATGCAACTGGTGGAACTGTTCTCAAGCTCAAGGAGGAACTCAATTCCTTGTTTGAAATACTCGAATTGAACAGGCTGCATAACTATTATATTCTTGCTGGTGACCTGAACGCCAAGCATACATCATGGCTGAACGCCACCAATAATCCAAGAGGTGTATTCCTGAAATCATGGATAACAGAGAACCAAATTGAATACAGGTGCAATCTTTATGGGTCGGAGTTCCCAACATACCCTAGGACAAATTCATATTTGGACCTTTGCATTGCTGACGCAAGACTCGAATTCAACTTTAATAGTCCTCAACGGAAACTGCAGGTGCTTCCTTATGATAGCGACCATAACGCAATCGTAATGGAAATCAATCATCACAGGGATGATTTCTTCCTCATTCCAGTTCAACACGAAAATCATCGGTTGAACTTCAAAAAAACAGACTGGGGAAAGTTTCAAAAGAAGTTTAATCGCGAGTACCAGAAGCAATGTCCCCCTTCTGATGGTGGCAACTCTTGCTCAATGGTTCCGAATGACAGGAATCTAACTAACGATGAAATAGATGTCTATTTGTCGAAGTTAGAGAAGCTGACGTTGGAAACGATTGAGAAAGTAGTTCCCAAGATTAAACTTCGAAACAATATGGAAGGATATGAAACACCAACCATTGCAAGGTTGAAATGTTTGAAAAGCCTTCTTCTCACACGCGTCAACAATCTTTATCGACGATTTTTGGATTACAACCATCCCTCGTTGGCTTTGTTGAAATTACATCTGAAGAATGTCCGGAACTTAGTCCGGTCATACTTCAGGAGTGAGGTCAGCAATCAATGGGCGGAAAAATTGAGGGGTATTAGCCCACAGGACCCAGACAGCGTGTTTGCGAAAGTGAATAGCTTATTCCGCAAGAAGTCTCGAGTGAAGGTATCGAATCTTGAAGTCACTAGTGATGAGATCAATCTTCTCGATAGGGCTGGTATCGAAATTGATAGTACGACTCCGGATAAAAATGGAAACAGGATTATTTGTGAAGGATTGGATAAACTTGCCCTGATTGGAACACATTTTGAATTGGTTCATCTACCAAACCCTGAGAGAGGGAACGAAATATTTTCAGAGGTCGTTGAAGCAAAAGTTTCCGACTTCAAATCAAGCCTGAACGGCCAATCAATTCTTCATTTCAATGAAACATTAACATCTGACCTCATACCGAACTTGAATCTTATTGATTATTTTGTCAGCTATGAAGACTTGTGTTTCATATTTCGCAAGATAAACAACAAGAAATCATGTGGTACTGATGGTATTCCAAATGTAGTTCTCCGACATTTGCCTGAGGTTGCTATTAGGAACTATTGCATATTGTTCAACAACATGTTGAGCAATTCATATTTCCCAAATGAGTGGAAAAAGGCTAAGGTATTTCCGATCTTGAAGAAAGGAAAAGAATCTTCATGCCCCAAAAGCTATCGCCCAATCAGCTTGCTGCCTAACATCAGCAAGGTGTTTGAAGTGATACTCAACAGAGCATTAAACGCCCACATTGAGAAATATGAGTTGATGCCGAATTGCCAATTTGGTTTTCGTGCCAGGCATTCGACCACACATGCAATAACGAAAGTAACCTCAGACATCTGTTGGAAACTAAATGATAAACAATGTGTTGGAGCATGTCTCATTGATATGGAGAAAGCCTTTGATACGGTATGGTTAGATGGACTTATTTTTAAACTTCTTCAGGACAAGTTCCCTAGACACCTTGTCGCCATGATGTGTAATATGTTCTACGGGAAATCGTTTGTTGTAACTGATGGAAATCTGACAACAATGCGCGAGTTCAAGGTCTTGAATGGTCTACAGCAGGGAACAGTTACTGCGCCTCTGCTCTTCTCAATCTTCATTCGCAAGCTATTGAACGGCTTTGATTTTAACGTCTCGCCAACGCGAATATTGGTAGCGTTTGCTGATGATCTGATCAACTACACGGCAGACCGAAAAGCTACAATAGTTCAGAGCAATCTCCAAAAAATGTTCAATGATGTACAGCTGTACACTGACAATTGGCAAATGAAAATCAATGTGCAGAAGTGTGAAACAATCTTGTTTTGGACAACGCTGCAGGAGGTCAGTCAAGACCTGAAACGTAATTGGAAGGATTTCCACATCATGGCTGGTGAGAGTAGTCTAGAACGAGTTCCACATAAACCCTGTGTTCGATACCTCGGTGTTTATCTCGATCAGTATCTGTACAATACTGAACATGTGAAAATCATGCTCAGTAAAGCACTTAAAGTAGTCATGGCCCTTCGAAAACCCTTTCATTCCAGATGCATTGATCAAAAGGTCAAAATTATCTGTTACAAGACACTGGTTAGACCAGTTTTGACCTATGGATGTCAGATCTGGTACAACCAGAGTGCTAGTACTATGGAAAAATTAAGAGTTTTCGAAAGGAAATGTCTTCGTGCATGTACTGGTTTGTACAGAAAGCCTGAGACGGATTGGAAACATTATATATCGAATAGAAGAATTTATCAAACTGCTGAAGTGACTAGAGTCGATATCTTCATATTGAAACTTCTTCGGAATCATATCGCAAGATCTGTGACTGTGAGTGAAAACCCTTGGATTTCACAGCCGTTCCACCCTACAGACGGGTATATAGCGACTTGCCTCGCTACTGGCTTCATCCCTCCAGAAGCATTCGTGTATTTGGACATGAATCGATATGTTTTTGATTCTGACGGCGTCCCAGTCATATATCACATATATCGACGGGCCACCGATAAGAAGATAAAATATCCTCCTAATTTGAGTTCACGAGACCAACGATTTCAATGGAGATACTCATTTGCTAGATTCGTTGAGGCTGATCGAGTTGAGACGGCGCAATCCAGGTATTGGTGGCTGAATGACAATGTCTAAATTATTCGTGTTTATTTTCAGTTTTGGTGTTTTTCGTTATTTAGTTTTTGAGTTTCAGCTCATTATTGCTACATTTAGTGTTGTTATATATTTTTGTTAAAAATTAGGTATAGGTTAGGTATATGTAATGTTTACTATATTCCGTTAGAGATAAGATTAAACACTTAGGTTAGGAACATTGTTACAGAATTTTTTAGTATAAGATAAAGTTTTTTTTGATTGTATTTTATTAGAAATAAGTTACAACATATTAGGTGTAGGATCAAAGTTTCACTGTTGTGTTTTAATTATAAATAATTTTAGGATAGTGTTGGTTGGTTTTTTCTCCTTTTTCCAATTGAATTTTGAAAATATGTAATAATCGTAATTAATTGCATTTGCTATAGTTTTTTTTTATGGAATGAGTTAATGATAATGTACAAATTTAGAGAGCCATTTGGGCCATTAAGTTTTTTTTTGATTGTTATTGTTTGGAATTTGCTTTATATTCTTTTAAAATTTATAACGATTAGTATTAAATAAAGCGCTTTTGACTTTGACTTTGACTTTGACAAAAAATATATTTTTGCTTTAAAAGAATTTCATTTTAATCAGATAACATTCCGGTCAACGGAATCTTTAATGTATTTTAGTTAATAATCTTTTCTGAAAATTTGGAGAGGATCCAATCCAAAGTGTGATGTCTGATTCGATCGAAAGCCGCCCATTTAATAGAAACATCGTATGTGAGTGTTCTATTCGGAAGAAATTTTAACTTCTATTGTATAGCTTCTGTAAATTTTATTTAAACTTATCGAATATAAAGATCTTTTAAAACTAATGCTGATTTCATCTAATTTAATAATACTAATACAGTTTAACTGTTGAAAATGCTAAATCCTACTATTATAAGCAAAGTTCAAGCGATTTCAACCTCGAGATTATTTGCCATTGGTTGCACCTCCATGATTTTTAAGAGATTTGTGAAATAAATTTTACAAAAATTTTCTAGTTTCGCATCCTGTCTTTCCGTTCGTCTATCCATCTGTCCGTCTGCCAGTCTGTCCGTGTGTTACAGGAAGTTCCTTCAGAAACTATAGCAGCAATAAAGCTCAAACTTTATAAAAAGGTCAGAAGTGTTGGTCTCTCAAAAGTTTAGGTCTTATCGAAAATTTCAAAATTTGTTTTGGGGGTTCACCCCTCACAACGAAGTGGCCCTTAACAATTTTTTTCATCAAATGCAGCCGGGTAATGTATTAAATAAAAGGTCTTTGCACTTTCAGAATCTGAAAAAGTAATTTTTTGCATCAGGGTGTCAAGGAGGAGGCAAAATGTACAAACAATATTTATGTCCCCTTGTAATAACTTAGCCCTACACCACTGACGCCGATCAGCAGATCTATGTATCCTACGCTATTGGCGTTGATGGTTCGGGAGCGACCTTTTAACTACTCGCTGCCACTTAACCGTGTCAAAAGGAAAAAGGAAGGAGGACATCCGGTTCGCGCGGGATGAGGATTCCACGTTACAAGAGTTGAGCGGTTGCATTCTAAGAGTAGTAACGAGTTCTGCAATTAATTGATGTACAGAGTTTTTGTGAGGAGTGCTAGTGATAAATGATAGAATTGCAATAGTCAAATATATTGAAAATGGAGCATTTACTAACCTCCAGGGGCTATGCAGAAATCTATTCTGCTATGATCTTTCTGCACGTGGTATTGATATACAGGCTGTGAATGTTGCTATTAATTTCGATTTCCAACGTATGGCTGAGTCTTACTGGCATCGTATTGGCCGTTCAGGGCATTTTGGACGTGTGGGTATTACCATCAAGGTAAACACATATGAGTATCGTTCCGATTTGCATTGCATTGAAAAGGAATTAGTTACCGAGGTTAAACCAATTCCAGAGGTGATCTGTTGCAGGAGTTGAGCATCAGCGTTGTGATGAATGAAACAACAGAACAGTCGAAACACGCCGCAGCAACAAACACAATGAGATTATACTTATAGAAGTGGCCGCCTGCTCTTGGGACCACGCCATCTCCTCAACAGCAGCAGCCGCCACCACCCCATCAGCTGCCTAATACACCTGTAATTGCCGACATGGTACAGCACACATAAAAAAACTTGGATAATGTGAGTTAAAAGGAAAAACAAGGGAAAATATTTTCATAAAAAGCTTCAATTTGATTTTATTTTTAATTATATTTAAGTCACACGATACTTTGCTTTTTGCCTCCTTTGTCAAACATAGACGTTGCTGATGCTTTGAGTTTATTAGTTTGAGAGTTTTTAGATTTTTAATGTTCCTTATTCTGTTGAGAGGTAGAGTTTACAATTTTTAAAATTACATTTAAAAAAGAAAGGACAATTGTTGTCAAGCTTTTATGCATGCATGAACGTAATTAATTATTGATTCATTTAAGTAGTCAAATAGCAGTGAATTTCGTGATAGATTGATTGATCGATTGATGATTTGATTGTCTTTTTTTAAGAAAAAATCCCCGTTGGTAGGACCAGTCGGAAAGGTAAATTTCTCGTATGTAGCGTAAGATTTCGGAAAGGAATTTGGCTTGCATACTACTAAACTTCTTTCTGCCATTTTCGTAGCACCACATGGGTATTTATTGACATGAAAAGAATCTGCCGATGCTCTTATTTAAAGACCCTTTAAAGAGGCGCAAATATTTTGCTCTTTCAATTGAGTTGCACATCTATGGATCACAGATTGAAAATGGGCAGATAATGAATTGTTATAAACATATAAATATAGGTGTTGCCTTTCTCTCATTTTCTGTTTACATAGTGGCTACCACACAAAGGCGACAACCTGTCGGCTTAAATAGCTAAAATAGATAATTTCAAAAGATTTCCATAAAAGTTTAAATAGCACTTGCGTTGCTATTAACATAAATATTTTCAATTTTTTTTCTGAACCATCAGGGTCCACCGTTTTAAATTTTTATTGAAAACAGCTGCTAAAAATGTTTAGCTGTAAGTTTTCGACCTTTTCATTTGTCATCCGATTTGCATAATTTTTTTGCAGGTTAAATTAACTTGCTTTAATAACTCATAAGAAAGAGAAACATGGCTGCTAGAGGGCTACAGAAATAAAAAAAATTTAAGTCACCCCCCTGTATGGGGAGGCCTCCCTTAAACACTTTAAAATATTTTCTTGCACTGCAAATTGGGAGAGGCACTACTTTGGGCCTACGTAGAAAATTTCCTCATTTTAGCTCATGTGGTTTGCAAGGAAACTTACTGTGACGCACAAGCAAACGGACGGACAGACTAGTCACGATTTCATAATTTTTCGGGGTATTATAAAAATATTTTAACAATATCTTAAAAATGGTCTGCTATACAAATACTTCCAAGTTAAGTAATTTAAAACGTTTCCATGAAAAATATTCACTATTTCAGTTGCTGCTAAAATAGCGAATCGCGCTTGCCTTCTGACCTCTGGGGGCCGCCATTTTTAATGCATGCAATTGATTTTGTATTATTTTAACTCTTTGTATGCTAAGACCTCATTAATCAATGTGCCAAATCTCGTCCACATCAGAGTTTCACTCTATAAAGGGCGAAATTATTCAATTTTTAGTGAAAATGCAAGCTAAAAATATTAGGTTTTAAAATTTCGACTTTTTTATTTTTCATTCGATTTAAAAAACTAATACAAGAACTTAGTACAAAGATCAATAATCTCAAGTTTCATCAAAATCCGTTGGAAAATGTGACCACTAGAGGGCCACGAAAACCTGAAAAAGTCGCATATTTAAACCGTCGCTATTTTGAAAATGGCACATGCATGATCACCAAAATGTCAGAGTTTCTAGATCTAATTGATTTCTATCTTAAAATCAAGTTTTATATGCACCGAATCAAAATTGCGACTTTTAGAAGACTTTGAAGTTTTCAGCTTCAACTGGCCGCCATATTCTTTTGCGACCTGACCTCCAGTTTTCTTACACAACTCTTTAGATACTTATAGTTTCTATCAAACTACCGAATTTCATTGCCATTGGTTGAAAGCTTTGGTCAAAGCTACAACAACAAAATTTTATTCGTTTTTCGACTTTGAGCGGCCGCCATTTCGGTTCAGCCGTACCGACTTTGAATTTTTTATTGTGAGATTCATCAAAATCGGAGCTAGACTTTTTTTTGTGGTAGAGAGGTAAATGCTATTAATGCACAGAGTGTGGGACTCCCATGCGCGATTGGACTACCCACTAAACACCTCCCCTGTCAACCTGAAAACCCAGCCTGGAACCGTTTGACACATTACTTCGGGCCAACATTACTTCGGGCCGAGCTAGACTTTGGCCAGAACAGAAATCACGATTTTTTCAATGTATCTGCGCATTTAAGATGATCATAAGGGAATATAACGCCCCTTAAGATTTTTAACTTGCATTTATTTTTAAATGGAAAACTGTTCCGATAAATACTTCTCTCCTGGCTAGCATCGCCTCCGAAACACCTTAAGCAAATTGTATGCAAAGAAAATTCTTATGGCGAAGCAATTCGTTTTCATTCATAAAATTTAATTTTTGAAATACTGGAAAGAGATTTTTAATAATCAAACAAAACACAGTAGCTCCAAGACGGACCACGAAAATATTTATAATAACTAAACGGTGAATTTATTGCAAAGTTTCAAATTTATTCCCCCCGATTTCCCTACTTTTTATAGGGGCATTCAAGATAATTTTAAATAATGGTAAACACCATTAAAGATATCCTACTTCAGAGTTTTAATGTTTGATTTTTCTGTATAGCACCGACCTCTTTTGTTTTATAATAACGTAATAGCAACATATAGGTTTGGTTTAGCAAATTCTTAAAAATAAGAAAAATATGATTGTACTATCAGATAAGAGAATAACGCACGATCAAAGAATTAACGAATTTTTCCCAATAGTTGTATCTCATGGCCTTAAATTCTTTCATTTCATAGTATTTCCGCTTAGATATTCATTTTTTTTTTGTATTCGTGGTTCATGAAAGCCTAGGTTTTCATCGTTCAAACAGATAACAAATCCGAGCTTCAAACAAGATTATGAAGGCAGGCAAATACTCGTATTTAGATACATCTTTTCTTATGGATAAAATGATTATTTTTCAATGAGAGGATATGCATGAAAAAGAGAAGACGAAAAGCAACCGACTAGTGGAAAATTAATTTTATTGAAAAATTTAATGCATTGTGTATGGGTATATATGTTTTGTGGTTTAAATTAAGATCAGTTTGTACAAAAACCAGAAACAAATCAAAAACAATTGGCATTTGTAACGACAACGCTCCCAAAATCATCATTATAACTCATCCAATAACAGGAATTATTTGCTAGAGCGCCAATTTCGAATAGGAAACAATTGTAAATAACTACTACTTTTAATTCATTTTAAATAATTACTCAGCTTAAGATTTATTCACAATACGAGCACCTTTATTATTTAGATACCATTAAGGTTTATTACATTTATTTTGCATAAAAAAGGACAACAAAAACGAATATGAATTGCTAGGTTCATCAAGTGTTTCCTTTCCAGCTAAACCCTTCTCTTCCAGTGGGACAGTGTCGGCTAACGGTGAGTATGCCGCTAAGAGGGTGGAGTTCGTGTAATCCGCGGATGGCCGGTTTCGCGTCGCGGTCGGTACGCGTTACCATAATTTGTTTTGAGGTTTTTTTATTAGAGTAGGATATTTAGTACTTTGCATTAGAGCAGGATATTTTTCGGTACCGCGTCGGGAAAAAGGGAAAGAAATTTCGGAGCGCGTATTTTTGGCGGTTGTTTTGATTCATTTCCTCCGGGATGGGAAGTTGCATTTTAGAGTAGACGACGGAAGTTGTTTGACGCGCTAGTAAATCAGGCATGTGAACCGGCGGCTGAATTTATGTATTTCGGACTTAGTCTGCTAGCGTAAGACCCGCGACCGAGCTCCTCTCCGAAGAGCTAGATAGCCAGCAGCCACCTTGGAGTAGACTAAGAGTGTCCGGATTTGTTGACCTGAAGGGTACAGTCCGTTGTCACGTTCCAAGACTTCACGTCTAGAATCGATGAGAGGTCGGTTCAGATTTCCTTCGGAAATCTCGACGTTCGATTCGTGTGAGAGTTTAAATCATTACACCCCCCATTGGCGATCGGACATTTTTCAGCAGAAAAACATCAGTATGGTAAGCCTTTATGAGTACATAAGCAACAAATACCTTTGGAATAAAAATTCATTCAACTCTGTTAATAATAATATTATTTGTAAATATTACATTCCCTCCAAAGATCGCAACGGTGCTCTTAAGCTTCTAAAAATTTGACATAAAACCATTGTGCCTACGAAATTTCATGGAAAACCTGTCACAATCAAGTAATTTACCGCCGTCTCAATTATATGGAGTGATAACAACAATAAAGCGTGTTGATGGTTGATACATATTTCAAATCGATCCAGGTACTCCTATTTTCTTCGGCTTTTCATGAAAATATAAGTAATATTGTTTAACTTGAGCATGTTCAATTGACTTAGCATTCAGAAAAATCATTTAATCTGGAGCAAAATGGTGCCTGTTATCTACTTATGAAAGAAACTCAGTATCCTTTAGATAAATTTGAAGGATTTCTTATGCAAGTATTGGATGAATAATTCAAGTCATCAACTCGTGCCATCAAAAAACTTGTTTCGAACCCTAGGATGGTTATATAATCCTTCTGGTAGGAGCACTCTCCTACTAACTCGACTTATTTCACCATTGAATTACAGGCACTCATTTTCAGCCATTCATTAATAAGTTCAATCAAGCGTTAATATCATGTACCTTAAATGTTGAAGTTGGGGAAAAATAATACAAATTTATCCAATCCTGTCATTTAAAACAGCCGCCAGTTTGTTTTACAATTACTGAGGTCACTAGTTGAACAAATTCTCAAAGATATTCATACCATTCCAGAAAGCTTCATGCAAATCCTAGCAAACCCGTAATATTCGAGTAGGCAAAAAGCGCATATTGTTCGATAGCAATATGGTTCCATATTTATACAGCGTATATTCTTCTTCTTCTTAGCAGTACAGCCCCTCTTGCGCCTTCGTTTCCTGCAAATAGTGCCTCCAACTGTCTCGGCACATTGTCCGCGTATTCCAATTTCGAAATCGGAGCAGCGATGAACTGTCTTCACGACCGAGTCAGACCAGCATTTCGTCGGTTTCCCCACTGGCCTCCGGCCTTCAGTTATCCCAACGAATACCCTTTTGAGTACCCGTTCTTCGTCCATACGATTCATGTATCCAGCCCATTGCAGCTTCCGCAGTGTTACATTCGTTAAGACCTCAGGCTCGTCAAAAATTTCAAACAGCTCATGGTTGTATCGATTTCGCCATTGGCCCCCGTCTACCTTCGTTCCGATTATTCGCCTCAGGACCCGTCGTTCAAAGGCATTCAATATATTTGCGGATGCTTGGGTTAGGGTCCATGTTTCACACCCATAGCATAACATCATAGACATAGAGAGTACTGGATCCGCAACCGGTCGTGAGAGCCGAAGCAATTGGCAACCTTCGCTAAAGTTGTGTGAAGTTGAGGTGTGAAGTGATATGCTTTTGTTATAGCACTCTATTCACGGCGAAACACGTTCACATTTAAAAAGTTTTTAATTTTAAAGATCGCGCGTACGTAATCGGAACTTTAATTCACTGTTTTAATTAAAAATTTACGAATTTCCATCCGCTTTGACACATGAGTTTTCCCGCGTGTTTCGCGCTCTTTTCGATTTTCTTTTGCTTTGACGTTCGAGTTTTCCGTGAAAGTCATTTGTTGTTTGTACTCAAACTGTTTTCCGAATGATAACGAAGGCGCGATCGTGTGCACGTGAAATGAAATTTCGTTGGTGTGCGCGGGTGTCAGTGGGGGAAGCGATTCTTCTGAAGACAGAAAAGAAAAACCTGTCTGGAAAAATGGGGAAGGAGAAGCAGAGGGAATCATATAGTTTCGAGAGCGTAAGTTATTTATAACTTATTTATGTGGCAAATTTGCTTCTCACATGGACGAGTACACAGATTCTCGTTGCTCGTCCATTTGTTTATATGTCTTTGCATAACATACTTAGGGCTTATCACATATTTATAAACTTGGAGCTTTGTTTTCTTGTGTATAAAGCTGGTCTTCAAGATCGTCAAAACTGAATAAAATATTTTATTTGCGAGCTGTATTCTTCTGCGTATTTCGTCTCATTCATTACCCGTCTTCATTATTTTGGCGCCTAAATACACAAATTCGCCAACATTTTGATATGTATTCGCCAAGTGTGATATTTTAAGTATTTGAGGTATTTTTCCTCGACTGCGTCATGAGCTTTGTTTTATTTTCATTGATTTGTAGCCCCACTAGTTTTGCTTCGCAGTCGAGTTTCAGGAAGAGTTCTTTGACAGTTGTTAATGACCGTGACAAAATGTTGATGTCGTCCGCATATTCTACTACTTGGCTCGACTTGTATAGTAATGTACCTCGTGTGTCAACAGGCAGCTTCCTTATGACGTACTCCAGAGCCAAATTGAATAGCAATGGAGCCAGCCCATCTTCCTGTTTTAATCCGATATTTGTATCAAATTCATCAGTGAGCTAGTTATTGATGCGGACTTGGAAGGTATTTGACGTCATTGTCATTTTCGTAAGACGGACTAATTGGGTTGGGATGCCAAAGCAAAGCATTATTTGGTACAGTACGTTACGATCAATACTGTCGTATGTCAAGGCGTATATTATTCCATAGTAATACAGGAAAATTCAAAGCGTTATAACTTCGTTAATAACTATTCAATCTTTTTGAAATTTTCAGCGTAGGTCAATCTTGTATATGGCCATTCGTGTATTTGTGTGTTTTCAGGGTGCCATTCAAGAAAATGTAAATTTGATAAATCTTACTATTACTAACAAATTTGATCGAATTTCAATTTCTGACGTACTTTTGTTGTTGTACTCATAAAGGCCACTGGAATGGGCTAGCCATCGGGCACGCTCCTCCGTTTCTTTTGTTCACAGGGGCTCTTGCCGGGTAGAGTGGCCTTCCGCGTGCCTTTTTATGGTATAGGGTTATGTGATTTCATTGCATAATGCTATAGCATAAATTGGTTACGTTTATATTTCTCATTTGAGGAAAAGAGTCATACAAAGTACTTTTGTATGAGTTTTTCACACAAATGGTAAGTACATGGCCACGTCTACGTTTGGATTTTGATTCATTTGGGAGGGTGTGAGCGGGCACCATTACCATCTTGATGCCCGGCTCTTATTTGTGGGCCATAAGTCTCGCCAGTAACGACGAAGTCATCTTAAGTCCGTCTGTTTTCCCAAGGCCCAGTTTGCCTTCTGAGTCAGCAATACTCTTTGACCCTTAGTAGGTTACCTCCTTCTCGACTTCGGTGGATGTTCCTAAGAACCCCTAAATTCGTGGATACGGATTTTTTTTGCAGTGGGTCCTTGTGCTGAGGAAAAGAACCTACCCCAGAACACCACCACGCTAGCCTGCCAGCGCATTACAGCCCCTCTCGGGCCTTCACTTCCTGCAAACAGCGCCTCCAACTGTCTTGATCCATTGACCGCGTCCTCCGATTCCGAAATCCGAGCAGCGATGAACTGTCTTCGTCGAGCGAGTCAGACCAGCGTTTCCTTGGTTTCCCCACTGGCCTCCAGCCTTCAGTTCTCCCAACGAATACCTTCTTGGGTATCCGTTGTTCATCCATACGATTCATGTGTCCAGCCCATTGCAGCTTCCGCAGTCTTACAATCCTTGAGACCTCCGGTTCGTCAAAAATTTCATACAGCTCATGGTTGTATCGAATTCACCATTGGTCCCCGTCTAGCTTAGCTCCGATTATTCGCCTCAGGACCCGTCGCTCAAAGGCATTCAATATATTTCCGGATGCTTGGGTTAGGGTCCATGTTTTACACCCATAGCATAACACAGATCTTATCACAGTTTTGTATACTTGGAGCTTTGTTCTCCTGTGTATGCAGCTGGTCTTCAAGATCGTCAAAACTGAATAAAATATTTTATTTGCGAGCTGTATTCTTCTGCGTATTTCGTCTCTTTCATTGCCCGTTTTCATTATTTTGGCACCTAAATACACAAATTCGCTAACATTCTCGATACTGTATTCGCTAAGTGTGATATTTTAAGTATTTGAGGTATTTTTCCTTGACTGCGTCATGAGCTTTGTTTTATTTTCATTGATTTGTAGCCCTACTAGTTTTGCTTCACTGTCGAGTTTCAAGAGGAGTTCTCTGGCAGTTGTTAATGACCGTGACAGAATGTTGATGTTGTCCGCATAGGCTACTACTTGGCTCGACTTGTATAGTAATGTTCCCCGCGTATCGACAGGTAGCTTCCTTATGACGGAATCCAGAGCCAAATTGAATCGCAATGGAGCCAGGGGCGGTGAGTTGCTGCAGTCCTTTGCGAACATTTAACCAACTTACTTTCACTATAAGTCCTAGCTAGACCTGACATTTCATATTGTGTAGGTTTTCTTAGTCAATTTAATAATTCTTATAATGAAACCCACTGGAAACATGCTAAGGGGGTGTTAAAATATTTGAAGTGTACTAAAAATTATGGTCTTATTTTAAAAAAATATAATTGTTCTGTTGAGGGTTTAGTAGATGCAGACTGTGGTTCAGATGTAACAGATAGGAAATCATATTCAGGGTTGTGTTTCACATTGTCAAACTCAGTAATTTCATTTGAATGCAGAAAGCAAAGAAATGTAGAACTATCAAGTACCGAAGCAGAGTATATTTCAATGTCTAAAGCTAGTAAAGAAGCTATCCACTTAAAACAAATTTAACGGTTGAAATTCACAGCTTATTACGTTGTTTAATAATAGTCAAAGTGCTCAAAAACTGATGTCTAATCCAGTTTTTCACCGTAGATTTAAGCACATAGATATAAGGTACCATTTTGTAAGAGAAGCTGTAAATAATAATATGATAAATATCTCTTACCTTGAAACAGCTGAAATGATATTTCAACTAAGAGCTTAGGATTTAAATCACTCGCGGGTTTGCTTTTGAAAAAAAAATACACTTGTATTTCTTAACAAGAGCTTTATTAACGAAACGTAACTACTCGTAATTTACATGAAAGACTTTAACACGTACGTAAGTCGCGATCGTAATTAAGGTACCCCAACGCAGCCTCACGTTGGGCGAAACGGCTAAAGGAAGCTTGGCCGTACCTTCGCGTATGAATACACTTGGAAAAACTATTCACGCCGCGCAAGTACCTTCGTGGTTTTAAAGCTTTAATTTGTATGCGTTGGAACAATTTGTTGTCACGAAATTGTTGCAATTACGCGATCTAGAAAAGGTGCATATGGCCTCTAGCATATGCATTATATTACTTTAATGCTACTGCTCCACCTGCGCCTTAACGCGTTAATTAATGCGTTAACAATCACATCACACAGATGTGGCCAACAGTTTAGTGCGCTAATTGGGATGTGGCATTGTTAATGACGTTAGACGTTAAGCGATAGCTGGGGTGGCGGTTTTTCCGACACATCAAAGGAATTTAGCGCGCTACATTGGGCGTTAATCTGTGTTGGCTACATCTGTGCATGTGCAGTATTCTATATGTGCAGTGTATCGTGTGTGTACGTACCATTTATTTATTGCTCAGAAAATGGAATGGTCGAACGAAAAAGTTATAGAATTTTTAGAATTATTTGCAATGGAATCGAGCCTTTGGGATCCCCGATCAAAATTACATAAAAACCGCGGAGCACAAAGTGATGCATGGCGACGTATCATCCAGTCACTTTCATTTGAAATTTCATTGGATGCATTAAAAGCCAAAAAAGAGTCTTTAATGGGGTGTTATCGTATCCATTTGAATAAATTGAAAAAATCAAGGAAATCAGGTGTCGGCACTGACGACATCTATAAAACTAATTGGTTTGCATTTGGTCTAATGGATAGTTTTTTGAGACCTATCTACGTAACAAACTCAATCATAAACACCGAGGTATGTTAAGAAAACTATTTATTTGAATGAAAGAAATCAGTGTTAAATTTTTCCTTATAATGAATTGACAAAATATTCTGCGAAATTATTTCTAATTTGCATAGCTGACATGGAAGAACGTCTAGCTGAGATGTTTAGTGGCCTAAGGGCGCTAGAATTGAGATCTATCTCTTCTCTCCATCTCCCAGGTGCTAAAATATTTCCTCCGATTCCAATAGTGTCCAAAAATCCTGATGGAGTGTAAACATTCCTTGAGGTCACACTATTCCGTAAGAAATTATGTAGCAATGCACATGACATGACGACTTTTGATGCTAATTGTGGTTGCAGTGACATAGGTTTTCTGAGCACCCGAAAACGGGCAGACATAACGCCAAATGCATTTTCTACCACAATTCGAGCTGACGATAATTTTCGATTAAAGTTTCTTTTTTCACTACCTTCTGCATGTTCACCAGGGTAAGGTTTCATTAAATTTTCATGAAGTGAGAATGCATTATCCGCGACAAAAACATAGGGCAGCTCCAAATTTGTCCCAGGGATTGGTGTAGATTGTGGCAGATTTAAGCTATTTGTATATAGTTTTTCATATAAAATAGTATCTCGGAAGACTCCACCATCGCTAATTCTGCCTTTAGTTCCAATATCACAAAACATGAAACAGAAATTTCTGTCTACTGCAGCCATCAATACAATGCTAAATGAATTTTTGTAGTTAAAATAGTCAGAACCCGAGTGTATTGGTGCAATTAAAGCTACATGTTTCCCATCAATGCTGCCCATACAATGAGGAAATATATCTTGGAACTGGGCTTCTTTTTGTAACCACTCACATTCGTTGATGGGCATCTGAAATACAAAAATAAGGTTTATTTTTATTTTAATCGTTTCAGTCAACTTCAGAAGAAAACAGTGCAGAGGAAAATTCATGTTTAAAAGACTCAATTGAAAATGAATCAGTTCCTGAAAGCCTATTCCCTACAAACTGCTCATCAAATAATAAAGCCACATCAACATCTGTACATCCAGTGAAAAAGTTCAAACAACCTTATAGTGTAAAAACCAAAGTTACAACTGCTACTGAGATTACCAACGCTGAGAAGCAAATGAATGAAGCCTTTGGCTGTTTGAAGGCTATAACCGACAAGAAAAAAGAATTGGATGAATATGATTATTTTGCTGGTATGATTGCATCCAAAATACGAAAAATAGAAAATATTGATGATAGAGAACAATTAATGAACTGTATTCAAAACCTTACTTACGAATTTTACGTTAAAAGTCGAAATAGTAATTTATCAGCCCACACAGTTACATCTGCACATTCTACTCCTATAAGCGAGACATCTACATCCCCAAATCTGCAACAAACATCGCAACAACAACAACAGTATACGATGTCAATAACCAACGACGGGTCCATTCAAATACTTAGCAATGAACAAGTACTTCCCCCTTATGCTGAAAACCCATGAAGAACTCTATCTAGCCTCAGACTATTCTTAATTGACCTGAATTTTTTATTTTTGTTTTACTTATATTACCTGAATTTATTATGTTTTTGAAAATTTTAACAATAAATTTAATAACTATATTCTTTTGGTTCTGTTTACTTACCTTGATCATATTGTCTAAAGTTGCAATTAGTGCAGCGCAGACTTCTCTAATAATTTTTGAGATTACTTGGTGAGATATTTTAAATAAAAAATGTTAGCTTCTAAAGCTGTCTCCTGTTGCTAAGTACCGAAGAGTTAATGCCAGACGAACTTTGGCAGGAATTGCTTTTCGGAATCTAGTATCTGTTTTGTATATGTGGCTCGACTTTTTTTAACAGAACTTCAAAATCAGTGGGCGACATTCGTACAAAATTGTAAAATTCTATTGCATTCTCAGCCATAAGATCTGAGAAGAATTCCGCAGATGACTTTCTAAAATGAGTAAAACATTCAAGCTGTATGATCCATGGTGTACTGAAAACAGAAAGGATACAACTTTCTCGATAAAAACACTTACTCTGTTCGACGGCGATGCATTTGAATCATCCACCATCTTCGTTTCATTTTCTGCTTTCTAATATTTTTCCGCTTGAGAACACGTACATAATTATTAATCGTACTCATATAATACACTAGAGCAGCAGCTTGCACTTCCATACCGAACATATTTAGCGCACTAATTCACGAAGAAATAACTTTTGTAGCCGGGCTTCGTATGTGTAGCCACTCTTTTAATGCGTTATTTTTTAACGCGTTAATTAGTGCGCATTAAGGCACAGACACTAACACTAACATTAACGCAGGTGGAGCAGTAGCATAAGAAAAAACGCGCGTGGGGGAAATGCGATACCGATTTCGAAATAAGATCGAGAAAATATGCAGACGGAATTCAGTAGAATTTTGTCTGGAGAATTTCATGAAAATGTGGGAAAATTTAAGTTAATTTTATAAGGTATGGGTCTACTATAACACCCCAACCGTTAGAATGAGGCTCCGATGAAATTACGAGTTTTCGGTGTTTGCGATTTACGTACACGTATAACAATATTATATGTACAAAGTATTATTATTATAATAATTACAATATCCGAACCCACGCTTACAATGTTATTGAATTTTGTATTCAGTAATATTACATCTTTATTGCTTTGGGAGTTTATTTGTTTTAAATATAATTCTTCTATTTTAATATCCGGAAATGTTAAATTTTCTTTTACAGATTTAATAAATTTAGGTAGGACTACTTTGCCGTAAACTTTTAGATAGTAATTCGAAAAGGTTTTATTTAAGATTTTAATTTTTTCTTTTCCATGTATTGTTACATTATTTTTGCCACAATTATGCTCAATTTCGCCGTAAAATTTTATGAAAATAAGAATGCCTGGTGTTACTTGTATTATTTCTTGCTGGTTAAGTATTTCCATCTTACATTTTGTTTCTCCTGGTTCTATGATGCTTTGAATACATTGATCTCTAATTTCTTTCAAGTTATCTCTAAGCCCGTTATCTACTTCAACATTATAAGTTTTATTATTTGGGCTGATTAAAATTGAATTGAATTCCAAAGGCAATGAGCTATTTTGGATGGTTGGGATCGGTTCAATTGAAATTTTGGTTAAAGATTCTGAAGAATATTTGGGTATTGCCTAAATATTTGTTATTATTTTATCACTCGACGAAAAGGCCGTTTTTAGGGTTTTGTACTAAAATACAAAACCCTATTGCAATCACGACCTGTGTCCGTCTGTCCGTCCGTCCGTCCGTCCGTCCGTCCGTCCGTCCGTCCGTCCGTCCGTCTGTATGTCACAGCACTTTTTCTCCGAAACTATAGAGGCTACAGCCATGAAACTTTGTAGAAAGGTCAGAAGTGGTGACCTCTTGAAAGTTCAAGGGTGGAAAAATTTTTCAAAGGCGTTTAAGGGGGGTCTCCCCATATAGGGAGGTGACCCCTCAAAAAAAAAATTTCACCATTGGTAGTCAAGTAGGGTGTCGTTGGAAAGGTCTCAATGAGATCTTTTCCAGACAGGTTTTAAAATAGCCTTGTAAGTACCGAGGGGGGCAGGGGAAGTCGAAATGTACGAACTTTTCGCGTACCCCCCCCTCGCGATTGGACACCTTCCATCCGAAAAATCTGAAAAAAATCATGAATGTAGGCCTTAATGAGTACAACAACAACAAATACATGAGAAGTCGAAATTCACTCAACTTTGTTAGTAATAGTATGATTTATTGGTTTTGTGTTTTCTTGAATAAAATCTAAACGGTACCCTTAAACTCAATAAAATTTAGCAAAGAGATGACTATTTATAAGATTGATCTTTTCGGAAAGTTCCATAAAGATCGAATAGTATTTACCGAAGTTATAGCGATTTGAATTTTCGTGTATTACTATGGAGCAATATGCCCTGTATTACTATGGAAACATATTGCTATGGAGCCATATGCGCTTTTTACCGACTTAGACACTACAGCTTTGCTAGAATTTGCTTAAAAATTTCAGGAGTGATCGGTATCATGAAGATGAGTACATACAATTGAAACAAGTCGAAGAGGCAGGAGAGAGCTCCTAGCAAAAGGGCTTTGTAACCATTCTAGGATTCGAAAAAATAGGCCATGAATCGATGATTACAGTACAGAAGAGTGGCCCCTGAAAAAAATTTCATGAAAAGTAGCCGATATGAGTATCAATTGAAAGTTCTCTATGAGAGCTTTTCAAAACAGTTCTTAAACTGACCGTTTTTGCTTCAGTTGGGGCACAGGGGGGGAAATACATGAAAAATGTGTTTCCTCCCTCGCGAATGGACACCCGTGATCTTAAAAAATCTGAAAAAATTATCAAAGGAGATATTTATGGGTATAACTATAACAAATACCTCAGAAGTCAAAATGCGTTGAACTTTGTTAATAATAGTATGAACCACGAATTTCACATTTTCTCGAATAAAATCGTCTTTGACATGTTTCATGATTTTATTCGTTGCTGGTTACTGCATTTTGTAAGTTAAGTACAAAACCCTTCTGACATGAGCATAGGTCTGTCTACCCAACTTGTTATATTTGAATACTGTTCAAAGTTTTCTATAAGGTCTAGTTCTGTTTTTGCCAGTGTGCTTTTGTTAACAAGTCCTAGTTTGCTTGAAAGGATCGTCTGTTCTATGTCCGTTATATGGTTTCTTAGGAGTGAATTGTCGTTATCAATTCGATATACATTTTGAATTAAGTCTACTTCGTCTCTAAGGGTTGCTATTTTGTTTTGATTAAAGTCCTTGAATTTATTAAGATAATTTGTTATTGTAATTTGTTGGGTATTTATGTGTTTTGTTATGTTTTCAATTTTGGAAGACAGGATTTTATTAGTTATCACTGTTTCGTCAATTTCGTCGTCAAGATACTTTTCGTTTACTGAGATTCCTTTAATTGCATCTTTTTTTTTATTTATTGGAGAAAACAACAGTTACAGTTTCAGTTAATAATTCAAAAGAACATATTCAGGGAAAAAGTAGTTAACAGTAACCTAAAAACATTTTCTCACTGAAAAATTTAATATGGAAATTGAATGTTGATGACAGTGTAGTACGTATACCTTGAAGCTTTTTTAATTTTTTTTTAAATTTTTTGTTTTTATGTTTTTTTAATTTTTTTGTATTTTTTCATTAATATTTTACTAAATACTAAACTTAATTCTACTATATACAAAACCAAAATAAATTTCAACACATACAATATCCGTTACATTATGATTAGTTAAACTTTATTTTTGAAAGCCTCCCTGCTTTTATTGTAAAAATCACAGCTGCTGAAATAACGGTTAAAATCGCTGCATAATCTGTGCAAAGGAGCTCTTTGACCTGCGTTAGCTCGACACTTAGTCAAGGCAAATACATGGGACGATCTAGACGTGATACGTGGGACTCGAAATTTTATTTGCTAGAAGCTCTGGACAATCTACATCAGATAGACAAATATTTCTCAAGCTCATCGCATCAAGGAACAAACGTCTATTTTCCAGCGTCGAAATTTTAAGATATGACAAACGATCAATATAAGGGCGTTGTTTCAATTTTAGTCGGTAGAAGAGAATCTTAGAAAATTTTCATTGTATGGACTCTATATTATTTTTATAAGTCTCATAATATGGATTCCAGACCGGAGATGCGTATTCGAGTTGAGACTTTACTAATGCTTGATAAAGCGTCAAATACGTAGAACACAACTTAAATTTCTTCGTGGTCCGGTTCAAAAATCCTAGCATTTGATAAGCTTTATTAGTCATCAACTGAATATGTTGGTCAAACAATAATTTAGAGACAAATATAACCCCGAGATCTTTGATATTACTCACTCTATTCAGGATTTGATTAGAAAGAGTATAATTATGTTTGATTTGAAGTCTCTTTCTTGAGAATTTTATTACTTTACATTTATCGGTTGCAAGCGTTAGCCTATTTAAAGAACAATACAATGTGAAGCGGTTAATATCATCTTGAAGTAGCACACAATCCCTACGACTGTTTATTTTTTATATATTTTTGAGTCATCCGCATATAACAATATTGAGCTATTAAGAAAGCACTTATTTATATCGCATATATATAGAATGAAAAGAAATGGTCCTAAAATGAAGCCCTGTGGAACACCGGAAGTGATAACACCCGATGGAGAGGAGTAACCGTTGAGCGTAACTGATTGACGCCTACATTTCAAATATGAGGAAAACCACCGTAACAGATTTCCCTTATAGCCCAGTCATATTAGGGCTTTCACCTCGGAATGAAAGATAATAAGCTGCAAATTGATATGAACCTTTGTTTTGTCATTCTAAATGTTGTCTCAAAAGTCTAAATCGTTATCGTGTTCGCGTCTCAAGATATTCAAGGTCAAAGGTCACAAAAATCGGTTTTTCGCGAATATCTGGCTTCCTATCGGTTAAATGAGATTTGCATTTATTATAAAAGTTGTAGGCTATAAAATTCCCTACAACTTTTGTTTAAACTATTTTTTCATACGACCAACCGTTTTGAAGGTAGAGCGCGAAGAGTGCACATCGTACAGTCATATACGGCCTAATGCAAGGTCAAGCGTGAGTTATGGTTATCAGTACGTTATAAAGTCAATTATTTACTTGGAAATTATAATTATTAAACAATGCCTATTATTTATGTACTAACTATTAATTATTTATATTTAATTAAAGTAAGTAACTTGATTATTTATATATAATTATTCATATTTAACTATTTGACAAAACAAAGGTTCATACCAATTTGCAGCTTATTATCTTTCATTCCGAGGTTGACCCCTTTTTTTACCTAATATGACTGGGCTATACAACTTTTCAAAAACTTTGGTGAAAGTTGGAGCCGAATTGCGACCTCTAACGTGGTCAACAATCTCGTTATATACATACACACATATACAGATATATCCATATATATGCATATATATATATACATATGTGTATATATATAGATATATATATATATATATATATATATATATATATATATATATATATATATATATATATATATATATCTATATATATACACATATGTATATATATATGCATATATATGGATATATCTGTATATGTGTGTATGTATATAACGAGATTGTTGACCACGTTAGAGGTCGCAATTCGGCTCCAACTTTCACCAAAGTTTTTGAAAAGTTGTATAGCCCAGTCATATTAGGTAAAAAAAGGGGTCAACCTCGGAATGAAAGATAATAAGCTGCAAATTGGTATGAACCTTTGTTTTGTCAAATAGTTAAATATGAATAATTATATATAAATAATCAAGTTACTTACTTTAATTAAATATAAATAATTAATAGTTAGTACATAAATAATAGGCATTGTTTAATAATTATAATTTCCAAGTAAATAATTGACTTTATAACGTACTGATAACCATAACTCACGCTTGACCTTGCATTAGGCCGTATATGACTGTACGATGTGCACTCTTCGCGCTCTACCTTCAAAACGGTTGGTCGTATGAAAAAAAAGTTTAAACAAAAGTTGTAGGGAATTTTATAGCCTACAACTTTTATAATAAATGCAAATCTCATTTAACCGATAGGAAGCCAGATATTCGCGAAAAACCGATTTTTGTGACCTTTGACCTTGAATATCTTGAGACGCGAACACGATAACGATTTAGACTTTTGAGACAACATTTAGAATGACAAAACAAAGGTTCATACCAATTTGCAGCTTATTATCTTTCATTCCGAGGTTGACCCCTGTTTTTACCTAATATGACTGGGCTATTAATGCCGTTGAAGTTTAGTTTCTTAAGTAAAATCAGGTGGTCAACTTTGTCAAAGGCTTTTCGAAAATCGGTATAAATACTATCAACTGAAGCACCCTGGTCTAAAGCTTGAAAAATGAAGTTCGAATATACCAATAAATTAGAAACCGTAGATCTTGATTTTACAAAGCCATGTTGGCTAAGAGGAATGCTAGATTTTAAAATTGGATACAAATTATCATGAATAAATCGTTCGAATATTTTTGCGACACAAGATAAAATAGAAATAGGCCTATAGTTTTCAATATTATCCTTACCACCTGATTTATGAATTGGTGTGATATTAGCTGTCTTCCAAATGTGAGGAACGTATCCTTCCACAAGACGCTTGTTAAAAATAATAGTGAGAGGTATGTACAATGCATCAGAAACGTTTTTAAGAAAGAAGGGAGTAATTCTGTCCGGACCAGCTCGTTTATTAACATCCACCGATTTTAAAGCTATTTTAACTTCATCACATGACAATACAATATTTGAGATACATGTATTATTTTTGTCAACACATTCTGTTAATTTATTAATCAGATCAGCATCATATGCGAGGTCAGATGTAGGTTCAAAAACAGATAAGAAATAGTCAGAAAACATTTTGCAAATTGTATCGGGATTACTAGAAAGTTGATCACGCAGTTTCATCAAAGAAGGATAACCATTACTGCTATTTTTTAAGTTGTGAGTGAACTTCCAAAACGATTTAATGTTACATGTGGTTGTTTGCTCAATGTCAGAGATATAATTATCGTGACAACTTGTTATCAGTTTTTTTGCGTTAGCGTGAGCCCAAGAAAATTTATCATAATTAGATTTACCACCGTAAATTTTCCAACGTTTCCAATATTTATGTTTTTTATTCAATTGGGTTTTTAACTCTTTATAAAACCAAGTGGGATATTTTTGCGATTTGAATTTATGTAGAGATTCGGTACGAATTTGTGTAAAAGAAGTCTACAGCTTGCTGTGTGCTCAGCCCATTTAAGCGGTGACTCCAATCAACATTTGCAAGCTCCTCATTTATGAGTGAATAGTTTACTTTTTTGAAGTTGTGTTTCCTTATATTTTTATTATTACTTATCTTATGTAGGGTTTGCGATATGCTGAACTCACATATAAGTGGCGGATGCAGTGGATCAACGTTGACGAGTGGTGAAAAACACTCAGAAACGTTGCAATATGAGTTGGCCAATACTAAATCAAGTAATCGGTTATTAACATTATGGATTAAGTTATATTGTTTAAGATCTAGGTACGATATTATATTTCTTATATAGTGTGGCATGATAGTGGCGCTACTTTCTAAGATTTGATTACTATTAGGACACCAATCAATGTTAGGTAGATTATAGTCCCCTATGAGTATGAACTTATGATTTACGAAGTTAGAAGCTATGCTGTATAATTTGTTAAAATGTGTGTCATAAGTACCCGGACTTGAGAGTGGGGGAATGTAGCAAGCTGCAAGTATGACACCAAGACCTACCAAGGGCAGTACCAGTATCATCTCTTCTAAAGATGGACTCTCCCAATCATATTGCCTTAAAGAGCAGATACTCTTTTTATTCGCAATTAAAACCCACCATCACTTTTAGCAGATGTGGAAGAACATCGATCTTTCCTATAAAGATAATATCTATCATCAACTACTTCATCATCCCATAAACCAGCCCTAAGCCAAGTTTCAGTTAAAATGAGAACATCATAATTACTGATTAGTAGATTTAACCGCAGGTCAGAAAGCTTATTTCTAATACTTCGACAATTTTGATAATATATATTTAAGGAATTCATTGGGTTAACCATAAACAAAGAGACCAGACGCAGCTAATTTCCGTAGATTAATTTTCAAAAATATAAAACAATGATCAAAGAGATTTGACGAATAGAAAATAATAAGCGTTAAAGAGGGGTTGGCTAGTAAGTAAAATAAATTTGAAATATTGTATTGCGTTAATTCGTTGTAATCATTTTCAATAAAAAGACTAGGAGTACGATAGAAAGATAGTACTTTACATAAATTTAAGCATAAACAAAAACAGGCAAACTCTTCAGACAGTCAAACAATTTTTTCAATATCCGTTTCATCTGTTATGTGTAATGTCTTCGATGTATCCGTTTTGCGAGCAAAAATCTGAACGTTTTTCACCCACACATATTTAAAGCCTCTATTTCTAGCATGTAGCCGCACTCGACTATATAAAATTTTGTTCCGAAGCGTAAGGTGTTCATTTATGTAGAACTGCTTTGGTGGTGTCGAGTCAATATCCAAACTGTCTGTGCTGAGTTGTCGCCGAACTCTAGCACCATGCAATAAGTCATCTCTAAGCCAGCGCGTAGTGAGCTGTAGCACAATGTTTCGTGGGCGAGCTGGTGTAGTAGCAGATGCTGATGCAGAAGCGACTCGATGCACAGATCGGATGCTTTCCAATGGGATCTGCACATTCAACATTCTGCCAATGCTTTCAACTATGTTCACCAAGTTCTCAGTTTTTGTTTTTTCGGGGAAATTCTGAATTTCCACATTACAACATCTGCTTGCCTGATCAATATCATTGAGCTTCTTGTTTAAAGAGGATAGCTCTGTACGTAGGTGTGTGTTTTCTATTTTAAGCTCAGATACAATGTTTGTGGTATCGTCTGAAGAAGTCACTTTTGCTTCCAAGCATTCAATCCTATGCTCCCAACTGCAAATACGTTGCGACAGTGATTTCAACTCTGTGAGGATGGGGGACATTGAACCAGAAACTTCAGTTTTAAAGCTGTTGAAGCAATCCCGTAGGCTGTTGAACCTAGTCTCGAAATAATCGATCGTACCGGAATCAAACTTTGTAGATGGATCAGCTGGTGGCGTGGTTGAAAGATACTCAGTGGGGTCGCACAAAACATTCGCTCTAACAGGGGTATTAATTATCCTCCCTTGAAGCTCTAAGGCAAGCATCTGGACATTTCCAAGGTTGCTTTGTACTTCACGCTTTGCTTACCATAGCTAGATTTGGAGATGCCAAGGCATTCGAAATGATAACAATTGCCGCACGCAGAAGTAGAGCACTTCATAATTTCTGTTTCACTCACAATTTTCTTACACGCACAGCAGATGACCATTTTTAAGTTTAAGTTTCAAAAATTCAGTTTTTAATCACAACTACACTAATTCCGATCTAAATATTCAAGTTCAGAGACTAATTTATCAAATTTAGAAACGTTCACACTAAATTCAGTAATGTATATACGAAATCAAAAATGCAAAACGGAATTAGAATCCAGCGCACGTCCGTTCAACTCGAATGTTGGAGACTTCAATGTCTGTTCTGTCGTCATCATTCATTGTCCCTGCGACGTATTTTAGTCCTTTTCCTAATATATTTATTAGTCTGGGTCTTTGTCTTTGATGGGGTATAAGGTTATCTATATTAGATGCTAAAAGCTCAAATTTTTTATTTATAGCTTCTAACATTATTTTTGATTCAGATGTGGAAGCTGAAAGGGTGTCGATATTTTGTCGAATAAGTAGTAATGTATGTTCATATTCGGTTGTATTGATGATATGTAATATGTTCGTATAGTACTCGATTAGTTTGACGTCGCCTGTTTTGATTGGAATAAATCCGTTGTTTATGTTGAGGTCCTCAATTTCCAATATCTGTACATTTGTCATGGTCCATAGAGTGATTATCATCAGCAATGGAGTCCTGGTCTTGAAAGAATAATTAATATTCATTTTAGGTGTTAGCAAGAGGTTGCCTTCTTAGGTTTGGATTTAATAGTTGGGTTATTTAGATCTTGAAGCTTCTTTTTACTTTTGATATGGGTACGGTACTATTTATTTTGATTATCTAGGTCAAGATATGGTGTTGGTATATTTTCTGGGTATTAATTTTCCTAAATTTAGAGTGGTTTTTACCTCCTCTAATTTCTTTTATAAAGTTTGGTCCAGGTTCGATTTCTTCCTTTGATCTATTTTCGTTGACTTTAGCTATGGTCTACTGTTTCTTTTGTGGGATAGTTTCATATATGCCGTTATACTCATCTTGATGAATTTTGCCATTGACAAAATCTATTGGTCTTTTGTTTGTAGTGGAATGTATGATTTGTTATGAAAGGATATAATTCCCTCTTCGACTGAACTTTGGTGATTAATTTCATGTTCGTTTATTGTATTCTACAGTCTTTCTTTGTCTGCATTAGAGGTATAGTTGCTGTTAGAAGTATAGTGAATTTCTACGTTCTCGTTTGATAGAAAATCTCTCAAAGGGATTGCCTTACACCCAAGTTCATTGTCAACAATTAATTTTTTGCTGTGCCAAACTGGCTGAAATAATACGCTAGTCCTCTTCTGGACTCGTTCCAAGTTCTTCCAAGAATTTTTACTGCACAAGCATGTTTTGAGAATTTGTCTATTTTTGTTAAAAATAATAACTTTTCGAGAATGTAAAACACGTCCACGTGAATTATCTCTTCAGGTTTTTGTGGGGTTTCGGTGATTTTGAATAATGGTTTCGGTTGATGTCTAATGTATTTCTCGCAGTTACAAACTTCATAATTATTGATGAAGCTTGTTACTCTGTCTATGAGTTTAGGACAATAGTATGTCAGTTTTAATTCTTTTGAAACTTCCTTAATTCCGCGGTGGTTATTTCTCAAATGTGCTTTCTCAATAATTGTAGCTAAGTTTTCTTCGTTTTTTATATCTTCTAGAAGGATACTGCATCTAAGAATTTTGAACTTGCCATTAGTCATAAAATATTTATATATAATTTGAATACATAATTTGAAAAAACTCTTCATTTTCTACTAGAATTGCATTGAATCCGTTTGGATTGAAGTGATTTTTTAGCAGTGTAATAGCGTCCTGTTCATCTAGTTGTTTTGCATTTATCGTAGTTCGGTTTTTGTCGAAGATCTCTTCCTTTTTGATTCTTAAGGAGCCTGAATTTGATTTTATGATTATTATTCGGTTTTTAAATATAATTATACAGAGGTAGTTGTGGGAATATTTGAGGAATTTTCTGCCAGATTTATTTCGGGTAAAAGAATTCTAGAGATAGTGCCTGCGTTTATATTTGTGGCACCTTCCTTGTATTCGATTGTGTAGTCGAATTCTGAAAGTTTAAGTCTCCATCGGACCAATTTTGAGTTTGGCACTTTTATAGAGAATATCCAAGTCAAAGGTCTGTGGTCCGTTTCGATAACGAATTTCCGTCCAAAAAGATAGGGTCGGAAATACTTGGTAGCCCAAACTAGAGCAAGAAGTTCCTTTTCTATGACACTATAGTTTATCTCATTTGTTCATTAGTTAGAAGGGTTTTTATGATTTCAAAGGAACAGATATACTCTGCGTCTGATATATTCAATTTTGCGTCTTTTTTCAAGTATTTTGTCCTGAATAAATTTTCTGTAGTAGCCGGCAAGACCGAGAAATTGTTTAATTTGTTTAAGGGTCTTGGAGATTGGATTTTTCTGGGCACATTCCACTTTCTGTGGATTAGGTTTTATCCCGTCTCTTGTAACTATATGTCCTAGGAAAGCGGTTTCTCGTTTCAAAAATCCGGATTTATCTAACTGAACTTCCAGATTGGATTCTCTGAATCCATAGAAGATTTTAGTCAATGAATCGATGTGTTCTTATAATGAGGTGGAGAAGATAATTACATCATCCAAATATACAAGGCAAATTTTGTTTATATAATCGGATAGAAGATTGTTCATCAGACGTTGGAAGGTTGCAGGGGCTGTCTCTAATCCAAAATGCCCACCTTCAACGCTAAAGGCCGTTTTATGGATCAATCCCTATTTGATAGAAACTTTTCGCTAAATCTAGCGTAGAAAAATACTAGCTTCTCCCCAGTTTTTCTAAGATTTCTTCAATATTTGGAATAGGGTACTTATCATCGACCGTAACTTCGTAAAGTTTCCGATCGTCGATGACAAATCTCCACTTTTGTTTCCCGCTTGCATCCATCTTTTTGGGTACGATCCGGATTTGTGCTGAGTAGGGATATTTGCTAGGCCTTATAATTTTCTTTTCGAGCATTTCATCTATCTGTCGATGTACTTCATCCTTATGGATATACGGGTATCGATAGGTTTTTGCAACTATTGGTATATTATTTTCGGTGCGAATTTCGTGCTTGATAAAATTGGTGAATATTAGGTCTGAGTTTTCGCTGTAGAAAATATCAGAAAATGTCTTTATTATTGAAACATCTTCTTTGTTTAGAGGGTCCATTCTAATCTGATTTAGAATGGATGAGGACTGTTTTGGCTTGTTTTCGATAATATTGAAGTTTTCAATAGTAATAGCTGTGGTTTCCTGAGGAGGGAATTTAACTTTCGTCAGGCCGTCGCTTAGCACCTTTACTAAAGCGGGCATCTTGAAGTCTTCTACATCATACACACCTTCGTCGATATGGATCCTGGCATCTCTGGAGGACCTTCCGGGGAAGTGTACCAGACCATTTTCTTGATAGACGGGCACAGTTACTCTGTCGAGTCTTCGGTTTCGAAGAGAATCGGAATCTTTTTATCACCTGAGTATAGCATCTGGCTTTTGTAATCAAGTGTTGCGTTAAGTTGTCGCAACACGTTGTTACCTAGAATTCCTTCGTATACATCGTGGAATTTGCAGACAAATAGTTCATTTTCTTGGGTTTTATCACCCAATTCTTCAAAGAGTGGTATTTTGACTTTTTCATGGGTGTCAATAGCATGTTGCAAGGTTTTAAGGTTTATGCTGAGTGTATTTATCTTGCGTTTGGGGTGGTAAGTGCCAGGATTGATGAGCGAATGAGTGGCCCCTGTGTCAATAATAAATTTTAAGGGCCTTGATTTAGTTTCAAGAGTTATACTCGTATAAGGTAGTTTTCGTCCGAGGCCTGCAGTGGAAAATTTTCCACTGCCTCGTTCGTATTGATATCCATGGGCTCGGGAGTTGGCTGTCTTTCTAGATATCGTGGATTATTAAATTGATTATAGGGATCTTCTACGTTAATTTGTTGTTAATTTGTGTCATTTTGTCATTTGCGTCGTGCGTTTTGTTGGTTGTTATTATTATTGTTGTTAATTTTATTGTTAAAATTGTGATTGTTGTTGTTAAATCTATTATTGTTAAATCTATTGTGCTATTGGAGTTATTATTTCTGGGATAATTATTATTGTTACTATTATTATTATTATTGCTACTATTATTATTATTGTTATTATGATTAAAATTATAGTTACAATTTGCGGTCTATTACTATTGGTATTATTGTTATTATTACGATTTTCGTTTTTCTGTTGTTTGTTTGTGTTCTGTCCATTTGTTTGGTTCCTGTTTGGTTGGTAGATTTGTCCGCTTGAGGCGTAGCAGGCGTAACCCACTGAAAACAGAATATCCATTGCGGCTTCCATATATCAAGGTTTCTGCAACATAAGATTGTTTTCATAGGTTCGGGAATTTTGTTTTTTAAAATATTAAGGGCTGTTCTTTTGTTATTATGGGCACATTCATTTGTTGCATTGCCTGCGCCCAGAATAACTCAGGTTTTATTATTCAGTCTCCTTAGTTTGCTTTTGATTTCGTTATAAAATTCTAGGGTATTCGTTTTGAATGTAACACCCCGAAAGATATCATAGAGTTCATCTGTGTTCAGATGATCTCCGAAGTTTTCTGGAGGACTTCTTTAATGTCTTGCCAGAGAACAGCGTGACAATTGATTTCAATCGTCTCTCTTCCTTTGCCCTTCAATTTACTCTTAATAATATCCCCATATAAGAGCTGGGGTGCGTCATTGAAAGTCGACAGGATAGGATGTATCCAAAACTGACGATAGATACAAGCCATATGGCAGCAGCGCTTACTACCACACACATGACCATTAGTAGGCCGACTTTGCTGGCTAACTTACATGGCGTTATATGAAGAATTGTGGAGGTGCCAACAAAAATTCGAGGTTTCGTACGATTTAGAGACGGATTTCTACAGTGATCCGCGGAGAACACAATAGCGCTCCTAGTGAAGTAAAAATTATTTCAGTTCTTATACCCGTTTAGTTTTTATCGCCTTCCAAAGTGAATTTATAGGAGTTTGTTTACATCTCAACGCTGAGCTATCAGTGGAAGGTGCAAAACGTGTGCTTCATTTGCTCGTCTTGGAAAGTTTAGGAGCACAATGGGCTATACAAGGTGAATTTATAGCATGCACGGAATGCGTTCGGCACGTTTTTTATTCGGAAAATAGTATATATGACGAAATATAAGCATTTGCTAATGCCGCAGTTGGGTGACAGCTACCGGAAGCTTGTCCATAGTAGGCCGACTAATACATATGCAAATTGCTACCATATGGCTTGTATCTATCGTCAGTTTTGGATGCATCCTATCAACAAGACTAAAAAAATTTGTAAATTTTCGGGTTTGCCATCGAATTCGGGAGGGCTGTTTAAATATTTTAGGGTGTTAATTTGTTTATTTATTTATCGAATCTCTCGCATCCGAACCACCCTTACAAAAATATTCAATTGATGGAAAAAATGTTGGAGTGATATATAAAAATAAATGTATGTGTATGTGACTATATAAATATATGTATAAATATTATAGTTTGAAATATATATAAAATAAGAAGAATATGTACAATAAATATAAAGAAATTTTCAAAAATGAAAGTGGTAATGTTTGATTAATAAAAAAAATGTATCGTTCTTGAAGTACTTGCGCTGTCTTGTATCCTTGCTGGGCCGAAATTTTCTTATGGTTTCCCACTTAATCCTTATAGGTTAATTCCACTGGTTTGTTGAGCAAAAATAATGTTTACTGCGATTTCAATTTTAAATTCCCATTCAATTTTAAGAAAAAAATTTTTCTGCGGTTTCACTTTTAAATTCGATTTGAAATTTTGATTTAGAGATAGCATTTGCGATTTTTTTCTAACCCAAAGGCTTTCACTTTCTCTATTAAAGGCACTAAGTCTCTTGGGAAGTTTTTCGAAAAAATGTCCAGTGTTAAAAGAAATTATTTAAAATTTTTTTTTAGTTACAGTTTCCATTAAAATTTTTACTGATTTTAATTTATCCTGGTTTTATTTTGTAACAAAATTTTTAATTTTAGTTTACTACGCGCATTTAATTTACTCTTTATAATTTTACTATGCTATCATTTTCACTTGGGTCACTTTACTCACAAGCTTATCATTGTTTTCCGCGTGTTATTTTGTTTTGTATCCATCCTTGGATTTGACTAGGTATTCACACTTATTGGACTTCACTTCTAGCACTTTCGTTATCTGCGGCGCTGTTTCTACAAACATGTGATTTATTCGCGTCGGCGATGAATTAAACACTTTCCTCCTCTTGAGGGATTTGCATTAATTATTCCTCGCGAACGCGATGTCGATCCGCTTAAAGGTTTTAAGAAACCAAATAGAATCCGCTCTATTTAGCTGATCCTACCAACTGTGCCATTTAAACCACTCGCGGGTTTGCTTTTGAAAAAAAAAATATACTTGTAAAAGGTTTTCCAATAAGAGGTGCGGATGTCACTTTTGAAGCTGTCATTTTTTAACATTTGACAAGTAAAAACTTTGCCATTAATAAAAATGATACACGCTTCAACAATGCATTGAAATTATTAAAAGTCACTATAAAATTGGTGAAAGTTTGGCAGAGACGGTTCGAAAAACTCGAACATTTTCGGGTCATCGTGACGAACCTTGTTAGACCGCAACACAGAAATTGGTGGAAAAATTCGAGCTTTTGGTGCAACTTAGTGATGTAAAGAATAAAACCCATACACGTCACTCAGGAACAGCCGAGAATATTGCTGCTGTAGCCGAAAGTGTTGAAGAAAGCCCAGGTTTGTCCATTTCACGTTGTTCTTTGGAATAAGGCATTCCACAAACGTCATTACACCGTATTTTGCATAAAGATTTGGGTCTTAAGGCTTATAAAGTTCAGTCAACACAAGAACTCAAGCCGGTCGATCATCAACAACGTCATGTTTTTGCTGATTGGGTCCTTGAAATGCATGAAAATGATCCGGAATTCCATCGAAAAATCATCTTGAGTGATGAGGCCCATTTCCACCTCGGTGGCTTCGACAACAAGCAAAATTGTCACATCTGGGGCTCGGAAAACCCAAGCATCATTGTTGAAAAGCCTCTCTATCCTCAACGTGTGGCTGTTCGGTACCGTTTATAGCCCGGCGGAGTCATTGGACCTTACTTTTTCGAAAATGAGGCTGGAACAACAGTTACATTGAATGGATTGCGCTATCGAGGATGACAAATGATTTTTTATGGCCGGAATCGGATGGTATGGAGATGGACAACGTTTACTTTCAACAAGATAGCGCTACGTGCCACAAAAGTAACGAAACCATTGATCTTTTACGGGAAAAGTTTCCGGACCATGTTATCTCTCGAAGAGGTAATCACAATTGGCCACCGAGTTCTTGTGATTTAACACCTGGTGACTTCTTCCTTTAGGGCCACGTGAAAGAAAAGGTCTACGCTAACAGCCCAGCGTCGATTCAAGACCTCAAAGATGGAATTCATGAGGCTATCGAGGACATAGGGCAGCCACTTTGCGAATTGTTTATGGAAAATATCATGAAAAGGATATGGTCCTGTAAGCGTGGTCGTGGTAGTCATTTGCCTGATGTTATTTTTCACTTTTAACGGCATACCTTTTTCTTTATAATGAAATAAACATCCGATCATTTATATTCAAAAGTGGTATTTTTCTTTTAATATCAAAATAACACCTCTTATTGGAAAACCCTTTATTTCTTGACAAGAGCTTTATTAACGAAATGTTACTCGTAATTTACATGAAAGACTTTTACACGTACATGCGTAAGTCGCAATCGTAAGGAGGCTTGGCCGTACCTTCGCGGATGAGTACACTTGGAAAAACTATTCGCGTCGCGCAAGTACCTTCGCGATTTTAAAGGTAAAATTTGTATGCGTTGGAACAATTCGTTCTCAAGAAATCGTTGCATTACGCGATCTAGAAAAGGTGCATATGACCATGCACTATATTACTTTAAGAAAAAACGCGCGTGGAGGAATGCGATACCGATTTCGAAATATGATCGAGAAAATATGCAGACGAAATTCAGTGGAATTTTATGAAAATGAGGGAAAATTTAAGTTAATTTTGTAAAACATGGGTCTACTATAACACTTAGGCTCAATCAAACAATATTACTTTATGAAAAAGTTAGGTATTTCGCCTGTTTCATCACGATTGGATTCAAGTCTTTGTTTTTGTCATGGGGGGGGGTGTTAAAACGTGTAACAAAATAATAATGTTATGTAACATTTTAAATTATGACTTCTAAATGCAGTTTTTTTATTTTTTCATCAGAAATCATTTCTTCTCAACAAAAGTACATGAGAATTTTGACAGTTTCGAAAAATACTTAAAATCGTTGTTATGTAAAAGTTATCCGCAAGACTCGAGCAGCAATTCATGGTAAACGGTGTTCTTAGTTCTAATTCTGAACTCAAGGCAAAAACAAAGAAATTATCTTGCATCAATTCAATTCTTTTCAAAATTATTCACGCCAACGAGAAAATTGCATCGATAATTTAGATTTAAGTCATTATACATACATTCATCACGAACCCAAGTCATTATTTAATTGAGAGTTCATAATCTCCCTAAAAATCATGAAATAAAAAAAACTTTTAGAAGAAAAACTGAAAGAAAACCGACTTCAAACCGCACTAAAAAGGGTTAACTCAAGTTTATAGAATCGGAGGCAAATCAGTTTCCCCGTTTTGAAAAGTGAGTGGCAGTAACTTATTAATCAATCGTAACTAAAACGGGGAAAAATTGATTGGGCTCCGATTACATAAATTTCATTTCACTCATTCTAATGGGTTTGAACTCAGCTTTCTTCTTTTTCTAAGGTTTATTTTTTTCGCAGAAAGCTTGGGAATTAAAAATCTATAAAATTTTCAATCAAAATGTTTTAAACTTCATCGAATATTTTGGAATCATTTTCGATTTTCCATCTATTCTAATCCATTTCCTCAACTTTCCTTATCATTTCCATGCTATGAGAAATTAAGGTTTAATTGCTTCTATCGCTGCCGAATTTAAATTGAGACTGAATTATTACTATCGTTCACGTGCGGAGTGCACTTCAATTACGTTAATTTGCCTATAACAAATGTTCGAATTTTTCATCAACTTTCTCATATTCCCCCAAAACACGTACAGTGTCATTCAATTCCTTAACAAAGCATCAATACACAAAAAATCAAGTCACATTCGCCGACTTCCGATTGATGAATGAAAATACGGTCGACGACCATTGACGCCCCCAAAAGGAAGGAAGAAGCACCGTTTTAAGGTGTAAGCAACCTGGCGCGAACAATCGCGGTCCAAGTTCACGCGGCAGGAAGTAAAAGGTCAAAACCACCAGAAGTCACGTACGCATGTTTAGTTATCGACACCGTTATTCCTGACGTTTAATTGATAGGCAGTGCCGTGATAGTAACACAATGTTGCCGGTATCAGATGGAACCACTAACTCACTTTATGCAACGCAGGTGGAGTAACCATTGGCCTCATAATGTATGCAGTTGGGAAAATCTCTTCAGCGACTCGCTGTTTGTTTGCATGCGTTTACAATCCATCCACGCTGCATCGCGCATTGGGTCGAGGAAAAGCATCAGAAGAAATGTCTGCATCAGGCAATCATGTCACAGAGCCCATTATCGGTCAGCTAGACGCCTGCTCATATGGACACTAATGAGGCTCTTCGGAGCCTTCCTAAGTGACGCAAATGCGCTTTAGCGTGTGTTCTTCGTGCAAAAACTGACGGTGTCAAGTCCGTTCTCATATTGTACGAATGCGTCTCGTTAATTGTGAGCCGCGGTACACGTTCGCGCTCATCGAAATGGCTTCCTCTTCCGTTTGTCGAAATGTGTTTTGATGATTTGATTAATAGTGCAAAGCAGCAATCGGTGGACAAGTAGCCCACAATCTTATCTAGTTAAATCATGTTCGATGAAGTTTGATTCTTATTCTGGACTTGAACTGGTGAGTGTCGCGGGGAAACTGGCCACTAATTATTGTTTGTTATAACTTCCGGGATGTGAAGACATTACGCAATGAAAGCAGAAACAGACGCAAACTGATTAACATTTCAGTGTTAATGATGATGGTTAATTATTTGCAAATTTTCGTTTTACATAAATCTAATTTTATAAGCCGGTTCTGATGTTCTCTTGAAACGATCGTAGAATATGGTGTCGTCTTCATACATTTAATAATGTGAGCCCAATTATATTTTTAACTTTTAAGAAAATAATTTACAGCCTTATTCTTAAGGAACTATAAGAGTAGCAACCTACTTCTACTTAATATATTAACCATAATAACCTTAAAGGATAAATTATCATACAAAAGATTTTCACAATGCTTCTTTTAGAGAGAATTGGAGAATTGTTTTAGGAAAGATATATTGGGTAAATACAAAACTGACGACAGATACAAGCCATATGGCAGCAGCGCTTACTACCACACACATGACCATTAGTAGGCCGACTTTGCTGGCTAACTTACATGGCGTTATATGAAGAATTGTGGAGGTGCCAACAAAAATTCGAGGTTTTGTACGGTTTAGAGACGGATTTCTACAGTGAAATCCAGATGATCCGCGGAGAACACAATAACGCTCCTAGTGAAGTGAAAATTATTTCAGTTCTTACACCCGTTTAGTTTTTATCGCCTTCCAAAGTGAATTTATAGGAGTTTGTTTACATCTCAACGCTGAGCTATCAGTCGAAGGTGCAAAATGTGTGCTTCATTTGCTCGTCTTGGAAAGTTTAGGAGCACAATGGGCTATACAAGGTGAATTTATAGCATGCACGGAATGCGTTCGGCATGTTTTTTATTCGGAAAATAGTATATATGACGAAATATAAGCATTTGCTAATGCCGCAGTTGGGTGACAGCTACCGGAAGCTTGTCCATAGTAGGCCGACTAATACATATGCAAATTGCTACCATATGGCTTGTATCTATCGTCAGTTTTGGGTAAATATCTTGGTTAAGTTCTTTAACCAGCTAAATAGGCCAAGCGAAAATAAAATGGCGGCCACTTTAGACGACAAATCGTTATTTCTGTTCTGACCAAAGTATAGCTACTAGTTAATTGAACTGTGTGATGATGCCGTTAAAAAGTCGAAAATCGTGCAAAATTTTTTTGTAGTTGTGGCCAAACCCTTCAATCGATGCTAATGAAAATCAGTACTTTGGTAGAGACAATAAGTACCTAAAGAACTGTGTAAAAAAGCTATAGGTCAGGTCTCAAAAAACAAAATGGCGGCTAGTTAAAGCTCGAGATTTCAAAGACCTCTAAAATTTGCAATTTTGATCCGCTGTTTGTGAAACTTAGTTTTAAGATGTAAAACAAATTAGATCTAAAGTTTTGTCATTTTTGCGATCAATCATGGGCAAGTTTCAAAATGGCGGCGGTTCAAATACGTAATTTTTTCAGACTTTTGTGGCCCTCTAGTGACCACATTTTCCAATCGATTTTGATGAAACTTTAGATTATGGATAACTGCGCTAAGTTCTTGTATTGTGCAAAAAATTATCAAAATCGAATGAAAAACATATGAGTCGAAAATTTAAAACAATGTTTTCGCTGCTACTTTCACTAAAATTGAATGCTTTTGCCCTGTCTAGATGAAACTATGATATTCTATTGTACGTCTAGCATTCATTGCGTGTAGACGTATCTTTAATTCACTCCTGTCGAGAATGATTATAAATTAAAATAATTTTTTAAAAACGTTAATTAGAAAGTAATTTTAGAAAAAAACTTATTATGTCGTCGAACTATTCGAACAATTTATCAAGTATCTGAATTTTACCAGCGATAAAGTTTCAAAAAAGACAAAAAAGAAGAAAAGTTTTTTTCACCGGGGGATTTAGTAGCCCGACGGCTTCCCACCGCTGGAGGACCCTGGGCCAGGCATTTCTAACACAACGAATGATAATATCACGAAGCAGAAAAACGATCAAGACGGCTGTGAGCATGGCAAGCGTATTACGCTTTCAAGTGAAGAATACGAAAGAGTAAGCAGAGAAAACGCAAAGGTTACTAAACAAAACGATTAGATGAAACTCCGAATACAAAGTTTGGAGGAGATGGTCGGGACATTAACAAATGCGAACAAAACAAAATTAATGAAGCCACAAAATACTATCGGCAAAGAAGAAGCGATAACAAATATGAAAAATGACCAAAAAGGTAGCGAAAACAAACAAGACCAACGAAAAAACAGTACCAACGCAAAAGACTCAAATATATCAAGCAAAATTACAAGATACGAGCAAAACATCAATCCATGATGCTGAAAACATACTAAGCGCAGGAGGAGTAAACAATAGCGCCAATTACTATGCGGTGCTATCTGCGATGAATGATGAAATGGACATCGAGATGGAGTGCCAAGATAGCATAGGTAATATTTATGATTGTAGTAATAATTTCATTGAATATTTAAAATCAAAAAATAAGGAGAAGAATAAGAAGCCAACCGGTGTGTCTGCTGGTTCTCCTATTAAAAATAATAAATGAGAAAGTTCCTGCAATTAACGCTTTTGGGCAGCGTGGTGGAGATATGGTTCGGTTATCGGCAGCCGAACATAAAATCGATTACTTTGAAGTTAAGAGAGTGACCGCTGATAAACTCACAATTAAGACTAAAACATTGGCTGATTTCAAACTGGCGAAAGATGCTCTTAATAGTGTAAAAGCTCCCCACTTTACATATACGCCAAAGGCGGAAAAAAATCAGACCTTCCTGTCGAAGGGCTTGGACTGTGGGGGGAATACAGTTGATCTCCTTGAAATGTTGCAGGACCCAACACCAGCTGTTAAGTTCAACAGTGTGAAAACTTTTGCTACAAGGAGATCAACTGTTGAAGGCAAAACATTACCATTTTATTTGGTCCAAATTTCTAACGATAGTAGTCCGAGTGCCCTCCAACAGGTAAGGTACTTAAACTTTAGAGTTGTGAGGTCGGAGCGCCTCCAAAAAACTGAGGTCAACCAGTGTTACAGGTGCCAAAGATTCGGTCATTCGGCTGAAAATTCTACCATGCACTATCGCTGTGTCAAATGCAAAGATATTCACGCCCCAAGTGGATGCAAATTGGCTCAGATGGAGCCAAAGGAAAAATTTTACTGTGTTAACTGTAGTATACTTGGTTTTCCAACATCATATCGAGGATGCCCTCGGTCTCAAGATACAAGAGTTAAATTTTCCCCGAAACAAACCCAAGTACGCCACAACTTGTTACCTCCCAACTTCGTCAAACCCGGAGTATCATTCGCACTGGCTGCTAGAGGACCAGCAGACAACAATGTAAATAAAATAAATAATGTAAGTGGCAATAATGAGATGCTTCTCAAAATTTAACAACAGCTTGAATCTCTTTCAGATAGAATCAATAAACAAGACCAAAAAATCAATTTCGTTTTTCAACGTTTAGGCCAACATGCTTCAAAATTGTTTGTCATCCAGTCACATTCCCATGGATAGGACTCGTCTCATCTCGATCAACGTCAACTCCATTGTTGCTATACATCGGCGTGATTATCTCCTTGAATTCATTATTAAGCAAAAGCCTGACATCATGCTTCTCACTGAAACCCACCTCAATTCAAGGCAACGAACTAAACAACATTTACAGAATAGCTTATAATAACGGACAGAAACAATGCGACATTGGCAAACTTGTCACACAGTACAAACATAAAGAAGAACTTCAACCGATTGAAACTCATAAGAACGACCAACAGCGGGTTTCGTTAACATACGTAGGCAAAGAGACATACAAACTATCAAACTTCTTTATTAAATACAAATTGCAAACTGCATTCAAAACGAATAACAACAATGCAAAGAAACTGAAACCAAAACTGAATGACACATCAATATACGAAAACAGCTGCATATACAAACTGACATGCAAGGACTGCGACACACGTGCACAACACGAAAACTAACGACAAGATACAAAGAGCACTTACAATCTTTCTTACACAATAAGGCAGACTCCAATTATGCGACGCACCTACAAACCACGCACATGAGCCGGACTCTATGACAAACTCTATGAAATTGCTATATAAACAAAGCAAAGGACCGAGACTTGACATCCTAGAAAGCCTTGAAGTTTACAAACATAGAAAGACAGACGGAAACGTTATCAACGAACAATTTGTTACCAATTCCGACACAATTTTCTCAGTACTAACCACACTATTAGATGAAAACGGAAACGAGATGAAACAGAACAAACGGACATCTAACAACCAAAAAAACAAAAACTTAATATCCCTCTAACTGGTATAATTTATTACTTGACGTAATTTACTACCTGACCTAATTACCCATCCACTAATTACCCACCCGCTTATTACCCATCCGCTTAACCCATCCTACGACTATATAAAGTCGTTCCCTTCAACACATCCTTTAGACACTGAAGATGACTCGAAGTAATCGAAACGCGTCTGCTCACACAACAAAGCAAGGCCCGACGGCTTTTGAAGAAAACAGAGAATAGGCCTGCGGATATCAAATAAACAAAATGATTAACTACATTCAAGGACTTTGAATTCGTAAGAAATGATAGGGTGATAGGCAATGGGGGAGGTGGCACCGGGATATTGGTTCGAAGACCCTATTGTTTCCAAACTATTGAAAAAGTTGAATTCAAAAGCTTTGAATCTCTTCAAGTGTCCATTATCCAAATCTCACTGCCAAGTGGGGATAACCTCTTCGTTATCCTGCCTATGCAACTGGTGGAACTATTCTCAAGCTCAAGGAGGAGCTCAATTCCTTGTTTGAAATACTCAAATTGAACAGGCTGCATAATTACTTTATTCTTGCTTGTGAACTGAATACCAAGCATACATCATGGCTGAACTAATAATCCAAGAGGTGTGTTCCTGAAACCGTGGATAACAGAGAACCAAATTGAATACAGGTGCAATCTATATGGGTCGGAGTTTCCAACGTATCCTAGAACAAATTCATATTTGGACCTCTGCATTGCTGACGCAAGACTCTTATTCAGCTTTAATAGTCCTCAACGGAAACTGCAGGTGCTTCCTTATGATAGCGACCATAACGCAATCGTAATGGAAATCAATCATCAAAGGGATGATTTCTTCCTCATTCCAGTTCAACATGAAAATCATCGGTTGAACTTCTAAAAAACAGACTGGGGAAAGTTTCAAAAGAAGTTTAATTGGGAGTACCAGAAACAATGTCCCCCTCCCGACGATGGCAACTCTTGCTCAATGGTTCCTAATGACAGGAATCTAACTAACGATGAAAAAGATCTCTATTTGTCGAAGTTAGAGAAGCTAACGTTAGAAACGATTGAGAAAGTAGTTCCCAAGATTAAATATCGAAACAATATGGAAGGATATGAAACACCAACCATTGTAAGGTTGAAAAGATTGAAAAGTCTTCTTCTCACACGCGTCAACAACCTTCTCTCGTAGGCTTTGTCGAAATTACATCTGAAGAATGCCCGTGTTAATCCGGTCATACTTCAGGAGTGAGGTCAGCAATCAACTGGCGGAAAAATTGAGGGGTATTAGCACACAAGACCAATATGGCGCTTTCGCGAAAGTGAATAGCATATTCCGCAAGAAGTCTCGAGTGAAGTTATCGAATCTTGAAGTCACTAGTGACGAGACAAATCTTTTCGATAGGGCTGGTATCGAAATTGATAATATGACTCCGGATAGAAATGGAAGCAGGATTATTTGTGGGGGGTTACATAAACTTGCCCTGATTGGAACACATTTTGAATTGGTTCATCTACCAAACCCTGAGAGATGGTATGAAATATTTTCAGAGGTACTTGTAGCAAAAGTTTTTGACTTCAAATCAAGCCTGAACGGCCAATCAGTTCTTTATTTGAATGAAATATTAACATCTGACCTCATACAGAACTTGAATGTTATGATTATTTTGTCAGCTATGAAGACTTGTGTTTCATATGTCGCAGGATAAACAAAAAGAAATCATGTGGTACTGATGGTATTCCAAATGTAGTTCTCCGACATTTGCCTGAGGTTGCTATTAGAAATTATTGCATATTATTCAACAACATGTTGAGCAATTCATATTTCCCAAATGAGTGGAAAAAGGCTACGGTATTTCCGATCTTGAAGAAAGGAAAAGAATCCTCATGCCCTAAAAGCTATCGCCCAATCAGCTTGCTGCCTAACATCAGCAAGATGTTTGAAGTGATACTCAACAGAGCATCAAACGCCCACATTGAGGAATATGAGTTGATGCCGAATTGCCAATTTGGTTTTCATGCCAGGCATTCGACCACACACATACAATAACGAAAGTAACCTCAGACATCTGTTGGAAACTAAACAACAGAGAATGTATTGGAGCATGTCTCATTCATACGGAGAAAGCCTTCTATACGGTGTGGTTAGATGGACTAGTTGGTAAACTCCTTCAGGACAAGTTCCCCACACACCTTATCGCCATGATGTGCAATATTTTATACGGGAAATCGTTTGTTTCAACTGATGGAAATCTGACAACAATGCGCGAGTTCAAGGTCTTGAATGGTCTACAGCAGGGAACAGTTACTGCGCCTCTGCTGTTCTCAATCTTCATCTGCAAGCTATTGAACGGCTTTGATTTTAACGTCTCGCCAACGTGATCATTGGTAGCGTTTGCTGATGATCTGATCATCTATACGGCAGACCAAAAAGCTACAATAGTTCAAAGTAATCTCCAAAAAATGGTCAATGATGTGCAGCTGTACACTGACAATTGGCGAATGAAAATCAATGCGCAGAAGTGCGAAACAATCTTGTTTTGGACAACGCTGCAGTGTCAAGACCTGGAATGTAATTTGAAGGATTTCCTCATCATGGCTGACGAGGATAGTTCAGAACGAGTTGCACATAAATCCTGTGTTCGATACCTCGGTGTTCATCTCGATCAGTATCTGTACTATACTGAACATGTCAAAATCATGCAAGGCACTAAAGGTAGTCATGGCCCTACGAAGACTCTTTCAGTCCAAATACATTGATCAAAAACTCAAAATTATCTGTTACTAGACCCTGGTTAGACAAGTTTTGACATATGGATGTCAGATCTGGTGCTACCAGAATGCTAGTACTATGGAAAAATTAAGAGTTTTCGAAAGGAAATGTCTTCGTGCATGTACTGGTTTGTGCAGAAAGCCTGAGACGGATTGGAAGCATTATATATCCAATAGAAGAATTTATCAAACCGCTCAAGTGATAAGGGTCGATATCTCCGTATTGAAACTTCTTCGGAATCGTATCACAAGATCTGTAACTGTGAGTGAAAACCCTTGGATTTCACAGCCGTTCCACCCTAGATACGGGTATATTGCGACTTGTCTCGCTACTGGCTTCGTTCTTCCAGAAGCATTCGTGTATTCGGACATGAATCGATATGTCCATGATTCTGACGGCATCCCAGTCATGTATCACATATATTGACGGCCCACCGATAAGAAGATAAAATACTCTCCGAATTTGAGTTCACGAGATCAAAAATTCCAATGGAGATACTCATTTGCTAGATTCGTTGAAGCTGATCGAACTGAGACGGAGCAGTCTAGGTATTGGTGGCTGAATGACAATGTCTTAATTATTCGTGTTTATTTTCAGTTTTTGTGTTTTTCGTTACTTTGTTTTTTGAATTACAGCTCATTATTCCTACATTTAGTATGATTGTTTATTTGTGTTAAAAATAAGGGATAGTTTATGTATATGTTGTGTTTATTTTATTAAATTTAGGGATAAGGTTAAACGCGTAGGTTAAGAATATTGTGAAAGCGTTTTTTAGTACAAGATAAAGTTTTTTGATTGAATTTTATTAGAGTTAGGTTGTAACATATTATGTGTAGGATCAAAGTTCTCTATTGTGTTTAATTATAAATAATTTCAAGATAGTGTAGGTTGGTTTATCCTCCTTTTCCCAATCAAATGAGATTATATGTAATAATCTTAATTGATTTGAATTCACTATAGTTTTTTTTGCTAAAATGTGTTTAACTGTTAACGTATAAATTTAGAGAGCCATTTGGGCCATTAAGTTTTTGTATTATTATTGTTTGGCATTTGCTTTATAAACTTTTAAAATTTATAACGATTAGTATTGTTTTATTCAATACTAATCATTTTGACTTTGATGAAACTAAGACACAAACATTTTTAAAAATTCAACATTAAATGCATGCATTCAAAATAAAATAAGCGTGGTTCGCTATTTTAGCAGCAACTGAAATAATGAATACTTTTCATGGAAACGATTTCAATTGCTTAACTTGGAAGTATTTATATAGGGTTTTCCATTAGGGACACAACAATTTGGTATCTTTATATCAACGCACTCTTAAACATTTTTATTAACTGTCAATGTCAAAACGTTAGTTAACGTTAACATTTTCATCATTGTAAAGTTGACGAACCAGCAACTTTTTTAAATTATTATAAATTACTACCGAAATTCTGAGTTGGCGGTCGCATCTTTAAAAGCGCTTACTCCAATTTCCGGTCGTCATACTCGTCCCACCCGACAGGCTGTGCGTGCTATAGTGGATAAGTTCGAGTTCGAATTTTGAAATGATTTTTTTTTCGAAAAATCCGTGTAAGACACAGGTGCCGATTGTCTGGCACTAAGGTCAGCGAGCTATAAACACCAGCGAGACAAGCTAACTAGCTTTGCTTAACGACCGCGTACGCATGCTTGTCGACTAGCATTTGCGGGAGCATATGTGGCAGGTTCTTGTCGAGCCACGAACCTACACTACAAAATATTTATCACGCGTACTCTACTCTACGAGATCTACCGATCAATTTTTAGTATCTTTAGAAATGTTCTATTATGTGTCAATTAAGCTACTCTACAGTAATTCAACATTTTTTTGCCTCGTTAAAGTTAGCGGACTCGGTGACTTGTGACAAACGCAATAATTCTACAAAAGCAACTGCTACTTTCTCCAAAGAAGGTCGTTGCATTACAAGGGCAATGTCAAACCTAAAGATGTTAAAGTGGCTGAAGTGAACCACTCATCTCTAGCTAAAGGATGGAAACTTGACAGATGTAGGTTACTTTAATCTGGTAAAACAACAAACTCAGCAGTTTCGATGGGGTGACCACCTTTCTCTTCAGGAGCAGCCGATCCTAATCACCACGGGGCTGATCGACTACTTATGTTTAATACAATTTTCACTATTGGACGTTCCGGTGACAAAAAGACGTCGTACCGCTTGCAGCGTCGCAACCGTAAGTGCATAGATTCACAATGAGCCAAATCAGTCAATTCCACGTCGTTCTCAAGATTTGGGCATCGCTCAAATGACACTGTGACGTATTTTGCATGGTTACAAGATCAAATCGACTCAAAAACAACAAAAACCACTTGGCTTTGTTAATAAGCGAAATATGCAATATTGGTCAGTAACAAACTCACACGTGCTTCTTGAGATACCGTTGCATCCGCAAAAAATTTCTGTCTCGTGCGGTTTTCATGCCGGAGGTGTGATTGGGTCGTATTTTTTCGTGGTTGAAAACAACAGTTATATTACCGTGAATGAAGAGCGCTATCGTGTTATATTGGAAGATGATTTTGGTGGCCAGAATTGGGTAAACTTGACATCAATGATATATGGTTTCAACAAGACGGTCTCACTAGCAACACAGCATCCCTCACAATCGATTTATTGAATGGCAAATTTGGTGAACGTGTTATCTCAAGAAATGATCCAGTCGAACGGCCGCGTCATTCATGCGATCTAACGCCATTGGATTCTTTTTTATGGAGCTATATTAAGTAACTAGTCTATGCCAACACGCCAGCAACTTTAGACCAGCTCAAAGACAACATCCAAGGTGAAATTGCACACTTTCCGGTCGAAATGTGTGCCAGAGTCGTGAGAAATTGGGTCCAAAGAATCAACCTCTGTAAACGGCCTCGTAATGGCCATATGACTGAAATCGAATTTTACTCAAAAAATGGAATACTTGTACTAAATCCACAATAAATTTGAACTCAATATCTCAAATATTTTTGTGTTTTTTTCAAATAGATAAAATTGTTATGTCCTTAATGGAAACAGGCCATTTTTAATAGTACTGTAAACTATTTTTACAACACCCTACTAAAATCACGAACGGCTTATTCGTTCTTCCGGCCACCCGCCGGTGCGTCCGTGCGTCACAGCAAGTTTTCTCGCAAACCACATAAACTAGAGGGATGAAATTTTCTACGTAGTGTGGGGTGATACACGATAGAGATCTGCCATCCCTACACAATTTACTAACCAGCTGATAAGTGCTAGATGACAGATCTCTGCCACTGAACCGCCACGTGACGTTGGTCATGTGTAACTTGTGTGCAACGCGAACTCGTAAATGTAGCCATGCACTCTGCAACTATAGCTATCAAAATTCACACAGTTAACTTTGCGTGACTTGGAAAACCGTACACTACGATTTGCGGGATAGTCTTGTGTTAATTTCATCGGCTATGATATGTGGAATGGAGTTGTTGCGCTGGTGAGCGGTGGAGCTTCAGGGCTTGTACAAGCTACTGTGGAAAGGCTTTTAAAATTAGGGGCACAATATTGAAGGAAAATTGGTGGAATGTACGCGTTTCCGACGTTTTGGGAGGACAGGAGGATCAGAAGCACGCGGCCGAACATTCAAAATAAACTTTATGGGAATCTATAAAAGGATAAAAATGATAAAAGGACTAAGATGTCTTTCGTAAGTCAAACAGTATCTACTCTGGATAGTAGTCAGGAGCATTTACTAAATTCCAATGAAATTGTCGAAATGAAAATGTGGAGTTGGTTGACAATGATGAGGAAAGTGCTTTGCGAAAGGACAGTGAAAAGTTCAGGGGTAAAAATTCAATAGGTTTTCTTTGGATATTTTTGAGAAGCGTGTGCGTGCATGTGTGTTCCCAGGGCATTTATCAACATGAGGTTATTTAATTTGCATTTCGAATTTCCAAAGATTAACATATTGTTTACTGAATTTCCTGATTTGCGTTCGGTCAAGTTTAGTATTCCTAGCATCTTCTTTGTAGATCTACAGCCCCTCTCGGGCCTTCGTTTAGAGATAGTTAGGTATCTTATTTTTATGACCGTATTGATTTATTTCGGAAGTTGGTTTGGTCAGTACCATGCTCCCGTGTGCCTGTTCAGTTATGATATGATCTGATTAAATCAGTACATATCACCACTGAGTGAACACTCATAGTCTGTCCGAACAATCCCCTGAACCAAATCACGTTGCTCCCAACGAGATTTGAACCTGGGACCTTCGGCTTATGCATTTCTAGCATGCTTCAATCAAAAAATAAATCTTTAGGGTTAAGGTACGAACGTCCTTGTTGATAATTTGATACTAATATGATATTGTTTCTATTCGAATTTAATTAAAAGTATTTCATAAGAGAATAAAACAATTGTTATTAATGCTAGAGATGATAATGCCCATTATTGTTAAATATGCTTGAAAACGTTGCTCATAAATAGAGCTGGAAATGCTCAATTCTATTTTGAGATAAGACCGATGAGTGAAATTAAAATTTTGGATACACTTTGAAAAAACAGTTTGTGATCAGTCCAAGTTTTATTGTACATAGTTGAACAGTATATAATTTTGCAACTTCTAGTAGCAGCTGCTCCTACTAAGCAAAATCTAAGTAATATGATCAGTTAAGTTGTTTGGAAACATTTTACGTTTTTGATATGTAATTGGCTAAATTTTGAGTATGATAAAGTGCCCAACTCCCAATATTCCATTTCAATAGTCAACACCACTTCTGCACAAATTGATTTGTTATCCTATAACGATTTAAGTATTTCACAAGAAGTTCTTTTAAGTTTGTTTATCACCTAAGCTGCAAGGGGATTTTTTTAATTTGGTTAATGATTTCACGATAAGTTTAGATTCGTTACGTGTTCCTGATAACACGCGATTATGAAAGGCTAGGGTCTCTATATATAGTCTCCACGATGAAACAAATGACAACGGCCAGCGCCTAATCGACTTTGCATGTAGCAGAAATCTAGTCATATGTTCGACTTGCTTCCTACAGTGCCGTATTCATAAAATGACCTAGGTATCAACACATAAAACCAGATCGATCATGTTCTGATACAACAAAGTTGGGCTTCGAGCATACTTGACGTCCGTACATACTGAGGAGCCAATTGTAACTCAGATCATTACTTGATCAAATTAACCTATAGATGTCGTATGTCAAAGCCATATTCGGCGAAGACCAGTCCGCTACAAAAATTTGACATCGAAAGGGTCCAAACGGCGTCTGTGGCCAAATATTTCACGGAGACCCTCGACAACCAGCTGGCTTCCATCTTATCAGACGCATCGTTAAAGTCGAGCAATGAGCTCTGGATGGAAGTGAAAGCGGCTATTGGACGTGGCAGAACAGACGATTGGACATCAAGCCCGGTGCAAGAGGAATGATTGGTTCGATGATGAGTACCAGAATGTGTTAGATAAAAAGAATCAGGCGTACAAAGAGTATTTTGGTAGAAAAACCAGGACGAGGAGAGAACACATTGAAAATCCCAGAAGAGTAGCAAATAAAATAATCAGGATTAAGAGAAGAAAATACTATGGTGACTAATTGAGATGTAAAGATGTAAGTTTAGCGAGCAACAACATAAGACAAGAATATAAAGTAGTGAAAAGTGGTTATCAACAAAGATTAAGGAAAGATGGGCATCATATTTGAAGAAACTCCTTAATCCTCCACACAGCTCCAGAACATCGGAGCCTATAGATGTCTGCGGAGAGCTTCAATTGGCCCCACCAACTCTGGATGAAGTTTGTTCCATCATCAAAGCCTAAAAGAATAATAAAGCGCCGGGCATTGATGAGATTCCAGTGGAGCTCATCAAATATGGTGGCAGTAGTGTTCACCAAGCTATTCACAAAGTCATCCAGTACACTTGGCAACAAGAACATATGCCAAAAGAGTGGAGCCAATCAATTATATTCCCTATCCACAAAAAAGGTGACAAGCTACAGTGCGAAAATTATAGAGGCATATCAATACTTTGTACGGCGTATAAAATATTTTCTAAAATCTTAGAAAATAAAATCGGATCATACGTCTGCAGTATTATTGGGGAGTATCAAGGTGGTTTTAGAGCAGAATCAACAATAGTCTAATTGTTCACTGTCAAGCAGGTACTTGTAAAGTGCTGGGAATTCAACATAGACGTACACTAAATTTTCGCTGACTTTAAGCAAGCATACGACAGTTTTGACCGTAACGTGCTGTACCAAATAATGCTTTGCTTTGGCATCCCAGCCAAACAAGCCCGTCTTACCAAAATGACATTGATGTCGGAGACCTCCCAAGTCCGCATGAATAACCAACTCACCGATGCCTTTGACCCAAATATCAGACTGAAACAGGGAGATGGGCTGGCCTCATTGCTACTCGATTTGGCTCTGGAATACGTCATAACAAAGCTACCTGTCGACACACGAGATACATTACTATACAAGTCGAGCCAAGTAGTAGCCTATGCGCATTTTGTCACGGTCATTAACAACTGCCAAAGAACTTTTCCTGAAACTCGACAGCGAAGCAAAACTAGTAGGGCTACAAATCAATGAAAATAAAACAAAACATGACGCAGTCGAGGAAAAATACATCAAATGCACAAAAAAAAAAAACACTTGGCAAATACAGTAAATGTCAGCAAGTTTGTATATCTAGGCACCAAAATAACAAAAATGGGCAATGAAAGAGATGAAACACGCCAAAAATACAGCTCGCAAATAAAATATTTAGTTCAGTTTTGACAATCTTGACGACTAGCTGCATACACAGGAAAACAAAGCTCCAAGTGTACAAATCTGTGATAAGACCTGTGTTATGCTATGGGTGTGAAACATGGACCCTAACCCAACCATCCGCAAATATATTGGACGCCTTTGAGCAACGTGTCCTGAGGCGAGTAATCGGAGCGAAGCTAGACGAGGACCAATGGCGAATTCGATCCAACCATAAGCCATATGAAATTTTTAACGAACCAGAGGTTTCAACGATTGTAAGACTGCGGAAACTGCAATGAGCTGGACACATGAATCGTATGGACGAACAACGGATACCCAAAAAGGTATTCGCTGAGAGAACTGAGGCCGGAGACCAGTGGGTAAATTGAAGAAACCCTGGTTTGACTCGGTCGACGAAGACAGTTCATCGCTGCTCGGATTTCAAAATTGGAGGACAAAGTCAATGGACCGAAACAGTTGGAGGCGCTATTTGCGGGAAGCGAAGGCCCAAGAGGGGCTCGTAGCACTACTACGAATAGAGAGGGTCTCTAAAACGTAGATGTCTTTCGCAATTCATGAACCGATCGTATTACAATAGAATCTCCTTAATACTGGATTTTTTATTAATTTTGATCGTTTTCTTATAAGCTTTAACGGTAAACCTTATTCTTGTCAAAAATCATAAATTAGGCAAATTTAAAAACGAACATATCGAAAATTAAGAAAGGATGTCCTTCTTATAATTAAATATATTTGAATTTAATATATTAAATATCGTTGTATTTTTAATCAAAATACGAACTAGCAGGCCTGCCAGCAGCCACCTTGGAGTAGACTAAGGGTGTAAAGACTTGTTGACCTAATGAGCACAGTCCATTGGCACTTCCCAGACTTCATGTCTATAGTCGATCAGAGGTCGGCTTAGATTTCCTACGGGAAATCTCGTACGAACGAGAAGTAAGAAAAATCCTTACAGTATGTCAAAAGAGGTGTCCTTTCCAAATTTGTAGCGCAAAAAAATATTTTAATGTGTTTAAGGGGAGGTTTCAAAATATGTCCAAAATAAGAGAACTCTTCAGAACAGGTCCTAAACAAGAGACATTTGCAAGGAAAGGTGCAGGGTGTGGGGAAATGTACAATAAATTTGTCTCCTGTCGACTCGCGAAATCAAGCCGTAAACAGCTTAGTTATAGAGAATTGAAATTTAGCAACTATTGTACAACAACACTTACACGTAATACTGTATAAATACACGTTCGCAAAAGACCCAAATGCTACAGATGTGTAAGAGTTTTGATGAAAATTTTAGAAATATTTTAGAACATCGATATATTATCATGACTACTCAAACATTGAGGTCAATAGACTGAAAATAAAATGGCGGCAAATTAAAATATGTAATTACCATATATTATTTTTCTGAGGTCAATTCATGGAATATATGTGTGAGCCAAGTTTTGATATTCAAAGGACGTTATTTGGTTTGCTAATTATTTTATAATACCCTTCTAGTAGAAGGGCTCTCCTGCTGCTTTTAATCGTCCTTAAACAGTATTTGACCCTCAAACCGGTGGCCAATAAAATGATTATTTGCTTTTCGGATACCTACGAGAAATTTGCATTTCCGGCTGGTGGTGCTAAAGGATTTTTTTTTGATTCATTTGGATTGTTTTAGTGGGTACTAGATTTATTGGCTTTTATACTCTTTATTGATGAATGTGCAAGCATTCGAATGCGCTACTTTTCAATTTGAAATATTATGATGATGAACTCTAAAGACCAGGCATTGCTCAAAGCCTTTGCTGTGTTTTGCGGGGACTAGCCTAACTAGCATACATATTTCAATTTATTACCGACGTCTTAGGACTTTAATAGTTGTCTGGCTATCGAACTTATATCAGTTCTCCCTACGTCATTGTGCATTACTGAAATGGTAGTGCCAACACAAAACATGCATACGAAGTAGTGAAAAACCTGAGATGTGGTTATTAGCCCAAAACCACGCTTTGTCATGATGACATCGGCAATACCATCGCCGATGAAACTAAGATTAAGGAAAGATGGGCATTATATTTCAAGAACCTCCCTAATCCTCCACACAGGTCCAGAACATCAGAGCCTTAAGATGTTTCCGGAGAGCTATCACTACTTTGTACGGTGAATAAAATATTTTCAAAGATCTTAGAAAATAAAATCGGATCATACAATAACGACTGCGGAGTATCAAGGTGGTTTCAGAGCAGATAGAAAGATAATAGACCAATTGGTCACTGTCAAGCAGCTACTTGAGAAATGCTGGAAGTACAACATAGACGTACATAAAATTTTCGTTGGCTTTAAGAGACAGTATTGATCGTAACGTACTGTACCAAAAATGCTTTGCTTTGGCATCCCAGCCAAATTAGTCTGTCTTATCAAAATGATAACGACGTCGACGACCTCCCAAGTCCGCATCAATAACCAATTCACCGATGCCTTTGGCACAAATAACGGACTAAAGCAGGGAGACGTGCTGGCCCCATGGCTATTCAATTTGGCTCTGGAGTACGTCATAAGGAAGCTACCTATCGATACATGAGATACATTATTATACAAGTCGAGCCAAGTAGTAGCCTACGCGGACGAGATCAACATTTCATCACGTTCATTAACAACTGCCAAAGAACTCTTCCTGAGACTCAACAGGGAAGCAAAACTATTAGGGCTACAAATCAATGAGAATAAAACAAAGCTCATGACGCAGTCAAGGAAAAATGCCTCAAATACTCTTATACAAAATATCACACTTGCTAATACAGTATCGAAAACGTGAGCAAATTTGTATATCTAGAATCCAAAATAATGGGAACCGGTGATGAAAGAGATATAACTCCGCCATAGATGAAATACGCTGAATAATACAGCTCGTAAATAAAATATTTTTTTCAGTTCTGACGATCTTGCATACACAGGAAAAGGAAGCTGCATGTATACAAATCTGTGATAAGACCTGTGTTAGTAATGGGTGTGAAACATGGACCCTAACCCAGGATCCGCAAATATAATGAACGCCTTTTGAGCTATGGGTCCTGAGGCAAATATAATAGTTTAATTTAAAAAATTTCATTTAGTCTATACTTGACAGCAACATATATGTTTAAGTACTAGTGAATAAGCAGACAACAAAAATAATGATGATGCGGCAAAATACGTGCACGAAGCTTCTATTTTAACTCCCTCTACCTTTTGCAAAAAAAAGACACAGACAGAGAAATTTCAAATGGCAAGAACTTCCGCGAATACGATTCAATTTCCTTCAAACTTACAGAATACTAGGATCTTTCATAAGACCACTTTATATCAAATTTTTTTGTTTTTTTTTGAGTTACATATGAATTTAGTGGGGAAAATGTGAAACTCGAAGATCATACTACAATATTATTTAAAAGAGCCGAGTGAGTTTTGATTTCTAAGATATTTGTCGTTATTGCACTCATAAAGAATTCCTCTTTTTAGCGCTACGGCCCCTTTCGGGCGTTCTGTAGTGAAGGTAGGTATATTAACGTCCGTAAAGGACTGCAGCGATAGTCTGCTGCCTCAGCAAAAGAGGATGGTAGTATCCGCCGAGATTGGCCTTGTATGGGGACGCATGAATGCGCTGGCAGGCTAGCGTTGTGGTGTCGTAAGGCGGGTTCTTTCCCCCTAGCACAAGGACCCACTACAAAAAAATTTCGCATTCACGAATTAAAGGGATCGAATGCCGATTGACTGGTGTCAAGATCGAGGTAACCGACTAAGGGTTGAAATTGATTGCTCAGAGAACAAGTTGGGACGAGCGAAAACAGACGGACTGGGGGGACTTCGTCATTAACGATGATCCTTATGGCCCACAAATGAGAGTTGGGCATCCAGATGGAGGTGGTACCCCCTCTCACCCTCCCAAACGAATCATCCAAACGTAGACGTGGCCATGTGTTTCCCATTTGAGTGAAAAACTCATACAAAAGCACTTTGTATGACTCTTTCCCACAAATGAGAAGCACAAACGTAACCAATTTATGCTATAGAGTTCTGCAATGAAATCACATAACCCTATATCATAAAAGGGCATGCGAGCGAAAGGCCACTCTACCCGGCAGCAGCCCCTGGTAAACGAGGCTAGCCCATCTCAGAGAAAAAGCCTGCCATCGATGCGGGTCCTATACCCTAATCCAATATTTAACGTTAATCCATAAAAATTACAATTTAAAAAAAAAAACAAAAATATGGAATATATTAAACGCTTTGTGCATAATATTCAATACGACCAAAACTTTACGTGTGCACAGGTCAAACTTGGTCACGTATCAAGACCCAAAACATGTAATCATAATCCATATAACAAAAGCAAGTATCTTGAACCAAATTTAAACGAAACTACCGCCCGATTAATTCAATCTAAATCAAAACGTTTGTTCAAGTTTTATATGAAATGATTCAGCACCTGGAAACGAATACAGCCATCTTTTATATGTAAGCGCATCACTTATATTTATTTTTCTCCACCAGCTGCCTATGCATATGCCAAAAAAGTTGTAGCCTCAGGATTTATGAGTAATGCATAATTCAAGTACTTAGCTATTGAACCATTGTACATACATTTACTACCAATAATTTATCGGCACGATTAAATGGTTCGGCGCAAGAGTAAGACCACTTGTTCACTGTCGCCAATGGTGAGCTCTTCTTTGCACTCTACATAGATTTGCACGGGACTTCGACACACGTCCACCGTAAGAACTCCCGTCATTTCTACGTGACTTGGAGCACACAAAAGAGTGAAAATGCAATCCAAATTACGATGGCCAAGGGAATTTGGCAACTTTCTATGAATTTAAACGGGGGCTTGTTTTCACGCACTTTTTTTCTTTTTCGACGTGGTTTTTCGCGACGTGCGCTCTGCGTGGCGTTCTCTCGAAGACCCTGCAGAAAATCATGACGACGTCCACGACGATATTTCCAGATATTTTCACTTGCTGCGCCGTGAAAATCGAAAACTAATTTCGCGACCACGTATTGCAAACAATAAAATCAATTCTTGCGGGTACTACGAGCACAGTCACGGGAACTTTTCTATCTTTGACTCCTCTCTTGGGCGTCGCACGTGAAGGTGACTAACAGACTCCCTTTTCACTTGTCGATCCGTCCAAAAACTTGTCTTTCTTTTTTCGCATCCCGTGTATACGGTGAATCCATCAGCTGAGCTCTATCAGCTCAGTTGCCTGCCTTCCGTGATGTAATACTCGTACACCATTGGAGTGAATTACATCAGCGTTCCCCACTCGAAATTTTATTTGGCAGATCTAAAAATTTTAAAAACAAAATTTTACTGAAGTAAAGAAAATTGATATAAAATAACATTTGATAATAATAATAGGAAAGCAAACTATTCTATAAATTACGATTATGAATGTGAATAATTGAATATTTTTCTAAATCTGCCATTAAATTTCGAATAGGAGATAGGAAGGTTTTCGAGCAGTTTGCTTGTGTGACTGCTCGATTACTACGCTTCGCATGCTACAACAAGTGCCTCCAACTATAATAGTCCATTGACCGCGTCCTCCAATTTCGAAATCCGAGCAGCGGTGAATTTTCTTCGTCGACCGAGTAGACCAGCGTTTACTCGGTTTCACCACAGGTCTCCGCCTTTCAGTTCTCCCAACGAATAACTTTTTGGGTATCCGTTGTTCGGCCATATGATTCACATGGCTAGCCCATTGCAGCTTTCGCAGTTTTGCAATCGTTGCGACCTCTGGCTCGTCAAAAATTTCATACAGCTCATGGTTGTATCTAATTCGCCACTGGTCTCCATCTACTTTCGCTCCGATTCTCCGCCTCAGGACCCGTCGCTCAAAGGTATTCAATATATTGTATTTGCGGATACTTGAGTTCGGGTACTGTAACGGATTCCTACTCCGTCTCGTTCGATCGCAATCAGAACCGACCTCTCATCGGTTCGAGACGTACAGTCTTGGAAATGACAACGGACTGTACCCTTCAGGTCAACAAGTCCGGTCACACTTAGTCTACTCCGTGGTGGCTGCTTGTAGGCTAGCTAGTTCGGAGAGGAGTTTCGGTCGCGGGTCTTACGCGAGCAGACTAAGTCCGAGTTACGTAGCTTAGCCACCGATTCACATGCCCGATTTACAAACGCGTCAACAACTACTCATCCAGAACGGGAAACCTACGTTACATTAGTTCTGGATGTGATCTCTCCACAGATCTCAAATCAAAACACTACAGAATCACCATAGGCGCGTTACCGAATCACCGACGCGGTACCAGAAAATAAGCTAAACTACTTCAAGTCCAAAATAACCTACTCTAATAAAAAAAACGAGCTCAAACAAGGGTACCGCGGACCGTAACCGACTAGAAATCAATCATCCGCAGATTATGAAAACCTAACCCTCTTCAAGACATACTTACCCTCGGTCATCACTTCCGCTGCAAAAGAAAGAGCATGCGGAACGGAAAGGCTTATGGCTTCTTTAGCAATTCATCTTTACTTTTCAGATATTTCATTTACAATAATTATTGAAAATTAATCGTTTTAGAATTATTAGCAAACTATAAGCTCCTCTCCTTTTTATTTTTCCATATAAAAAAATATAGACTAGCCTAGTATATAAAACGCAACAAAATACGTAGAAAACTACTAATAATAATTAAAAAAAATACATTTCGTACTTTAACTTTGAGTGGAATATTTAATTGGAGACATTAAATAAACAACTTTTACGTCACAAGCAAAATCACACGTTATAATAGTATTGTTTGGAATTTTTTTAGTTGCTATCAGATTTTCTTTCTCCATTCGTTTTACTTACATCAAAATTTAAGTTTCAAGTAAAAATATGAACATTAATTATTCAACAATTAGATCTTTACTAATGAATAATGATCTTCATTATTTCTATTTACATATCGCTTCATTTAATGAATTTCCATTCACATTTTCCGTATGCATCTTTTTCATTACTATTCTAAGATATCAAATGCCAAATGTACTTTTAAATCGTATACATAGTTTTACGAATAATTATTTTTATTTATTCATATTTTTTTTATATTCTAAAATTGAATAAAACTAAATTATTTAATTCTCTCTGATACTCTGATTGAATTATTGTAAACGTATCTACTCTATAAAGTTTTAGGAATTGTTGCGCGTATAATTTCATCACAAACTTAAGGTAAAAGTGAAATCAAATTACATTTCACTCGATGCCCAAAAAAAAATTTGGAAGAACGTTGAATAAATTTTTGTGTTTAATGTTGGAATAAATTATTATTAATTATTAATATAAACATCAAAATTTGGCTAAAATTTGTTTAACATTCTTCTTGTTGTGCTTTATTTTCTGCAGCTGCTAATATATGGTATTTAGTATGATATAAAAACTTGGCAAACATATTAATTTACGATGCTCTTTGACACTAATTGCACATTTATGTAAGATATTATTTTTTTTCGATCCTCAAGTCACGTTACTTTTTTTTTCATTCAGGTATGAGCTGTGTTTTTTTTTACACACTAGCATGGCAGCATATAAAATAAATAACTGCCTTTTATATTGGGGCAGAAATTTCTCTTAAAATCTATTTAAAATAAAATTATCAAAAAGGCCTTTTTGATTCTTTTTACATGCACATTCCATAATGTTATTTAGCGATAGTTAATAATCTGTGTTCGCTACGCAGATGTAAATAAGATCGTCTTATTTTGTGCAAGTATCCAACAAGTCTCTCAAAAGGTTCAATATTTTTTTTTTTTCGTCTCCTCACAATGGTTGCAGACTTTTTAGCTGATAAAACATGCATAAACTATTTTTTTTCTTATCTCTTTAACGTAATTGTTGGTTTCAAATACTCAGTGATGGTAGTTTTAACTGATATAAAGAATATAATGGCTGATGGATAACCGAGGTATATATTTAATATTAGTATACTAACTTTGGGTTTTTATTTCTGTTGCAAATAATAATCTATTCACTTTTTTGAAGGAATCAGAATGCTGTTAGATAGCACATTACTCGATGTGCCTTTTTTTTAAAGCTCATTGCTTAATTAACTTAATGATGCACAAAGCTCTCGCGGAATGTGAAATCATTTTTGATACATCAATTGCTAGTTACTTAATTGTAAGTGATTCGAAACTTTTCAACAACAATTGCAAATAGTTGTTCAGCCCCATCAAGACTTGCTTAAGATTCAACTGGAAAGTAGTCATCTACTTCGCCATTCTTACTGCTAGCTATGGAACCAATTCCTTTAGACGATAAAACGGGAATCGGTGAGATTTGCGATATATGGTTTTGGGGCTGCGATGATAATGCAGTGAACTGATTCGTTGCGATGGATATATTGGGAATGGTTACATCCGGACTTACACTCGGGTTAATTCATCTTTCGTAGCAAATTAAAAGCAATTGATGACCAAACGATGCAAATTGGTTGCCGATGGATCCCAGCCAAACAGCTGATTGAAACAGTAGTTCGAATTCTGGTTGAAACCGGGCAGGGATTGATGGCGAAAGATTCTGAATCGTAGAAAAGAATTTCTATCGTAAAATCTTTCTGATATCCTCATCAAATTGTATGGCGTCACTGTTTACACTTGCTACATCACTAATTTTTACTATATCTAATCTAACCTGGAATTAAGTCGCCTGCCTCTTTCACTCTGCTGTATCCGTCACTTGCAACATCTGATGATACACGATTTCGTACATTATTAGAACATCGCATTCGTTTGCGCTTTTCTCTTCTATACAGATAGGCAGCTAACTGAAGTTGCGCTTTCTCTGCCAAATCCCTTTGTAGTTGACGATTTTCCTCAGCATCCTTAAGAACGAAATCCGAATTAACTCGTCGATCCCAAGATGAATTCCAACCTTGAAAATGAATTTTATATTGAATTAGTTTCTTGCCTCGCTTGTCTTTTGTTTCCACGAACCTAAGAACCTTAGAATCGTCCAATACTTTTGCCTTTGTTGGATCCGGTTCATAGCACAACACCCGCTCTCCTTCCGTAACTTATACCGTACGCCACGAGTTGATACCATCCGGCTATTTCGATCCTCGTCTGACATTTGGATGGCAACTGTGGGAGGCACTGCCAGATAGATATGTTTCGAAATGTATCAGTGTTTTACTACAGCGGATCACATTGACAGAAAATATTTCTCCACAAATATAAATATTTGAAGAAAAATATTTTCGGCGCAATGATAGCTGCACGAATGATGAAGTCTGCTTGCACTTCGAAGTCATACATATCTTGCCGGGTGCCAGGGTTCGGGATCGGAATCCCTCCGATTCCCGGGCGTAGGCGTCACATTACAGTACATGTTTCACACCCGTAGCATACCACAGGTTTTTTTGTATATGCAGCTGGTCTTCAAGATCGTTATTTGCGAAATGTATTTTTCAACGTATTTCCTCTCTTTCATTAGCGGTTCTCGTTATTTTGGCGCCTAAATATACAAATTCTATACTGTATTCGTCAAGTGTGATATTTTGTATATTTGAGGTATTTTTCCTTGACTGCGTCATGAGCTTATTGATTTGTAGCCCTACAAGCGCTTTGCTGTCTAGTTTCAGAAAATGTTTTTTGGCGGTTGTTAGTGACCCTGACAAAATAATGATGTCGTCCGCATAAGCTACAGCTGAGCTTGACTTATATAACAACGTAGCTTTTCTATCGATAGGTAGCTTTCTAATGACATATTCTAGAGCCAGATTGAATAGTGATGGGGCCAGCCCAAAACTGACGATAGATACAAGCCATATGGCAGCAGCGCTTACCACCACACACATGACCATTAGTAGGCCGACTTTGCTGGCTAACTTACATGGCGTTATATGAAGAATTGTGGAGGTGCCAACAGAAATTCGAGGTTTTGTACGGTTTAGAGGCGGATTTCTACAGTGAAATCCAGATGATCTGCGGAGAACACAATAGCGCTCCTAGTGAAGTGAAAATTATTTCAGTTCTTATACCCATTTAGTTTTTATCGCCTTCCAAAGTGAATTTATAGGAGTTTGTTTACATCTCAACGCTGAGCTATCAGTCGAAGGTGCAAAACGTGTGCTTCATTTGCTCGTCTTGGAAAGTTTAGAAGCACAATGGGCTATACAAGGTGAATTTATAGCATGCACGGAATGCGTTCCGCACGTTTTTTATTCGGAAAATAGTATAAATGACGAAATATAAGCATTTGCTAATGGCGCAGTTGGGTGACAGCTACCGGAAGCTTGTCCATAGTAGGCCGACTAATACATATGCAAATTGCTACCATATCGCTTGTATCTATCATGAGTTTTGGGCCAGCCCATCTCCCTTGTTTAGTCCGATATTTGTGTCAAAGGCTTCCATGATTTTTTTCAGATTTTTCGGATCATAGATGTCGAATTTTTCATATACAGTCTTCCACAAAAGTCAAGGTACAGTGATAAATATCATGAAAATTGTTTGATATTTTTATTTAAAAAACCTATAGTGATAAAATTTTTTTGGTATTACTTCAACTATAATCATTACACTTTAAATTCATGTAAAACAAAACGAAAATTCTGTCGTATTAATATATTATTACATATGATCTGTTGGAAAGTCAATGAATGAAGTCCACAAAAGTCATGGTACACCTAAAGAAAAATGATACAAATTGTAATTATAGTCTTGCAAAGTTATTTGAATTATACTTTTCTTAATATTTTGTCGGATATCCTTTCATCTGAATTACTGACTTCAGTCTTTTAGGCATAGAATATACCAATTTTTTAGTAAATTCGCTGCTGATTCTGGCCCACTCCTCCAATATAACATCCTTAAGCTGCGCCTTGCTTGATATCACTCTTTTTCGGATTTTTGTCTCAAGCTCATTCCAAAGATGCTCTATAGGGTTCAAATCAGGGCTTTGAGGCGGTGTAGCAAGCATGCGAGTATTGTACAATAGCCACATTCGAACTTTATGCGCAGTGTGCTTAGGGTCATTGTCCTGTTGAAACAAGAAATCTTGTCGTATACCTAATTTGGCTGCACTTTGTTTCATGTTGTTTCGTAGAATCTCTAAATAAGAGTTCTGATCCATAGTATTTTCGATGAATGTCAGATTTCCAACTCCAGCAGCAGCCATGCAACCCCAAACCATAACACCACCGCCTCCATGTTTTACTGTTTTAATAGTGTTCTTGGGATTAAATGCTTCTCCTACTTTTCGCCAGACCCTCTTATGCCCATTTACACCAAATATACAAAATTTAGACTCATCCGAAAATAAAACATTATCCCAAAATGTTATTGGTTATGCTTTTGCAAATGTTATTCTTTTTTGTTTGTTTATGGAACTTACAAGAGGTTTTCTTCTAGGCGTACGAGATGAAAATCCTGCTTCTACGACAGCTCTGCGCACAGTTTCTGCGCTAACCTCCTTCTTATCATTAATTCCAAGAACATCGCAGATTTTTCTACAGCTTAGAAATGGATCTTGTTTTACCATTCGCGAAATTTTTCTCTTGTCCTTTGCACTTAGTTTAGATGGACGACCTGTTCGGGGCACATTTTCCGCTCTATTTTCCTTCTTAAATCGGTTTATCACTTTTTGAATGGTTGACCGACTTCGCAACACTAGTTCAACTATTTCAGAATATGATTTGCTCTGATTTGAATGCAGATTAATAATTATTTCACGTTCCTTAATACTCAACTCCTTTCGACTCATTTTTTAAAAATTTTATTAAATAAAAGATACACCACGAATACGGACGCGATATTAAAGACAGCGGCCTACGGTTGTTAACTCACTCTGATAATATGAACTTGGGGGATTCCCCTTTTTACAAATAACAGGGCATTTTCTGCAACTGTACCAAGAATTTTGTGGAGTAGAAAAGAGACATTGCCAACAAAAAATGATTGTCTTCAATGATCATTATTGCCGAATCCCTTTAAATTTATGAAAACTTAAATTCAACAGAACTCGTATTATTACCATTTCATAACTTTTGGTTTTCAAATAAAAATATTGATTCAGTAATACAATTTTCAGTTACCGATTCTCTGTACCTTGACTTTTGTGGAAGACTGTATTTCCCCTCTCAATGCATTCCACGAAGCTATTAATACTGTTTTAAGACCTGTTTGGGAAAATTTTCATCAAGACCTTTTGTTTGACACCAAACCTGACTAACATAAAAACATTTTGCAGTTCCCTACAGATATGGGGGGACTCCCCCTTAATAATCGTTGAAAAATTTACTGATACCCAAACATTCAAAGGCTCATCACTTCTGATCCCGTACAAAGTTTAATGTCTGTAGCTGCTATAGTTTCGAAGAAAAACTGCTATGACATACTAACGCACGGATGGGCAGACAGACGACGGACAGGCGAAATCGTTTGCAATAGGTTTTTATATTTCAAAAGTCTAAAAAATAGAGAAAAGAATCAAACTAGCATAAATTTACCAAGCAGTAATTTTAAAATGTTATTTTTGGTTTCATATATATAGTAAGTCTAAGACCTTTGTTGCCAATTCTTAAGTTATTTTTTCAGTCACACTGTAATTTAAATTAATTTATTACTTTTATTAGTAATATTAATACTGATTTGCCTTTCAAATTTATTTTAAAATGTTCCAATATTTTGAAACTCACCTCTTACCAATGTTATTAGTTAACTTGAAATATAATGGAAATTAATAGTTCGTTGAAATTTAATATGAATGAAAACAATCTATTTATCAATAAAAAAATGTGTCCACTTAAAATAAATAATTTCTATCATAAGATCATAACGACATTTCTTTTTCAATTTATATTAATGCTGCTGCTCACCAAGAAAAATATTTTTCAGCAAACTCCTTTATGTTGGCATCTCTGCATGTCAAAAGACATTTGCAGCGTGGGGAAACTTAAAATTGATTTTTTGGGATTGCTGGCTCGTCGCTCTGTGAATTTTGTTCACACTTAATTTAATAAGATACGGTTACAAACATAATAAAGTTTAAAGTGGTAGAAGTGAAAACCGTCAGCAAGTTGTGTGTCATTTTATTATGAACGGATTGTCTGAAATGGTGAGAAAAATTATTTTTTATAGTGCTCGAAAATTTTGGTGGGTAGATTCACCCTTCAATGGCCGCCGAAACGCCAGTTTGTGAAAAGCGTCGACGCGCTACTTTCTTTACATTTACGAAAGTATGGTTTAAGGAATCAAATATGTTTCTAATCATATGGAATAGTTGCATGGAGACTGCAAATGAAGCTGAAATTAAACGGCCAATCGCTACAAATCAAAATATTAGCTCTTGTAGTAGCCTTGCAAAATGAATGTACAAACCTGTACATCTGCCGGTTGAAACGTCATATAGCATTTGCTATAAGTAGATATTAGCAAACGACTATTGATTGAAGTGTAAATTATCAAGATAAAGAGAGGGTTAATTCTTTTAAAAGAGAGTAAACTTGGTAGTTTTCATTTAATTTCATACAGACTTATTAATACATTATTTTTTAGGTAATTGTGTCATGAACACTCATGCATAATAGTTGAAAGCTATTATGAAATTTAAACTGTTCTATTTGCTTTCTTATGTATGTTTTCAATTTGGCTTACTTTGACAAAGCATCTAAAAAATTCTATGTTTGGATAAAGAGTATTGAATTACATATATAATTTAAAACGTCTGAAATAATATAACTTCGTTCGTGTGGCTTATCAAATAAAATTTTACTGCTTTGGTCGATCGTTTCCCAATATCCTCTTTCTTTTTAGGGTATTGTAAAATAATCTTTTATAATCAACTAAAATCGCGACCTGTTTGTTTGTCCGTCCGTGCGTCACAGCAAGTTTTCTCGCAAATTGTGCCCTCTCAAAAGTTAAAGAACAAAAAAAAAATATTTTAGTGCTTAAGACGGGTCTCCCCCATATAGGAGCGTGACCCTTAAAAAAATTTTTTTACCAAAGATAGCCAATATAGGTATCAAATGAAAGCTCTAATGAATTTGTTAGTAACAGTACATTGTAGTACATGTTTTGATCTATAAAATCGAAAAGTGACCCTTAAATTTATCAAAAATTTTTATGTAAAACGCATCGTTTTTGAAAGTTTCATGGAAATCGGGCCGTAAACAGCTAAGGACCCAAACGCTACAGATGTGTACATGTAGAACTATTAGAGAATCGGTAAATATTTATCAGTAATAGCAGTCATAGACCCATTGAATTTAAATTAAGTTTCAAGGCTTGGAAGCAGAAAAAGAACTTTCACTAACTCTATATGTTCTTTTTTTCCTTCCAAGCCTTGAAACTTAATTTGAATTCAATGAAGTCTATGACCACTTTTACTGATGTAATATTCACTAACTCTCCAACAGTTTCAAATGTTAATAGAGTTGGTGATGTCGTATTCTCTTTTGATAATAGAAAAGAAAATTGCGAAACATTAAACACCATCAACTTCAATGATAATCTACAACACAATGTTGAAAGCATATACGATCTCGTTAAAAGTAATCTTAGGATGCAAGCAAGTTAAAATTTAACGTAAAGCTAAGATCTTAAAAAGCTATGGAGGAATAAAAACAAAAGCCTGGTAAAATTTCTGCAAGCTAAGGAGTTCAAAAAAGAGAAAACTTTTAAAAATCTTCAGAATACATGGAGAAAAGTTCATATTATACGAAACGAAAAAATAGATTCAATAATGGTGGGAATAATAAGGATTTTTGGAATCAAACTGGACCCAATGAGATTCACTAAATAATAACAAGATTTTAAAAATGATTAACAATCAAAACCAACCTCTCAAAAATCAATAAAATAGTACACAACCAATAATACATAAGGCGGTGGATGCTTTCCTTATTAGTGAATTATTAGAAGGCTTGTTACCGTAGAAAAAGAACATCATGTGGACTGAACTTAATAGACTACAACCAACATGATTATATCTTTAAATTACAGCAGTAAAATCTCGCTTCTAAAGTCTATTAATCTCAGTTTCAAAAACAATCACAAATTTTAAGAAGCATAAGTCCAATTTCAAAAAAGTCAAATCCCCACACAGCTACGAAAAGTGCAGACCTATTCTTCTTCTTCGTAGCGCTACGGTCCCTCTCGGGCCTATGCTTCCTGCAACAAGCGCCTCCAACTGTCATGGAACATTGATCTCGTTCTTTAAATTCGAAATCCGGGCATCGGTGAATTGTCTTCGTCGACCGAGTCAGACCAGCGTTTCCTCGGTTTCCCCACTGGTCTCCGCCACTCAGTTCCCCCAACGAATACCTTTTTGGATATTGGTTGTTCGTCCATACGATTCATATGGCCAGTCCATTGCAGCTTCCGCAGTCTTACAATTGGTAAGACCTCCGGCTCGTCAAAAATTTCGTACAGCCTATGGTTGTATCGAATGCGCCATTCGTCCACGTCTAGCTTCGCTCCGATTATTCGCCTCAGGACCCGTCTTTTGAAGGTGTTCGCCCACATTTCCGGTAATGTATTCGCCAAGTGTGATATGTTTGTGTATTTGAGGTATTTTACCTCGACTACGCAATAAACTTTGTTTTATTTTCAGTGATTTGTAGCCCTTTGTTTCGCTGTCGAGTTTCAGGAAAAGTTCTTTGGCGGTTGTTTACGACCGTGACAAAATGTGGATGTCGTCCGCATAGGCTGCGAATTGGCTCGACTTGAATAAAAATGCACCTCTTCTATTGACAGTCATTTTTCTTATGACATATTCCAGCGCCAAATTGAATAGCAATAGCCTATTTCCCTTATTAATACCTCCATAAAGATAATTAACAACCTTATCAAAAACAGAATATCAGATTTATGTGAACAAAACAATTTGCTCAATTTCCACTGTGAATCATACAGGTGTGGTGAATCAGCTATCATGTGCATCAGTACTGTCCTTAGTCTAATAAAAAAATCTACCAAATCGGAATCAATTATGACAATCATCTGTAACAATGCATATAAGAGAGTAGCTGTCCCCACACTTTTCAAAACCCTTAAGAACTTAAATTTGAACCATTATTACTTAGATTAGATAAACAACTTTCTTTCAAACAGGAAGCTATGTCTCAGTAAAGACAGCATAACGCTTAAAAATGGCTTACCTCAAGATGTTTGAAGTCCTTTACTTTTAAATCTTTATTTGTCAGAACTTCACAAAATCTCGTACAGTTCAATAACACTGTTATAATACGCAGATGATTTTTTAATTATCTGTAAAGGAAACAGAAAACAAGCAACCTTAAATTTTTTACAAGCGCAATTTAATCTTCTTCGTAGCACTACAACCCCTATCGGGCCTTCGCTTCCTGCAAATAGCGCCTCCAACTGTCTCCGTCCATTGACCTCGTTCTCGAACTTCGAAATCCGAGCAGCGGTGAATTGTCTTCGTCGACCAAGTCAGGCCAGCGTTTCCTCGGTTTCTCCACTGATCTCCGCCCTTCAGTTCTCCCAACGAATACCTTCTTGGGTATCCGTTGTTCGTCCATACGATTCATATGGCCAGCCCATTGCACCTTCCGCAGTCTTACAATCGTTGAGACTTCCGGTTCGCCAAAAATTTCATGCAGATCATGGTTGTATCGAATGCGCCATTCGTCTACATCTAGCTTCACTCCGATTATTCGCCTCAGGACCCGTCGCTCAAAGGCATTCAATACATTTGCGGATACTTAGGTTAGGGTCCATGTGTCACACTCATAGCATAACGTAGATCTTGTCACAGATTTGTATACTGGGAGCTTTGTTTGCAGCTGGTCTTCAAGATCGTCAAAATTGAGTAAAATATTTTATTTGCGAGCTGTATTCTTCGGCGTATTTCGTCTCTTTCATTGCCGACTCTCGTTATTTTGGCGCCTAAATACAAAAATTAGCTCACATTTTCAATAATTTTTATATATATATAATTTTCTTTATTAGCATGTATGCGGTACAGAGGTCTTATAATATGCTAGGTGTTCTGACAAAGTCATTTCACCATCGTTTAAACATTACTAGGAACTATGTGTAGTATCGTATTTCCAATGTGAATATTCCAATTAGCTAGAGGAAAATTGCAGCAAAAACCTCTACTGAACTCATTATTAGCTTAACATAACTTAGAAATATCTACTTATAACTAGTTAAAATCTATGAGGCTAGGCTACGACCAAAGAGATAGGTTTCGCAAATCACGGCGCGATGCAGCGAGTTTATATATATATATATATATATATATATATATATATATATATATATATATATATATATATATATATATATCTATATATATATATATATATATATATATATATATATATAAAATCCCAGCAAGGCTGTGTAGTTTTTCAGAACAAAAGTACAACGGATTATTAAGTACCATTTTCAGGTATCTATTTTGCGTGATGTGAAGCTTTGTTACTAGATATTTAGCACATTGGATTCAGGTAGGTGACTCGTATAGGATGATCGGTTGGATTGACATTTTGACGATGAGGACTTTGTTTCTAGTGTTGAGTCGAGAATTACGATTAAGAAGGGACCTTAAACGCTTTGGAGCTAATATACTCAATATGACTTTTAAAGGTTAGTTTTTGGTTGAATATAAGCCCAAGATTATTGAGATCCTCACTCCAGGCAATAATTTGCCTTAAAAAAGTTATTAGTCGCTTGGGTAGATGAAAAATGTTGACTTGTTTTTGCAACATTAATTTTAATTTTCCATCTATGGTAGTATTGATATGTAAGTTCTAACGCTGTTTCAATGCTAGCAACAATTCATTTTGGGTCTGCGCCTATGCTGTATATGCAAATGTCGTCTGCGAAAGCTGCAACTTGGCAGTTTGGTAATGTTATATAGTGATTGGAACCGGCAGTAATACTTTTCACTGGGGAAGTACTTTCCCCTACTTTGACCTGAAACTTCCTGTCAGTTAAAAATGCTTGTATAAAATTCAACAAGTATGGTGGTGTGTTATATTTCTGAAGTTTATAGACAAGAGAATTATATCATACTGTATCGAAGGCTTTTTCTATGTCCAGAGTCACCAAACCTACAGACAAATTATTATACACCGCTGCTTTGATGTCCGTCGTAACACGGAAAAGCTGATGCTCTGTCGAATATCTGTTTCTGAAGCCGAATTGGAAATCAGGTAATATATTATTGTTAGCCATTAAATCGTTCGATCTTTTTTTGGATTACTCTTTCAAAGAGCTTGCCTAAACCTGGTAGTAGGATAATGGGCCTGTAGTTGTCGGGAGAGTGCGGATCTCTTCCAGGCTTCAGGATAGGTATAACTAGAGCTTGCTTCCAGATGGATGGAAAGAAAGATAGCCTAAGGCAAGCGTTGAATAGTAGGCACATGAAGACTATTTCTTTTTTTGCGTAAATTTTAAAGAACTATATTCGGCAGGCCATCGATACCTGGACCTTTGCCGTTTTTAACTTTTTTGAGCAAACCTATTAACTCTCTGGTTTTTATTAATGGACCAGGAGGTATAGAGATTTGGTTAGGTGGTTGTTCCAAAGCTTTAGCCACCATCATTTCTGCTAGATTGTTGTAGAACCTATAAGAAAATATTATGGACTTGATTAAATTTATCTGCAAGTATATCTGCTTGATTGAAGTAAATATGCTCTTCGTTGTTATTTATTATCGAATAAGTTACATATGATATTTTCGTTTAAAAATTCTATTTAAAACCCAGACTTTCCGCGAGTAGTAGTTCAGATTTGTTAGCATGTTGTTCCATTGGAGATTCCGGAGCTCCTTAATTATGTGCCTAATTGCTAGAGTGAGGCTATTAACACCAATTTTAAGAGACCTAATGCGGGTTTTTTGCCATTTACACCGCAAGGAGATTCGTTTCCTTATTAGATTGTAGGTTTCTTCGTCAAATTCTAAATTATAAGAAGCTCTTGAAAGTTTTGAGACACTACGCTCAATAGCTTGCCAGATAGTGTTTGCGAATTCTTCAATTTGCTCTTCACATATTGAACGATTCTATGGTTCTTGATGTTAAGCTCACTTTATCACTCAAAATTGCGGAATTCTGACCATTTTGCTTTTTAGTAGTATGTTTTTGGAATATTACAATTATCTCTCGTCGTTTCTAAGGAAAGTATTACAGGTAGATGAGAGCGCTTGCAAGACACAACTCAGATGGAGTAATATTTTGGTCACAAGAACCAAATCCATAGTGGAACCAATTCCACGGGGCCCTTTAGGGAAATGGACATTGATGAGATTAAATAAAATGTATCCCATTTTGTTGCTTCTTGTGCAATTCCAGTGCCAATGTCTAGCGTTCAGGTCCCAGCAAAGTAAATATCTATGGTTAGCTTTGCTAAACCATTTCAAATCTCTTGTGAAAAGTTCAAATTTTTCATGTTTTATTTTGTCCCAGGAAAGTAAACACCGTATAATTTTATATTAAGTTCTTCGATGATAACGCCAATATTTTCAATAACCGATGTTGAATTTTCAGACAATACATAATTTTACGCCTCCGCCAGCTTTATTAATGCGATCAAGGGATCCTTAAAACGTTAATTTGGCCTTAATCATGTCTCCGTTATGACAAATATGTCTATATTATTTTTAATAGCGAAATTGAGCGCTTCAAAAGGTTTAGTTTTAATGCTATGTGCGTTCCAGACTAAAGTATTTAATTGTTTATCCATATAAAACTTTTATAAATAGCTCTACAATAACATTAAATTGTTCCTGTTTACTTTTACATTTCTTAAATTATTAATTAACTCATGCGAAATGGTCAATCGATTCGGGTGAAAAGAGGTTGTCGCTTAAACTATTTGTTGATTGTGAGTTTTGCTTGATAGCCATACTGTAGGACATACGTTCAGTGGGTTGTCATCTATGTTGCTTTGCTGCTGTCTTGGCTCAGCAAAGGGAAATTTGTGCTTGAAAAATCGAAGCTGCTTGTAGCTCTTTGAGCAGGAATTGGGGAACTTTTCGAATGTTTCCCTCGATTATTCAACTTTTGTTGCAGCTGCATGTTATATAGTCCATTCTTGTCTTGCAATCAAGCGACTTGGCGAAGTATGATTCTTTGCAATTGCTACAACGAATTTCACTTCGTTGCTCTTCTTTTAGCTTACATTTGCTATATTCATGGTCACCACTACATATAGCGCATCTTGTGGGAAGATGGCAGTAAGATGTCCCATACCCAAACCGCAGACAATTCCTACATTGTATAGGGCCTTTTCGGCTGTTTGTGTACAAGCTCCATTGCACAACTGTGTGCATGATAGTCTTGATTTTGTTTAACTCGCATATTTTCGTACCCCATTGTAGATATAAGAGATAGTAAGTGGTTTCGCGATCTCTTAATTTGGGATTGAATAATTTAATATCAATAGCATTAATATTGTGTTCTGTTTTGAGAAGCTTTTTTAGCTCTTTTGGGGAAATTTCATGCAGCCCTGTTAAACCGACTTTTAGCGGTCGTAAATCTGCCCGTTGGAATATGAAATAATTCACTGTCTTAGCTTTTAAATGTCTTTCCATGGCCTCGTTAACTTCGAGATTAGTAAGAAAAAATCTCATACCAATTGACATTTTAATTGAAAAATTCATGATATTCAATTCTTTAAGAATGGCGTCTATCGTGACGCGTGGCAAATCGGTAAATGTTATTGGAGAGACTCTCACCTTAATAAATACTTCAGCGTTGGGTTGTTGGTCGTTCACATGGCTATCCGGAAGGTCGTCTAATGGCAAGAATCGGTCGGAGTTCGATGAACTGGATGCGGGAAATCCCTCCATTTTAAACTTGTCACGGAGGAAATTAGTAGCCGGAGAAGATTCCCGGCTAGTAATTTAGGAGATTTCCGATGCACAAGAACTCAATATGAAACTTTAACACCAATCAAACGTATCCAATAAAGAAAAAGTTACTGTGAATAGTTACTGTGAAACTTGGAATAATAAACGCTACTTAGTCACTATGTAAATCGAACGTCTGCTTAGCTCAAAGGTCTATGCAAAACTGATTTTCGATACTCTTTTCGCCAAGTGCGACATTTTGTGTATTTGAGGTATTTTTCCTCGAATGCGTCATGAGCTTCGTTTAATTTTCATTTATTTGTAGCCTTACTAGTTTTGCTTCGCTGTTGAGTTTCAGAAAGTGTTCTTTGGCAGTTTTTAATGACCGTAACAAAATTTTGATGTCCGCATAGGCTACTACTTGGCTCTGGTTTTGTGTGTTACCATCCGAGATACCCAGGTCATTTGATGAATGCGTCGATGTGGGAAGCAAGTCGAACGTACGACTAGATTTCTGCTACATGAAAAGTCAATCAGGAGCTGGTCGTTGTTATTTGTTTGATCGTGGAGGCTATATCCTCCAGTCGTTCCTCGGTGAGATAGCTCATTGCCAACCTTAGCGTTGAAATCACCCAGAATTATTTTTGTGTCGTTTGTAGGCAATGAATCGACTAGTCTTTCCAGGTGATTGTAGAACGCTTCCTTCTTTTCCTCGTCCTTTTCTTCGGTCGGGGCGTGACCATTTATCAGCCAGATTTTGATGAATTTAGCTTTTATACGGATCGCATACAACCGTTCATTGACGGCCTTAAAATCAATAACGTGCGATTTGAACTCCCTATCAACAATAAAGGCCACTCCGATTTCTCTTTTTTCCAGTAGGCTTCCCACTTTTGAATATTGTGTGCGATCTCATGTTTTGAATATCATTTCCAGTCCAGTTAGTTTCCTGGGTTGCCAGTATTTTTAATTTATATTGACTGGCCTGTTGTAAAAGGTCCTTAGCAGCGCCAGGGTTGTTCAGTGATCTGATAATCCAGGATCCAATGCAATAGTCCGTTTTTCGCTTGCGAGGTCGGTGCCATAGGTCCAATCCATTCCGAGGCCCTTCTGCATTCGAAACAATGTAGGGTTTTCCAAGGACGGAGAGTTAGCCCGTCGTTCAACTTCTATTCCAGCGGCATGTTTATTACTTCGATTCCGTTATCAGGCGCGGAAGACTCGCCTTCTTCCTCTTACGTCCCCACAAAGGAGGTGTAAGTAGGATTTAGTAGCAGAGCTGTAGATGTACATATTTACAATTATTAGCATTTCTCGGCATTTAATGTCCCATTATTGGGGAACCAATAAACCCAATGTGCCACCCCGAGAACATTTACTACTATTTAATCGGAGGGCTTAGGATGAGGAATCATGGAAGCTGTGGATTGGGTAAACAAGGGGTTCCCTCCTCCTTTCTCAACGGGCTTGGGACCGTCTACGGCGGAGCTTATCTCACTTTAAGTATAATTCTTTGTTAGCGAAGAACTCCTTCTTCAACAGGATAACGGATGCACAAATAAAATTTGTGTAAAATCAAAACGTAAACAGAGTTTAAAACGAAAATTATACTTTCTTAATGTCATCACATTTATATGGTCCCTAAAAATAGTATATATTCTAGATGGCATGTCCCTGGAACTAAAGGCATGTGAAACTTCAGAGAATTGTGCAGTTAAAGATAAATAAAATTGCAATAACACTCTCGCATATGTTAAGTAAAGGCTGTTAAGCCCTTAAATGTTTCAATGAGAGAAAACTGCAGGATCGAATAGTCTGTAGCATTTAAAAATAATTTGAAATAATTATCGTATTTCAATCATTTGATCAACGCAGGATTCCAATATTTCTTTCCAAATGCACGAACAATTGTTGACAAAACCTTGGCGGCACAAACAATTTCTAACAATAAAAATAAGACATTATAGTTATATTTAAACCAATTTCGATCATTTTTGACTATAATTCGGAAGGCTTAGCAAGCTTTTGAACATTGGAAGAAAAATTAAATCTAGATAGTTGGCGTAGTCACCGGAACTTTCAAGTTAACCAACCCTCTCTATTTATTTATGCACAGAAAAATTTTGAGATGAGCGTATTTCGTTTGCAAGGCGGCTGTGCAATTTTCAGATGCGAAACGCGGGCAGCATCATTCCCTGATGCTGAAGTGACCCTTCAATAATTTTTTTGTCAAATGAAAGGTTTTGAATACAACTTTAGAATCTGAAACAAAAAAGTCCGATTGTGCAACAGGGGATCTAGAGGAAGTCGAAATGTACGGAAAATTTGGGTACCCCCATCTCGCGATTAGACACTTTTGAGCTGAAAATACGAAAAAATCATGCAGGTAGATCTTTATGAGTACAAATGTAACGAATACCTTAGAAATCAGAATTCACTCAACTTTTTTGGTAATAATATGTCAATTCTACGTTTTCCCCAAATAAAACCGAAATAGTATGTGTGCACAATATTTCATTGAAATTGGATCATAATCAAGTGTGATATAACCATTTCAGTTATATGAAAATATATATAACAACATCAACAAATATTGGTGGTTGGTATATATTGCGAATTCACCCAGACACCACAATTTTCTTCAGATTATCAAGAAAATCTCAAGAATAGTGTCTTATTTGAATATGTTCGATATGTCAAGTATTCAGAAAATCGATTAAGTTGGAACAAAATGGCCACTGTTTTATTTTTAATGAAAGAAATCCTCGATATTTCGGATATATTTGAACGATTTCTTGTATCTTCAAAGAATTCATAACTCAAGCCATTGATTCATGTCATCAAAAAAGTTATTTTGAACCCTAAGATGGCTTCTGGTAGGACCAATCTCCTACCTACTCAATTTGTTTGTTTTTAACTCTATTATTTTTGCGTAGTTTTATTACGTACACCTGTGCCATCGCGCTTTTGAGAACTAAACATTAAAAAGTTCTTATGAAGGCCTTTGATTTGAACAGTATTTTCCATGTAGAAAGAAATTTTGTTCACGTTATCTTTATCGAATGATGTTCTTTTTTCTTCTTTCTTTTATTTCTTTTCAACGTATAGGCTTGCTTTTGAAAACAAAATTGTTTAAGGGTCACTTCCGCGTTGTGTAGTAGTTAGAGTGTTCACCCCGTGAGCCGAATGTCCCTAGGTCAAATCCCGTTGGTGACAACGGGGTTTGTTTCAAATGATTCTTTAGACGAACTATAAACCCGTTGAGTTATGATACACACTGGTTTAAAGTTAGAATATATCACAGCTGGGTGGACGGACACATGGCCAAAACGTGGTACTGATCACATCAGCTTCTCGATTACCGATACGTACAATCAAATGAGATACTCTGTCTCTAAGCGAAGGTGCTGAAGGGGCTGCATTGCCAAAACAAACAAAACAAAGTCTCGAAAGCCAAGACAAGCAATTTACCTTCCAAACAGTTTTTGCTCTTTATACTTCTACTAGCACAAATGACGATTCTTTCACTTACTTCAATAGTTAAATCTGCAAATCGCTTTAAAATAGACATATAGTTAATGATATAATTTGTACAATTTATTATTTCAGGGTGGAAGTGACAATAATTCAGATTTAAGATCAGGCCCTTCAGGTGAAGAACCCATGAATACGGACGTATCGCCAAAGAAAAGATCGAGATCGGAATCAGGTAAATTTTAAATCAGACGCATTAGACTCATCAATGTAAATAGTTTGACAAAAATGCTTTGCATTCATTGCCATTTAAAACGTTAAATAGCTACTGCTAAGTTACTTGGCTATGCTTTTTAATTTTCATCATTATTCCATATTAAATAGTAGTAATAAGTACAGATAAATCAAATTATGTTAACAATATACACAATATGGCTCCTCTTGTTAGACTATGATGTACATTAAATTAGTTATTAAGGTATTAATGACTGTGTAAGTTAATCAAGACATGAGTACATAAGTAATGAATTTTCAACTACCATTTGATTTCGAGCATTTGGTACGGTTCCACTATAGTTTATGATTTTGTACTTTTTATTTCGAATTCGGTTTTAATTTCATTGAAAATTTGTCTCTTTAATCGTTAGTGCCACAATAGTCTATTTTAACTAATCTCGCGGTTTTGTTCTGCTTGAGTTATTGCAGACGCTTGATGTGTGATGTCAAATAAACAGGTGAGGCACAGAAAATGCGAGCGCGAGTCAGTCAATAGACGTATAGAGAAATTTGCACAAAATGTTCTACTGTGAACATGAAAAAAATCCTAAAGAAAATAATATTATAATAGTTTTAAAAAAGATAGTCCCGAACATGAACCGCTCGCTCAACAATTTAAAACTGTCAAACAGAACAAAATCCATCCTGCTACCAAGTAACACAAAAGGCCGGGAAAAAGTTTAACTTCTATTATTGGATTTAGAATTTAAGCCGTACTAAATTAAAATTTCTTTTCTTTTTCTCTTCTGATACGCAAGAATCTACAAGAAAACCGTCCAATTACCCTCAACGACTGACAAGAACACCAGATGCATTTTTGTTTTTCTTTGTTTTACATATATTTTAAGCCCATAAGCTGAATCGACATATGAAATAAAAACCATAGAATGGGAAGGAAGGGGATCTCCCAACCTGTAAAGCAAAATCGAATTTTATCGATTTATTGTATAGATCCACCCGAAAAACGCAATTGCTAAGATGATGCATTATCTTGACATTGCCGAGATAACTTCATTCGCGGCTCCAGCATCCCGAACATCGCCAACGATTAAGGGAGAGAGTGTGTGTGTGTTTGGAATGTTTTCAGTCTATTAAAACTTTATTTTTTGTTTCTTTGTAATATGCTTATCATTTCAGATTTATATTGTAAATACAAAAGAGTATTTTAGGTAAAAACATTAGCCAGGGTTTTATAAATGTTAAGCACAGCTTATAGGAAGGCCTTACAAGCAAGTCCACATTCTGTTCAGCCGGTTTTTTCAGGCTAAGCACTAGAAGAAATTCAGGTCGGCTTCTTTGACGGTTGCTTGGAAAGGAGGGATCGTAAACCGAATTCGTGTGAAACTATAGCGATTTCTAAAAGTTCTTTTGCAATGTGATGGTTTACAATGACTCCTCGCCAATAAACACCCTAACGAAAGTTAACTAATGATTGATTATGCTACACGCAAGGATTGTGTTCTCTTACTTTCAGAGATAGTGCTCAGGTCAGTTGAAAATCGGTCCAAGCACTTTGACCTCTTCTGAATTCCGATAATGTACATCCACTTTTTCAAGGTTGTATTTTCCCAATGAAAAGCTTCGAATAGGAGAACAGTATTTTCCATGTAGAAAGAAATTTTGTTCACGTTATCTTTACCTAATGATGTTCTTTTTTCTTCTTTCTTTTATTTCTTTTCAACACGAATATTAATCAAAAAGTCCCAACCAACCTTACGCCCGAGAGCGAGCATGGCCAAATAGAGTGACTCCAAACCAAACAAGCGATGAAATCCTCGACGTTTGTGAATGGAAGAATTTAGCGAATTTTAAGAATATTTTTAAGACTAATCGTTCTTTTTGTTTTTATCTTTTTTACAGAGAAAAATTTATACAAGGGGCTATTGTTGGGTTGGCTGAGCGATCGTTAGGCCGATCTCATGCCTCCCAAGCATTTCTTCTAATCACCATCGTCATCCTCTTCAACTGCTTTAAGTGCGAAAATTAAAACTTAACTCGACTTCTATAATGAGAAATGAAGACAGAAATGGTAACAGCACGTTTTATTTTAATCCCTTTCGAATGCTATTGTGTTCATCATGCTGTGTATGACGTTATGTTTCTTGGAATGACGCATGATTTTCACATTTTTAATGTTTAGATCCTAAACGGTCAGTATCCCGTCAAGTGCTCATTTTTCAGTAAATTTCAATATTCCCTACTTAACGATGAAGTTTCTTTCCATTTAAATATCTCAGCTTGACGGATACGAGTACTCAGTAATTGATCGTGTTGTTACCAGTAATCACTTTTAATTGTCAATGGATAGACGATAAATCTACTTTTATCTGAGATATACACTTCAAATATTTTTATCTGTGCCTACACTGACTGTCGTCGAATTTCACTTGTAACATACATATAAAATATATTGAAAGAGCATTTGTTTTAGGCTCAACATGGCAACCGAAAGTTCCTTTTTTGTCGACACCTATCTATGATTTAACGCAGACTGGCGATGTGAAATTTGGTCCAGGAACACGTTCCGTCCTGCTGGGATTACTAGGTGGAGCTTTGCCAAAACTTTCGTCCGAGCAATATGATACTGTCAACAAAGCGAAAAAATATGCCATGGAACAAAGTATTAAGATGGTGCTTATGAAACAAACATTGGCACATCAACAGCAGGTTAGCAATTTGATTTTAAACGAATCTCTTCGCCGTATTCCTTTTTCATAGGTTGTTAATCGTTTTCAGCAATTGGCGAGTCAAAGGACCCAAGTGCAGCGCCAGCAAGCTTTAGCATTGATGTGCAGGTGAGTTGATTTTTTTAAATTATTTATTATCATTTTTTTTTTTTTTTGAAAATAATTTATTTATGATTGAGGAAAAACTTAACATGACTTAAGGAATGTTGTTTAGTGATGAATTAGCTATGGCTATTGAAAAATTTTACTGTGGTACTCATATTTTACCCGAAATTTATGTATGTCGCTTAACTACATCTGTATAGAAAAGCAAGCACACTCAATTGTTCCATAAAGCATTTGGAAAGATATTAAAATTCCAAAGAGCTCATCCAAACAACAAAGCATAAAAATATCACGAATTCTGTTTTTAGTCATAATTAAAACTAGAGTATTCGCAACCCAATAAATTTAAACAATCTTCTGGATTGAAAATTTGTGTATACAACATTCTTCTAAATGCTAGGTACTATACTTACTGAGTAGTTTATTTCAAATGAGTTACAGTAATTATACTAAAATATTGTCCAGACTGTCTTTGTGTTAGAAATTTTCTTAGAAACTGAAGAAACTATAATCAAACTTTTTAGGAAGGTCAAAGTGGTGGTCTCTTGAGGGTGTTGAGCTAAAATTTCTTTTTGGGAATTGTAAGGCGGGTCTCCTCTCTACGAACGAAAGGACGCAAGAATTCAACGGAGTTGATTTACATTTGCCCAAAGAGTACTTTAGTGATTAACCAAAATAATTTTAATGTTAGAAGTTACATGCTTGCCACGAGGTTCAGTAAAAGTTGGTCAGATATGAGGTGCAATTTCCTCATCTTTGTTTCTGAGCCTATGCACTGGAACCTCAGAACCTCCATTATATGCAGGTACTTACGTAGTTTGCAGTGACTGATTTCAGACCGTTTTTAGGGTGGAGCACAATACAGTCCCGTTTCAGAAAATCCCTGAAGGGCCCCTAAACAGATTATAGGGGGGCAGGGCAGGTGCCGTTAGATCGGGGGAACAATGCCGTTCCCAGGAGTCACCATACCGCAGTCAAGAGAGCACCGGGGCTCTATTGTGGAGACTTACTTAAAAACGGGGATAGCGTTGTGTCTCCGTTGAGGGATTTTCGGATCAGCCCCAAAATGAAAGAGTATGGGAGGAGCACGACACAGAAGCCTTCTGGTTTCCACAAAATAGAGCCACGACCCAAACTGCCCGTCGTTCACGTGAAATTTTACAAAGGCGCTTTCCCGGTCGTCTGATCTTTTTGCGAGATGTTTGTTCTATGGCCCCCTCGCTCCCACGATTTGACCAAACTTCGAACTCGAACCCTTAAAACTCTGAAAGAGGCAATTGAGCACATTATGGAAGAATGGCCGACAACTATGAAAGACTCAATATATGCATTGCTCGACAAGGCACTTAGACGATATCATTTCCAAGATATAAGAAAACAGTATAATGTGTGCTTTTAAGTACTAAAATTTATTTATTTTTTTCTCTGGAATTAGAGACTGCTTTCTGCCCCACCCTGTACTGCTGAGTTGTAGTCACCGGTCGCCTTACTGTCATTCTCCAACGCAATTTGAATTCATTTTTATCATGATCAGATGTGAACATTATGAAATTATTTACTAAAGACAAGTAAATTATGTGCCATGAAAAGGTAATGAGATTTTAAATCTAGATCTGAATTAGGGCTTATATCTGCAAGCAAATTTTATGTTTATGTTAATAACAGAAGATCTGTACCAGTATGAATCCAATAAACTAAAGAATTATGGAAAGCCGTTCTTTAAGTTAACTTCACCCTTTTGGGAGGGATTTAAGCAAAAAATTTCTTCTTGAAGATTATGTGAAATGAAAAGATCTAGTATCGTGTAAATTGTAATTTATCAATTCTGGAAGGAGGTGGACAAATTCAAGTACAATTACTTTTCAATTCTAAGTACAAGTAATTGAGGAGTGTTTGTTCAAAAAGTACGATTCCCACTTTTTGAAATTTTAATTTTTTAGACAAGATTGAATGCAATTCCAAACTTATATTAAAATTGTCCCAAAATCTATATATTTCCATTAAAAAATTGATTTGAGCTTTAAGATTTCGGTCAGAGGTTGCTATTTCTTTTATTTTCTCGTGGCCTTTATTGGTAACTTTTTTTTCTTTGTGTAAAATTTGTTTAGATGAAAATAGCACCTTTGAATAAACAAATTTTACTTGAGGGCTGAGGAATTTACTTCCTGATTCCAGCACTTGCATTGGGGAATTGATTTGCACCCATTACTTTAGGAATTAAAAACATCCTTGTGTAAAAGGAATTGAATATAAAAAAATGATAAACTCCTTTTCAAGAAAAGGTCGAATAACCGTTCCTTTCAAGCAGGGATGGAAATAACCGATCTTCTTTTCAAGTATAGATGAAAATAATCGTTCTTCTATTGGAACGTTCCATCACTCCAAAAATAATGTTGCTTTGGATGGTTTAAGCATCGTTGTTGAGTCTTGTCTCGTATAGTCTATAGCAAGTCTGCGTATGTTATTAGCGTCTTCGTAACATAAAACGAAAATAACAGCTCGATCCTACACACTAACCAATTAAGTATAGTTATGTACATCTGAATCGTGTAGAACCATGGATATATGTTTGTTCCAAGTATGTACATGAAATGAGAGAGTCTACACGACAAAGTGCCACAGCGTTCTGAAAAACACTACGCGACGCGATCAAATGAAAAGAGCGATAACGCCTGAAAATAACGAAAACGTTTTAGCGACGCCTTCAAAAAAAACTTTCGGCAACGCAGTTCGTTGCCGTTCCAAGTAACAAGTTACATATTCATTTCGGGGCGCGACCGAACGTCCAGAAAAATTACGTTCCGCAAAAATAAAATTCTATAACCGCTCTATTTTCAAGTACTTTATGCATTTGTTTTGGGATGGGATGTGGACTTGTCGATTGGAGGTGTTGTAAGTCCGTACACTACATGCGTACCGATGTTCTGGCACAAGGGTCAGCGAGCTATAAAGAGCGCGTACGCGTTCTTGTCGGCTAGCTATTTGTGCGATCATATGGTTCTTGTCGTGCCACGCAGCTACATTTCAAAACGCGTGCTCTAAGGTACTAAACATCCCGAGCAATTTCTATTTCTTTAAATTTTTTTTTGTTGGGTCGATCAAGGTTAGTCTACAAATGTGCAAAATTTCATCTCACCAAGGTTAGCGGACACGGAAGCTTGAGACGAATGCAAATAACATCAGCAAGGTGTTTGAAGTGATACTCAACAGAGCATTAAACGCCCACATTGAGGAAAATGAGTTGATGCCGAATTGCCAATTTGGTTTTCGTGCCAGGCATTCGACCACACATGCAATAACGAAAGTAACCTCAGACATCTGTTGGAAACTAAATGATAGACAATGTGTTGGAGCATGTCTCATTGATATGGAGAAAGCCTTTGATACGGTATGGTTAGATGGACTAATTTTTAAACTTCTTCGGGACAAGTTCCCCAGACACCTTGTCGCCATGATGTATAATATGTTATACGGGAAATCGTTTGTTGTAACCGATGGAAATCTGACAACAATGCGCGAGTTCAAGGTCTTGAATGGTCTACAGCAGGGAACAGTTACTGCGCCTCTGCTCTTCTCAATCTTTATTCGCAAGCTATTGAACGGCTTTGATTTTAACGTCTCGCCAACGCGATCATTGGTAGCGTTTGCTGATGATCTGATCATCTACACGGCTGACCGAAAAGCTACAATAGTTCAGAGCAATCTCCAAAAAATGTTCAATGATGTACAGCTGTACACTGACAATTGGCGAATGAAAATCAATGCGCAGAAGTGTGAAACAATCTTGTTTCGGACAACGCTGCAGGGGGTCAGTCAAGACCTGAAACGTAATTGGAAAGATTTCCACAGCATGGCTGGCGAGGGTAGTTCAGAACGAATTCCACATAAATCCTGTGTTCGATACCTCGGTGTTTATCTCGATCAGTATCTGTACTATACTGAACATGTGAAAATCATGCTCAGTAAAGCACTTAAAGTAGTCATGGCCCTTCGAAAACTCTTTCATTCCAGATACATTGATCAAAAGGTCAAAATTATCTGTTACAAGACACTGGTTAGACCAGTTTTGACCTATGGATGTCAGATCTGGTACAACCAGAGTGCTAGTACTATGGAAAAATTAAGAGTTTTCGAAAGGAAATGTCTTCGTGCATGTACTGGTTTGTACAGAAAGCCTGAGACGGATTGGAAACATTATATATCGAATAGAAGAATTTATCAAACTGCTGAAGTGACTAGAGTCGATATCTTCATATTGAAGCTTCTTCGGAATCATATCGCAAGATCTGTGACTGTGAGTGAAAACCCTTGGATTTCACAGCCGTTCCACCCTACAGACGGGTATATAGCGACTTGCCTCGCTACTGGCTTCATTCCTCCAGAAGCATTCGTGTATTTGGACATGAATGGATATGTTTTTGATTCTGACGGCGTCCCAGTCATATATCACATATATCGACGGGCCACCGATAAGAAGATAAAATATCCTCCGAATTTGAGTTCACGAGACCAACGATTTCAATGGAGATACTCATTTGCTAGATTCGTTGAAGCTGATCGAGTTGAGACGGCGCAATCCAGGTATTGGTGGCTGAATGACAATGTCTAAATTTTTCGTGTTTGTTTTCAGTTTTGGTGTTTTTCGTTATTTAGTTTTTGAGTTTCAGCTCATTATTGCTACATTTAGTATTGTTATATATTTTTGTTAAAATCAGGTATAGGTTAGGTATATGTAATGTTTACTATATTCCGTTAGAGATAAGATTAAACACTTAGGTTAGGAACATTGTTATAGTATTTTTAGTATAAGATAAAGTTTTTTTGATTGTATTTTATTAGAAATAAGTTACAACATATTAGGTGTAGGATCAAAGTTTCACTGTTGTGTATTAATTATAAATAATTTTTGGATAGTGTTGGTTGGTTTTTTCTCCTTTTTCCAATTGAATTGTAAAAATATGTAATAATCGTAATTAATTGCATTTGCTATAGTTTTTTTTTTTTTTGATGAAATGAGTTTATGATAACGTACAAATTTAGAGAGCCATTTGGGCCATTAAGTTTTTTGATTGTTATTATTTGGAATTTGCTTTATATTCTTTTAAAATTTATAACGATGAGTATTAAATAAAGCGCTTTTGATTGATTGATTGATTGAGACGAATGCAAACATCATACAAAAGAAAAAAACCTTGATTCCCTCTTCGAAAACGTTCGTTGCATTCTAAGAGGAAAGGAGAGAGAACACATGAGATCATTCCTAAGGATGTTAAAAGTGGCTGAAGTGAACCCCTCATCCCTACCTAAATACGGAAACTTCACGTGTAACTATCTCTATTTAGACATCAATTTTTCCAGAACGCGAGCCGTTTCGGGCGAGGTGACCGACTTCTCTCTCGCCAGAAGCCTCGAAACAATTTGAACCTTCAATACGTTTTTTACGAGTAATAAACTCGCACTTGGAAAATACACCGTACGTATGAAGGCGCGGAGAAACTTGTGCCGAACTGCAGGACCTTTGGACGAACTATATACTTCATAGAGAACTGATAACAATTTTTTAATGAACTCCGACGCCAAATTTGTGTTCCCCGGCAGAGCACTACACTCGTATTGTATATTTTTCGATCTTTGTAAAACGAATTTTACGACCTAGTTTTGCGTCCTCTCTGTTCGTCTGCCCGTGCGCCATAGCCAGTTTCCTCAAAAACTATAGCAGCTAAAAAGCTCATACTTGTGGAAAGATCGGAAGTGGTAGTCTCTCAAAAGTCTAGATCTTATCAAACATTTTTAAGAGGGATCCCCTCTTATAACGAAGTGGCCCCTAAACATTTTTTTTAATCAAACTTTGTCCAGTAGAGTATCAAATGAAAGGTCTTGATTAGAACTTTTAAAATCTGAAACAAAAAAAACTCATTTTGTCCATCAGGGAGTCCAGAGGAAGGCAAAAAATACGAAAAATTTCTTCATATTTTTGTATAATTGTGGCTGAACTGCAAATGAAAGCTTGAATAATAATGAATCGTCGTTACTTATCTATAGCTAAGCCCTGAACGAAAAATTCTAGTCACTTTCAATCGGCCGACATAATTTTAGATCCCAACGAATACCTTCTTGGGTACCCGTTGTTCGTCCATACGATTCGTGTGTCCAGCCCATTGCAGCTTCCGCAGTCTTACAATCGTTGAGACCTCTTTCATACATCTCATGGTTGTATCGAATTCACCATTGGTCCCCGTCAAGTTTCGCTCCGATAATTCGCCTCAGGACCCTTCGCTCAAAGGCGTTCAATATATTTGCGGATACTTGGGATAGGGTCCATGTATCACATCCATAGCATAACACACGTCTTATCAAAGATTTGTATACTTGGAGTTTTGTTTCCCTGTGTATGCAGCTGGTCTTCCAGATCGTCAATAAAATATTTTATTTGCGAACTGTATTCTTTATATCAAAGCTTTATCTACTGCTCGGTACGATCTCTGCCGGTGAACTCCTTACTTCGCATAGCACTGCCCTAGATAACGTTGTCTGGTAATCCTGAAATGATCCCACTGACGTTTCGTTGGATAATGGCCAGTTTTTTCCCCGTTTTAGGCTGAGGATGTGAATCAGTCCCGCTGTAGTCGAGGCAAAATGTCGAATCCACTGGCCAGTGCCTTTAAAACTTTGCCCAGGCCAATTTATCGAATGGAATTTTATCTGATCAACCACGCAATTTAAAAAAAATAGTTGAACAAAGTTCTCCGGTAATTATTGGTTGGCCGCGATGACGTTGTGCTGGCGGAGCGTTACTATATTCATATTACTGGCTCCGGCTGAACTACACGGATTGTTGACGCCGCTCTCGAGTATTGTAAATGTGAAAGGAAAGGTAGTTTATTTTGCACGTCCCTTTCGCGTGAGTCTGCACGCTGAATTGCTGTTAAAACATTTTCTTCTCGTGGATTGTCTGACCTGTCCTGCTGACCATGTACGTTTTGCGCATCGTCGATAAATGCTAGCTTCATGCGCTCGATTGACACGTTGATTGGACGTACTTTAACCTCCTTTGTGTATAATACTTCGGAAATAATCGTGCGAGGTCTTTATGTGGTCCGATAAACGGCTGTACTGCGCCATCCGCAATGCGTCGACCCGCAAGAATACATGGGTGCAGCTCTTTAATAATCCGCTGGTAAGCGACTGACGAACACTATGTTTCGATGTGGCTGTTAGTTGCTGCATCGTTTTTCGTAATTTTTTTTTAGAATGATACGTTTGCTGTTCTCTTGTATGGGACACGGAACTTCAGGCAATGTCAGCGTTGTATCGTACCTGATCTCCGAACAAGAAGCACCAATGTCTTCCTTTATCGTGTTACGCAATCCTAGCAATATTTCAGGTATTACAATCAGTCGGAGTTCTCCTCCTGGCACATAATTGCCCCTTTTAGTGAACGGTGCCATCGTTCAATAATTCAATTGGACGCGTGGTAATATGACTACGTTTTATTTCGTTTGAATCCGACCATACAAGCGAGTGCTGTAAATGTCGCCTGAATCAAATTGAGTTTCTTGATCGGTTGTTGCGGTACGTGGTGCTCCGAAACGTGCGATACAGTCTTCGAAAAATGCTTTTGCTACCGATTCCGCTGTCTGGTCGGTAAGAGGGATCGCCGCGGACCATCGCGAGAATCGGTCGATTATTGTGAGGCAGTATGACTTGCTGGAATCTCTTGTCCGGCACTGTAACCTGTTGGGGGTGCGACGCATGCACGTGCTCTTCGATGAATGCCTTTTCTGATTCCTACCGACACGAATCTTTTTGTCACTGCCTTAGGATGAGACGGCTGGTGAAAAGCCGTGAAAATTCTTTTCCGCAATGCTGCTGATACAAAGGGGCGCGTCGCCGGAGGATGTGCCGCAAATAAGTTCACCTGTTCCTCTTATGGCGATTGGTTGTAATTTGAGTTATGTCTTGTAGTTTTTTAATATTTCCTTGAGGTTCTCATCCATTTGTTGTTCATTGATAATTTATTCCGAATCGATGGCATGTTTTTAACCTCCACTCGCGAGAGTGCGTCTGTGACCTCGGTGCTTTTCATCTGATAGGTGTTTGATTGATTATTTTGTCGAATCTGTCGTGGAGACTCTTTCTCCGATTTCTGAGCAAACGCGTACACGAGAGACTTATGTTCAACTTAAATCGAAAACTCTGTGCCCTCGAACATGTTAGATCCCATTTCATACCGCCAGGAGTTCCCAGTCTTACACGCTGTACCTAGTTTCTGCATCCGAAAGTATCATCTGATAAAATCCCAACCATCTTTCATTTTGAAATTGTTCGACGGCGGCGCCGATACCGGTGTCTGATGTGGCCGTGACCAGTCAAGTAGTCGAGACGTGCTAATAGTGCATTAGTAACTTTGCGTTCGCTAAGCAGCTCCTACACTCGTGGAATGCTTTATCCGCTATCGTGTTCCACTGAATGACGGTTTTGGAACTTTTCTTCAAATAATTTGTCAAGAATTTTTTCAACGGAACTTGCATATTCGCTGCGTCTTTGACAAAACGTCGGTAAAAGTTTAAGGTTCCCAGAAACCTACGCAACTGTTTAACGGTCACAGGTGTCTTATTGTTTCGGAGGTACAACTTCATGTTGCCTAATGATATGCCCCAGGTACTCCATGATCTCACCACCAAAGGTACACTTTGCTGCATTTATCACAATTCCTGCTTGCTTCAGTTGATCGAAAATAGTGCGAAGGTGCATAAGATGTTCATTTTCTAAGACTGATGCAACGAGAATGTCGTTCACATATGAACTGCAGGGAGTCGAGTCCTTTCAGGACTTCATTCATTAGTCTATGAAATGATTGCGCCGCGTTTCTGAGGCCAAAAGTGATTGCAGTGAACTCAAATAGGCCAAAGGGTGTAGTGACGGCAGTCTTGAAAATGCCCTCTTCGGTGGTCGGGATTTGATGAAATGCCCTTAATTAATCGATTTTCAAAAATATTTGTTTTCCTGCAGCGAGGGTCATGATATCCTCCACATTTGAAATTGGATACCTGTCTGGTTGAGTCACAGCGTTGAGCCGTCGATAGTCGCCGCAAGGACGCCAGGCGCCCTTCGCTTTCGGCATAAGATGTAGTGGACTTGTTCAAGGGCTACTAGATGGACGACACAGGTCCCTGTCTGTGAGGTACTTAAACTCTGCCTTAGTCACAGCCAGCTTGTTCTGCGTAAGTCTGCGAGGGCGATCGGCTATTGGGGGACTTTTTGTTACGATTTGGTATCTAAGGAACAATGTAAAAAAACTAGAGGTCAGGTCTCAAAAAACGAAATGAGGGCTGAAGCTCAAAATTTCAAAGGCTTCTAAAAGTCTTAATTTTGCTTCAACGTGTATGAAACTTAATTTTAAGTAGAAAGTGATCATATTTAAAGATTTTGTCATTTTGGTGATCATCCGTGTGCAAGTTTCAAAATGGCGGCGGTTCAAATATGCTATTTTCAGATTTTTGTGGCCCTCTAGCAGCCATGTTTTTCAAAGAATTTTAATGAAACTTGAGATTGTTATTAAATGTATTATGTTCTTGTATTTTGTAAAAAAATTATCAAAATCTGATGAAAAGTAAACAAGTTGGGTAGACAGAACTACGCTCGTGTCAGAAGGGTTTTGTACTTAACATTGATAAATCATGCTATTACTAAAAAAGTTGAGTGAATTTTGACTTCTCACGTATCTGTTGTTATAGTGCTCATTAATATTTACACTCATGATTTTTTTCAGATTTTTCGGATGAAAGGTTTCCAATCACGAGGGGGCTACGCCTAAATTTCGTGCATTTCCCCTTCTCCTGCCTCCCTCGATGCTGATAAAGTAATTTAAGACCTGTTTTGAAAAGATCTCTATGATACCTTTCATTTGATACCCCACCGTTGACGAAAAAAATTTTTTGAGGGTCACTCCTCTATATGGGGGGACCCTCTGAAAACTCTGAAAATTTTTTTGACCCCAAAACTTTCTAGAAGTCATAACTTCCGACCTTTCCACAAAGTTCCTTGGCTGTAGCTTCTATAGTTTCGGAGAAAAACTGCTGTGACATACAGACGGACACAGGCGCCGATTTTAATAGGTTTTTGTATTTTACTACAAAACCCTTTAAAAGCCGAAAATTTAAAACCTAATATTTTAGCTGCCATTTTCACTAAAAATTTAATACTTTTGCCCTGTCTAGAGTAAAACTCTGATATGAACGAAATTCGACACATTGATTGATGATGCCCTAAAAGACATACATTTTTAAAAAATCGAATATCAAATCCATACATTTAAAATGGCGGCCCCCAAAGGTCAGAAAATAAGCACAATTCACTGTTTTAGTAGCAACTGAAATAATGAATAGTTTTAATGGAAACGTTTTGAAATGGCTTAAATTGGGAGTATTTATACAACAGACCATTTTCCTTAAACATTGTTTGACCAGTATAATTAAATAGATTATTTATTTTTAAAAACAAGGGCACCTACGAGAAATTTACTTTTCCGTTTGGTGGTACTAACGGGATTTTTTACTTACGTCTGGGCATAAATTATGAATGCAAATGGATTGAGGAGTTCTAACTAAAATGTATCAGAACAGAATTCGAATCCTATGGACTCTGCAAATTTTAACAGTGTAACCTTCATATGAAATCTACGCACTAGTTTTCTGTACTGTATGAATTTGATGGTCTAATTTTCACAGATGATGAAGAGGTTCATCGTACAATCTAGTCAAAAAACTGAATTTTAATAAATTTTAAGTGAACAAATTTAATTTAAAAAGATAAATAAAAAATAACTTTTAGGAAAAAAGAAAACCGACTTCAAAGTTCCCTAAGAAGGGGTGAAATAAATTTCATGGAAGCGGTGCCATATCACTTTTTGCCTGTTTCATTAATGTTCACTACAACTTGGTAATTGTCATGAATCGGGGAAATCGATTTGGCACCGCTTCCATGAAATTTATTTCACCCTTCATAGGGCACTTTGAAGTCGGTTTTCTTTTTTTCTCATAGTTATTTCTTTATTGTGATGAAATTTACCCTTTTCCTACACAAATTATGTAATCTGTATGTAGAGTGATGGGTAAACTCTAGCAAAGAGGTTTTCGACGCAAGAGAATTTTTAGATCATTTTCGAATATTTTGACGTCGTTTACTGCCATTTGATCACCAGTTAATGCTTACTAATGCACAATGTCTAATTTGCAAAAAACATAGCAATAATGAAATGGCTGCTGATACATTATACTAAGCGCTGCATTACTTATGATTTAGATATATCCATAGAATAGCTTATAGAAGGACAGGCTCGAACAAACTTATTCAACTTGTCCGGAGACCTTAAAATACGCGAAGCAGTGTGGTCTCATACAAAAACTTATTTTGAACGAAAACATAAGCAACTGATAATACTCGAAGCAACATGGTGAATTCAGGGTGAGATGTGAACTTTACCTTCTATGTGTATCTATTCTATGGATATACTTATATACTGCTATACCAATCTTCCTGGGTGCAATCTCGTTGATATTAACAAATTCTTTTAACCCTTCTGTTATACCATGAGCTTTAAGCTAGCTGCTGGTTCTATCGGGTTAGAATCGCACACTCAAAAATGGCGTTAACCTTACCAACTCCAACTTATTGTATATCATTAAAGCTACGAAATCATTAAAGCTACGAAGATTCAACAGTTGTATGTCATCTAACGATTCCTTAATCTCCTATTTCATATTTTAACACAACCAATAAAATATGTTCAAGTTAATTGCTTTTAAATTTTAGATTTAAAAACCAAATTTGATTGCAGTAAAATAAATGGTTGAAATGATGCATAAAACCTATTGCGAACAATGTTGAGTCAAGTGATATTAGCAATTTAAAGCAGATCACTAGATTCCATTATATGTGCTTTTAGCTGATAAGATCTGATCAAACATTTACATTAAAAAAAAAAACAGATTAAACTGTCATTTTCTGCATAAATAAATAAAATTTGCAACTTACAGGGTATATGTAGGCAGTATTTCATTTGAACTGAAAGAGGACACCATTCGAGCAGCATTTCTTCCCTTCGGCCCCATCAAGTCGATCAACATGTCCTGGGACCCGATTACTCAAAAGCACAAAGGATTTGCATTTGTTGAATATGAAATTCCGGAAGGGGCACAACTAGCCCTGGAACAAATGAACGGAGCCCTAATGGGTGGAAGAAATATAAAGGTTTGTCATAAAAGTTAAAATTCTGCAACGATTGATAATTTTGAGAACGCTTTACAGGTTGGCCGACCAAGTAATATGCCTCAAGCCCAACAAGTAATTGACGAGATTCAAGAGGAAGCGAAAAATTACAACAGGATCTATGTGTCATCCATCCATCCGGACCTAACCGAAGAGGACATTAAGAGTGTATTTGAGGCTTTTGGACCGATATTGTATTGTAAACTGGCACAAGGCACTTCGCTGCATACCCATAAAGGATATGGTTTCATTGAATATGCGAATAAGCAGGCAATGGACGAAGCTATTGCCAGCATGAATCTATTCGATTTGGGGGGACAACTTCTGAGGTAAATCTGCATTACCTTTTATATGCTCTTAATTCCAACTTACGCTTTCAGAGTGGGTCGATCTATAACACCACCTAATGCTTTGATGGGCCCTACAACTAATTCTTCAATGCCAACGGCAGCTGCAGTGGCAGCGGCTGCTGCTACTGCCAAAATTCAAGCAATGGATGCCGTTGCTAGTAACGCTGTATTAGGTTTATCAGCCGCTGCACCAACGCTAGGAATCCCAACGATTGCAAAAGTACTTCCACAAGTTGCTGCAGCTCCAATAGTCACACCAGCACTGCAGGTACCCGGAATAGCTATCCCAACGGTAGCACCTGTTTTGAACGTAAGTATCGATATATAATAAAATCATAAGCAGTTATTCATATTCTGATTTGCTTAAACAAATTTAGCCACCACAAATAATCACACCTGTCCTGGGCACGCAGGGCGCAATAACGGTCACCACAGCTGCTCCCAGTGTTGTTGCGCCTGTTGGTGTAGCTGTAAGTGTAGCAGCGCCCATTGTCAACCCACCTGCACCTAATCCTGAAGATATTTTAAAGAAGGCACACGAAAAACAACAAGAAGAACTTCAGAAAAAACTGCTTGAAGAGGGTGAACCTCAAACCCTGCAACAGCAAGAAACTATGTCAATAAAAGGACAAAGCGCCCGTCATTTAGTCATGCAACGTTTGATGCGTCCACAAGAATCGAAAGTTATTATCCTGCGCAATATGGTCGGCCCTGAAGATGTTGATGAAACACTCCAAGAAGAAATCCAAGATGAATGTGCGAAATTCGGAACTGTTGAACGTGTGATTATCTACAAGGAAAAACAATCGGAAAATGAGGAGGACGATGATGCAGATGTGATAGTGAAAATATTTGTAGAATTTTCGACTGCAGTTGAATCGGAACGTGGACGTGAAGCATTGCATGGACGATTCTTTGGTGGCCGCCGCGTCATTGCCGAATTATATGATCAGGCATTGTTTGATCATGGTGACTTGTCTGGTTAGGATACACATAAAATTGATTTAAAGCAGATTGTAAGATGATTGACAAATATTATAAACCAATAAAAAGCTCATATAAACTTAACATTTAGAATTTCATTTAAGAGCAAATAACAGGAAATCCGTGAGAAATTAACATTTTTCGCCTTATATCAAAAGCTATTTCATTTCCGAAGCCGAGGAACTTCGCTGTTTGAAGCGCTTTCCGCCTAATAGGTCTCAAATTTTGTGGGGATTCAATGGGTCACTAGTTAACCTCTTCGGCAGAAAACATTCAAGAAATTCTGCAATCAGGTTCTAGGCTTCAATGTTAATCTTCATTCAACCTTCTTGGAACCCTGCATAATTTTCACGCCGTTTGTTTCACTGCTCTCAGCTTTGGCAGCTGGATTGGCACTTTTCCCATTAGTTTCTTTCGTTTTAGTAATAAGAAAAATACATATAAATTTATATGATTCATTCTAAGATATAATTTTTCTCCATCGCTCCGAAAGCCTCAATGGCTTCTTCCCTGAATTTCTGAGATTTGTGGGCAAAATATTGATCCAGGTACATTTTTTGAATCAAACTTTTTGCCACAAGATAATTTTTCAATGAAAGAAATAATCACAAAGGGCAGTGTCAGGAAAGTATGAAAGATGTGGTGAAACATCCCAGTCAAATAATAATTTATTTCTGACGAGTAGACACATGGAGCCTGGCTTAATCATGGTGAAAATGATACCTCGTCTGTTCGCTAATTATGGTCGTTTTCTGGAAAGTGCGTCCTTTAGTTCATCAAGTTACCTCCAGTATTTCGTAGAGTTGATCGTTTCACCTTGCTCAATCAGCTCATAATAAACTACTTCCTTCCAATCCCACCACATGCATAGCAAGATTTTTTTGGGTGAAGGCCTGGGTTAGTGATAATTGAAGGCTTAGTATTCTTAGGCCAAGAGCGTTAACGTGCGATATTTTCATACAGTATCCAACTTTCAAGGATTTGTATTATGTCGCTGGAGAAGAAGTTCACATATTGAAACACGCACAAGTTTATTGCTATCAGTAAATTTATGAGGAAGCCACACATCTCAACGGTTGATGTAACTTAAATTTTTTCAGATGATTATGGACGGTTGTTGGTGAAATTCGTAAGCTATTAGCTACTTCGTAAACGATATACTGCGGGTTTTATTCTACCATGGCTGATAGATCCTAATATCTTTTGCGCTTCTGCGAAAGATAATGATGGGACAACCTATTATATTTATTTATTTAATTATTTATAGCTATTTGAGTTTTCTCTGATTACAATAACAATACACGAGTTTTCCAATGGATTGTCTTTCTATTGCGCCTGTAGATACATTGTTGATCGGACCTTGAAAATTTCCGGTAGGATCAGTAACACAATCGTCTTTTTAGATCCTGGCCAATAAATGATATAAGTAATGCTGCGGCGCCGAAAAATACAGCTTGCAAATAAAATATTTTATTCAGTCTTGATGATTTTGAAAATCAGTTACACACACAGGAAAACAAAGCTCAAGTATACAAATCTGTGATAAGACCTGTGCTATGCTATGAGTGCGAAACATGGACCCTAACCGAAGCATCAGCAAATATATTGAAGGCCTTCGAGAGACGAGCCCTGTAGCGAATAATCGGAGCGAAGCTAGACGGGGACCAATGTCAAATTCAATACAAACATGAGCTGTATGAAGTTTTTGACGGACCGACGGTCTCAAGGATTGTAAGACGGCGGAAGTTGCAATGAGCTAGCCACGTGAATCGTATGGACGAAGAACGGATACCCAAAAAGTTATTCGTTTGGAGAAGAGAAGGGCGGAAACCTGTGCGAATCGCTGGTCTGACTCGGTCAACGAAGATAGTTCATTGCTGCTCAGATTTCGAGATTGGGGGATGCGGCCGATGGACCGATACAGTTGGCAGCGGTTTGCAGGAAACGAAGGTCCGAGAGGGACTGTAGTGCTACAAAGAAGAAGATTGCCGTAACTTCTCGCAGTTCAAGAAACCAGATGGCACGATGGAAAAACATTTGACATGCGAACGCACACCGTGTTTGAAAGCGGAATATGACAAGAAAGCCATGACTTAAAAGTGCCTTTCATTGTGGACAGCAAATTTGAAAAAATTGTCCCCGAGTTCAACCTCGCCAACGAAAGGATCTGTGGAATTCGTATAACACCAAATTCTTTAATGTCTGGCTGATCAAATCTCACGCACCCACAGAAGAAAAAGAACAGGCAATCAAGAATGAATTTTACAGCGCCGTGGAAATCACTGTCGATGCATTACCGTCAAACGACATTCAAATGGTTCTAGGTGACTTCAATGTGAAAATCAGCCGAGAAACGGCACGTAGAGGAACATTCAGTGGGTACAGCCTCCAGAGACCAGTGACAACAGACAACGCCTGATACACTTCACTACCAGCAGAGGCTCGACAATAAGTTCCACAGACTTCTCGCATCGAGACATCCACAAGAGAACGTGAGTATCCCCAGACAGTCGCACATTCAACCAGATGGACCACATTCTCCCACAAAAACGAGCGGCTACCAGCTGTTTTTGATTCAGACCACGACCTTATAAGGGTCAAGTTCCGATGCCATATCTTCAAGAGCTGTAAACAAGGAAGATCAGTTACCCCAAGGTACTAGCTACACAAGCTAAACGATACCTCAGTGACGTCCAAAAACATGTCAGGGCTGGAAAATTGCATCAACATATCACCACAGGCGGGAGAAGGTAGTAAGGACATCAAAACCATGTGGAAAAGATTTTGGGAGATCGAGTAAAGAAAAATAGGAACAACTGGTACGACGAAGAATGCAAGAGAGCGGTTGAAAAAATGAATCAGGTGTACACAGATAACATCTAGCGACCAACTCGGGCCAAAGAAGAACAATATATTCTAACACCTTCCGACGATAAGCTAAAAAAAGTGTGCCGGAGAAAGAAACGACTAAGATCTAACACTAGATGAAGTCAGATCGGCGTCTGCCTCTATTAAACAAGTAAGTGGCCGCTTCAATCCACAAAGAAGTCATTGTAAAAGTGCATAAGGAGCAATCATAGGTAACCCAGTCGAAATTAAGAACAGATGGCTGCAATATTGTCAAAAGCTATTCGCAGCGTCCCCAACAACGGCTGAAGCTGTGAACATAACAGAAGCAGAGCAAGAGGTACCAGTTTCACTATCGCAGCGGTACATGACCCCAGAAAATACAAGGCTACCAGCAGAACTGCTCCAGAGTGGGGGTCTGCACCCAAGTAACCTTCTCCATCGACCAATATGCAGAATATAGTCAGAGGAGCAGTTACCAGAAAACTAAGGAAAAAGTATAATATGTCATACACAAAAATTGGGACAAGCTAAGATGTGCAAATTATGGAGGCATCGCTTAACTGTGTACTTCATATACTATTGTATAAAGTACTCTCCAAAATCATAGAAAAAAAATTGAGGCCGTACTATTAAAGTATTATAGGAGAGCATCAGGGAGGCTTTCATGGTAGACGGTCTACAATAGACCAAATATTCTCAATAAAGCCGGTGCTTGAAAAGTACTTTGAATATAACCTCAATGTGCACTAATTCTTTGTGGACTTCAAGCAAAATAATGCTTGACTTTGGCGTCCGCACAAAACTAGTCTACATGGTCAAGCCATGATGTTAAACACAGAGTTCCAAATGAAGGTAAACGGTGAACTAATGGACAGCTTCAAAGTGGAATCAGGCTTAAAACAAGGGGATGGGCTCGCCCCAATGCTTTTTAATATTCGCTGGAATACGTCTTCAGGAAGACATCAGCTAAATCCTCTGGTACACTTATGTACAAGTCCACACAATTTGTAGCATATGCTGATAACATCAATATGATGGCCCGTTCTATCTAAAATGCCAAAGGAGCCTTTCTGAGTTTAGAATCTGAAGCAAACCAAATTGGCTTACAAGTTAATGAAACTGAATTCATGACTCAAACCAGAAAGAACACTCTAGTCTGACAATACCTGACCGTAAGAGACTATAACCTTGAAAGTGTGGATAACTTCGTTTATCTTGGCACCATCCTGAACAGAAGAGGCCCCGAAAAGGACGAAATTAGATGCCGCAAATAAAGCAAAACACTCCGTACTTTCCATTCTATGGTCCGAAAAGGTAGTGGACATATTTAAACTCCACAGAGTGGAGACTACGTTACAATAATCAGTTGTTTGAACTATTTGACGAGCCACCTGTATCTGCTTGCGTAAGTTTACGCGAATTTCAACGAGTGGGCCATGTAGAAAGAATGCAGGAAAGCCGGCTACCCAAAGAACATTAAATGGTAGAGTTCAAGGTAAACGTCTGCTCGATGGGAAGATCCGACAGAAGCTGACACCAGATCCTTGCTGGGAGTGTTCAACTGGCGAACAAGGTCGCTGCACCGTGATGATTGGAGCAGATTAATGCTGAGGGCCAAGGCTCGGCTTAAGCTGTCGCGCCGTAGATGTTATATATATATATATATATATATATATATATATATATATATTGTTACATGTACAAATAATTACATGTACAAATAATTCTGCGAGCTACTGTCGCAATTGTTTTCATCATCATTAAGAACGTCAACAAATGAATTTACTCGAACCCACGAGTAAATTCAACAAGCATAATCAACATCTGCAAGCGACGTCACTCCATTCATTAATTTGCTCGAACCTACCAGGTACCTCTCGGTAGAACGTTCGCCAATATGCGAGAAATGGGTGAATACTTAGAGACCCTATATAAAGGCGAGCTGAATGAATGGGGGAATCATTCATTCGACCGCGATAAGAACTGCGATTGTGTGTGGGAAGTGTGTTTCGTAATAGTGAAGTGATTTAGAAGACAATTGCGATAAGAAATTTCTGGCCATATAGATACTTGTGGAACTGCTTGGTGGCCTCCATTATAGCCAATAGCTCCTTCCTGGTCACGCAGTAATTCCTCTCACTTTTTGAGAGAACTCAACTGTAATAAGAGAGGACTCTTTCTTCGCCATTGATCTGCTGGGAGAGTACAGCTCCAATACCGCCGTTGCTTGCATCGGTGTCAACTACAAACATTTTTCCGGGTTTCGGATACGCCAGCACGGGTGATTCACACAGCTTTTCCTTCAGGGTCTCAAAGGCTGTCTGGCATTGTTCATTCCAGACATACGGACGATTTTTCTCGGTTAGCTGATGGAGACACTTAGCTATTTTGGCAAAGTCTTTGACGAATCTTCGATAGTAGGTCGCCAGACCCAGAAAACTTCGTAGTTGGCGCTTGTTGTTTGGTGTTGGCCAGCTTTTCACGGCTTCAATTTTCTCAGGGTCTGTTTTGACCCCTTCTGCTGAAACGATGTGTCCCAGGTATTTTACTTCATCTGCGAAAAGAGTACACTTCTCGGGACTAAGTTTCAAATTTGCCAGTCGTAATCGGGAGAAAACCTCTTCTAAGTTCCGCACATGCTCTTCGAACGTTCTACCGATGACGATGATGTCATCTAGGTATACCAAGCAGGTTTTCCAGGTTAGACCACGTAGCACATATTCCATCAAGCGTTCGAAAGTGGCTGGGGCATTGCAAAGCCCAAACGGCATCACAACAAATTGCCACAATCCGATCCCAACTGAAAATGCGGTCTTCTCTCGGTCCTTCTTGTCAATTTCTACCTGCCAGTAGCCACTCTTGAGATCGAGTGTAGAAAACCATTTTGCGTCGGCTAAAGTGTCCATGATGTCATCGATGCGTGGGAGTGGGTAACTATCTTTCTTAGTGACGTCGTTAAGCTGCCTATAGTCGACACAAAAGCGAGTGCTACCATCCTTTTTCTTGATTAGAACTACAGGCGCGGCCCATGGACTGACAGAAGGTTCAATAACGCCTTGTTTTTCCATGTCCGAGATCAGCGCGCTCACTTCTCCTTGTTTGGCTATAGGGAGACGTCTCGGTGCTTGTCGAATCGGCTTGGCTCCCTGTGTATCTATGACGTGAGTTACCATACTCGTTCGGCCTTGGTCATCCGGGCTTGTTGAGAAGATGTCACTGTACTTGGTGACCAGATCAGAGGCTCGTTTGAATAGCTGCACCGGCAATTTGACTTGCTTCAATATTGCAGACGTGGATTCCCTGGCTTTTTCTGTGTCTTGCCTCCTTTTCCAATGATGGTTGTGAGTAGCTTCCAAAGAGGTGATGGTGGAAACAGGCTGGCAGCTGCCGATGACTTCTCCCGCTTTGATGCTCGTGGTTGAATCTGCGGTGTTAAGGACTCTAACCGGCACATATCCATTCCTTAAAGATCTTACAAGGCTTCGTCCTACAATCAAACTGCGCAATGCGGACGTCTTCGTTGGCTCTATCAGGTAAAATCGGTGGTCTCCAGAATCACCATCAAGCTTGGCCCATACAATGCTTTCGGAAGAATTCGGTACATCAGTGTCAGTACATACCACTACATTCATCTTGGGGATTTGGACGCTGGGATCCTCCATCAGTACTTCGACATTCTGCCATTTCAAGACACGTTTTCCCATTTCCGCTTGAGTACGCCACCCTCCTCCTGAAAGAGTCCAACGTGATTCCATGTGGTCGCAGAAAATCCATTCCGAGAATGCAGTCATCCATAATGTTCGCGACCAGAAAATTATGTCGGAACACAAGGTCTCCCAACTGTATCTGGAGGTTGACCTCTCCATGAACAGGTGCAGTTTCTCCCGTAGCTGTCCGTAGTGAGAAAATTCTGCCCTTGTGAAGTTGTTGCTGTCTAACTAGGTCTGGTCGGATAATCGATCGGGTTGCACCAGTGTCGATTGTTATGGTGCAGTGTTCTCCGTCAATTTGACCCGGAAGGCATAAGTCCGCTTCTCCACGATGTAGTCTTGACACGGTGATGGTGGTGCTGGGGACGTCGATCCTCCTAGCCAACCTCTGCCCCACGAAGTTGGCTCTTACATGTTTCCCGACCCCTCTGTTTGAAGGGCTTCCATTCTGGGCTCCTGACTCGGTCTGGATCTCCTTCTAGCTGCACACCCTGGACAATAGCTCGGTTTTCTTCGCTTCTTGCAGTCTCTTTGTAGGTGCCCCTTCTCTCCGCAATTCCAGCATCTAGGCGCACCATTTACATGCGGGTCTCGCTCAATTTCGACGCGCTCACACCTGCACTCGTCTGTCACTACCTCACGAACCCGGGCAGTGGTACGAGTCACGTTTTTCGCTGCCTCAAAGTTCAGACTGTAAGCCAATGCGTCCTTAACCGTTTGCTTTTGAGCTAAACGCACGGCTTGTTGCAATTCTGGGTCTTTTAGTGCGCTGATGAATGCTTCTGTTGCTGCATCATCTCGATGTTCTGGGTCGTAGGCTGGGTAAGCTAAAAGTGCTAGTCGCTCAATGTCTTGGGCTAGCTGCTGTAGGGTTTCACCAGACTTCTGCATCCGATGCCTTAGCTGTGACCGATAAATCTGCTTTAGATGATCGTCTCCATAACGCATGTCGAGCGCATTCATTATAGCATTCGGGTTTGAGTGCAATTCATCGGGGATCGTCTGCAAAAGCTCGGCAGCTGGGCCTCTTAGAGCAAGAATTAATGCAGTTGCTCGTTCCTGCTCATTCCAGTGATTTGCCGTTGCGGCAGCTTTAAACTGGGTCTTGTAAATACTCCAGACCGTTTGCCCATCGAATATTGGTGCTTGCACATTTCTGGATGTGCTTTGCGCTGCGGTTATAAGCGGGGCTGGTGAAATAGTTACTACTGCCTTCGCTGCTTCCAATTCTTTTTTCACTTTTTCCATCTCATGGTTCATTCTCTCTTCGACCTGGCTGACCTTTTCCTCGACCTGGTAAACCTTTTCCTCGACGCCTTTAATTTGTTTGTTCAGGCTGCCGAGCTCCGCTTTTATTTCGGTGGACTGTTTTTGAAAATCTCTTCTAAGTTCCGCACATGCTCTTCGAACGTTCTACCGATGACGATGATGTCATCTAGGTATACCAAGCAGGTTTTCCAGGTTAGACCACGTAGCACATATTCCATCAAGCGTTCGAAAGTGGCTGGGGCATTGCAAAGCCCAAACGGCATCACAACAAATTGCCACAATCCATATATATGTGTATATATATACAAAATATATATAAGATAAATAAATAATCTGCCTTGAAATTTGCAATAGCAGGATACACAGGAAGATTTTCAGGAGATCATAACAGCATCTTCAAACTGACGGAATATGTCCCTGAGAAAGGTATGCCAACCGACAGGATGAGTACTGTTCCGAATTTTTATAGAAGGTTTCATGTTAGAATCCCGGACTGGACCGAGTGGTCAAATTCAGGGTTGTTATTCGGTGAGGCAGACATGAACATTATACTAGACGTGGTGTCATGGATAAAGGACAATAGATGGAAAGGGAGGCAAGTCACCATTTGCATTGATAGCCAGGCGGCGGTCCATGAATGCTTGAATGAACTGAACTCTGTTAGGAGACACAATTTAGTCAGGCTTTACTGGGTTCCTGGGCATAGAGGGTACGAGGGCAATCAGAAATCTGACACTTTAGTAAAGGAGGGCTCTGAGGGCTTGTCCTATAGCGCGGAACCCTGCATAGGCTGCTGGCTGAAGACTCAGTCGGCGGAGTCTTGATGGAGATGATATGGCCGCAGACTTAATAAATCCTTAGTAAAACAGCCAAATCAGAGTTTAACAGATTTTCTACTTAAATTAAGTAGATTATTCGCGTCAATACTTATCTCTCGAAGGCGTCGAATATGTTTGCGGAGGCTTGGGTTCGGCTCCATATTTCACACTCATATGTGATGTAATGTGATTATGACCGTCCAATTTTGGATGTGGGTGATATAATGATGACCGTCCAATTTTGGGCCATCGCCCTTACAGTGTGCTCCTTTTGTGCACTTTTTTCTTCTGTGATCCATTTTACCGCAGTTTCAAGACCGGCAGCACCCTGCAACTCCGCAAGGTGTGGTCATAACCAAGCCTCTTGAAAGCCCAACCGACTTTTAGTCTATCCAGATTCAGGAGCTAAGCTGCTCCCTACTCTGCCCTGTGTACGATTGTCACTTCCTACCATCTGCGATCTTCACGAGTCATTTTATCTTCATAATACCAACTTCAGGAAAGTCCCGTCTCAAGGCATCTTCTACTTTGACTGGTTCCGCAATACAGTCAATATCTCATATATAGTGTTGTCATAGGTTCCAAGTTGCAGAGAATGGGTTTCGACCCAAGTATATCTCTGACTGACTTGCAGAAGAAATACACTTGTATTTGCTGCTCCAAACACAGCAAACAAACCACTAGATCGGGTTAACCGAACCGATTTTATAGCAGTCCCTAGTAACTGGTGTTGCTATTTTGTCCATCTTCCTGTTCGCTTTCCAAGGGAGTGCATGCCATTAGCAGAGGAGTCCAGTTTTTTCTCAAAGGCCTCTGCCTTTAACTTTTTCCAGAGTCGCCTGTATTGTTAGACCCTGTCAAAGACTTCTTATAGTTTCCAAGCCCCATTTTTAGAGTTTTGTAAAATAATTTCACAATACCCTACTAAAATCGCCACCTTTCTCTCCGTCCGTGCTTCATAGCAGGTTTTCTCATAATGACACAAGCTAGGAACATGAAATTTTGTAGCTAGTATCTCTCTAGAACAGAGCCGACTCCGGCCGGGGACCTGAGTCCCGTTTCGCTCCGTCGGTAACAGGCGTGAGTGCCACTCGTTCACCCGTAAAATCTTCCCTCGAGCCTCTGAACGAGTTTGGCTCAGATCAAAAACACACAAAATGCTCAAACATCCTTTTCCTTTTCTCCCCTAACCTTTTTCTTATAACCGCTACCCCTTATATCTTCCCTTAAACACTTTACCAAAGGATTGCACAATTTACGGACTCTCAAAATTTCCACCCAACCGCTTGATGCAATCGGACTGATGGCTCCTTGAGGCTCCAGTGTGGCCAACTCTCTCTCGCAATATAAAGGGAACATCGCGTTTACAGATGAAAACTGGTTTCACGCCTTCTCTGAGTTGAAGCTTAACTCTACGTTCGGAACACACCCAATCTTTTCTTAGAAATTGGTTTCGTATTTCTTAAAGATGTTTTTGAGCGAAGTGACTGTGTTGATATTGAGCGGACGGAGACTAAGTCTTTGTAGCTGTTTATTTCGTTGAGGCTGATTCCCAGACTATGAATCCACATTCGCCCGAGCAAAGCGTCATACACTGCTGGCACTATGAATAGATCGGCTTCCGTTGAATTCCCAGTGTAGGCGATCTGAGTAAGAGCGTAAGAAGATTGAAGTCAGTTGTAGCGATACTTTGAGTCCCAATTTGTTGAAGGCGGTTTTTGAGAGCAAAGAAAAACGTGCGCCTGACTCTACTTCAAATGCTTGTGGCTTGTTGTTGATTGTGACCGCAACAATGTATTGATCAGTGTCTGCTTCAAAGTCAAGTCAAAGTCAAAAGCGCTTTATTTAATACTCATCGTTATAAATTTTAAAAGAATATAAAGCAAATTCCAAATAATAACAATCAAAAAACTTAATGGCCCAAATGGCTCTCTAAATTTGTACGTTATCATAAACTCATTTCATCAAAAAAAAACTATAGCAAATGCAATTAATTACGATTATTACATATTTTTACAATTCAATTGGAAAAAGGAGAAAAAACCAACCAACACTATCCAAAAATTATTTATAATTAATACACAACAGTGAAACTTTGATCCTACACCTAATATGTTGTAACTTATTTCTAATAAAATACAATCAAAAAAACTTTATCTTATACTAAAAATACTATAACAATGTTCCTAACCTAAGTGTTTAATCTTATCTCTAACGGAATATAATAAACATTACATATACCTAACCTATACCTGATTTTAACAAAAATATATAACAATACTAAATGTAGCAATAATGAGCTGAAACTCAAAAACTAAATAACGAAAAACACCAAAACTGAAAACAAACACGAAAAATTTAGACATTGTCATTCAGCCACCAATACCTGGATTGCGCCGTCTCAACTCGATCAGCTTCAACGAATCTAGCAAATGAGTATCTCCATTGAAATCGTTGGTCTCGTGAATTCAAATTCGGAGGATATTTTATCTTCTTATCGGTGGCCCGTCGATATATGTGATATATGACTGGGACGCCGTCAGAATCAAAAACATATCCATTCATGTCCAAATACACGAATGCTTCTGGAGGAATGAAGCCAGTAGCGAGGCAAGTCGCTATATGCCCGTCTGTAGGGTGGAACGGCTGTGAAATCCAAGGGTTTTCACTCACAGTCACAGATCTTGCGATATGATTCCGAAGAAGCTTCAATATGAAGATATCGACTCTAGTCACTTCAGCAGTTTGATAAATTCTTCTATTCGATATATAATGTTTCCAATCCGTCTCAGGCTTTCTGTACAAACCAGTACATGCACGAAGACATTTCCTTTCGAAAACTCTTAATTTTTCCATAGTACTAGCACTCTGGTTGTACCAGATCTGACATCCATATGTCAAAACTGGTCTAACCAGTGTCTTGTAACAGATAATTTTGACCTTTTGATCAATGTATCTGGAATGAAAGAGTTTTCGAAGGGCCATGACTACTTTAAGTGCTTTACTGAGCATGATTTTCACATGTTCAGTATAGTACAGATACTGATCGAGATAAACACCGAGGTATCGAACACAGGATTTATGTGGAATTCGTTCTGAACTACCCTCGCCAGCCATGATGTGGAAATCTTTCCAATTACGTTTCAGGTCTTGACTGACCCCCTGCAGCGTTGTCCGAAACAAGATTGTTTCACACTTCTGCGCATTGATTTTCATTCGCCAATTGTCAGTGTACAGCTGTACATCATTGAACATTTTTTGGAGATTGCTCTGAACTATTGTAGCTTTTCGGTCAGCCGTGTAGATGATCAGATCATCAGCAAACGCTACCAATGATCGCGTTGGCGAGACGTTAAAATCAAAGCCGTTCAATAGCTTGCGAATGAAGATTGAGAAGAGCAGAGGCGCAGTAACTGTTCCCTGCTGTAGACCATTCAAGACCTTGAACTCGCGCATTGTTGTCAGATTTCCATCGGTTACAACAAACGATTTCCCGTATAACATATTACACATCATGGCGACAAGGTGTCTGGGGAACTTGTCCTGAAGAAGTTTAAAAATAAGTCCATCTAACCATACCGTATCAAAGGCTTTCTCCATATCAATGAGACACGCTCCAGCACATTGTCTATCATTTAGTTTCCAACAGATGTCTGAGGTTACTTTCGTTATTGCATGTGTGGTCGAATGCCTGGCACGAAAACCAAATTGGCAATTCGGCATCAACTCATTTTCCTCAATGTGGGCGTTTAATGCTCTGTTGAGTATCACTTCAAACACCTTGCTGATGTTAGGCAGCAAGCTGATTGGGCGATAGCTTTTCGGGCATGAAGATTCTTTTCCTTTCTTCAAGATCGGAAATACCTTAGCCTTTTTCCACTCATTTGGGAAATATGAATTGCTCAACATGTTGTTGAACAATATGCAATAGTTCCTAATAGCAACCTCAGGCAAATATCGGAGAACTACATTTGGAATACCATCATTACCACATGATTTCTTGTTGTTTATCTTGCAAAATATGAAACACAAGTCTTCATAGCTGACAAAATAATCAATAAGATTCAAGCTCGGTATGAGGTCAGATGTTAATGTTTCATTGAAATGAAGAATTGATTGGCCGTTCAGGCTTGATTTGAAGTCGGAAACTTTTGCTTCAACGACCTCTGAAAAAATTTCGTTCCCTCTCTCAGGGTTTGGTAGATGAACCAATTCAAAATGTGTTCCAATCAGGGCAAGTTTATCCAACCCTTCACAAATAATCCTGTTTCCATTTCTATCCGGAGTCGTACTATCAATTTCGATACCAGCCCTATCGAGAAGATTTATCTCATCACTAGTGACTTCAAGATTCGATACCTTCACTCGAGACTTCTTGCGGAATATGCTATTCACTTTCGCGAACACGCCGTCTGGGTCCTGTGGGCTAATACCCCTCAATTTTTCCGCCCATTGATTGCTGACCTCACTCCTGAAGTATGACCGGATTAAGTTCCGGACATTCAGTGTCTGCTTCAACATCGTACAAATCCTCGATGTTTTCAATGCGAGCGATACCACATTCGCCGTTGGGGTGACGATCTTCTTGACGATAATAAGTTGACAGCGGTTTAGTCATCGCTTTTCGGAGCCGGTTGGTGATGCAGATCTTGGTGACATGGTCAATTTTTTCACAAGAGGTGTACTTCATGGATTTGCGATCTGCTCTGCAGTCACACGATTTATGTTTGACACAAAAACTATCGAGACCCAATGACCGATAATCCACATGGCTTCCAGAGCTGCGGGACTGAGAGCGATAACCCGGATGAGAGCTGAATTGATGACGATTGTCTTGAGACTTGGAATGCTAACGGCTACGACGATTTCCTTCCTGATGATGATCAATTTTGTTTGCATCTGCAACTTGATCCAGCGGCTTCTCTCAGTTGACTTGACACGAATCGAGATGCTTCTAGTGCTATGATTTTCGTTAGAAATCCATCGAAATCCTCGAGGCTTGTTTCTTGTACATATCAGCTATGGAGAACTTCTTTTTACAACTGGCATTCGGACAGATTGTGTAGAAATTACAGTCTTTCAACTTCCCTTTAAGAGATGCGACGAAATCCGAGATTGACTGATGTGGCTGCTGAGTGATGCTGAAAAAGTAGTACTGAGAAACGACGGTTGAGACTGATGTAGCCAGAATTTTTTCGAAATGGCCCTCAAGGTTTTTAATTCGACTTGATAGGATTATCTGGTTCTAAAAGCTAGATTGTTATAGTGATCTTTCCCAATCGATGAGTGCAAGAGTTGAGCCTTTTTGTTATTATTACTAACGTTTTTAAGATCACATGTGTCACCTTTCAAACTACTCTGAATTCATTTTCTTCGATTTGCAATTACTTAGCAATTTTGAGTAGGCCCAAAATGCGTAAATGATCTCAGAACTAATGTAAAAATGTCCAAACAGCGTTAAGTTGGCGAAAACAGGAAAATTTGAGCAGAAAGTAACTTTAGAGCAGCTTTATTACAATTTCCTCCTTCAATGCAATACTTCCACTTCTTGCTGGCTCTGGCAACTTTTTAGTAGACGAGATTTTGTGATTGTCTACAACCGTATTTGTTAGCGTCTTATTTTGCCACTGCGTCCGAATATGGAAGCTCTTCTCCCTTGTTGTCGATGGTTGCACTATTGATGCAGATCTCGTTTCGTCTTTTTCCTTCATGTTCCTTTAGTCGGTTGCTCAATGGTGCGAGCTTTGAACTTACTCCAAGGCGAGCCAAGATTTTACCGGGATGATAGATTGGAGCCGTTCACTCACGAGTGTCACCTCTGCGGTGCCATGCTATGCAACTAGGTCCAAAATATATGCGCCAACCGGTTAAAGTTGACTATGTAATGTTATAAATCTCCTACCTCACAGGATCCTCCCGGCCTTTTCCGAGATGTCCTGCTTCGGTACTTTGGGCACCACTCTGCCTCGCCACCTGCAGCTTACCTTATCCGCCTCAAACTCTTTAGACTTGCCAAAAGAAAACACCTAGTTTTGTATTTTTTTTTTTAATATTTATTTGAATTTTTTACAACTGCTCCCGTCGACCGCCGCGCCTCCGCTTGTAGTTGGCTTCACGGACGGAGGTGTCCAGCGGCGCCTTCAATCTGCCCAAGTACTCCTCGCGGGTGATGGGCCGTGGACCTGCCCTGGCGTTTTCCCGGAGTGCCTCCTCCAGACTCTTCTTGGGTGAACGATGGAGTGCACCTGGGCTGCTTGTTGCGGACACTCCGGCTGCCACTCGATAGATCGGGATACACACGCTGGCGAGTGCTGGTCTAGCTGGGGTGCTCCTGTCCTCCTGGGCACGGCTTCTGATTTTTCGCTCTGCTCGGCACGCTTCAACCGTGCGTCTGGCGGTGTCTCCACGGACGGAGGATGCCTGGAAGAAAGTAGGAATTAATCGATGGTGGCTACGCAGCGTAAAAACGCATCCAAGCCGAATGAGGTTCGCGGCTCAAGCCTACACCTCACCATCTAACTGTTGTGTTGGTTTCCTGTAATTGCACCGGAACTCGTTATACTTTCTGGCCTCGCTGATTACTTCGCGGCGGAATACACTTCGCGTACAAAACCGTAACCGCTGTTGTTACTACTCGCCGTTTCTCGCTCGATCAATTGTCTTTTAAACGATTCTTGCGGCCTCAATTCGCCCTAAATTCGCTGAGTAGTTGAAACGTGCGTTCTCGTTCCACGTAAACTTCTTCCTCCGCACACTTCTCACTAACTCGCATGGTGAAGCTTTGCGGCGAATTTAATAAATGGTTTGAAGGCAGGGTTTAGCACAGTGTCACTCCGCTGGAAACACACCCCGAAGCTTCTCATGTACATGGTTGCTGTCGCCGCTAATGTTATGGCTTATGCAGTATAACACTTGGCGTAGCTTGTCGATATTTCTATAAGCACACCCCGAAGCTTCTTATGTACATGGTCGTTGTCGTCGCTAATGTTGTGGTTTATGTAGATCGAATTATGAAGTCTTTACGCTTGCCGTTGGTCGACAAGTACATGCTTTGACGACAATGGGCGTAGCTTGTCGATAATTCTATAAGCACACCCCGAAGCTTCTTATGTACATGGTCGTCGTCGCTAATGGTATGGATTATGAAGACTTTACGCTTGCCGTTGGTCGACAAGTACATGTTTTAATGACAATGGGCGTATGTGCTTGGCCGTATACACTTGGCGGAGCTTAGACAATTGACGACGTTGTATATAGCTTAACATTTCCTCCGGCGGATTTGACTGATTTACGTACTTGGAGAGTGAAGTAAATCGTTGTTCCGTTCCAATGATGCGAATTACTTAATGCGTAAGTTGTACTTTGCGCTGCTAAGGCCATTACTATTGTCCGCTGTACTTCTCATTGCCTATTGTTGATTGTTGTTTTGCTGCTGGTTCTTGATTAACATACTTAATTCTACCGTTTAATTTCGTGTATCTTGAACTCCTAATTTACGCTACTTAACATGTTATGGCATAATACAACGTTACAATTGAAAACTACTTCATTTTTGATTTTATATCGTTACGGATTCATGATTTGCTTGCCTGAGTCGCTAATCTGTATGGTTACGTTTTTACTTGATACTAACATAATATGTTAATTATAAATTGATGTTTTGTCTGATACTTAGTATTTCTTTTAATATAGTGAGCTAAGATCGCTTTTGGTTCTACATAATCGTGGATTGATAATGTATATATATATATTTTTTTTTTTTGATTGTTTATCAGTATAATTATTCACAAAGGTTTTTGTTTGATACAACTTTGAGTCAAGCAGGTTTGTGTTTGGTTTGATTCTATACAAGCATAAATTCACAACTCAATATTTCATTTGATTGTATATAATAATGGAATTATGTTACGTTCGATTCTAATGTTGAAGAATATACTGAACATTTCTTCCGGTCCTAAATCGTTTTTTCTTGAGAATAAAACTATTATTTATATAAAACTATTTTTCATTTGAGGGATGCCGGAATTCAATATTACTTTTAATTGGCTTTACTTTATGAGACAGTACATTTTCCTTTAACTTCCATATTTGCTACCGATTTTTCTTTAAATCAGAATTGTATATTATTGGTTTACCTATTTGTGCGTTACTAGGTTGTAGTACAGGTGTTAGCAAATTAACCTGTTAGCGTTAGTGAGGATGTGGTGTGAACGGTGCAGGTGCAACGGCACTTATTATTTTCTTCTTTTCCTTTTCTTTTTGGTTTTGTCTTTATATTCATTGCTACTTTCAATTTCTATTCGATTAACGTTCTTTTATATCTACTAATATCATTATTCTTACTGTTTCCTTTTTTTTACTTTGAATATTTCAGATTTTACTTATTAAATTGTTTACATAATTGTTTCTTATTGCTTTTAACATTACTATAGTTTCTAATTAATTTTATTTAATACGATAACTAAGCTTTCTTAAAGTTGTACATATTAATTATTGTGCCAATAGTTTAGTGGGAATTTTTTTTTTGTTAGTATGTAGGCGGAACGTTATGAATTAATTTTTAATGGGATGGAATGTGTGGATATTTAGTAGGGATAGAACGTCAAGCTTTTTTTTCGTACCAGCGTCCTGTTTGTTTATATCATTTATTAATATTTCTGTAATATTTTTTTTTTGTTTTTGCTTATGAATTTTTTTTCATATTAGTATTTTTCATTTTGAACTCAGCCCTTTTTTTTTTTTGGTTACTTTTTGGGTTTTTTTTCTAATTTTTTCTTGTTTCCTTTTCTTATGTTCTGTTTTACCATTATTTTTTTTTTCTTGCTATAACTAGACTAGTTGAAAGGAACGGGCGGGATGATGCATGGAGTTTTGGGGTTGGGTACTATGTGAGGGATTTGGTGCTTGCGCTTTTGGGCTACGCGTGTTTACAGGCCGCTCTTTGCGGACCACGGAATTATGTGAGTTATCAGTTGTTAGCGATACCGGTGAAACTCGCTGACTTGCCTCCCCAGTATGGATTTGCAAGGGAAAACTAGGGTTCGACACCTCTGTAGAAACTCTTTTGCTTAAACTCGTCAGACACCGCCCCTTAATGCGTTTGATCAAAAAATATATTGCCATAAATAATACCGAGACCCCCGCCAGGCTTGCCGAGGCCGTGGATAGATGCACATGCCATCTGGCCGTCTCACTAAATTTGATCCGCTCGAGGTGCGAAAAGATTTCATCGAGGCCGTGGGAGCTGGCTGAAAAATGAATGCCTCCGTTGTTGCTCGCTATTAGCTTTGTTTGCGGTATGCTGTGGTTACCCCCCAGAACAGCGACGTCCAGCTCCAAAATTCTCGAGTCTACTTCAGGGAAATACTGCGGTTGAATTATATCGAACGGGTGAGTACTTTCTGCTTCATAATGTATGGTCATTTCGTTAATCAGAATTGCGCAGGGGAGATGGAGAGTTAGGATTCCTTGACCAATCAGTTTGTGTGTCGTGATGCTAGCATCGCAGCGGATATGAATGGATGTTTCGTTCGGTAGAAAGTATATCCAACTGTTCGGTTTACTTAACTTAATGAGGGAATCTGTTATCGAAGTACTAACTCGAAGAGGTAGTTCTAACTTCAGATTGAGTGGGTTGTGCAGAAGTGAAATTATTACATTCTCTGAAGGTGGGGATTGAATAATAGGCGTAGTTAATGGGACCACATATAGGTCTCCAGGTTGTGGATGTTTAATTTTCTTATGATTAGAATTATCGGTTAGAAGCAGAAACTGTTGAGTTGTGATATCACCCGCTATAAACGAGTATTCCACAGTGGGTAACAGAAATAGGGTCCTGTTAGTTTTGATGGGAAACAAGTGTATTTGATATAGTCTCATTAAGGGTAGTTGGAAAAGCGGGAGCGTAATTATCACTATCAGCTTGGTCTTCCGTCTGAAATACCGTAGTATCGCCGTCTGTGCAAGGATTTCCTCACAAAATTCGGGGCAAATATTGCCCGGTTTAACATAGATTTCGTGCAATTTTTTGCTAGAGATTAACAAGGGATGAATTCTGTTGCTTTGAACTGCCACAGCTATGTCAATCAAGGTGCGCTGCCGCATCTCGATCTCCATAAGCTGCGCTAACAGGGATGTTAGAACTACATTCCTCCGTTCTGCTGCTGACAGTTTATCAGTCATGAGCGAGATTTCTTTCATCTGTAACCCGAGTTCCGTTTGCCTGTTAATCACATCTGATAGCGGTTTATGGATTTCCTCCAAAGAGATATTCACAATGCTAATCCTTTGTTTTTCCAATTTAACTAATTCCCTTTCCTTGTCCTCCAGGTTATCTAGCCGACTGTACAACTCCTTTTCATTCTCATCATCCATGGTGCCGAATAGCGAATGTAGCGCTCTTCCGACCCCATCAATGAACGACCTTTTGGACCTTTTAGGCATCAGTGACTCAAACAGAGCTTGAGAGCGAAACTTCAGATTTTCCACTAGACTATGGACGTGCCTTAATTGCTCCGCACATCCCAAGCCCTTCCCTGCACAAAGCATCTTAACGAGGTGTTCGGCTCGCTCGGCCACTCCTATTTGATCCTGAATTTCCCCTAGATTAAGCTCCATCACTACATTCCAGCTACTGTGATAGCTCAACAGACCACCTACATCTTCAAATAGTATTCCTGTGTTCGCTATGCTCTCCAGTGAATACGGTTTCAGATCCTCGTTCGGAGTTGCCAAAACGCCAACGCTGAGCAGGCCTAGGATAACTATGTCGATGACCATTGCTAGAAATAAAAAAAAACAGAAAGGGGGAGTTAGAACAATTTATTCATAGTATGGTTTAAGTCGATTGTTATGAACATTGACCAGTTTTTTCTTTATCGCAATCGTGGTGTTGACGGGGGAAGTAACGGCTTTGACCTCATATGGTCCTACCCATACCTGCACGAGCTTGTGTTTACGATTCTCATTTTTCAGCAATACCTTATCCCCTATATGGAAAGTAACCGGTCTGACGTTGTTATCGTAATGGACCTTGGATTTTAACTTACTCTCCAGTATATTCCTACGTGCCAAGGTATACATCTTTTGTAATTTGTGCTTTAATAATAGATAATAATTCTCATGGTCATAGAGAGGAGCTGGCTCCCTCTTTAGGTTCGATGGAACATCTGCCGTGGATCCATAAAGACAGTCCATTGGAGTGAGTTTCGTGCTATCGTGTTCACTGTTATTGTACACGAACGCGGCCGTACGCAAAAACCGATCCCAAACCTGCGGATTGTCATCCACCATGGATCTCAAATATTCAACAAGGGGTCTATGGGCTCGTTCCAAGGCTCCATTGGATTGTGGATGATAGGCGGTAGTTTGCATTTTCTTTATATTTAATAGCTTACATACTTGCCTGAATAATTTCCCTACAAAATTAGCCCCCTGATCGGTAACTAGCTGCTTCGGTATTCTATACCTGGCAATAATCTCGTCAAAGAACACTTTGGCTACTGTTTCCGCCTCAGCGTTCGGTAAAGCGTACCAATCCACAAATTTTGTTAAATTGTCCTGAAAGGTCAAAATGTACTTATTCCCAGAAGTTGTCTCAATGAGGGGCCCCACGATATCCAGATATACTTTATCAAATAGTTTCTACGCTATGTCCGTGACAACCATTGACATGCGATGCTGGGGAGAAGCCTTCATAACTTGACATTTCCTACACGTCCTCACATATTTTTTAATGTCTGATAGCATATTCTTCCATTTATACTTCTTGCGAATCTTCCTGTAGGTTTTCGCAACCCCCTGATGCCCTCCAAAAGGAGAATCGTGAAACTCCAATAAGACCGCCCTTATCTCCTCTGGTGAACCGAGGGTCAGGATATCAGGTTGTACTGCGGGTTGCGGAGAGACAAACTTAATTGTTTCATCACTATCAGCTGCGTAGTTACCAATGTCCTCCTGGGGCTCCTCCTGGGGCCCTCCTAGTATCGGGCCTGTACAGGGATCCTCGAAAACTAAGCCAGATAAATTCTGTTGCCCCCGCGTGGATTGTGGGACCGAGGACTCCATCGACCCCTCCGTACCGTCAGTGGTAATACCATTGTCTTTCTGGCCACCCCCCGGTGCCGGCTCCGCTGAAGAATCTTCTGGAGATTGATCAGGTAATCCCCGCCGCTTTTGTGCTCTAGTGAGGACATTACACTGATATTTATCACCTGCCTCCCCGGCAGAATCCTGGGGAATCCTACTCAAAGCGTCAGCATTAGTATTGTACTTGCCCGGTTTATACTCAATGTGGTAATTGAACTCCGACAACTTATGGTGAAACCTTACCAACCGTGTGGTAGGATCTTTCACGTTAAACACCCCCTTTAGGGGTTTATGATCCGTGTAGATGGTGAAACGTCGTCCTTGTAAATAACACCTGAAATTTTTAGCGGCCCAAACCATCGCAAGTAGCTCCTTTTCAATTGTAGAGTAATTCCTCTCCGCTCTATTCAGAGTCCGACTTGCATAGGCTATGGGGTGATCCTTGCCAATTTCTCCCTGAGATAAGACGGCCCCCAAAGCCTCGTTACTTGCGTCCGTGGTGAGATTAAATGGCTGGGAAAAATCAGGATACGCCAGCAATGGTGGTTCTACCAGCGAATTTTTCAGCAATTGAAATGCCTCCATACACTTATCCGTCCATGTAAACCGAACATCCTTCCGCAATAAGTTTGTAAGAGGCTTGGCTATCTTCGAGAAATTGGGAATAAACTTCCGGTAATAATTGACTAGTCCTAAAAAGGACTGTAGTCGCGCACCGTCGTAGGGACGGGGAAATCCCGCACGCAGCTAGTCTTACTTGGATCTGGTCGCGCACCCGTTTGGGAGCAAATATGTCCTAAATATACCACCTCGGGCCGTAAGAACTGACATTTCTCCGGTTGGAGTTTCAGGTTGTTTAGTCTCAGCCTAACAAAGATTTTCCGTAGTTTATCGATGTGATCCCTCAAGTTTTTCCCATAGACCACTATGTCATCCAAGTACACAAAACAGTCAAAACCTTGTAAACCCGTTAGTATGTAGTTCATTAGCCTCTGAAAAGTGGCTGGTGCCCCCTTCAAACCAAAAGGCATCCGCTTAAATTCATAGTGTCCATAACTAGTGCTAAATGCCGTTTTCGGCCGATCCTTTGGGTGCACTAAGACTTGATGATAACCGCTGGCCAAATCCAACGTCCTGAAATACCGTGAATGCCCCAACTGGTCTAAAATATCCTCTATACGGGGTAATGGAAAAGCGTCTCCTATAGTTTTCTCATTCAGTCTCCTGAAGTCAACAACTACTCTCCATTTCTTTGCTCCATTGGCTCCGGCCTTCTTGGGCACAACCAAGAGGGGAGAGTTCCAGGGGCTCTTGCTCGGCTGGACAATGTCGCTGTCCAACATCATCTTGAGCTGCTCGTTAATAATATCTTTCTGGGGTTGACTCAAGCGGTACATTTTCTGATTTATAGGCGCTTGATCTGTCACCAGTGGAATCTCATGTGTGATCACCTCCGTGTAACTCAACTTATCCCCTGGCAGGAAAAAAATGTCACTAAACTCCTGACATAGCTGAGTAATAGCAGCCCTCTCCTCAGAGTTAATATGCTCATATAGCATGAGTTCCTGTTTTAGCAATGCATTGCGTATAATGCTGGTCGGCAGGCCCTGATTCATTGGCCCAGGTTCGTTTTTCGACCGACCATTACTTATCAATTGTGACCCTTCGGCAGTTGTCGATATACCCGCTGTTGATGATATACCACCTAGATGCTTCACTGGGGAGTTAATGCAAGAGGCTTTCTGGAACTGCTCTTTCTTATTCGTAGCCTCCAGATTATCCACTAAATAATCATCCAATCTCTCGAGTTTTAAATCAATCCGCTCAAGTATGACCGGTGACTCACTCGAATTCATTATACCTATTACAGGGTGAACCGGATCTAGAAGAGCATTGGCTAGGAACACGCCATCCGCTATTGAACTTGCGGTACAAAGCATTTCCTGATCCAACTGAATCGGTACCTCTACTAGATGTTGTGTCCGTGGCAACAACGTGACGACCTTCTTGAAATCGACTCGGTATGTTCCCTTGCAACCACTTTGGCTGCTAGTGTGTCCTTTGACAGAACCACAATTCACACCCTCAGCTTGGTCTGGTAAACCCGCCGCGTTTTGCGCCACCCTTTTGGACAACTTGCATACGCTATTCGGCGCCTGAACCGAAGACTGACGCGAATCTACTGATCCTTCATGACACTCTAAAGGGACCTTGAATTCATTACTATTTGCTTCCGTGCGAGGAAACACCAGTGACTGAACAGGACCTTCTATATTACAATTTTTCGCTAGAAAGTCGTTTCCGAGAAGACCATCATTGAACGCCCCCTGAATTGTGTCTACCACGTGGAAGGTACAAGGAAGCTTGGTGGGGAGCTCGAAGTTGCCTTGCGTAGAACCAAGGGTTTCTCCCTCCCCAAAAGGGCTTGACAAAGTAAGCTTATGACTCACATCTATTGGACACGAATCGCGTATTGCTGATTTGCTAATTATGCTAACCTCTGCACCTGTATCAATGGTAAATTTTGTTTTCTCCTGTTTCCCAATATCCAAAGGCAATGAAGCGGTCACGAGGCTGGATTTTATGTAACTGTTATCTACCGTGTTTCTCCGTGTCACCCTAGATTCAACCTCCTTACTGAGAGGTTGGCTTCCTGTTTGCACCGTCTTCAATGTAGCCGAGCCGGGGATTTTCGACTCGACTGCGCCTCGTTTCCCTGTTGCTTGGCTTCCCATCTTTTCTTTTGGAAACACGTGTCAACGCCATGGCCCCTTCGGCCGCAGAAATCACATCTTACTTGAATACTGAAAACTCTTGGACCCTCGCTAATAACTGGAGCTGCCGATGTTGGCCTCGCCTTACAATCCTTCTGATCGTGACCATACTCCTTACATGCTGGACAATAAGGAGTATTTTTGCGACTGTAGCAGTCTGCATAAGTGTGACCTCGCTTATGACAAAAGTTACAGGTGATTTTCGGACTCTTTGTAAATTTAGACGGCCTTGAGCCAGAGCTTGGGTCTGGTCCGCTTACTACCTGTGGCTGGAAAGATCCAGCGCCCGGATTAGGTGTATAGCTAACTTGTTGAGGCGTAAACGCATGTTGGCTAGGTAACCAAGTACTGAAAGTGGGTTGTACCTGTGGCATCTGCGGGTATAACTGCGCCGAATTGCCTTGAAGGAGGAAAACCCCTTGTTGCAATTTTTCCATGTTCAGACCCTTAGTGACCAGATCCTCAAACGTAGACGTTTCTAGCGTCAACAAATACTGACAAAGGTGGGGGTTGCTAACACCAATTTTAAAGGCATTCTTAGCAAAATCCTCCAGCTGTGCGTTCGCGATTTTACTTGCCTCTGATCCATATTTAACAACAGCAGCCTCCTGGCATCGCTTAAGTATTTGCCTCAGACGCGATGTGTAGGACAATACTGACTCTGTGGGGCCTTGTTTGGCTGAGATGAGCCCACTCACCAATTCCTGGTAGGTTTCCCTTGGCAAGTAGACCCGATTTAAAAGTTCCTCAGCTGCGTCTAGAGTTGATGGAAACTGCGACGATATCAGCTGGTAAGCTTCTCCTCGAAGGCGAGTTGGAAAAATCTGCATAAAGGCAACCTTCTCCTGGCTATCCAGACACTTCCAAACTTGCCTGCTGCAGCCAATAAATGTCTGTAGTTCTAAAACTATTGACGAGCTTGGAGCTCCTGAAAATAAAGGAATCATCTGCCCCATCAACTTAGCTACTTTAGCATACTCGGCCATATTGCCTGTAAGGTTCTTAACTTCTGCTCCCTTAACAGTCATACAAACAGGACTAGAATGAGCGGTCTGATCAATGGACGCGTCTGTAGACTCGCTTGCCTCAAACGATAGATTCCAATCGTGGGACGTAATCAGTGTTTTTAATGATTGCGATAAATCGAAAGAACTGGTCAGGTTTAGCGAGACACCGCCGAAGTGTTTAATTTCTTCTTTAAATTGCTTCGTTTGCTCACGGAACTGCCTAATTCGCTCTACGCGATGTGGATGCAACCTATCCACCGTATCAGCTAATTCAAGGACTGTATCCAATTCAACGGGTTCGGTTTCTCGCTTCACCTGTAGGTTTGAGCTGTAACAAGAAGATTCAGACTTACTTTTTGGGGTTGAGAGTGCTTTACCGCTTCGTAATACGAGCCCGTTGCTTTCCTCTCGAGTTAATTGACGATTTTCCCCTGTTAACTGGTTCTCATTATTCATTCGCGCAAACTAAACAGCAATATTATCTTTTTCTTTAAGTCAATGTACCGGACTTTAATAATAATGCAACCCTCTCTTTAAAAATGAGCTAAAATCCCTATAGCGCTAACTAGGTGGTTTTGGCTACAAATCCAAGAGTATGAAGCTCGAGCTATCAGGATGCGTGGATGAGTGTGCTTATGTTGAGAGTGTAAGGAAAAGATTCCAGTTCCAAACAATTTATCAATTTAGTAAGTACTATATTGATTACCCCACAGCAAGTCGCCGTACTAGAGCTGTTTGGAAACTAAAACCGGCTGCGCCAAATGTAATGTTATAAATCTCCTACCTCACAGGATCCTCCCGGCCTTTTCCGAGATGTCCTGCTTCGGTACTTTGGGCACCACTCAGCCTCGCCACCTGCAGCTTACCTTATCCGCCTCAAACTCTTTAGACTTGCCAAAAGAAAACACCTAGTTTTGTATTTTTTTTTAAATATTTATTTGAATTTTTTACAACTGCTCGGTCGCCTTTAGTAGCGCGTATACGATCCTTCACCTCCTTCTTGATCTTGCGCCGCAGCTCCGTCACCTTCTGCTGCCACTGAGTCCGCTCCGCTGTCGTGGTCGAGATGCGTGCGAGCCGCCTGAATTCGTGGAGCTGCTGCCGTAACTGCTCCCGTCGACCGCCGCGCCTCCGCTTGTAGTTGGCTTCACGGACGGAGGTGTCCAGCGGCGCCTTCAATCTGCCCAAGTACTCCTCGCGGGTGATGGGCCGTGGACCTGCCCTGGCGTTTTCCCGGAGTGCCTCCTCCAGACTCTTCTTGGGTGAACGATGGAGTGCACCTGGGCTGCTTGTTGCGGACACTCCGGCTGCCACTCGATAGATCGGGATACACACGCTGGCGAGTGCTGGTCTAGCTGGGGTGCTCCTGTCCTCCTGGGCACGGCTTCTGATTTTTCGCTCTGCTCGGCACGCTTCAACCGTGCGTCTGGCGGTGTCTCCACGGACGGAGGATGCCTGGAAGAAAGTAGGAATTAATCGATGGTGGCTACGCAGCGTAAAAACGCATCCAAGCCGAATGAGGTTCGCGGCTCAAGCCTACACCTCACCATCTAACTGTTGTGTTGGTTTCCTGTAATTGCACCGGAACTCGTTATACTTTCTGGCCTCGCTGATTACTTCGCGGCGGAATACACTTCGCGTACAAAACCGTAACCGCTGTTGTTACTACTCGCCGTTTCTCGCTCGATCAATTGTCTTTTGAACGATTCTTGCGGCCTCAATTCGCCCTAAATTCGCTGAGTAGTTGAAACGTGCCTTCTCGTTCCACGTAAACTTCTTCCTCCGCACACTTCTCACTAACTCGCATGGTGAAGCTTTGCGGCGAATTTAATAAATGGTTTGAAGGCAGGGTTTAGCACAGTGTCACTCCGCTGGAAACACACCCCGAAGCTTCTCATGTACATGGTTGCTGTCGCCGCTAATGTTATGGCTTATGCAGTATAACACTTGGCGTAGCTTGTCGATATTTCTATAAGCACACCCCGAAGCTTCTTATGTACATGGTCGTTGTCGTCGCTAATGTTGTGGTTTATGTAGATCGAATTATGAAGTCTTTACGCTTGCCGTTGGTCGACAAGTACATGCTTTGAAGACAATGGGCGTAGCTTGTCGATAATTCTATAAGCACACCCCGAAGTTTCTTATGTACATGGTCGTCGTCGCTAATGGTATGGATTATGAAGACTTTACGCTTGCCGTTGGTCGACAAGTACATGTTTTAATGACAATGGGCGTATGTGCTTGGCCGTATACACTTGGCGGAGCTTAGACAATTGACGACGTTGTATATAGCATAACAACTATGCCATTTAGCGCTATCTAGGGTATACCACAAGGAGATGCCCTGAACTACACAATTAAGATCCTTCTTACCCTCCATATAATGTACAGCAAGTAACCAAGGTTACGGAGCTTCTACTAGCGGCCTGAAGAATGTCATTGCCATCTTGATACCCACGAGGGGGCCAGATTATCAGCTAATCATAAACGCAAATTACCCACCCCAAGCACTAAGTGACAACTGTAAGTTCGTACATATTCAAGAATCAGACTGAGCCATAGTAGATTTCTTCCATATTTTTGTGATAGATTTCAAATCAAATCAAGATATATTGAAATTGATCTACATCTATTTTAAATATTTACAACAGTTAGCTAGTTTCATAAATAACTAATTCATATTGTATAATAAAATCTTAACTATTTTTTCTTTGGCTCCTTTCCCGGTATACTCTCGTATTCATCATATTTCGGAAAAGATGCATATCCTTTTTCTTCCTTAGGAATTTCTGTTTGATCTCCTGCTTTCTCATACACTTTATCAAGTTCGGCTGCATTTCTTTTCTTCAGTTCCATAATTTGATAGTTCTTAATAAGTTCTTCTCGCGTTGGCGGTTCCTCTCTAAATAAAGATTTAGTTTTAATATTAATTTAGTGCTAATGATTGTTTATTTACCTTCTAAATCGCAACCATGCTTCCCATTCAGCTGTAAGTTCACTATCGAAAGCATGCTTGTCTGCAGCTGGTTCAAACCACCTTGATGGTCTTCGTTTTCCTATTGATGGATTTGCCGGTATTTCATAATACTTGTTACCAAAATAATCTTCCCCTATATAATTACCGCGTATTTGACGGGGTTTAAGGGAGTTTATAAAGTTCGTGAAGATTATTTTAATAATATCTCTCGTTGGAGGTTTTGCCATTCTGTTGAATACCTATTGAAATTCTTGATAAGTAGACAAGAGAATAAATTTTGATGAAAACAGTTGATATAAACTTATTAAAAGAGACAACGCACAGCTATTTCACTTTCTCAACACCAAGCACAGCAAAACACTTCCCAGCTGATAAATGTCAACCTGACGTAAAATTACCAAACGTGGGGGTAAGATTCTAGTGTATGCACATGGAAAAATTTACATTCAAATTTTAGGACAGGGTGCTATAGATGAAAGAGGATTGATATAAGCCATGCATAATATTAATAAAGAAAGAAGAAAAGGGAATTGATATTTTAGCAACTAATTAAAGCCTTGAAATGAAAAATTAGTGAGCCACAGATCTTGATAGGAGAAAAAAGAAGTTAAAAGTCTAAGATTAAAATAGTTGTCCACAACCACACTGTGTTTTCGGAGCCAATCGAATTCTATGATGACTCTATGTGGGCCCCTACAGCTCTTGAAGACGGCAATTCTACCATCCAAAGCCAGAGAGTCAAAAAAGCGCTGAGAATTAATGTAAGTTTGGTGGGATTACTTAAATATGAACGTAGCGATGCATCAAATACCATTTTCAAGCTGATCCAGCACATCTGGAAGTTCCAGCTCATCTGGCAGTTCAACCGAATGCAGTGGAACGGGAAACGACAGAAAATCTCTGCTATGCAACAGCAAAGAACATATCGCTACGGACCAAGTATGCCCCAAATGGGTAAAATATAAGCATGAAGTAGGAATCAGCTCCATATTAAATGTCACCAATAGAGAAGATAGGGGACGGTTATCAATAGAAATTGATATGCTGGGATTGACCTTGAAGAAATATCTCAAATGGATTTTCCTCAAATGAAAAGAGACAATGAAACATAAATATGCTCAAGTGGTGGCCCCTCTGGACAAAACCAGCATTAGAAGCTATAAAACGAAACAAAATATTTTTTCATCCCATCAAGCCCATAAACATAAATCCCCACAAAACATCAGATGCTGAAAAAAATAATTTACGAACTGTAAAGAAACCTCAGGTCACTAGCGTTGCAGGATTTTCAAGAAATTGACATGGACGTACATATCTAGTGATTTTAAAAGTGATGTTCATTGCCCATAAAGAACTGCAGCGATGGTCTGCTGCCTCGGCGAGCAAAGATGTTGGTGCTCGCTGGAAATGGCCAAGTCAGAGAACGCGTGAAAGCACTGGCAGGCTAGTATTGTGGTGTCGTGGGGTGGGTTCTTTTCCCTAGAACAAGGGCCCACCTCAAAAATATTTCGAATTCATGAATTCAACAATCGAATGACTCATTTTGATGGTGTCGAGGCCGAAGTAACCTACTGAAGGGATAAATTGCTAAAGCAAAACGACAGACTGAGCCAGGTGGGCACGCGCGAAACTCAAGAGGATCTCCTCTTTACTATTCATTTCTTACGACCCCCAAATAAGAGTGGGGCATCCAGGTGGAAGCGGTACCCTTTCGTACCCTGCATCCAGATTAGGATTCATCGTAACGTGGCCGCATATTTTCCATTTAAATGAAAAACTCATACAAACATAACATAAGTTTTTCCTTTAAATGAAAAATATTAACGTTTCAGATTTATGTTAAAGTTTTATATGATGGAACTACATAATGCTATAATATAAATGGGAAACCTAAGGGGAAGGCCACTCTACCCTACAGGAGCACTTGCAACGACAAAGAAAGGGTGAGCTCACCCGATGGCTAGCTCATGAGTGGAGGGGCCAGCCAACGTGGCGAGTCCCATACCTGTTCAAGGTTCCATGCAAGTGGAAAGTGTTGTTCAATTTATCTATTCATATTTTCTGTAATGTTTTCACACTTTGACATTTTATGATTCTAAATAATAAAATTTGAATGAACTCCTTTTTTGTTTTTATAATAAATTTTTTGTTTTTTCCAACATGAAAAATCCCAAATAACAAAATAATTTTTGAGCATTAAGTATTCTTATAATTTATATGTATAAAAAATAGGTATCCCAAATTGATTTTATATAGAAAAAAATAAATGCAAAGTTACTTAATTTTTCTTTGTTACTATGAATGTTGGAATCAAATCAAAAAGTATAAAAGATTTTTAATTTTTTTTAAATTTATAGTAAATATAAAGGGTTTTCACCCAGTCCGCCTCTGACGAGCGCTCGTGTTTGGGGCAGGTAAAGCTTTTTATCTCTACATGGGACATAATTCAAAGTAATTCAAAAATTGTACTTTAATTTTTTAATTTCATCCAACTTTACTACTATTGAATATTTATTACGAGTGTCTCCATCATCATCACAATTGATAAACGTATTCCATCCCATTATTTACACTCAAATAACATATCCACTAACTGCAGCAATCAATATTCAATCAAATGCATAACTTTTAATTAAATCTCCATAGCGAACATTCGCTCAACAAACAAAACCTTGAGTTACACCACCGGCATCTCCGTTCGCGAATAGTTTTCAGTAGAGGTCAAGAACTTAATAATCTGATTTTTGGCGCTGAAGATTCTACTGCACTGTTTAACTTTTCATTGGGCATCCATACGGTAATTGAAATCACTGAAAAATTCTTGGGGATTCGTTGAAAACACAAGTTATCCGAGATCCATGAGTTACGTATTCCCATCAATAACATTTTCATCATGAATTGCACCTTTAACACATTGCCCAAAAATCTTTCAACAGTCACAAACCGATAGCGATTTTTCAGAATTAATTTAATTTAATTCAATTAATATTTCAGTATTCAATATTGCACGTTATTTTTCATATACTTCGGTGCCGAGCGTTCTAATTAATTTTAATTGTAAATGTTTAATGAAAATGAACACTTGGGCCGTCACAAAACTAATTGGTTTCGATATTGATTCAACCAAATCAATCACCAAATAAATGTTGCACATGAGTGCAATTAACCAAATGCGACGACCTTTCCACTCGATGTTACAAAAGCGAGTTCCGCTTCGAATCGACTCCGCTACACTCGACCAGCCTCTTCATGGTGGTAGCGGTAGATTCTCGTCGACATGATCTAGCAATTACTTCGCTAGATTGTGTCGCAAAGGGGGGTGGCCATTATCAACTTATGTATTTGTAATCTAATAATTTTTTTATTTTTTTCATTGGAAAAACTTTTTATTGATAATGGTAGCGGTGGTAGTGGCGGGGTTTATTGTGGGTTAGTAATAATAATGTTAATTATATGAGATGGTAGTTTCTTCGCAAAGATCCTTCGAGCAGTAACTACAAGCTTCTCGATTACTACAAGCTTCTTCTTTCTTTTTTGTTTCAGGGGCTCTTGTCTGGGATGATTAGCCTTCCATTTTTTCTACATGGCCAAGTTATTATTTGGATCCTTGATCTGGCTGGGAAGGGTGTGAGGGGGCACTACTACCACCCGGATGCTTCACTCTTTATGTGGGCTGTGAATATCCGCGCCAACGACAGATTCGTATAGATCCTCGCACGCGGGTAATTCGGCAAGATCGTCACGCCTCATTATTGTTATATCCTTCGATTGGTTACCTCGGCCTCCAGCACCTATTGAATGTGTTCTGTTAATACTCCACAATAATTCGGTAGCGTGAAATTTTTTGTAGTGGGCCCTTACGCTGGCGGAAAGAACCCGCCCCACGACACCGCAACGTTAGCTGCCAGCATGCTTGCGCATGACCAGGCAAGGCCATTCCAATTGAGCACCAATCTCTCGCTCTCGGGCGTGTAACACACAGCAAAATACTTAACACTTAAATTTTAGATTTTCAGCATAGAACATTCTCTTCTTTCTGATCATCGACCACCCCCATAACATCATCCACCGTCAACAATTCAATCCATTGCAAATTGACCCGAGCAGCATTAGGGATAAGAACTGCTTTACTCTCAGTGGCAGCCCCCGTAAGAAATATTAGTGCGAGTTCTGCATATAATCCCTGAAGTTTTTCTGATTTAAAAATGTATAACAATGTATTGAACATGTAAAAACTGTTTTTCCTTGTTCTCTTTCCGTGCGTTCATGCTTGTTTTTTTTAAGGTTTTACTTCGACTGTTGGCAGTTTTCGCTAGTGAATAGCTGCAAATAGCCAAAATAAGAACATATAAAATAACAAACAAGCGATACTTAATATATGAAACACGATTAAGCAACGAAATGTCGATTTGAATATAAAATGTACTTGTGGTTAACGAAACAGGAATGGATGATCAGAAAATGAAGTAAGGTGAAGCAATGAAAAAATGCCTATGTTTAAACTTCATTTCACAATTTCATAGAAATTACTGGGTTAATAAAATTAAAACTGAACTATTTGCATTGAAACTAATATAAAACAAGAATCCAATAGAAAAAATCCCCGTTGGCACCACTAGCCGGAAAGGTAAATTTCTCATATGTAGCGTAAGGGTTCGAATAAGAATTTGGCTTGCCTACTACTGGACTTCTTACTGCAATTTTTGTAGCACTACATGGGTATTTATTAACATAAAAAGAATCTACCGCCGTTTGTATTTGGAGACCGAGAGGCGAAAATATTTTGCTAATTAAATTGAGTTGCACACGTATGGATCACATATTGAAAATCGGCGGGTAATAAATTGTTATAAACATATAAATACTGGTTTTGCCCTTCTCACATTTGCTGTTTACACATTTCAAAGTGGTTACCACACAAAGGTGATAACTTTTTGGCTTAAATAGCTCAAATAGTTAATTTCAAAAGATTTCCATAAAAGTTTAAGCACCACTTGCATTGCCATTAATATATACATTTTCGATTCTTTTCTGAACCATCAGGGCCGTCATTTTGAATTTTTATTGAAAACGGCTGCTAAATATATTAAGCTGTAAATTTTCGAATTTTTTATTTGTCATCCGATTTGCATAATTAAATCAAATTAGCTTGCCTTGATAACTTATAATTTCAAGTTTTATCGGAATCTGTTGGGGAACTTGGCTGCTAGAGGGATACAGAAATAAAAAAAATGTTTGTGTCACCCCCCTGTATGGGCAGACTCCCTGTTAAAAATATTTTACAATATTTAAAAAAAGTTTGATTTATAAATACTTTCAAGTTAAGTAATTTAAAACGTTTCCATGAACAAAATTCATTATGTCAGTTGTTATTAAAATAGCGTATTGCGCTTGCTTTCTGACCGTTGGGGGCCGCCCTTTTGAATGCATGCATTTGATTTTGGACTGTTTTAAATCTTTTTGTGCCAGGACCTCATCAACCAATGTGCCAAATCTCGTTCAAACCGGAGTTTCACTATAGACAGGGCAAAATAATTCAATTTTTAGTGAAAATGGCAGCTAAAAATGTTAGGTTTTAAATTTTCGACTTTTTCATTTTTCATTCAATTTTAATAATTTTCTGCATAATTCAAGAACATAATACACGGATCCATAATCTCAAGTTTTATCAAAATCCGCTGGAAAATGTGACCGCTAGAGGACAACAAGAACCTGAAAAAAACACATATTTAAACCACCGCCATTTTGGAATTTGCACATAAATGATCATCGAAATATCAAAGTCTGTAGATCTAAGTAGTATCTATCTTGGAACCAAGTTTCATATATGTCCGATCAAAATTGCGAATTTTAGAAGACTTTGAAGCTTTGAGTTTCAACTGACCGCCATTTTGTTTTTTGCGACCTGACCTCCAGTTTTTTACGTAATCCTTTAGATGCTTCTAATTTCTATCTAACTGCCGGATTTCATGAATATCTGTTGAAAGCTTTGAGCACTATTACAACAACAAAATTTTGCGCGTTTTTCGACCTTTGAGCGGCCGCTATTTCGTTCCTGCTATTGTGAGATTCATCACATACACTAGTGAACCTTTGTACCAAATTTCATCCAAATCGGAGCTATACTTTGGTCAGAACAGAAATCACGATTTTTCGTCTAAAATGGCCGCCATTTCGTTTTTGCCCGGCCGATATAGCTGGTTCACGAACTTAACTGAGAATTTACCCAATACACCTTTCCTGAAAATTTGGTGAAAATCGGAGCATAATTGCAACGTCCAGGGTGGTCATAAATTTCGTTATATCCCATTTATATATATATATATATATATATATATATATATATATATATATATATATACATACATATATATATATACATATATATATATATATATATATATATATATATATATATATATATATATATATACATAAAATATATATAAATTTCTCTCGAGAAATTTGCCTAAAATAAGCTCAGCAGAAAATCAAAATTGTTTGTAAATGAGTTAAAGACGGTGATTCTTAGCAGTGTTGAACTCATCGATAATCTACCCTTTAAAGTTTCCAATCTCGGCAATCAAATATTTTTCGATAGAAATCATAGCCAACGCAGTTAAAAGTTTTAATGCGCTTCAAGGTTGAAAAACTTCTTTCTGCTTCAGCGGTTCTCATAGGTGTTGTTACCAGGATTAACAGCAATTTTTTGTTTCTCTCAGTGACGCATTTAAGTTATTTTTTAAAACGAATTTCAGCAACACAAAGGCGCTTGATATTTATCGACAATCACTCTTTGAATAGATGATTGATAATTTTGTTTTCAAGCGTTTTTGCTCCAGCGTGGGGGAGACGGTGCATGCAAAATTTTGCTCTGAGATAGGAAAGTTAAGGTGATATTCTCGGAAGCGACTCTAGTCAAAAACATAAGCAGCAAATCTATCTTTGATATCATTTAAAATTACATCACAAACTTTTAAAGCAGCAAGGCGGTGACCCTTAGAATTATCAAGAATTCGTCGCTTTTTAGTCTAAAATGTATTCTCCATATTATTTGCATAGGACGCCTCGTCAATGTTACAATCGATTTGATTGGGGATGTTGAATGTTTTCCTCAAAGGAAACAATATTTACTTTCAAATGAACAGAGTCAGCTACTTGTGCCTGCATTTGATTAAAAAGAATATCTACGTGAGGCATAACGTAGTGAAAGAAGGTTGTGTAATAACCTCACTCTTGGCGCCCTACGCCACTGATGTCAACCAGCCGATCCACATGCTCTAAACCACTGACGCCGACCAGCCGATCCACATACCCTACGCCACTGACGTCGACAGTTCGGGGGTGACTTTTAAACCATTCTCGAAAAATCGACAAAAATAAATGTTTCGCATCTTCAGTTTCGCGATTTCAAAGCAATTTGCGCGCCAAAGTTATTTTCATTCAGCAGTCAAGTTCAGCTGTACTTTTCTAGTTTTCTTTGGAGTTTAGTCTAAGAAACGCGGAACCTTGATTGACCGTTTCATTGGTGGCTGTAATTTTGTCTTCTTTCAGTGTGTTGGCAGTTAAGCGGATTATCGATCTCCATTGAAATTGCAGTCATTGCACTAGAAACAAGGTCAGGAAAGCAGCCCCGGTCGGGAAGGAGAAAAAGAAGATATATTTTGTTTGAAAAAAGTGAGGCTAATAGTTAGGTTTCGTCGACTTTCTACCCGTCATGCTGGTGATGAATCTGTATCAGCCACTGCGACCAGTTTAATAGCTCCCCTGGCGTTGCTAAGAGAAGTATCGCCCCATCATCAATGGTAAAAGTAAGTAACTCGACTTTAGATGTAACTGTTCGTCATATCACATTCATCAAACAAATAAAAGGGAAGTCTTAAATGTAATCAATGAATTGAAAAAGAATACGGCACCAGGCATTGATAGCATCACGATGAATGAGATTAGTATAATTAAGGAGGACATAGCCCAGATTATGGCAAATTTTATAAACGTGCATATTAGGAAGGGGACTTTTCCGGAAGAAGAAAAACTTGCAAAAATAGTTCCTATATTTAAGGGTGGTGATCATCTTGACCCGAATAACTATCGCCCGATTGCGCTGCTGACGGGATTTAGTAAGATATTTGAAAAAATACTAAACAATCGATTAACATCATTCTTAGTTGAAAACTCTATCATAAGCCAACATCAGTTTGGTTTTCAAAAGAACAAGAGTACTTTGGATGCCCTACATTCTGTCACACGTTTCATCAATCTAGGACTTGACAGAGTTGATTATGTCATCGCAATTTTTGTGGATTTGAAAAAAGCATTTGATACAGTTGATCATGATCTCTTGCTTCGTAAACTTGAATCGTATGGTATTCAGGGTAGTCCTAAGCAGTTGTTTAAGAGTTACTTGGAGGGAAGATCGCAGAGAACTTTAATAAACAATGTACTGAGCGACCATGCACCTACGGAAACAGGAGTTCCCCAAAGTTCAATACTGGGCCCAACTTTGTTCCTGCTATATACAAATAATCTAAATACATGTGGGCTGACGGGATATCACACATTATATGCTGATGACACAGTTCTACTTTATTCAGTACGAGACAAAACTGCCATTGAGAACACTATCAACGACGATCTAGGAAAATTCCATCAGTGGTTAATTGGAAACAAACTAGTATTGAACACATCAAAGACAAAATATATTGTTTTTAAGCAAAAGAACAAAGGAGACATAGATATTGCAAAGAGTGCTAGAAATGAAATATCTTGGTCTTATCATAGACCATCGTATGACCTGGTTACCACACATAAATAGCTTAAGAAGGCAATTAGCCCCAATAATAGGATTGTTAAGAAGATATGAGGATTTTCCAATGCACATCAAGAAACTTGTTCTGCGTTTGTCCTGGCGAAATTGCATTATGGAGTACTTATTTGGAGTCAATCAGCGAAGCAACATTTAAACAGTATATCCAGGCTGCTCACCAAAGCGTATAAAAACATTCTGAAGCTGCCAATGCTTACTCAAACTAGTTTGGTTTACCAATTGGCAAAATCATTAACCTTTAGTCAAATTATTATTATGGAGAAGGCGAAGTTTATCTACAGAAATTTAAAAACTAATGGATCGGAACGAGCGCCATTAATTAAGGTATCACAGATCAACCCATATAATGCGAGGAATGCAAATCAATTCGTAATACCTTTTGCCAGAACGGATCGACTAAAGAACGATGCAACGAATGATGCTTTGCGTATATATAACAATCTACCAAACTCACTTTTGGTATTTAAGAAAAGACTAAGGGAGCATTTAATGAGTACTGATTGAAGCGTGGACCTGTAATTCTGCTTTTATGAGCCCAGTATCTTAGGGCGTTCTTTTTGACCCTATCGGCGAGATACTGAAGTGACAGTTACTCAGAGTTTTTTTTGAATGCGTCGTATGATATTGAATTTTTTTTATCTCTGAGAGCTGATCATGATTTTTTGGACTAGATGTTCACGAAAAGGACTAGTTCACATTATATTGTGTGCCCCCTTATACCGATGTGTTAAGCATTGTCTGGGTGGCACAAAGGACCAAGCGACGTAATGTGAATGCAGATCGCAAGAGCGTTGTGCAACGAAGAAAGAGTGATGGAGAGAGTGGTAGGGAATGGAGGTATTAAAAAAAAAAAAAAAAAAACAGGTAGACGGTTTTTAAGTAGTTTGTCGAGATTTGCCGCATGATGCCACGAGTGACATTGGTTTCGGGAAAAGCATATGGCAGGCGAGTCCACGCTCCAAATGAAGTCATGTTGGGGCTAAAGGCCTCAAATGCAGGACTTTGGCGTTTAATTTCTGACTACAAAATTTAACTCGCATTGTTTCCATTTCATTTTTATGAGTACTCGCAACAAATAAGAATGAATTTGTCATTATTCAGTCTGCTCTTTCGTTTTTACAGACGTGTTTGTATAATATAAATTTTCCTTTTAATTATTACAAATATTTATGTACATTTATTGGTAACTATATATATATATATATATATATATATATATATATATATATATATATATATATATATATATATATTTATTTATTTATTTATTTTTATTATACAATTATCTACTGTTACTGAATTATAGAGTCGGTTTAGTAATAATTGCACTTTTGGATTTTTTTTTTTTTTGGTGATTGAAGTTATTCATTCTTTGTGTGTCGATGCAAATGGTATTAAGGAAAATTAGGCGACAATTGCAAAGGCGTTTGTTCAAAGCATTTTATTTGAATTCTGATACAACAAAGTCTAGTTTTAGGTAAATACTCCAATTTAAATCACGAAAATCCTAACAAAAGATACATTGAATATTCTAGTAAACCTTTTAATTATGTTAATACCCCCATTATGAAAATTCGAACTAAATGACAAGTACGGAATATTCCAATGCCGCAAGAAATCATAATGTAAAAGACTGCAAGACCCTTTGGTGCTGATTTTTATGCTTTCTGGGTTATTTGTTTTGAAAAATAAACACCATTATTATGATGTTCTAAGCTGATCAACAAACTTCAAAGTCTAAAACTACCCATGTATAATTTTGAATTAAAATACTGAATCCAATTCGTAAACAAAAACATTGAAACAGATTTTGCGAGTATAAGCTTTTACCATTGTGGACTTTGCATCATAAAGACATATGTGCTAGCTCTGAGAAAATGTAAATATGTATGCTAATAGATGTAAATATCTTTCCTTGTAATCATCCAAATTTTTCCTTAATGTCCAATGGATTGGCTCCGGTCATACAATTTATCGACATTGGTAGTCAAATCGGATTATAAGGTATAAAAAGTTAGTTTAACCAAGGCTTTTCGCATTTTCTTCTAATTTGATCAAATATATATATGGTGAATAATAAAAAAAAGTTCCTCCTATTAAACAATGTGCTCTCCCTTAATCATGAGCGCGCCTTGTGAAATATCACCATACTCGTTCAATGCAGGAGATGTAGGAACTCATTTCATGTACGTTCATATAACTCAGATATAATCTTTCCGTTTCTCTTTTAAATATTACTTTAAATGTAATGACACTTGCCATTTGAAATTTTTGTAAAGTAGGACCTAATTTGAAATTTTAAATGAGACATTTGAAGGAAATCTTCAAATAGGAAAAGTTGGAAGAATCAAGATGACCAAGTGTTAACTTTCTTGCACCATAGTGGCTGCAGAAAAATTATATTCAATAGTTTTGTTTAATTTTTGACATTTTGAATGTCATATATTTTTCTCGTTAATTTGCTTACACACTTCTTTATTTTGTAGTATTTTAAAAGAAAAGAAGCGCAAAAATACTGTATTTCATTTGCATAAATTTTCCAATTATTTTATTGAGGTTTTCGTCTTTTATTTCGGTGTAATATTTGTCTTTTTTACTACATTTGAGGAAAATTTTTAGATATTTCTTTATTACGTTTCTGTTTTGTGTTTAATTTATTTTTGTTTGTTCTAGCATCTGCGTTTCGAAAACTAATTCGGTTTGTGGCATCGCAAATACTGATTTTTTTTGCAATTCTAATAAAATTTTATTTTATGTATATAGAAATGCATTTTAGAAAAGATCAACTCCAACTGGAAATTTCGAAAAGTCATGATGGGGCGGCTTAAAGTGGGGAGACGTAAGCCAAGGATGGATAAACGCTATAGTGAATGAATGGTTGATAAAAATAGGATCCCAGATACGGCTCACATACTCATTCCCATTTTCACTCAACCGAACATCCAATCTTTGTATTACCACAATCACGAATACATTGCACACACAGTTGATGGAAAGACAAGGGATCGGAACAGGGTTGAATTAATCACTCAAATTGAAAGAAAGCAAAATTGAATTTATAGCATCTTAGAATAAAAGGAAGAGGTATCCTTGTTGTTTCGGTAAGAGACTTATTGTTCGTATTTTGCCTTGCCTTCTCTCTTTCACCCATATCATTCAGTATGGATCTTTATAAACTTCCTGCTCAATTTCATTTTATTCACTCTGCTCTATTAAAATTTCTTTCCCTCGACTGTCTATCCTAATTTGTTTGTATCTGACATTGATCTTTACCCTATGCTTAGTATCTTCTCGGTAAGAATTTCTGTAAGGAGTCTAGTCAAGTCAAGTCAAAAGCGCTTTATTTAATACTTATCGTTATAAATTTTAAAAGAATATAAAGCAAATTCCAAACAATAACAATCAAAAACTTAATGGCCCAAATGGCTCTCTAAATTTATACGTTATCATTAACTCATTTCATCAAAAAAAAAATTATAGCAAATTCAATTAATTACGATTATTACATATTTTTAAAATTTAATTGGAAAAAGGAGAAAAAACCAACCAACACTATCCTAAAATTATTTATAATTAAGACACAACAGTGAAACTTTGATCCTACACCTAATATGTTGTAACTTATTTCTAATGAAATACAATCAAAAACTTTATCTTATACTAAAAAAATTCTGTAACAATGTTCCTAACCTAAGTGTTTAATCTTATCTCTAACGGAATATAGTAAACATTACATATACCTAACATATACCTAATTTTTAACAAAAATAAACAACAACACTAAATGTAGCAATAATGAGCTGAAACTCAAAAAAACGAAATAACGAAAAACAACAGAACTGAAAAATAAACACGAATAATTTAGACATTGTCATTCAGCCACCAATACCTTGATTGCGCCGTCTCAACTCGATCAGCTTCAACGAATCTAGCAAATGAGTATCTCCATTGAAATCGTTGGTCTCGTGAACTCAAATTCGGAGGATATTTTTTCTTCTTATCGGTGGCCCGTCGAGTCAAGTCAAAGTCAAAAGCGCTTTATTTAATACTAATCGTTATAAATTTTAAAAGAATATAAAGCAAATTCCAAACAATAACAATAAAAAACTTAATGGCCCAAATGGCTCTCTAAATTTGTACGTTATCATTAAACACATTAAAAAAAACTACAGCAAATTCCAATCAATGAAGATCATTACATATTTTTTAAATTTAATTGGAAAAAGGAGAAAAAACCAACCAACACTATTCTAAAATTATTTATAATCTTAACACTACAGTGAACTTTGATCCTACACCTAATATGTTTTAACTTAATTCTAATAAATGCTATCAAAAACTTTATCTTATACTTAAAAAAATCTATAACAATGTTCCTAACCTAAGCGTTTTACCTTATCTCTAACCTAATATAATAAACATAATATAAACTTAACCTATACCTAATTTTTAACAAAAATAAACAACAACACTAAATGTAGCAATAATGAGCTGAAACTCAAAAACTAAATAACGAAAAACACCAAAACTGAAAAATAAACACGAATAATTTAGACATTGTCATTCAGCCACCAATACCTAGATTGCCCCGTCTCAACTCGATCAGCCTCAACGAATCTAGCAAATGAGTATCTCCATTGGAATTGTTGGTCTCGTGAACTCAAGTTCGGAGGATATTTTATCTTCTTATCGGTGGCCCGTCGATATATGTGATATATGACTGGGACGCCGTCAGAATCAAAAACATATCGATTCATGTCCAAATACACGAATGTTTCTGGAGGAATGAAGCCAGTGGTGAGGCACGTCGCTATATAACCGTCTGTAGGGTGGAACGGCTGTGAAATCCAAGGGTTTTCACTCACAGTCACAGGTCTTGCGATATGATTCCGAAGAAGTTTCAATATGAAAATATCGACTCTAGTCACTTCAGCAGTTTGATAAATTCTTCTATTCGATATATAATGTTTCCAATCCATCTCAGGCTTTCTGTACAAACCAGTACATGCACGAAGACATTCCCTTTCGAAAACTCTTAATTTTTCCATAGTACTAGCACTCTGGTTGTACCAGATCTGACATCCATATGTCAAAACTGGTCTAACCAGTGTCTTGTAACAGATAATTTTGACCTTTTGATCAATGTATCTGGAATGAAAGAGCTTTCGAAGGGCCATGACTACTTTTAGTGCCTTACTGAGCATGATTTTCACATGTTCAGTATAGTACGGATACTGATCGAGATAAACACCGAGGTATCGAACACAGGATTTATGTGGAACCCGTTCAAGACCACCCTCGCCAGCCATGATGTGGAAATCTTTCCAATTACGTTTCAGGTCTTGACTGACCCCCTGCAGCGTTGTCCGAAACAAGATTGTTTCACACTTTTGCGCATTTATTTTCATTCGCCAATTGTCAGTGTACAGCTGTACATCATTGAACATTTTTTGGAGATTGCTCTGAACTATTGTAGCTTTTCGGTCTGCCGTATAGATGATCAGATCATCAGCAAACGCTACCAATGATCTCGTTGGCGAGACGTTAAAATCAAAGCCGTTCAATAGCTTGCGAATGAAGATTGAAAAGAGCAGAGGCGCAGTAACTGTTCCCTGCTGTAGACCATTCAAGACCTTGAACTCGCGCATTGTTGTCAGATTTCCATCAGTTACAACAAACGATTTCCCGTATAACATATTACACATCATGGCGATAAGGTGTCTGGGGAACTTGTCCTGAAGGAGTTTAAAAATTAGTCCATCTAACCACACCGTATCAAAGGCTTTCTCCATATCAATGAGACATGCTCCAACACATTGTCTATCATTTAGTTTCCAACAGATGTCTGAGGTTACTTTCGTTATTGCATGTGTGGTCGAATGCCTGGCACGAAAACCAAATTGGCAATTCGGCATCAACTCATTTTCCTCAATGTGGGCGTTTAATGCTCTGTTGAGTATCACTTCAAACACCTTGCTGATGTTAGGCAGCAAGCTGATTGGGCGATAGCTTTTGGGGCATGAAGATTCTTTTCCTTTCTTCAAGATTGGAAATACCTTAGCCTTTTTCCACTCATTTGGGAAATATGAATTGCTCAACATGTTGTTGAACAATATGCAATAATTCCTTATAGCAACCTCAGGCAAATGTCGGAGACCTACATTTGGAATACCATCAGTACCACATGATTTCTTGTTGTTTATCTTGCGAAATATGAAACACAAGTCTTCATAGCTGACAAAATAATCAATAAGATTCAAGCTCGGTATGAGGTCAGATGTTAATGTTTCATTGAAATGAAGAATTGATTGGCCGTTCAGGCTTGATTTGAAGTCGGAAACTTTTGCTTCAACGACCTCTGAAAAAATTTCGTTCCCTCTCTCAGGGTTTGGTAGATGAACCAATTCAAAATGTGTTCCAATCAGGGCAAGTTTATCCAATCCTTCACAAATAATCCTATTTCCATTTCTATCCGGAGTCGTACTATTAATTTCGATACCAGCCCTATCGAGAAGATTTATCTCATCACTAGTGACTTCAAGATTCGATACCTACACTCGAGACTTCTTGCGGAATATGCTATTCACTTTCGCAAACACGCCGTCTGGGTCCTGTGGGCTAATACCCCTCAATTTTCCCGCCCATTGATTGCTGACCTCACTCCTGAAGTATGACCGGATTAAGTTCCGGACATTCTTCAGATGTAATTTCAACAAAGACAACGAGGGATGGTTGTAGTCCAAAAATCGTCGATAAATATTGTTGACGCGTGTGAGAAGGAGGCTTTTCAATCTTTTCAACCATGCGATGGTTGGTGTTTCATATCCTTCCATATTGTTTCGAAGTTTAATCTTTGGAACGACTTTCTCAATCGTTTCCAACGTCAGCTTCTCTAACTTCGACAAATAGGCATCTATTTCATCGTTAGTTAGATTCCTGTCATTAGGAACCATTGAGCAAGAGTTGCCACTATCAGAAGGGGGACATTGCTTCTGGTACTCGCGATTAAACTTCTTTTGAAACTTTCCCCAGTCTGTTTTTTTGAAATTCAACCGATGATTTTCATGTTGAACTGGAATGAGGAAGAAATCATCTCTGTGATGATTGATTTCCATTACGATTGCGTTATGGTCGCTATCATAAGGAAGCACCTGCAGCTTCCGTTGAGGACTATTAAAGCTAAATTCGAGTCTTGCGTCAGCAATGCAAAGGTCCAAATATGAATTTGTCCTAGGGTATGTTGGGAACTCCGACCCATATAGAGTGCACCTGTATTCAATTTGGTTCTCTGTTATCCATGATTTCAGGAATACACCTCTTGGATTATTGGTGGCGTTCAGCCATGATGTATGCTTGGCGTTCAGATCACCAGCAAGGATATAATAGTTATGCAGCCTGTTCAATTCGAGTATTTCAAACAAGGAATTGAGTTCTTCCTTGAGCTTGAGAACAGTTCCACCAGTTGCATAGGCAGAGATAACGAAGAAGTTATTCCCACTTGGCAGTGAGATTTTGATAACGGACACTTCAAGAGATTCAAAGCTTTTGAATTCGACTTTTTCAATATTTTGGAAACGATAGGGTCTTCGAACCAATATCCCAGTGCCACCTCCCCCATCACCTATTACCCTATCGTTTCTTACGAATTCGAAATCCTTGAATGTCATGGAGTGCCATGAATTGAGGTGGGTTTCGGTTAGAAGCAGGATGTCAGGCTTTTGTCTGGCAATGAATTCAAGGATATAATCACGCCGATGTATAGTAACAATGGAGTTGACGTTGATCGAGATGAGACGAATCCTATCCATGGGAATGTGACTGGATGACAAATTATTTTGAGGCGTTTGAAACCCCTAGACGATGAAAAACAAGATTAATTTTTGTATCTTGCTTATCGATTCTTTCCGATAGAGAATTTAATTGCTGTAAAATTTTGAGAAGCAGCTCATTATTGCCACTTACATTATTTACACTGAAGAAGATCGACGGTATCTTCTCCGCAGTCCAAGCCCTTCAGCAAGAACGTCTGGTTCTTCTCGGTTTTGGGGGTATAGGTGAAGTGCGGAACCTACTCAGAATTCAAAGCATTTTTCGCTGATTTGAAATCAACCAGTGATTTCGTTCTAATTGATAGCTTCTCGGAATTTGTTAATTTGATTTCGAAATTTGTTAATTTGTTTTCGGCTGCCAACAGCCGAACCATGTCCTTTCCGCTTTGACCGAAGACATTAATTGGCGGAACTTTCTCGGTATTCTTAGCTACTTTTTGAGGAGGACCAGCAGAACTATGGGCTGGTTTCTTCTCCTTATTTCTATTTTCATTATTTTTATTTTTTAAATAAATTATAAAATTATCATCTTTATTACCTTCGTCTACCTCCATATCCTGTTGGAGTTCATCCAGCGCTGCAAAATAGTTCTGGCTTTCGTTGGTGCCACCAGCACTTAATACTTCTTCAGTGATTATTGAATTTGCAGCTTTCTTCTGTTTTGCGTGCTTGTCTGTTTTTCGTATCGGTTCACTCTCTTGAACTTTTTTTGCTGTCTTGAACATTTCTTCGTACGTTTGAATTCTTGCTTTTAACTCTTCGATTTCACTTCGAAGGCGACACACCTCCTGTCTATCCCCGAGCACTTGTGTTTTACGGCCGCCATCTGCGGTATCCTGGGTGGTCGTGTGTCTCCGCTTGTTGACACTTGCCGCCAATTTCACACCGTCACTTTCCCCGGGGCCGCCCAACGGAGGGAAGCCGTCGGGCTCCTCCATACAGCAGTCCCGAGCTGTCTTTGGTTTGTTGCCTTTTCTTGATTTATTGGTATGGTTGGTCGATGCCTTCGACGATTAATTCTTCCCCGATAAAATCAAAACTTGCTTTTGACTGACTCGTACAAAATTAATTCAATTATTTGAAACTGACTTTTGTGAAAAATTAATTAATTTTTAAAATTAATGACAGGAGCGATTAATGACACGTCTACACGCAACGAGTGCTAGACGTAGAATCCTGTTAGGAGTCTATTCAAACTATTGATTCCAGTCATGAAACCACTGTCTGGCCCTTGGTGAACTGTTGTTACTGTAGCAGGGGCAATAAAGCCTGCACTGTTCTTTGGCACAAATGTTGTATGCGCGAAATCTATCATACGAGCACCCCCCCGTGACCAATCTTCATCGGAACTTTCACTGTCTCAATGATCACTACCAGTTACAGGTGTGCTGCTCAACGCTCGTCTCCGGTTGCTCGTACTTCGTCCATCAGTTACGCTATGCTGCCGACTAAGTTGTGAACTAGGTGAAGATGCTGTAGGCCCGTCCTGGCCGCGCAATGCCGGCTGCAGCCGCTGCGATTCCTAGTCCATTGGGGAGCTGTAGTTGGTGGGAGTTCCACGCCACTAACGCTGGGTTCGGAAACATTAGACGAGCTGTATTATAAATCTGTTATAGAACTTTGTTGTAAAGTTAAAAGGCTTCGGCTTGTCGTGGGAAACTTCAGGATTTTCGTCTGCGACCGATAATGAATGTGGAGGCGCAGCCATCCGCAATCCGGGATAGTGTCCGGGAAGCACCCAACGAATGTCACTAAAATTTTAGAGCCGAGATCAGCACTGCCGAGATTTAGTGCAACGTGGAACTCCAAATTAGGATGAACCGGACGTCATCTCTGTCCCTTTTTCTTTTTGACACATATCAAATCGTGGTTCAGTGGCAGCGAGTAGTTAAAAAGTCCCTCCCAAACCGTCGACATTAGGAGCGTAGGGTACATGGATCGGCTGATCGGTGTCAGTGGCGTAGGGCATCAAGGGCTAAGTTATTAAATGGTAGCAACCTTTCGTTTATGTTCCAATGAAAAGGCTTCTCTCCTAGTGTTTGTGACCGGGGGAATGCTTAAATGGAAGTCTCGTTCCCATTTTCAATAGTTGTTTTTGCTTAGATGTATGAAGGGAGGGATGAGAATTAATTTGTATTTTGAGTAGATGCAAGTAAGAGTTTAAATGATGTTAAATAGTACGATAAGCGGATTTTAATTTTTTTTCCCTGCGTGCAAAACATCAAATGCCCCCATTCAATTAGCTTTATCGAAGCTTCACGAGATGATTTAATTTGTTCAATGTTGACATTTTTATTGATTTCGTATTTGTTTGTTAATATGCGTGAATTTCAATAACTATCAAAAGTTTTCGGAGAAACTTCTTTTATAGTTTTTATCATAAACTCGTGAAGACTAATTTGTGATTTGTATTGCATGTTTTAAATTTTCTGGAAATACGTGTTCGCAGACACTGAAGATGATTTATTAGACTGTTCTTAGAAACGTAACGCATCAAATACGAAAATAGTTCATGTTTTGCGCGATAACTAGTTTTGATTATAGGATGAAAATGCCTTAAATATGCAATGATTTTCTTTTTTTAGAGTAAACTCATTTTTGCTAATGTAATAGATATATGTAAACTGTAAAATGTACAATTCGTTCAAGTTGAACTCCTTGTTGAAAGGAATTAATTTTTGTACTTTGTTTGATTATTAATACGAAATCAATGTACTTTTGACAAAAACAATGAAATAGGAACGCAAACGTTTAAAATTTAGTGTTAGAAGTTTAACCCAGGAGTAGAATCAGGGGAAGAAGGAGCAATTTACTGTTTTTATCAAATCTTTTTTATGTACTTTCTATATAATTTAAGGAAGCGCTGATTCGCATGTATAAAGGTTGTAACTAATTGCACAAAGCAAGAAAAGTTTGCTTAGTATTTTGTCACGAGTATAAGTGAATTATTTATTTCTAACATCCAACTGCATAAAATAAAAATAACCCATAAAATAGCCAATCAATATTTTAAATTTCAAATCAATCTACTAAATCTTTTCCCTGAAACCTTTCACTCCATGTGATATATTTCCCAGTCTGTCGTAAAGTATTCAGTTTGTTAAACTATAAACTAAATCATTCAAATATTTGAATCATAAATACTCATTTGAAATGAATATTTACACTCATTGTAAATTCGGAAATTCTAATTGACAAAAACTATTAGTTTCAAGGAATTCTTCCGGAATTTAGCTTCGGCATAAATACTTGCAGAAATATTCTTGCCGAGTAGATATGATGACTCAAGGGATAGTACACAACGCATTTTATAGAAAATTAACAAAATATTTCCGTTCTTATTTAAAATAAGTAAGTCTTTCTTTCGTAGAATCCGATGAGAACTCCATTCCCTCGCCCTCCTTCCTGAAATTACAAGTATTCTTTTCCTCGCTCCCCTTTTTATGTTATAATTAGCAAAGGATTTGATCTTTATTCATATTTTTATTATATATATTATATCTCATTTTAGTATTGTTGTTATTCATTAATTAAATTTAAACAAATGAAAGATAATTATTATAAAAAAGGAAAAAAATAATCAAGTCGTCATCAAATTCTTAGAGATTCTTATGAGGTGACTTTTTTGTGAATATTAAAAAAAAATAATGAAACTGAAAAGTCATAAAGTGTAATCGCAAAACGAATATTTAAGATTAAGTTTAAACAGGGAAGAGAAGAAATTAAATATAAATGCAGAACGAAAGTAAGCTATGGCAGAAAAAATGAATAAAATGAATTGCTGGGCTAACCAAGTCTTTCCTTCCAGCAAAACCGTTCTTTTCCAGCAGGAGAATGTCGACGAACGGTGAGTATGCCACCAAGAGGGTAGAGTTCCTGTAACCCGCGAATGGAAGCATGTATTTTTAGCGGTTGTTTTCATTCATTTTCTCCGGGATGAAGAAATGCAATTTAGAGTAGAGTTGATGGAATTAGTTCGACGCGTTTAAATTGGGCAACCGGTGGCTGAATTTTTGTATTTCGGACATAGTCTGCTCGCGTAAGACCCGTGACTGATACTTCTCTCCAAACTAGCTAGCTAGCCAGTAACCACCTCAGAGTAGACTAAGAGTGTCCAGGCTTGTTGACCTGATGGGTACAGTCCGTTTTCACGTTCCAAGACGTCACGTATAGAACCGATGAGAGGTTGGTTTAGATTTTCTTCGGGAAATCTCAACGTTCGAGATGTGTAAATCAAAAGCGTTACAAATGGCGTCCAATGTAGGGCCCGAAACATCCTAAGGGGGGAAAAATTAGCATCTTCTGACAATCGGTCCTTTACGGAGGACGTAAGGTGCCTCGGTACTAGAGCCCCACAGACAGGAGTAGTGGAGTGGTGTTAGACACCCATTTAGTCACTTCACGTGAGTTGTAGCTTCCGCTCTCCTTGGCTTTATTTTTTTTCTCGTCCCAGGGTAAAACCTGTAAGGACCTTATTTTTTTAATGGAAAGATTCAGTCAGATGAGTTCCTCTTATCTGCCTGGACTCTCAAAAAATAGAAGGTTATCTTGCCTTTATGTTGCGGAAGGTTTCTAGCCATCTTTTTATGCGTAATGGATGAGTGGTTTCCGTTCGGCTTTTGGCGGCGTGTGCTGAAGTGTGGGAAATCTCGACGTTCGAGATTTCCCACACTTCAGCAAACTAAAAGCATTACAGCTGGTTTTAGTGTGCAAACTAAAAGCATTACAGCTGGTCAGAAAATAAATACGGCATCTTTCAATATCCAGCGAACACCCGAAGCTGCACTGCCAACTGTACCATCAGTGAATTTATCTTTTGTGGTTTCCATACATTCTATTAAACTTTTCTTGAGCCCGTTCACAACATTAACTGTCCTCCAGTTCGTGGAGTGAACTGCTCGATTAATACACATTCTTAACATACCTCAATATTGTGACAAGCTGTGTCTTTGAAGGTACATCAGTGGTCTCATCTGCTAAGATAGCAAAATATGGGGCTTTTTTAATTTCAGCAGATATATGATCTTGGTAACCTTGCAGCATGCAGTTTAAAAATCATTTTGAATCGTTTTTGAACTGCCTTTGAAAACAGTCACGTTTTTCAAATGATCTTCCAATACATTGTCGAGCTCTGCTGAGAAATTTGTTAGGCCATGGAATGCACCAGGATTTTCAGAGTTTTTGGACTCATTATTTCAAAGGGCTAGTCCAAAAGCTTCGCAAAATGTTATGCAGTTGATTATTTTTAAAAGAATATATCGGTTCCGTGAAACTACTTCATTCTGCTTTTGAATATTGTGCCCACATGTAGAACCTAGTTGAGCTTGTATGTTTGTTTTGACCAAAATATCTAGCTCTATTTAATTATAAAAGTGAATTCGAGAGTTCTCATGTCTTTTAACTTTCTCTGAAAGGTGTATTAAGTCAGTGATTCCTGTTTGCATCCACAGCTTGTCACCATCAAATAGCAAACACAGAAAGCAGAATAATACATTTTGTCTTTTGCATCCACTTATCCAATTATTTCCGGTATAAATGTCTCTACTAAATTGGCATTTGTAACGATTTCCTTGGCTACTTCCTATTGCTTCAATGGGCCGATCAGGTAGAGGTCTTCCATTGTTTTTTATGTTGACCTTTTCCTCTAGGCTGTAGACACCAACAATTTTCACGTTGATCATATTATAAATCACATCTATTGTCTTTATGAGCATCCAAACAAAGTAAAGCCACAGAACGCTTTTTCACTATATAACAAGTTGGGTAGACAGACCTATGCTCATGTCAGAAGGGTTTTGCACTCAACTTACAAAATGCATTAACCAGTAACGAATAAAATCAAGAAACATGTCATGTTCGAGGATCATACTATTATTAGCAAAGTTGAAAGAATTTTGACTTCTGAGGTATTTGTTATAGTTATACCCACAAATATCTCCCTTGATAATTATTTCAGATTTTTTAAGATCACGGGTGTCCATTCGCGAGGGAGGAAACACATTTCACTTGAAGCACAGGATGAAATAAAAATTATCGTTAATAGATGGCAACTTTGTAGTAATCGAGCAGTCGCCAAACAAACTGCTCAAAAACCTTCATAAAATTTATGCGAAATTTTGATTGCAGATTTGAAAAATTTAATTAACTCAATTTATAGTTATACACCATAAAATATTTGTTTTATTTTATTAAATATAAATTTTATATAATTTATTTTTCAAGTGTGCAACGCAATGAATTGAAGGCTCGTCAACTGCCTTTGCAAGTAGTCTCACAAGGTGACAACTGGTAACAAGGGGAATCGAGTTTGAGACGTCGAGGAGAGGCCGTCGTGGTCCAGTCGCGTATTTGGTTTTCCACCCACGTCCAAAAACGGAATCATTTTGTGTAGCCGTGTGTGTGGCTTCGAATTGGAATATTTTGGACTTCTAATCTTCAGCTCATGTGTGAACTTCCCATAGTTCGGTTATCTGTAGCATTGTATCATTGATATCTCGCGAAAATTATCCATAAAGAAAGTTTGTAGTTGCAACCGTCTCCTCGACCTTTGTACACGATCAGTGCATCTAAATGTGAAAGTTAAATTTTTAATACAGTGTTATAATCGTTAGTTATAAGCAACTACGTTAATTTTATTCAATAAAGCCCATAGCCAGATATAATCTGTTTGTCGGTCACCCATCGGGCTTAAATTGTCCTTCAAACCATTCGTTTGCTCACTTTGTGGTCACGGGTTTATGCGTAGCGAATATTTTGCCAACACGAAGAGTAGATCATGTAATGTAAAAACATAATTTGGTCATATTTGAGACAAAGGATTTACAACAGCAGAATATTTATCGGTTCATATGAGGATTCATGATGAACGTTAAATTTTGCCCAGAAACGTTTGATACGAAAAGTTCTCGATACAACATTCTAAAACACATGTGCGTAAAAAACAACACCTGTGCTCGATTTGTGGCTTACCGGTCGTACGAAACGATTATTTAGTCATTCATATGCGTCGTCACAAAGTTGAAAAGCCATACAAATGAATTCCGCAAGCCGAAAATTTAAATGTTCATAACAAGTATGATACGGGTGAAAAGTCACAGTTGTGTACTGTGTGCGGAAAAGGATTCCCAGGTACGTTGGAATTATTAGAAATCTTTTGTCAAGGCAACGATTTAAAATCTCATATACTATACGTCGTCATACTGGAAAGTGCATCAAATGCCTTATTTGCGATGTAGGTTTTGTCCAACGCTACCATTGACTCCACACAAACGAAATGCTCCCGGAATGAAAGTGGAATCGAGTATTTGTCACGTCGAAAAATTCGTACAACAAATACAGCCTACAATTTGTGTCTCATCATCAATTTGTGTCTCCTAATCTAAGTAACTGTATAAAATCTAAGATTTTTTTATTCAAGCATTCGTAACGCACCACAGGAAATTTATCAAGGCATCATCCATAGCATCAGTGGGCGCCCAGCGGGGATGTTGGGTGAGTACCCTCATTTGTTTATTTAAATAACAAATATTTTTTCTTCCTTAAATTAAAAAAAATTCTACCAAGCAAAATTTCATATAGTAAAAATATTTTTGACCAAAAGCAGAAAAAACTTAGCGAAGAAAAAAGAAAATAGATATATAGTGTACGTACAATTTAAAAAATTGTTAGATTTTATAACTTTTAGATTACAAAAATTGAACAAAAGAATTATAGTGCAATTTCGAATCTACCCCGAAAATACGTGAAACAATTCATAAAACCTGGGTCTCATTTGACAAATATGTACGAGCTTAAAAATATATATATGCAAATAGAGAAGAAACATATAGCTCCAAAGGCGCGGATCTGCTTGAATTGAGTAAGAATTTAAAACTCAAAGAAACTAGTTATTTCCATTGTATTTGGCATAAATATATATTCGGTTTTGTATATTATTAAGGAATAAAATCTGATAGTAGTCCTGTTTTTTTCCCTGTAAATTTTTTTTTTAAATGAAAACATAATATGAAAGATTGAATATGTAAATTTAACCAAGAATTAAATTGCATCTTTAGTACAATATTAGGGATTTCTTGAAAAATTTGTTTATACTGTTGTTAATCTGAGGAAATAAAGAAAGAATGGAAAGATAAACTTTCAATTTTGGTCTTTCCATTTCCTTTCATAACACCTGACCAGGTATGTGACCCGCAACGATGGCTGGCCTCTCCACTGTACTGAGCTAGCCATCGGGCGAGCTCTCCCTTTTTTATGAGCTACAGGGGCTCTTGCCTGGGTAGAGTGGCCTTCCGCTTGCGTACCTTTTTATGGTATAGTGTTAATTGATTCCATCACACAATACTATAACATAAATTGGCTACGTTTATGTTTCTCATTTAAGGGAAAAATTCACACAAATTGAGATTGTATGAGTTTTTCACTGAAATGAGACATATGTGGCCACGTCTACATTTGGATTTTGATCAGGTTGTGAGGGCGCGAGGGGGCATCGCTTCCACCAGGATACCACACTCTTTAAATTACTTATGGAATTCTTTGTAGCTACATGAATGAGTTGCATATTTTTAATAATAATTTTTCCTGAAAAATTATTAGAGAAGAAATATGTTAGAAGAAGGTAGTTTCGATGTGGTACTAGTTCTCATCAGGCCATCACTCTTAGATATACTCCGGTGATGGTGACCACCATGCTTAGAGGCGAGAGAGTTATTTTTAACTTTCCTACTTATGCGAACTCAATATGTTTTTGTAACTACAAGTTATGTTCAAGTAAAATTTCCTCTTGTAAGTACTTATATTAGCTAAACTTTAATTGGATCATTTCACCCTTTTCACATCAATTTTAATGTAAATCTAAACGATAATTTTGCTCTACATTTAAGCTTTTCATTACGTCGCACGGATATTGATCACTCTTTCGGATGGCTCCAATAGCTTGTAGGAAAATTGAAATAACTCTCTCACCTCTAAGCATGGTGGTCACCATCACCGGTGTGTATCTAAGAGTGATGGCCTGCTGAGAATTAGTACACACGTCGAAACCCCCTTCTTCTAACATTTTTCTTCTGTAATAATTTTTCTGAAAAAATTATTATTAAAAATATGCAAATCATTCATGTAGCTACAAAGAATTCCATAAGTAATTTAAAAAGCTATCGGAGCCATCCGAAAGACTGGATTAATATCCGTGCGACGTAATGAAAAGCTTCATTGTAGAGCAAAATTATCGTATAGATTTACATTAAAATTGATGTGAAAAGGGTGAAATTATCCAATTAAAGTTTAGCTAATACCACAGTCTTATTTGTGGGCCATAAGTATCATATGTAACGACGAAGTCCCTTTTTATCCGTCCGTTATCTCCAGGCCCAGCTTGTCCTCGGAATTAACAATTATTTACACCCTTAATTGGCTACCTCCTTCTCAACTACGGTCGATATTTATTTGAACCTTTGAAATTCGTGGATGTGAAAAATATTTTTGCAGTATGTGTTGTGCTGCGGAAAAGAACCCGCCCCATGACACCACAATACTAGCCTGCCCGCGTATTCACGCGTCCTCAGACAAGGCCAATCTCGGTTGATCTTACCATCCTCTTTCGCCGAGGCAGCGGACCATCGCTGCAGTCCTTCACGGACTTTATATCCACACCATCTCACTACAAATTATACTGGCTAGAAAAATATCTTCTTCAAGTTTGAAATAAATTAAAAATGTATACACATATAGATTATATGTGCTTAATATTGATTTAGTTCCTTAAGCCAAAGCATACAAAAATTTTGAAACATTTCATGGTCCGATTAGAGAATAATATTCACGTGCGAAAACTTACAACATTCGATAAACATCAACATAAAGTAAATAATAATTTTATTAAAAAGGCACTTAAAATAACCTTCCACTGTATAATTTCTTCTATAAATTATTGCTAGAAATGAAATAGACAATCGTATATATTACTAAAACATTAAAGGAAAATAGAATGAATCAAAAACTTATAATTACCATCCTTAATCAAATTGAAAACTGATTAATATTTTATTATAATTTTATAATAAAATCAAAACTATGAAGTAAATTTCTTGTCATCCAATCCTACTCATTTCAACTCTTTTCCGTAACTTTCTATTTATTTTTGAATAAAATTTTGTACATGATATTTTTATGGACGGGAAATGTCCAGAAATGCGGCACGGATCGTTAGCATTAACTCCAAAGTGAATGCCAAATTTTCAGACAGGGCTAGGAAGAGGCAGAGAAACGACATTGTTCATGTTAGAGATAATCATAGACGTATGATAAAAATGTTACGTATATAAAAACGTGGAAATCAAATTGAAAAAATGTTTTTCTGAGGCACAGTTTGTGTGCAGATATGAATGTGTAGTAACAAGAACTTAGAACATTTTTTTCATTTTATACTAGGGCAAATGTTTGTAAATTTATTATGTGAAGTATCATCAACATGATTAAAAAGATGAAAACATAAATAATATCAGAAACATTGTTAAAAGCAATTAATTAATAAAAACTTAAATGTTCACAAAATTTTGTTGAGTTCAGCAGCTCTTTAGTTCACATGCAGGAGCTGCCACTGCATACTAAAAGTTACCCAAATATAAAACGAAAATCAGGTAATAATCGCACGGTTAAGCGTGATACTGACCATATCACTTTCTCGAATACAATTACGATCAAGATATGAAATTCCCTAGCAAATCTCAAAGCCAAGGCTGAAATTGGACTAGTGCGCGATTATTAAAAGAAAAACATAAAACGATGCTTTCAGAAAATCAATGAAATCTTGATCAATTGTGGAACAGTAAAATTCAAAACTGGCGTTACATAGGAAGCCATATGACAGCAGCGCTTACTACCACACACATGACCATTAGTAGGCCGACTTTTCTGGCTAACTTACATGGCGGTATATGAAGAATTATAGAGGTGAACACGAAAATTCAAGGTTTTGTACGGTTTTGAGATGGACTTCTACAGTGAAATGCAGACGACCCGCGGAGAACACAAAAGTGCTCTTAGTGAAGTGAAAATTACTTATAAGAGTTTGTTTACTTCTCAATGCTGAGCTATCAGTGAAAGGTGCAAAACATGTGCTTCATTTGCTCGTCTTGAAAAGTTTAGGAGTACAGTGGACAGTGCAAGGTGAATCTATGGCATACACGGAATGCGTTTCGTACGTTTTCGTTCGGGAAATAGTATATATTACACAATATAAGCATTTGCTAATGCCGCAGTTGGGTGACAGTTCACGGAAGCTTGTTCATAGTAGGCCGACTAATCCATATGCAAATTGCTACCATATGGCTTCCTATCTAACGCCAGTTTTGGTAAAATTACATTTAAGTTTCAAAGTGTAACAGTCCATTTGACATCATATTAAATTACATCTCACTTCACAATTAACTTCAACTCAGCCCAGCTGTCACTGTTGCTTCCAGTTTCCAATGCAGCTGAATTAGTTATTCTTCGAAAATTTTCGCAAACAATCGTCAGTTGAGTGACTGATTGGAAGCGTGAATGACGTCAATTTACAGGTGTGGTAAAGTCGGCTCCGGGAAATCAATTTCGCCGTGTCGAGTGCGTGCGATTAAGGTATAATTCGCGATAAGAACCTAATTGACAATATTTCACTTTGTGTTTACACATTGCGACGTAATGAAAAGCTTCAATGTAGAGCAAAATTATCGTATAGATTTACATTAAAATTGATGGGAAAAGGGTGAAATTATCCAATTAAAGTTTAGCTAATACCACAGTCTTATTTGTGGGCCATAAGTATCATAGGTAACGACGAAGTCCCTTTTTATCCGTCCGTTATCTCCAGGCCCAGCTTGCCCTCGGAATCAACAATTCTTTTCACCCTTAGTTGGCTACCTCCTTCTCAACTACGGTCGATATTTATTTGAACCTTTGAAATTCGTGGACGTGAAAAATATTTTTGCAGTATGTGTTGTGCTGCGGAAAAGAACCCGCCCCATGACACCACAATGCTAGCCTGCCCGCGTATTCACGCGTCCTCAGACAAGGCCAATCTCGGTTGATCTTACCATCCTCTTTCGCCGAGGCAGCAGACCATCGCTGCAGTCCTTCACGGACTTTATATCCACACCATCTCACTACAAATTATACTGGCTAGAAAAATATCTTCTTCAAGTTTGAAATAAATTAAAAATGTATACACATATAGATTATATGTGCTTAATATTGATTTAGTTCCTTAAGCCAAAGCATACAAAAATTTTGAAACATTTCATGGTCCGATTAGAGAATAATATTCACGTGCAAAAACTAACCACATTCGATAAACATCAACATAAAGTAAATAATAATTTTATTAAAAAGGCACTTAAAGTAACGATCCACTGTATAATTTCTTCTATAAATTATTGCTGGAAATGAAATAGACAATCGTATATATTACTAAAACATTAAAGGAAAATAGAATGAATCAAAAACTTATAATTACCATCCTTAATCAAATTGAAAACTGATTAATATTTTATTATAATTTTATAATAAAATCAAAACTATGAAGTAAATTTCTTGTCACCCAGTCCTACTCATTTCAACTCTTTTCCGTAACTTTCTATTTATTTTTGAATAAAATTTTGTACATGATATTTTTATGGACGGGAAATGTCCACAAATGCAGCACGGATCGTTAGTATTAACTCCAAAGTGAATGCCAAATTTTCAGACAGGGCCAGGAAGAGGCAGAGAAACGACATTGTTCATGTTAGAGATAATCATTGGCGTATGATAAAAATGTTACGTATATAAAAACGTGGAAATCAAATTGAAAAAATGTTTTTCTGAGGCGCAGTTTGTGTGCAGATATGAATGTGCAGTTACAAGAACTTAGAACATTTTTTTCATTGTATACTAGGGCAAATGTTTGTAAATTTATTATGTGAAGTATCATCAACATGATTAAAAAGATGAAAACATAAATAATATCAGAAACATTGTTAAAAGCAATTAATTAATAAAAACTTAAATGTTCACAAAATTTTGTTGAGTTCAGCAAACGAAAATCAGGTAATAATCGCACGGTTAAGCGTGATACTGACCATATCACTTTCTCGAATACAATTACGATCAAGATATGAAATTCCCTAGCAAATCTCAAAGCCAAGGCTGAAATTGGACTAGTGCGAGATTATTAAAAGAAAAACATAAAACGATGCTTTCAGAAAATCAATGAAATCTTGATCGATTCTACAGTGAAATCCAGATGACCCGCGGAGAACACAATAGTGCTCTTAGTGAAGTGAAAATTATTTCAGTTCTTATACCCGTTTAATTTTTTCGCCTTCCAAAGTGAATTTATAGGAGTTTATTTATTTCTCAACGCTGAGCTATCAGTGGAAGGTGCAAAACATGTGCTTCATTTGCTCGTCTTGGAAAGTTTAGGAGTACAGTGGACGGTGCAAGGTGAATCTATAGCATGCACGGACTGCGTTTCGTACGTTTTCGTTTGGGAAATAGTATATATTACACAATATAAGCATTTGCTAATGCCGCAGTTGGCTGACAGCTCACGGAAGCTTGTTCATAGTAGGCCGACTAATCCATATGCAAATTGCTACCATATGGCTTCCTATCTAACGCCAGTTTTGGTAAAATTACATTTAAGTTTCAAAGTGTAACAGTCCATTTGACATCATATTAAATTACATCTCACTTCACAATTAACTTCAACTCAGCCCAGCTGTCACTTTTGCTTCCAGTTTCCAATGCAGCTGAATTAGTTATTCTTCGAAAATTTTCGCAAACAATCGTCAGTTGAGTGACTGATTGGAAACGTGAATGACGTCAATTTACAGGTGTGGTAAAGTCGGCTCCGGGGAATCAATTTCGCCGTGTCGAGTGCGTGCGATTAAGGTATAATTCGCGATAAGAACCTAATTGACAATATTTAACTTTGTGTTTACACATTGTACCCCCGAATATCTTGTGTTTGTGCCCTAGAAAAACTTCGGAAAGAACGCTCCTTTTAGATTCATTTCCGCTGCTCAAGAGTTCGAGAAAGAGAGTGCAATAGTACCAGAAATTGTGCTTTCCCTGTCATTCCCAATTATTTGACAAGTGTCGCGGAGTTTAGTGTGCGAGAGATTTATGTGCGGATTTTTTCAAAGTGGCGTGCGAAGACGAGATTAAAAGATTTGGTGAACTATCATTCGGATTAAAGAAGCTGAACGCCAGTTCTCCCGGTTTTGAGTGTCTTCTGACTAAGCCCCAATAGTTAGCTCTTGCCTGGCCATTTCCAACTGTCAACGTGATTTTGCTGTTGTGTGCGTACGTGTTAGTGCGGTGCCGTGCAGTGTCAGTTGAAGTGAAAACAGGGAAATTGAAGATTTCAGTCAAATATTTATTTTGGGTGCACGAAAATAAATATTCCGTCGTGTTGTTTTTCGTTTTCCGGTCTGACGTCGAGTGTACATTGAGCGCGAGCCCAACGAATATTCTGCTACCTTTTTTCACCTGAGCCAGCAACTTTCGCAGATTACGCGTTCGACGGAACGAACGAGGAGGCAACAAGGTAAGCAGAAAACCAGCTGAAATGTACCGAGTGCACTTTCCGCAATGAAAATGCCACACAAACAGAAATTGACTGGGTGAGGAGTGTTAGGAACTGGTCGACGGCCAGTTAAATTGAAAAAAGTGTGCGGGGCTGTCGAGGCAAACGGTGAAAACTTTGAAAATTTGCCCTTCGGCGTAATTGAAACCTGTCCCAGCGGCTGATCCGAAGTTGTCGTCATCGACAGGTGAATGGATTAGAGCTCGGTATCAAATAGAATTAGCTATTGCCTTGGGTGACTTGTCTTGTTCAGCGCGGGCCTGGTTTCGCGGCGAAACGATAATTCCAAAGGAATTTGTAGTCCGAAATTCAGAAAGACGTCTACCGAGCTGTCTAATGGCCATTCGGGAGCAATATACTTGTCCCGTTTTAACCTACATTCGACCTTCCAGCCGGATGAATGATTAACCCTTTCTCGCTTGTACATTTCTTTATTTTGCTGACGCCATTTTATTTCCAATTGAAATGACTTGAGTCAGGAATTGTATTGGTTTGGGATTGAGGGTTGTTAATTTTCTTTAGGCATAAATTCCTTTGATATTTCTAAGCTATGAATGTGAAACTCAATTTTTACATATAAAATTGCTCTCCGTGCAAAAGAAGCAGTTCTATTTGCAAACAACATTTCCATTTGTAATTTGAGGTTATTTGGTGAAGGGACTCGTTGTTTTCCTTGATGGCCTCTCGCTTTGTTATGGTTGAATAGTGCGACTGGTGGTATGGATTGCGATCGACGGGATTGATCGCGGTTCGTAAGGCATGAGTAATAACAAATGATGTGATTCTTATTCTTGGGTTTTTGTTCTTGTCGGAAGTTTACGACCCCGTAACTCTCCATTTGGAGTTATTCGAATCCCGTATTGTAAATTATTTCTTCTCATTCGCTAAATAGGGGTTTTATAACTTTGCGGTATACTAAACGTATGATTTAAATCTAGGAAGGAATTCCGTCGACAATGTTTATATTTCTTTAATTTGAACAATTTCTTTTTCTCGGAAATGGAAACTAACAAATAAGTTAATAAATTTTAGGCTGATTCAAACCAAATAATGCTTGATGTACAAAAATTCAAAAAATGCGCTCTTGCGCCTAATTTCGCGGGTACGGATTTTTCTTACAAGAGGGTCCATTTGACAATTTTTTTTTTAACCATCTTAAACAATATTCTAGCATCACCCTTATTCTTGAGAGGTCCATAAATATCTTAAGAGGCCCCAATTTTACGTGTAAATTAACAAAGAATTTAAAAAAATACTGCTAGAATGAATGGATGAATAATGCTCCGCAAAAAGTTATGCAACGGTCTCCGTTTGCATCTGCCGTGATTGAAGATTGTATGAATAGGATTTTTTCCACTTTGACCTTTTCAGAATTATTTTGCCCTTATTCCCATTGAGATACCTAGAGCTCCTCGATCAGGCCCATCTCCCATAGGAAGTGTATGATCTTCGCTGGTTTCAGGTATCTCAGATGCTCATCAGCTAGGCAGTAAGTTCTGAGGCTGTTTCTTCCCCGCCGGAACAGAGCCCCGCAGTACGCTAAAAGATGTTCTGGTGTTTTATCTGCAAATCTACGGAACCTGCACTCATCATTCTCCTTGAGACCATTTTTCTTAAGATGTCTAACTTTACAAACCCCGTGAGAAATCTTGTAAGGATCCTAAGTTAATTCATCCCATAGTTTGATGTACAATTTAAATTGCTTCTCACCATAGGACTTTAGAAACACCTTCGGCATTTTGAGCCCTGGATAGCTTCTCCAAAGTTTATCGTGTTCCCTAGCTTCTAATTCCTTCAGGTGTCTCCAAAGAACATATTTTGTGACCGTGTTGTAGTTGGGTGGTGAATGTCATTTACGCAATGAGTGTGGGGCTCCCATGCTCGCGAGCAACAGAACTTCCCACTAAACACCTCCCCTGTCAACCCAGGAACCCAGTCTGGACCCGTTTGACACATTACTCGTTCTTCGGGCCAGGCCTTGTTTCGCTTCACCCCGAGGTGCCTTCAAGCTGGAGGATTCCTCCAGAAATAGGGGAGGGATGAAGAGAAGTTGCCAGATAAGCGATCCCCCAGCTCCGACGTCTCCTGCTGCTGTAAGTTCCTTTTATCTTTTAGGACTGCCCGAACATAATGTGCCACATAGACTATACTATCTGGAGTGAGCTCTCCTGTCTCCCTGTAGAGGTCCCGTTATAACTTGTCCCATTTTTGCACGCAAAAAATATATGGCAGGGATCGTCTTCCTCTCCTAGGCAGAATATACAGTCGGGGGACTGTGGCACAGGAGGGATATTTGAACCAAATGCTGGCCAAAATTATTTCGCTTCATTTTTAGGGTTTTGCAAAATTTTTTTCGCGACCTGTCTGTCCGTTCGTCCGTCCGTGTTTCACAGCACTTTTTCTCGCAAACTATTTAAGCTAGAAACATCAAATTTTGTATGCAGGTGTAAAGTGGTGCTCTCTTCAAAGTTCAAATACAAAAAATTTTTATAAGGTATTTAAGGAGGGGGTCTCCCCATATAGGGGGGTGGCCCCCGAAAAAAAGGTCTTGATGAGAACTTTTCAAAACAGGTCTTAATTTGATACTTATTGGTTCGAGGGACGCGCAGGGAGGAGAAATACACGAAGAATTTGTGTCCCCCCCTCGCGATTGGACACCTGTAATCCGGAAAATCTGAAAAAAATTATAGTGGTAGGTGTTTATGAGTACAACAACAAAAAATACCAAGAAGTCAAAATTCGCTCAACTTTGTTAATAATAGTATGACATTCGAATTTCACATTTTCCCCGATATAATCGCCTCGGTACCCTTCAACAGAACGCAATTCGATATTAACGTAGTCCTACTAAGGGTTCTTAAACTTTGTAAGTTTGATGAAAATCGAATGATATACACAGAAGTTATAGCCGTTTGAAATTTCTCCAATTACAACAACAATAACACATGATTTTGGTATTTCATGGACTTTCCATCCAATCAGTCACTGCAGTTTCGACTTGATCTTCTTTAAATTTTCCAATGTGAATAACATTAATGTTTTTTGAGAATTCATGATTTGAGTGGTTTTTGTCGGTTTGCAACAAAATGCGGACCGTTGAAAGTAGAAAAACAATGGATTTTCCTTTGAACGTGCACATCTCTTAGACATATTTCTTGACTTTATACATTGCTGGTGACTGCATTTCTGAGAAGTTGGGTACAAACCCCCTTCTGACATGAGCGTAGGTCTGTTTACCCAACTTGTTCGATTTATTTTTATCTCCGATAATCTTTTGAAATGCTGATCATTCAGACGTTAAATTATTATTAGTTTAAAAAAATGCATGAATATATGAAAATAAACATTTACTGATTCAACTCCAGGGAACAAAAAAACAAAAATTGGTCTCAATCGGTATCTTATGCTTCTTTATCTGAAGTTTCGTCGGAATCACTTTGAACTGCCTGAGAACAGAGCACTGGTTTATTATTTGGGTCATTTTCCCAAGGCATTTACCATTTACCAAGGCATTTAAAGAGCAGTCGAGTAAAAAGTTTGTATTTTTTCGATGTTTTTGGTCTTATACTACTTAAATATGGGTGGGAAGTCAAGAGTAGGCGATTGATCACAACCATATTAAACTGCTCTTTGGAGAAATTGTTACGTTAGAAATAGGACGCTACCTCACAACAATCGATTCCGGTTGGGGGCCTTGGGGTCCCGACTAGCCCGTGGAGACGGGGTAGGTAAGCGCCACTCGCCAACCCTAGAATTGCCCCAAGGAGCCAATTGGTGAGCTTGAGGCTCCCTGAAATGGTCCTTCCACCAGAATAACCACTGGTGACCTTTACTCGGCTCGTCGAGCCGCGTATCACCACTTTCACAGAATTCTACTAACACCTATAATTTTCACTGAAGGGAACTACCTGCCACCAAGGAAGGAAAAAAACAACCTTCACTAAAGGGGACGTCTACGCGGATTGAGATCTCCGATGGGAAGGATCCTTGCGCAGTCCTGGCCAAATATACACCTTCCGCCAACACTGCGCGCTCCACACGCAAAAGCACTGCTGAAACACTTTATACAACATGAAAATTTTAATCAGGAAATCAAATTCTAAACCAATATGTTTTCAATTTAATGCAAATTATTATTCATAAATTAATAATCAAGTCTTAACACTTACACAGTTTTCTTACGTAGGAAACGTTAGGGGCCCCGTCGATGATTGAAATCCTCGCACCTCAACTCAATATACCGCTGCAACCTGATTCGATTTCCTACGCTGGTTGTCTCGAGCAATTTTTCCTTCTGAAAATGGGTTGATCTCCACTTGTTGATTCGCAAGATGTTCTGTCCTTCCGATGTTCTTCGTTGCCCAAGTATCCGTAAAAAAGAGACCGTTTCCCTCGTCGCTGGCTCTGTGACCAACTTGGCCCAACGGCTCTTTGACTTGCGTTGAAGAACCCAAGTTCAAGGCCACAACATTCATCACGGCTGCTCACCCTTGTAGCGTTTATCTCGGGCGCAAACCCAGTTTTTTTCTTGGTGGCCATCTTCCTTTCGCACACAGTACTGCATTATCAATAACAGCATTACCGATTTGTTTTGATTGAAGTGTCAGTTGTGCTGATGCTTGTCTGAGGATTGTAACAACATCCAAATTCATTGTTCACCAAAGGACCGTAACACATAAACGCCATATGTTTAGATGCCACCTGACTTGTAGACATTCTGAAATGGGCACTTCTTTGGACATCTGCATATTTGTAGAGTTCAGGAACGGGTAAATCGTTTTCGATGGTCATCAATTTCAATCCTAGAAGGTGCCGATGAACTCCTTGTCCTTTGAGTGCCATCAAGGTGTAGTCACGATGAGCGTTAACAACCATCTTAAGTCGTTCGACATGTTCTTCATCAGGGCAATCGGTAAGCATAGAACATGCAAAGCCAATAGATTCGATGTAGCAGGAGCGAATTGTTTCAGTACGACCGTCAACATACATTCGAAGGTGGGCCGATTCGTATTGAGCGCCAGGTACTTTGTGCGGTCTAAAGAAAGCATATTGCATAGCCATTTGAATATAACTGTCAGGACTGAGCTTTTGTGATTTAATAAATTCCTTTCCCTAGCATTTACAATGCAACACTTCCATTTTCAAGTCACTTGCTAATTTGCCAACCCGTTCACATATGTGAGCTTTTGTTTTCTCGCTCACATTAAATGGGAGCCTTGATCCTGTATCATAGTCGCATGTGTCAACAGGACAATCATTCAATTTCCCTGATTTACAACAATTAATAATTTAATCAGTCATAATATCAATGGGTTGTCCTTCGGCAGGGGAGTGTTCGTAGCACAATCCATTCACGCCGTTTCGATTGATTACCGCCTCAATTGTTTTATCCATCCAACGATTGCCAGCATTTTGTGTTGGACCTCCGCCATGGATCAATTGATCAGTTGTAACTATCATATCATTTTCATCATGCTTAATGGGGACTTCTTGGTTCAGACAAACAACAAATAGTGACTTTAGTATTGCATCAAGTGATCGTTTGTTATTAAAATTAGTGATCGTTTGTTATTAAAATCATTTTGAATTTCTTCACAGGCAAGACTCCACGCATCACGACAATCCGTTGATAAAATTCCCACGGGTAACGCCGGTTCAGGATCAGAATCGACTATGGTTTTGCAAATTTTACTAAAGATTTTAGGATTGAGAATTTCGCCTGAGGGAGAGTATGCGGGTATTTGGAAGAAATGGTTTTTATGCACGACCACAATATGCTTTGTCGTTGAATTATAAGTATGCAAATCGGCATTTAAATGAGGAATTTTTTATACTGGGACATGTCTAATTCCTGTTTTCCCATCTTTTCTACTGGAAGCTTATTATTATCGATCAAACTCTTGTAAGCTAGTGTGGCGTAGGTAACTTGCCCCGCAAGTTACATAGTAGGTAACTTGCCCCGCATAGTTCAAATATTCTTCTTCACTATTGAATTACTGCGTCGGGAATGTCATATCAGAACTAAAGAATACAGTCACAGGAACGCGATACGTTAGGTAGGCTGCATTTAACCGTCGTTTCGCAAGCCAGTTATGTTCTTTCTCCACCGAATGTTGAAGAATAATGGTCAAGAAAGACGATCGTGTTTCAAGAAGTTTTAAATCAAACATTGAGAATTTCTCGATCAATGAATTGTTGCTAGAACCGTCTGCTTTTGCAAATTCGAATATATCCAATGATAATTTTTTTTACCAACATTAACTACAACGATCCATAATAACCATCTAGGGATTCGAGCGAACATGCAATGCAGATCCAGCCATAAATGCGATTTGGAATTAGTTATTGGACTATATTCTTTAACTACAATTTTATCGAGACGTGAGAAATCCTACAAATAATTTCTCGACGAGTGTATTGCGTTTGCTGCTGTCAGATTATAAGATTTTGCGATAGAGATTTAAAAGGTGTTAATAAAATGTAACATTCTTCATTTTCTTTTTCGATGGCTCTCTGAAACCAATCGTGCTTATTTCGGCATACATACAGTTTTTTTCGCTTAATAATTAATACCTAACATTACTTAATGCTAATGATTTACATGGGTTATCCTAACCTTACTTTAGTCCTTCCCACCAGTACTTCAGCGCTTGGAGTGGTTCCTTGGTAATCTTCCGAATAAAATGTCAGAGTGCAAGGAATCCTTCCCCTCTAGGAATGGTTTCGGGATTTAATTTATATGTCGTAACAAAATTTCTGGAGTAATGTTGGCGAAATTGTAGGAAATGCTTATTTCGAGCTTCTGATGCCTCTTCTGATAGGCTCACAATAGGTAGACGAGATTATTTTATTATGACAGGGCTATGCACTAATATTTTGTGGACAGTAGGTGCCATTGGGTACCATGGATATAATTTAATATAAAGTTCAGCAGTTTCATTACAATAAACTTGAAATTGATCTGTGTCGATGTTATGTCCACTTGATATAACTTCCAATACTGTTGCGAACCTTACAATTAAGTTTTCGTTGATTCCAGTAATACGAGAAGGTACTTCAACATTGCTAACATTGCTTTTCTGCTCGTATTGCCGTCATTATTTGTTTCATACCCTGGCATTGGCACATCCACAATAAATTGTTCTTGGATTTCTTTTTTTTCTTGATTTTACTATAGGTTTCTCCGCTTCCGCTCTATCTTGTCATTTCTGAATCGGAATTTTATAGGAAAAGTGAAGAAGTGTTCCAAAAAATCGTATTCTTGCGTGCAGGATAAACAGACCAAAATTCAAATTGGCTGATTCAACTGATCTTGCTTTTGATAAATCATTAAATTCTTCCGAAGTGGCTTTACAAATATAGCACCTCATAGTGGAAGCAGTTTGAGTAGCTGCATTGCACACATTTCCATCTACCATAGTAAAGAGCATCTTGTGAGTGATAGTTATATTAAAATTATCTTTTCTTATTATAGCAGATTGAAAATATTTAATTTTTTCGTTAAAATGATTGATTTCCTCATCATCGCATCATGTTTTCGTGTATAAACTTAATTCTCTTTGACCTACAAAAACGTGGAGACGAGGGTGTGGGGTTTTGCCAAATGGTTTTTCCATTAACAATACACAGTCGAAGAGGCACTAAGGATGACTCAAATATGCTCGAGTCAGAATCTGTACAATTTTCAAATCTTTGTTTTTATTGGGTTTGCTGTGATACATCATAACCCCATTTGTGAATTAACTCAAAGAAGCGAGTTCTGACTGATTTAGATTATTTGTAACTTCTTCCAAGTATAACAATAATCGCTCACCTGTGTGATTAATTAAGCAAAGCCCGATGTTCAACTTGCACAAGTAGCATTCACTCGAAACGGATAGTATAACAAGGATACAATTCTTTGTCACTTGTTCTTATAATTTCGCATTGCCTTCTTGTCAGTGATGCTTCCACAAAAATTGATGATGCTCTTTTTTTTCTTCCACAAAAATTGATAATGATGAACCGCCTGTGTTTCCCGATTGACGGAATATCATTTGACCAGCATATAACAGCTCAGTGGTTGCTTTTTTGTTCCTTATTTGCTCTGTTTTACGACGTTTGCTGCGTTCCGATAAATTTTCAAATTCTTTTCCTGGACGACCAACATTTGATGTTTTCATGGTTGGTTTCCAAAAAATTTTTTTTCGATTCTTCTTGCAGCTACCCATCGTGACTTCATCTGCGTCTTCAGTTTCGAAAATTTGCTTATGAATTTTTGTTTTTTTTCTTTGGGCAAATTGGATCTATTTATGAGAGCTTACTCAAACTTATCCATTCCTTCAAAAAAACTACCTTCACTGCAATCTTTGGCCATCATAAAAATGCTATGTCACGTCAAAATTGCAACTCCGGAGGGATCTACAACCACAAAATGCGATAATGAATGATATAGACCGCATATAAAACTTAAGCCTAGTAAAACAGTTGATGCAATTAAAACATCACGATTTCTAAAGGGGCACTAAGTGGTACCTAAATTCTTTTTAATCTTACTGACGACTAATGGGACTAATTATTTTCAAAAGACAGAACGCTGCGACTCGTTGGAAAATATAACAAATATACTTCTTTTATTATAACAAAGGTAAATAATAAGGCACTACAGCCCCTCTCGGACCTTCGCTTTCTGCAAATAGCGCCTCCAACTGTCTCGGTCTATTGATCGCGTTCTCCAATTTCGAAATCCGAGCAGCGATGAACTGTCTTGGTCGACCGAGTCAGATCAGTGTTTCCTCGGTTTCCCCACTGGTCTCCGGCCTTCAGTTCTCCCAACGAATACCTTTTTGGGAATCCGTTGTTCGAATTATACGATTCATGTGGCCAGCCCATTGCCGTCAAAAATTTCATATCGCTCATGATTGTATCGAATTCGCCATTGGTCCCCGTCTAGCCTCACTCCTGTTATTCGTCAGGACCCATCGCTCAAAGGCGTTCAATATATTTGCGGTTGCTTGGGTTAGAGTCCATGTTTCACACCCATAGCATAACACAGGTCTTATCACAGATTTGTATACTTGGAGCTTTGTTTTCCTGTGTATGCAGCTGGGCTTCAAGATCAACAATACTGAATAAAATATTTTATTTGCGAGCTGTATTCTTCGGCGTATTTCGTCTCTTTCATTACCTGTTGTCGTTATTTTGACCCCTAAATACACAAATTCGCTAACATTTTCGATACTGTATTCGCCAAGTGTGATTTTTTGTGTATTTGAGGTATGTTTCCTCGACTGTGTCATGAGCTTTGTTTTCATTGATTTGTAGCCCTACTAGTTTTGCTTCGCTGTCGAGTTCCAGGAAAAGTTCTTTGGCAGCTGTTAATGACCGTGACAATAAGTTGATGTCGTCCGCAGAGGCTACTACTTGGCTTGACTTATAGTAATGTACCTCGCGTATCGACAGTTAGCTTCCTTATGACGTACTCCAGAGCCAAATTGAATAGCAATGGGGCCAGCCCATCTCCCTGCTTTAGTTCGATATTTGTGTCAAAGGCATCGGTGAGTTGATTATTGATGCGAACTTGGGAGGTCGTCGGCGTCATTATCATTTTGGTAAGACGGACTAATTTGGCTGAGATGCCAAAGCAAAGCATTATTTGGTACAGTATATTACGATCAATACTGTCGTATGCCTACTTAAAGTCAACAAAAATTTGGTGTACGTCTATGCTGAACCCCCAGCATTTTTCAAGAACCTGCTTGACTGTGAACAATTGGTCTGTTCTCGATCTACCTGCTCTAAAACCACCTTGATACTCCCCAATATTACTGATGATCCGATTCTATTTTCTAAGATTTTTGAAAATATTTTTGTACGCCGTACAAAGTAATGATATGCCTCTATAATTTTCGCACTGTACTTTGTCAGCTTTTTTGTAGATAGGGAATATAATTACTTGGCCCGACTCTTTCGGCATATAGTATGTTCTTGTTGCCAAATGTGCTGGATGACTTTATGAACACTACTGACACCATATTTGATGAGCTCCACTACAATCTCATCGATGCCCGGCGCTTTTTTTATTATTTTGGGCTTTGATGATGAAACAGGGTTCATTCAGAGTTGGCGGGGCCAATGGAAGCTCTCCGCAGACCTCTATAGGCTCTGATGTTCTGGAGCTGTGCGGAAGATAAAGGAGGTTCTTGAAATATGATAACCATCTTTCCTTAAACTTGGTTTCATCAGCGATGATATTGCCGATTTCATCACGACAGAGCGTGGTTTTAGGATCATAACCACGTTTCCGGCTTTTCACTACTTTGTATGCTTGTCTTCTGTTGTTGCTCGCTAGGCATACATATATACTTCTCAATTGGTCGTCACAGTAATTTCTCTTCTTAATCCTAATTATCTTATTCGCTACTCTTCTCATATTTTCATAGTGTTCTCTCTTTGTCCTGGTTTTCCTACTTACGTATTCTTTGTACGCCTGATTATTTTTATTTAACGCATTCTGGCTCTCATCATCGAACCAATTATTCCTCTTGCTCTGGATTTGATGTTCGATCGTCTGTTCTGCCACGGTCTTAATAGCCGCTTTCACTTCCATCCATGATAAGATGGGAGCCAGCTGGTAGTCGAGGGTCGCCGTGAAATTTTTGGCCATGGACGCAGTTTGGAGCCTTTCAATGTCAAATTTTTGTAGCGGGATGGTCTTCGCCGAATATGCCTTTGACAAACTACATTGATAGGTTAATTTGATCAAGCAATGATCTGAGTTACAATGGGCTCCTCGGTATGTACGGACGTCAAGTATGCTCGAGACCAAACGTTGTTGGATCAGAAAATGATCGATCTAGGTATATGTATTGCCATCCGGTGATACACAGGTCATTATTTGAATGCGTCGATGTGGGAAGCAAGTCGAACGAATGACTGGATTTCTGCTAGATGCAAAATCGATCAGGGGCTGGCCGTTGTCATTTGATTCATCATGGAGGCTATATCCTCCAGTCGCTCACCGATGAGATAGCACATTGCCAACCTTAGCGTTGAAATCACCCAGAATAATTGTTTGTCGTTTGTAGGCAATGAGTCGACTGGTCTTTCCAAGTGAGCTTAGAACATTTCCTTCTTTTCTTCGTCCTTTTCTTCGGTCGGGGCGTGAACATTAATCTGCCAGATTTTGAAAAATTTCGCTTTTAGACAGATCGCACACAACCGTTCGTTTATTGCCTTAAAATCAATAACGTGCGATTTGAACTCCCTATCCACAATGAAGGGCGCCGCGAATTCGCGTTTTCCAGTAGGCTTCCCACTTTTGAATATTGTGTGCGATCTAATATCTTTGCCAGTATTTTTAATTTATATTGACTGGTCTATTGTAAAAGGTCCTTAACAGCGCCAGGGTAATTGAGTGATCTGACATTCCAGGATCCAATGACATAGTTCTTTTTTCGTTTGCGAGGTCGTAGTCGTGAGTTCAATCCATTCCGAGGCCCATCGGCAGGTTTCGAAACTTTTTTAGGTTTTCCAGGGACGGTGAGTTGGTCCGTCGCCCAACCTCCATTCCGGCGGCATGGTTATTACGTCGATTCCGTTATCAGGCGGGGACGATTCGCCTTCACTCTCTTACATCTCCACGAAGGAAGTGTAAGTAGGATTTAGTAGCAGAGCTGTAGATGTATATACAGTTATTAGCATTTCACGGCATTTAATGTCCCATTATTGGGGAGAGCGTTTACTACCATTTAATTGGAGGGTTTGGGATAAGGAATCATGGAAGCAATGGGTTGGGGAAACAAGGGGTTCCCTCCTCCTTTGTTAAACGGGCTTGGGAGCGTCTACGGCCGAGTTAGGGACACTTAAAGTATCTCGTTATCTTGATCGTATGTTTCATCGGCACTCGAGAAGGTGATATGGTCAGTACCGCGCTTTGGCCGTTGATCCGTCCAATCAGCTGCGATACGTTCTTATTTTAAACCAGTACGTATCATAACTGAACGGGCATATAGTCGGTCCAAAGAATCATTCGAAACATATCTCGTTGTCCTCAACGGGTTTGAACTAGGAATCTTCGGCTAGCGGGGTGAGCAATTTAGCCACTACACAACGCGGACTATTGTTTCTATATATGTACCCTGCCAACCCGATTTATAAAGGCAACTTCAAATTTAATATGAGGGTATTTTTCAATTTGAAATTTGGTACTTCTCTTCTTCCTAGCACTTCATCCCATTTCGGGCCTTCGCTTCCTGCAACAACGCTTCCAACTGTTTCGGTCCATTGACCGCGTCCTCCAATTTCGAAATCCGAGCAGCGATGAACAGTCTTCGTCGACCGAGTCAGACAAGCGTTTCCTCGGTTTCCCCACTGGTCTCCGCCCTTCAGTTCTCCCAACAAATACCTTTTTGAGTAATCTTTGTTCGTCCATACGATTTACATGGACACCCCATTGCAGCTTCCGCAATCGTACAACCGTTTCGAGCTCTCGATCATCAAAAAATCATACAGCTCATGGTTGTATCGAATTCGCCATTGGTCCCCGTCTAGCTTCGCTCCAATTCTCCGCCTCAGGATCCGTCGCTCGAATGCGTTCAATATGTTTGCCGATGCTTGAATTAGGGTCCATGTTTCACACTCATAGCATAACACAGATCTTATCACAGATTTGTATACTTGAAGCTTTGTTTTCCTGTGTATGCAGCTGGTCTTCGAAATCGTCAAAACTGAATAAACAATTTTATTTGTGAGCTATATCTATGTTGAACTCCCTGCATTTCTCAAGTACCTGCTAGATTGTATACAATTGGTCTATTGTCGATCTACCTGCTCTAAAACCACCTAAGAATACTATTGGCTTATGACCTGATTAAAATTTGGTTAATTTAGTTAGTTATGGTACTGCATTGCGCCCGCTTCCTCCGAACTAAATACGTTGTAAAATGTCAATTTCATATCTTACTAATTTTTAGACAAAAGCATATATTTATACGCACTCAGAATCCAGGCTGAAGTTGAACCCGCATGTCACGAAATACAGGGTGCGTTCCAAAATAAACGAGACTGAGCTAAAATAGAAACGACAGGAGCTTTGTTCTGATAAATTCGAGTTTTTTTATTCAAAATAGTCTCCTCTGGCCTCGATAAACTGTTTTGCGCGATCCAAAAGCTTTTCGAGAAAGTGTTTCAGGTCATTGACCGGAATGTCCTTCAGGATGTCGGTACAAGCCTTTTAGATGCCCTCTACGGACGCAAAGCGTTTACCTTTCTCGGCCAAATGCAATTTTCCGAATAGGTAGAAGTCACAGGGAGCCATATCAGGCGAATACGGAGAGTGATTGATGGTTAAAATGCGATTTCTAGTCACAAAATCAGTCACAACATTGGATCGATGAGATGGTGCATTTTGGTCATGAGTTAACTTGTGCGGAACAACACGTGCACAGACCTTTCGTAAGCCCAAATGATCGGTTAAAATGCGATAAATCGGTGTTTTGGTGACATTCAACTCCGATTCCACGAATTTCAACGATGCTTTCGGCTCATTTTTGAAAAATTCACGCACAATTTCGATGGAGTTTTCGGTGATCACTGATTTTGGGCGGCCCGTATGTTCATCGTCATTTATGTACTCACGACCATCGCTGAAACTTGTAAACCAATCATGAACTCTGGCACGAGATAGACAATCATCGCCATAAACTGTTTTCATCAATTCAAATGTTTCGGTAAACGTTTTACCGATTTTAAAACAAAATTTGATATTAGCTCTACGTTCGAAACTAATTTTTGTACCGATAACACATACTGTCACTTTAGACCTTTGAGGAACGGAACAAATGGAGAGGCTATGCTCATATAGGCTCCATAGAAAATGATACGACCACCTTCTGAGCATGATTGTCATTTCGTTTCCAATAATTTCCACAATTTCTCCTCTCGAGAGCCAGATTGTCAATTTGACGACTAAACATGGACGCGAAATTTACCTGGCGCGTGAGATACGATTCGGAATTTAGTCGTTTTTTCGGTTCGAGAACGTGTCCGAAGGTACATATTGACTGTAGTGAAAGTAATATTACACCTGGCTTAGGGATAACAACGTTTTAAGGAGTGACATTGTAAATCGGAGCGAGGAACTCAATTAAAAGTGTAATGTGCGTTATTGCTAGAAAACGATGGGTTATCGATGTGAAAGTGTTTTCTATCCTAAGTAGCCATAATGCTTTATTTGTATTCAATGCTATTTTCTTGATCTGTGAAGTGTTATTTGCAATAAAATCATATTTACGAGTGCATAAGCGTTTGCTTACTTTCTAGTGACAACCCATTGGGTTCCCCTTACTTAGCTTTAGAATCACGGTCGCAGGGGTAGGTGCATAAAGACACGTAGTAGGTAAGCGGTCGCAGGGGTAGTTGCGACAACGTGTACATATGGATGTCCACTCCCGTTTTATCTTGTTCCTCAAAGCTTTAGACGCAATAACTTCGCTTCCACTGAACCGAATGTCACCAAACTTTCACTGGAAGTCAGGGAGGGATGTAACTTTCCAACGCACTATCTCATTCACAGATAGCGCATCCAAAACAATTTTTATTACAATACCATTGAGCCATATGGCCCTATGTCACCATATGCTGCAAATGTCATTCAGGCACATCTTTTGCGATTGACTTGATGATTTTTATACGTAGTATTGAGGCCAACATTCCCCTGCATAATTTACGCAATTTTCTTTTGAATTTGGCCGTTTGATCCCATGTAAAACAATTTGTTTAAAGCTATATATATAACTTAGAGTGAACTTTCAAGAAATTTAATTTTTTATGCATTTGCTCTCGGTGTGTCGTTGAGATATGTTATCACGTCTTTTGTAATCTTATCTGTACTCTTAATGCTCTACTCTAAGTGCAGCTCTTAAATTAATTTGTAAGTATTAAAATATGGTTTGCCGATCGTTTCTGGTCAAAACGTCTTCTTGATTGCTTACCTTGCTGTTAATTACATAACACGTAATAAATTGAATATTTCTTCTCTAATTTAATGCTATCACACGTTCTTATAATTCTTCAAACGCACGTTCTCAATACAGTGGTATTTTGCATTCTAAGCTGCATCATTGATTGTGTAACTGTCTTTAAATCGCAAACGTTTTTTCTTATATGGAATTTTATTCAATTTGTGTATTGATTAATTTCCCATTTAAGTCAATTAATATTCTATAGATTCTTCCGTCTCTGGTTAACACATCAGAACATCACATTTTATATTCCCATGAGCAACTTATTTTTTAACTGAAAGATCGCAAAACAAGAAAGGGAATAAAATTTATTTTTATTTTTTTGTTGTAAAAGTAACAGAGTAGCACGCCTTAAATTGTTTTCTAGTTTGAGAATCACATAGAAATTTTTTCTACATAAAACAAATTGATTTGATGTGATTTTAAATGTGGTGACACAAATACTTTTGTGAAGAATGGGGAAGTAATGCGGGTCATTTAATAATGGTCGTGAGAATGTTAATGAGGGTTTTGTGGACTAGATTGAGAAAGTTATTGTTTCACAATATTAAGAGAAACTGTAACATTTATTATTCTTTTTGAAGTGCATTCAGATAATGATGATAAATGTTGCTTGCAATGCAGCGAGAAATTGTGATTGCGATTTGCAAATTTTTAACAATAAAGCTCCTCAAGAGGAAAGGGATTGGCTGCTTGCTAAAAACTTTTTCTTTTCGCTCACTTAGGCTTTCTTAAGAGAGAGTGGAACGTAATTAGAAAGGAACTTCATAATTATATTGTAATCCACTCTTAAGGATTTGTATATATCAGTAAAAACGTAATGAAATCACCAAAGCTACTTCTTCATTTCCATCTTGATCTTGTTCCAAGTAAAAAGAGCCCCGCTCTAGTGTAATGCTACCCCAAGGTTAGGTTTTAGTTTACAATTTCTGGATTTGATGAAAATCATTAATTTGGTAGTTATGTAGTACATATTTGGCATCACCAGATACTAAGGTTGAAGTGTGTGCTTTATAATATGTCCACAACATTAAGAGACGATATATTCATTGGAAAATTAATATTGTCATCTCGTCCTGCGATTGAAAACCTTTTCTTATTAAAAAAAATCATTATAGTTGTAAGGTCACTATACACTATACATTGTGGATAAATACTTAATTTAGTAATTGAAAACATCTAAGTTTTCAATAATCCGACCAGAGCTTGGTTTCCTCACAATATTTGATCTCATCAAAACTCAAGTATCAATTCTATATATATAAAAATTTTGTTTTTGTTTTTGGAAGGTGAATGCCTTTACGCACAGAGTGTGGGACTACCATGATCGGAAGAAGGCGACTGGACTATCCACTAAACACCTCCCCTTTCAACCTGAGAACCCAGCCTGCAACCGTTTGACACATTACTTCGGGCCAGGTCTCGTTTTGTTACGCTGTGAGGCGCCTTCAAGCTGGTGGATCCCTCTTCTGGCGGGAGGGTAGAGGGGAAGAGGAAGTGCCAGAAAAGCAATCCCCCGGCCCCAACGCCCCCGGCTGCTGTGAGTCCCATTTATATTTTAGGACTGCCCGAGCATAATGCGTCATCAGGTTCCATTTGTCAACCGATTCGAGCATCACCGCGATTATATTATCCGGGGTGAGCTCTCCTGTATCCCTGTAGAGGTCCCTTCGTTGCCTTTTCCATTTTGTGCCGCAAAAATATGTGGCAGGCATCGTCCTCCTCTCATAGGGTACACCGACAATCTTGTGTAGGTAAGACTGAAAACACCCATGCCCGCTCAAAAGCTGGTTCATATAGAAAGTCAGTCTCACCATGCCTTCGATTTAGCCACGGTCTCACATCCGGGATGAGGCGCGCAGTCCGCCTTCACTTCGTGCAATTGACCCAAGACAGCTGCCAATCGTTGAGCGAGCGCTGTCTCTCCTCGAACAACCATCTCTTTCGCACCCTCGTTTCGGCGCAGGTAAATGGCGCGGCGCTCTGTAACAAGGAGGGCGATAGGCATCACGCCTGCAGTAACTCTCACCGCCGAATCAGAGACTGTCGATACGAAGATGCAATCCTCAGTGCTCTTCTTCTCTACCTGTGCCAAACGTTTTGGGTATACCTCTTTACTGAGACCGTCGCCCCATACTTCTGCTCCGTACAGTAGTACTGACCCTACAGCACTCATCAAGAGACGTCTTCTTGATGGGCTGGGTCCCGCTACGTTGGCCATAAGTCGACTCAGAGCCGATATTCCCGAAGAAGCCTTCTCAGCCGTTGCCCTGATTTGCTCAGAGAAACTCATTTTCGAGTCGATCAATAGCCCCAGGTACTTCACTGACGGCTTTAATTGGATTCGTATATCTCCAATACTGATCATCCTTACTCTAGGGATTCCCTTTTTTTCAAGAAGACCACTTCGGTTTTCTCCAGTGCTAAACTTAAACCGCGAGCAGTCATCCAGTCTCTCACTCGGTGCATTAGCATACCTAGCCTAAGTTGCGCCTGTTCAACGGTGCGTCCGGCGACCAGAGCCGCAACATCATCCGCATAGCCGACCAAGCGCGACTCATCTCGCATCTTGAGTCTCAGTAGCCCGTCCTAAGGCCATAGGTCCGGGCCAAGGATAGATCCTTGGGCAACACCCCATGTAATTTCCATCCTTCGTTGGCCCCTGTATCGTAGAGCAGGCTTCGGTCCTTAAGGTAGTTCCTCAAAAGCCGCATTAGATATTCTGGAACTTGAAGAGGGTTTTCCAGCGTATCCATCTATCTAACGGAGTTGAAGGCGTTCCTGACGTCGAGTGTCACCAACAGGACGATCCGTCGCTTGGTGCAACTATATGCCTCTGCCTTTTTGACCTCGTTCACCACCTCTGCAATGGCATCAATGGTAGAACGTCCTGCTCTAAAGCCGTACTGCCGAGGAGATAGGTCCCCAGTAGTACGAATCGCGTCAGTAAGTCTTCCTTTGATGAGTTTTTCTAGCACTTTCCTAGCCGTGTCTAGCATGCATAACGGGCGGTATGCAGACGGCGATTCGGGATTTCTCTTCCCCTTGCTGATCAGCACGAGCCTCGCCACCTTCCATTGTACCGGGAAAACCCCGTCACTAAGGCAAGTGTTGAATGTGCTGAGCAGCAAGTCAAAACAATGGTGATAGATAAGCCACAACACCTCAGCTGGAACACCATCTGGACCTGGAGCCTTGCTCGCTTTCAACGAAAGGACTGCTTCATCCGATTCCAGCTGTGTGAAAAGTGGACACTCGACTGCTGTTTCACCATGGACAGCGTCAATACAGACGGGATGGGCGGAGAAGAGTGCCCGCACTATCTCGTCCATCTTTTCCGCATCATGTATACAAGATTTCTGGAGGACACCAAGCTTCCGCATAACTAGCTTGCAGTCAAGGCCTCACGGATCCTTGTTCACATTGTCCACTAGATCTTGCCAGCAGCGAGCCTTGCTGTTGTTGATCAATTTGCGAAGGCATTTCCTGGCCAACTTATGTGCTGCTGTGCGGTTGCTTACCTCGTCACGGTTCCGTGCCCGTTGGGCCTCACGCCGAAGCTTGTGAAACTCTCTTCGCTTTTCAGCGATTTCAATTGACCACCAGTACACTGGGAGCTTGCCGTGCCGGGGTTTTGGACGGGGCATAGAAGCTTTGCAAGCAGTCGTAATGATGCTCATAGTTGAGTTCACCACGTCTTGAGCTGCCAGTTCTTCCATACCCTCCGGATCTCCTTGCAGCGGTGCACCTGCTGTGAGAACCTCGACGAACCTCTCGACGTCCATCTTTTCGATGTTCCATCTAATTGTAGAGCCGAGAGCACAGACGTCGGGAGACAACATCGCTTATCTCAAGCAGAATGCACTGATGATCACTGGCTGAGTAGTCCTCTAATACTCTCCAGTTATGTTTCCTCCGTACTAAGGACTCCATAGCCAATACGGGGAAAAGTCGGCGTATTTCCGGTGTTTAGTACGACGAGCGCCGTCCTGGCCGCCACTTCTAGGATTCGTTTTCCCCGCGGATATGTTTGAGGCATGCCCCATTTGATTGCTTTCGCGTTGAAGGCTCCCCCAACGAGCACGTTCCTGTCTGCGTTCGAGACAGCTCTCTTCAAAGCCTGAAGCTTGGCTTGGAAAGATGATATCGATTCGTTCGGCGCTAAGTACACACTAAAGGAGGTGGTTCCTGAGTGCCGAACCCCCCCCCACAAAACCATCCCCACGTCCACAGCTCTCCGCCTGGAAATCACTATTTCGAACCCAGATGCCGGCAGTACCAGTTTCATCAGGATACCATGATGCTGAACTTTTATCATGGTGTTGCTTACTCAACTGCAAAAAGTCGGCTTTCATGTCCCTCGCAAACTGCTCAAGCAGATGGTCAGCGGTTGAACTGTGGTGTAGATTTAGCTGGAGGATGCGGGTCGTCGAAGCTCTAATTTTGCCTTGGCTAGGGCTTCCAGGAAAACCCGGCATTTTCCTGATCCCAAGACGTGTCCAAAATCCGATCTTGGATCAGCATCCTTGCAAAGGATACAGTTTGCCTCCTTGTGCACTCTTTTCTTCTATGTCCCATTTCACCGCATTTGTAACATAGAGAACTCCTATCGGGTCTTTTGCATACTTGTGCGGTGTGACCACAGCCAAGGCATTTGAAACATTGAAGAGGCGTTTCTCTTCGCCGTATCCTACAGACAACCCACCCTATTCGTACTTTGCCCTTGTTCAGAAATTGTTCGGCGTCCTTTACGGTCAAGTCAACTACGGCCATGCGTTGTCCCTTATGGTTTTCTGGTCTCAGCCTCGCCTTGATCCCGCCCACACTAGGGAACTCCCTTTTGATGGCCTCTGCCATCTCGGCCAGATCCGTGACGAAGTCAATGTCTCTGCTGCGAAATCGACCAGTATGGGGCCCGACCGCGTTGGTCTTTAATGGTAGTGTTGGTGTCTTCATGCCTTACGTTTCCCCTGATGTCCCGCAGCACCTCCGCTTAGGATCGACCATCTTGGGGTTTTACGAGCAGTGCCTGTTGCCGGGGTCTTCGTCGGGCCTTCTTTCTCTCCTGTTTTGCATCGGGTCTTTTCTTGGGCGTCCGTGCGAACTTTACTTTCTGGAGCTTTTTGAAGGAGTGTCTTTGCGGCTTTCTTCGCTCCTTTTGTAAGCACTGTCTGGAACCCCTGATCTGGTTTTCGCGCCCATCAAGTGCCTCTTCCTTTCTTCTTTTATCCCGATCTCCTTCGATTGGGCTGGACGCCATTTTTTTATTAATTTTTAATTGTGGAGCTGTCTGCACGTGCCCTCTAGATTTCGCCCCCAGCGCTTCTTTAGCCTTTTGCTCTTCTTCGGCCTTCTGATCCTCTTCGGCTTTTAATCAGCTGCTCCGATAATACCCTATGCGGTCTAGAAGCTCCTCTAGTTCAAGGAGCCCAATCCTTACTGCTTTAGTGATTTTTGGCGAGTCGCATGCAGATTGTATTCTTTTTAGAACAACTCCCGCTTTTCGGAATAGCCTCTCTTCATGTCGCTGGGCGGCAATTGTACTTTGCGGCAATCGTCCTTGGAAGAGGTTATCGGCTTCTGTTTCCGAATAGAATAATTTCGCCACCTTTTCGACGTTGGCGATGAAATCACACATAGTCGCTTTATTTGCCTGGTCACTCGTTTCTTTTTCTGCCATGATCTCCTCGTTAACATCAGGATGGTTCTTTACTAATTCGGGATTTACGACTCTTGCTTCAATCGCACATCTGGCGCGCCCTGCAGAGTTTCCCGTGGCTGCAGCCGCTGGTTGCGTCGTCGTTGTTGTTATTTTTGCATTCTTTTTATGAGTTTTTTTGGTCTTTTTGAAGAGATTTTGGTTGCTCCAGTTTTATTGGGTCCCCCCTCGGAGTCGCTATCTCCGTTCGTGTATGTAGTCGCCTTTTTGGTTCCATGCAGAGCAGGGAGGCCATGCGAGGGTTGGCACAAGCGCTTATGGGGACAAGTGCTCAGAGCCAGACCAGCGCTAATCCGGACTCCGTCTCAACCGAACCTACACCACCAACCTAATGGTGCGAACTTCGAACGTACTCCGAGGTCTGCCGAAGGTTTAACCGGGACGGAGACGGCGCTAACGTGCAAAGCAACTAGGTCAAAACCCTCATATCCGCCAGCCCAAAGCATGAATTCCAGTTCGTTGTCCAAGGCGTAGTCCAGATCCAGTCAGGGTCGTTACCTGTCATCCCAGGAGAAAGCCTCACGGCATCCCCATATCCTCGGGTCCATGGGGGCAGCGCTCCCCAAAGAATGCTAGCCTCCAAGGGTGCTCTTGTCGACCGGCATTCCCCCTGCGGGAATTTCCTCGGGTACATGGGGGCGGAACTCCCCAAAGAATGCTAGCCTCCAAGAGTATTCGCGTCAGCCAGCATTCCCCCTGCGGGCTATTTATATTGGTAAGTCTTAAAAGTAGTGTCGTTTTTCGATTGAATATTTCTTTTATTTAAAATGGATTTTATTTAAGTGCATTTTGTCCATTATTATCTATGACCTTTTGCCATTTTTTGGGTAGAGCCCTTATTCCATCTGTGTAGAACTTCTGTGGTTTATCGGCGGAAAACTTGGCCAAGTGATTTTCGCAGTCCCTTTTTTAAGTGAATTTCTTTTCATTAAGGAAGTTTTGCAGAGGCCGAAAAAATGGTAGTCTGATGGTGCAAGGTCTGGATTATACGGTGGATGCATCAAAACCTCCCAGCCAAGCTCTTCCAATTTTTGCCGGGTCATCAAAGATGTGTGCGGTCTGACATTGTCATGGTGGAGGACAACGCCCTTTCTATTGATTAATTCTGGCCGGTTTTTTTGAATTGCTTGTTGCAATCTGGTTAATTGATGACAGTACAGAGCCGAATTGAGTGTTTGACCAGGTTTTAGCACCTTATGATAAACAATTCCCTTCCAATCCCACCATACACACAGCTTAACCTTATTTGGTGTCAATCCTGGCTTTGAAGTCGTGTGTGATGATTCACCTGTATTTGACCATGATCTTTTTCGAACGGCATTCTCGTATCTTACCCATTTGTCATCGCCCGTAATGTGCTTCTAAAATGGCTCGATTTCGTTGCGTTTTATTAGCATTTCGCAAATGGAAATTCGGTCCATAAATTTTTTTTTGTGTTAGTTCATGCGGCACCCAAACGTCGAGCTTCTTTGTGTATCCAGCCTTACGCAAATGCTTCAAAACTGTTTGGTGATGGATATTCAGTTATTTAGCAATGTCATGGCTGCTTATGTGTCGGTCTTCTTCAATTTTTTGAAAGATTTCATTGACTTTTTCAGTGATTGGTCGACCTGAGCGAGGTGCATCTTTGACATCAAAGTTTTCAGAACGAAAGCGAGCGAACCATCTCTTGGCTGTGGCTTTTGATAAAGTATCTTGACCGTAGAAACCACAAATTTTTTCACGAGCCTGCGATGCATTCTCACCTTGATCGTAGTGATATTGTAAAATATAACGAATTTTTTCAGAAATTTGACTCATTTTTAAATAAATACAACTTTTGACACCAATGACGAAATACAAAACTGTCCATTTGAAAATTGTAGGCTGGAGTGCCACCTTTCAAACGCATGTCAGTTTGACTGAATCTGGTTAGTATTGTCCGATATATGACAACGAACAGCATATAGTGACAAAAAAGGCTCAATACTTTTGAGACTATCCAAATTCTTTGGATGTAGCGCCACAGATGTAGCAGGAATATTTCGTCCCTGTTGCAGCATTACACACTTTTCAATCCACCATGGTGAGCAGCATGTTACATTTTACCTCATAATTCCTAGAACTGAAGAAGGCCTCAAGTCTTGAAAAAACCAAACAGTGGTCACCACTTGCTCAACCGCTGGTAGCAGCAATTTTCTACGCAATTGGACTTAAGGAGCGCGCAGACAGTCACTCAATATTCGCGCGACAATCAATGCAAGGGTGCACATTGCTGCTTTCGCACAAACCCTAATGTTAAAAGTATATTCGAACATGTCAGACCGCTAGGAAACTTCAGAAAGTGTGCAACACCGGGTAAATAGAAACTGTGGATACTCTATGAGTATACTATGCCTTATCTGTTGGTGTGTGGGGACGGCACGCATACAATTTTGCTGATGGTCTTTTTCTTCCATCCACCAGGTTTCCCGAATTTTTTCAACGTAATAACTGCTTTGAAACAAATTGCCTTATAATTTACCAAGTTCAAATTTACACGCATAAGTGCTTTGAATTAAAACACAGGGATTTAGATCGTATGCATCTAAGGTTTTGCCATTTTCTGCGTAGTGTAAAATTGATCAACGTATTCTAATAATTCCTGATCCTGGGAAAAATGATTTAGCGCTATTAAAAAAGAGCAATTTATATAATAAATAATAAAATATTCACCTACTAATAAAGCCATTGCTTTAATCTTAACTCAATCTCTAATCCTGACCCATTTTCTTAAGCTTTTCTACATCTCACGTAATTTACTTCGATAACATTTAATAATTTTATTAGAACCTTCTCGAATTAATTTTCTCATTTTATTATTTTCACAGTCTAGTTCATTTCTTATCGAACGAAGCGATAATTGATTTGATATGTAGTGCCAACTGACACGATACCAGACTGTCGTGTCGTACAAATAATAGATTTTGGTGGGCGCCTGAATATTCTGTTGTTCTACTTAAATGATTCTTTCATTATTAATTTATTTATTTTCTACTTTTTTACACGATATCTTTCACACGCAGTTAATTTTATCTTTTATCGCAAGAATTTGAAAAATTCGGTGTGTAATAAATTAATTGCGTTTCGAATCTTCGTGTGTAGATAATTCAGTTAAGTGTTTCAATCAATTGAAACTGAGACTCGAAATAGATCTAACGCAGACCATGATCTATTTTTTCACCTTTCTATCTACGAGTATGAACGCTAGTCATGAACTTCCGCTTTCCACTAACCGGCTCCGACATTTTTGAAAGGCTTTAGTAGTGCGACTTGTGATGGGTCACCACTAACCGGTCACGATGAGGATTTTTTTGATGCTCTAGAGAGTGTGGTAGATATGTAGTGTCAAAATTATGACCGTGACTTTATCATGTGGACAACTGGGAAACATCCGCAACGCACACAACGACGAAAAACCAACAAATGAACAAATCATAACATAATCAACCTGTGTCGGAACCCCTTGCAGAGCTGTTGATGATGATTTTCGGTTAATGGCCAGGTGAATTGTTGGGTAATCGCCCAGAAATCACCATTTTCATTCATAAAACGTGCCAAGAGGCTACAACTCGAGGGAAATTTCATCGAACTGTTGTTAGATTGTTTTCTAATGAATGTAACGTTGCGATAGGGTCTATTAACACAGTCTACCTAATGAAACTTAGCGATGGAAGAATTTTTTTATAACTGGTGTGTGGTTTGGTGATTTGGCTGAAGGAAATGTCTTATTTTTCTCATTCTTAATTTTATGATGGTTCTTAGTCACTCTATTTTGACACTTTTTCTGAGTTAGAAGCATGTAACAGAGAATCGAAAATAATACTTTTTTTGATGACGAGAAGACGCTTCGCAGCAAATACAAACAGGGTCTTAAATGTGCTTGGATTATAAAATGACCTTCTTTGGAATATTTTCCTGTGATTTCTAGTTTTAACACATTCTATTTGAGTCTATGTGAGTGTGATTTTTTTGGTATCAAACATGTTTTACTTGATTTCATGGGGAATGCTAGAATGTGAGGCGCTCAAATTAGTATGTAGTATAAATAATTTTCTTATGTTAGCTTTAACTTTTAATTCCAATATATAATCGGAATGAATATTGGAAATTTGTATGTTAACCAGTTTTTAAAATTAAAATTCGTTACAAGTTTTCATGATAAAGATTAAAAAATTATTATTTTGTTGACACTACTGAAAGTGAACCGAAAAGAAGAATTATCTATGACCTTATTCTACTCCACATGCATTGTATAATAAGAAAGCGAGGAATATAAAACAACGATTGCAAAGGCTCAGGAACTATCAGAGGTAAGAGGGGATAAATACCTTCTCTCATCATCATCATCATCACCTATTGCGCGAAAACCCAAGCCGGGCCTTAGCCTCCAGAATTAATCTCCTTCAATCGTCGTGGTTCGGTGAACTTGTTCGTCAGTTAGTCACTTCCTGCAAGGATCTGCTATCAGCTTCTATCTGTCTTCCCATTGAGTCCTTGGTCTTCCCGCTGGACGTCTACCTTGTGCTCTCCCCATTTATGTTTTTTTGAGGCCTTCTCTTATAGTGTCCATAAAAAGCCACTGAAATTTGCCCTGCAATTGACAATTGCAGGACATACAGGTATATTGTGATCAATTAAGTAGATACTATTTCAATTAAAATAAAAATTTCTATAGTAATGAGTCTTACCAGTATCTATTTCATGTTAATTTACTTGTAAATCCCTTAGAAACGATGAACTCTACAGCCCTGCAAACCTCAAAATTGTTTGACCACGGATCTGCGCGGATCTGCGACCTCGTTCTCCACTTGATCACTCTCAGCAAGAATCTGCTGTCAGCTTCTATCGTGTCTTCTCATCGAATCCTCGGTCTTCCTGCTGGACGTCTACCGTGGGGTCTACGCTTCAATGTTATTTTGGATAACTGGTTTTTTTTTCAATTCTTTCTGCAAGGCCTGCCCATTGCGATTTACGTTGCTAATACGAGGGTCATTCAACAAGTACTTAGCCTCACCGCCCGATGGCGCTGCTATTATAAAAGAGTTTTACCATCGTGCAGTACATTCTTTTAGTAGCCTACTCTCAAAGTTTCAGTCAATTCCCTTCATTAGTTTTGTTTTGATAGCCTTTGGAAGCGAGCGTGTCGGTCGGTTGTACAAAAATGGAAAAAGAACAATACGTTCAGTGATTAGATTCTTGTTTTTGGAAGGGAAAACGCGCAGCGAAATGAAAATGAGTTGATGCCGAATTGCCAATTTGGGTTTCGTGCCAGGCATTCGACCACACATGCAATAACGAAAGTAACCTCAGACATCTGTTGGAATCTAAATGATAGACAATGTGTTGGAGCATGTCTCATTGATATGGAGAAAGCCTTCGATACGGTGTGGTTAGATGGACTAATTTTGAAACTCCTTCAGGACAAGTTCCCCAGACACCTTGTCGCCATGATGTGCAATATGTTATACGGGAAATCGTTTGTTGTAACTGATGGAAATCTGAGAACAAGATGCGAGTTCAAGGTCTTGAATGGTCTACAGCAGGGAACAATTACTGCGCCTCTGCTCTTCTCAATCTTCATTCGCAAGCTATTGAACGGCTTTGATTTTAACGTCTCGCCAACGCGATCATTGGTAGCGTTTGCTGATGATCTGATCATCTATACGGCAGACCGAAAAGCTACAATAGTTCAGAGCAATCTCCAAAAAATGTTCAATGATGTACAGCTGTACACTGACAATTGGCGAATGAAAATCAATGCGCAGAAGTGTGAAACAATCTTGTTTCGGGCAACGCTGCAGGGGTCAGTCAAGACCTGAAACGTAATTGGAAAGATTTCCACATCATGGCTGGTGAGGGTAGTCTAGAACGGGTTCCACATAAATTCTGTGTTCGATACCTCGGTGTTTATCTCGATCAGTATCTGTACTATACTGAACATGTGAAAATCATGCTCAGTAAGGCACTTAAAGTAGTCATGGCCCTTCGAAAGCTCTTTCATTCCAGATACATTGATCAAAAGGTCAAAATTATCTGTTACAAGACACTGGTTAGACCAGTTTTGACATATGGATGTCAGATCTGGTACAACCAGAGCGCTAGTACTATGGAAAAATTAAGAGTTTTCGAAAGGAAATGTCTTCGTGCATGTACTGGTTTGTACAGAAAGCCTGAGACGGATTGGAAACATTATATATCGAATAGAAGAATTTATCAAACTGCTGAAGTGACGAGAGTCGATATCTTCATATTGAAGCTTCTTCGGAATTATATCGCAAGATCTGTGACTGTGAGTGAAAACCCTTGGATTTCACAGCCGTTCCACCCTACAGACGGGTATATTGCGACTTGCCTCGCTACTGGCTTCATTCCTCCAGAAGCATTCGTGTATTTGGACATGAATCGATATGTTTTTGATTCTGACGGCGTCCCAATCATATATCACATATATCGACGGGCCACCGATAAGAAGATAAAATATCCTCCGAATTTGAGTTCACGAGACCAACGGTTCCAATGGAGATACTCATTTGCTAGATTCGTTGAAGCTGATCGAGTTGAGACGAGGCAATCTAGGTATTGGTGGCTGAATGACAATGTCTAAATTATTCGTGTTTATTTTCAGTTTTGGTGTTTTTCGTTATTTAGTTTTTGAGTTTCAGCTCATTATTGCTACATTCAGTGTTATTATTATTTTTTCTTAAAAATTAGGTATAGGTTAGGTTTATATTATGTTTATTATATTAGGTTAAAGATAAGGTTTAACGCTTAGGTTAAAAACATTGTTATAGATTTTTTATAGTATAAGATAAAGTTTTTGATTGCATTTATTAGAATTAAGTTAAAACATATTAGGTGTAGGATCAAAGTTCACTATAGTGTTAAGATGATAAATAATTTTAGAATAGTGTTGGTTGGTTTTTTCTCCTTTTTCCAATTGAATTGTAAAAATATGTACATAATAATCTTCATTGATTTGAATTTGCTATAGTTTTTTTTTAAATGTGTTTAATGATAACGTACAAATTTAAAGAGCCATTTGGGCCATTAAGTTTTTTATTGTTATTGTTTGGATTTTGCTTTATATTCTTTTAAAATTGATAACGATTAGTATTAAATAAAGCGCTTTTGACTTTGACTTTGACGCGCAGCGAAATCAAAGATCGCTTGGATGCTGTGTACGGTGACTCTTCTCCTTCGATGGCGACCGTCCAGAATTGGTTCAACGAGTTTGTTCGTGGCCGCACGTCGGTTTTTGATGAGCCACGCCCAGGTGCCCCGAAAACGGCTGCTACGGAGGAAAACGTTAAAAAAATCCACGATATCGTGTTGGCAGACCGTCGATTGAAGGTTCGCGAGATAGTTGAGACTGTGGGCATCGCAGAAGGAACGGTGCATCATATTCTACACGAAGAACTGGGCATGAGAAAGCTGTCGACGCGATGGGTGCCGCGTTTGCTCACACCGGAAAACAAGCGCAACCGTGAGACAACATCGGCCACGTGTTTGGGGCTGTTTCAGCGCTATCCGGCGGAGTTGTTGCGTCGTTTCTTGACCGTCGACGAAGCATGGATTCACTGGTACACACCAGAGACCAAGGAACAGTCGAAACAGTGGACTTCACCCGGCGAACGTGCTCCGAAGAAGGCGAAGACTTCGATCGGCCGGAAAGGTGATGGCCACCGTTTTCTGGGATTCACAAGGTGTGATCCACATCGATTACCTCGAGAAGGGTAAATCAATCACGGGACGTTACTATGCAGACTTATTGGGCCGATTTGACGTCGAATTGAAGAAAAAGCGGCCCTGCTTGCGAAGAACTTACTTTTTGTTTTCAAACCTAAAAATCGCTAGATTTGGGTCGAATCAGGAGGTCATCGCCGCCACGAAGGCCTATTTTGCAGCCCTCGAGAAAATGTATTTTTTGGACGGGTTGAAAAAGTTAGAGCATCGCTGGGCCAAGTGTATCGAGCTTGAAGGAGATTATGTGGAAAAATAAATTGCCACCTTGCCTAAATTTTCGATTTTCTTCTGTACGCTACTTGTTGAATGACCCGCGTGCCTAGATACCATTTGTAAGTATTAAGTTATCAAATGTTATCTAAATCGGATGATACGAGGAGATGTCACAAGTATGGTTACAAATTTTGCACATCTTATGAATTTTTAGAAACCACGATTTGCAAATTTTTCCACAAGTCTAAGCTTTTCTACAATTGCTTAGGTAATTTTCGGATCCATCAAGGTATCAATTTCAATGAAAATAATTTGATTGATGTGGTTCATATAACACATTTAGCTCATATTTTGTAATTTGAGCTGCAGCTGTTTTGAATTAAAGTGTTGAATCGAATTTTTCCCCTAAAGCTTCATCAAAGAGTTCAATGAACCTATGTACTGAATTTCAGTCAACCGGAGCTTTTCTTTTGTCGGAAAAGAAATCTCGCAATTCATGTTCCGAAACGGGGTCTCCATTTTGTTATTTCTTCGCCGAGATATTTATGTCATGAAACCAATTTGGTAATTTTGTGAGGATTGAAGCCAAATTGTGACCTAAAAAGTGTAAACAGCTTTTCCATTTATAACTTCGTTTTTCGGCCGGGCTTTTTGGTTATCTGCTCGATAATATCTAGTGGGTGCAGCCTCGGAAGATGTACTGTTGTTTTATCTGCACACCCGAAGTCGAGTTTTGTCTTAGGACCCATTTTCGGCCATGTTAAAAATCCAGTAGAAAGGTTTTGATGTTCAAAGTCCTGTATGACTTCTCCAATGTTTATTGGACTAACAAGGAAACCTCTAGGACCAGACGGCGTCTCAGCTGAGGCGTTGGAATTCGTCTGTCACCATTGCTCTAACTTGCTGTTCAGTACATTCAACGTTTGACCAAGGGAAGAGGTCTTCCCAGAATGTTGGAAGGTAGCGAAGCTCCTACTGGTCAGCAAGGGGAAGGGAAATATCGGAACGCCGTCTGCACACCGTCCGCTATGCATGCTAGATACAGCCGATGATGTGCTTTAGGAACTTATCAAGGGAAGGTTAATTGGCACGACTCGTGCTGTATGAGGTCTATCTCCTCGGCAGTACGGCTTTAGAGCAGAATGCTGCACCATTGATTTGGATGCAGATGCGGTGAGTGCGGTCCAAAGACGTAGGTACATAGCCGTACCAAATGACGGGTAGTTCTGTTGGTGATACTTTATGTTCAGAGTGCCTTCAACTCTATTAGATAAGTGGATATTCTGGACACGTTAAAACACTTTTTTCAAGTTTCAGAATATGTTATGCGGGTTTTGAGGGACCACCTGAAGAATCAAAATCTGCCGGGCCGATGAAAGATGAAAGTTACATCGGGTGTCGCTCAAGGATCTATCCTTCGTGCAGACCCATAGAACGCATCGTACAAGGCCTATTCAAACTAGAGCTCCCGGATGAGCCATGTGTGATCGGTGACGCGGATGAAATCGCGGCGACAATTGTTGGACAGGCGCAACTTAGACAAGGTATGACTATTGATGAGTTTCATAGAGTCGGTGCTACTGTACGGAGCAGAAATATGGGGTGACGCTCTCAGCAAGCAGCTATACAAAAAACGCTTGGCACAGGTTGTAGTGATTTAACAATTTACGTCCGAACGCGGAATCGACCTCTCATCGGTTCTAGACGTTAAGTCTGAGAAGTGCCAACGGATGGTACCAACCGGTCAACCAATCCGTGCACCGTAACCCATTCACGCGGTGGCTGCTTGTCGGCCAGCTAGATCGGAGAGGATTTCGGTCGCGGGTCTCCGAATGGGTTACGCTCATTTGCATAATTCAGCCACCTATACACGCCCGTTTTCAAACGCGTTACAAACAAAACCATACGGAGAGGAAACCTATTCTACGTTACTCCGTATTTCTTCTCATAACCAGTCAAAAAGAACAAAATCTAATTTTTATTTCGTGTTCCCGAATTCCCGACGCGGTACCGCAAAGTATACTACGTTAACTCAACCCGACGAATGCTACGTTAAGGAAAAATCAAAAACAACTAAGGTACCGCGTCGGGAATTCGGGAACGCGAAATAAAAATTAGATTTTCGCTTATTTTTTGAGAATTAAGCCTCGCTTATCCCTAGGTCTAGCTTCTAGAGCCATTATGGCCTAATTTGCATTAGCAGCTGCGCTACTTTCCTCTGAGCTCTGGAGTAAGCTTCACTGGTGGGATTGAATCTTGCAAAGAATTTCTTTATCTTCCTCAGGCTTGAACCTTGCATGGCGATTGAATCTATCGATTTCCGATAGTATCCACCAATGGAACCTTTTGGTCTTCCATTCACTCGTGCTGTACTGTAAGCAAAATATCCGTTGACCATCCTTTCCATTTTAGAAGGTAAAAATATTCGTATGCTTGCCTTGGGAAAAATTTCCTCACCAATATACCAGGTAGACTCACCTGATGGACTTACTGAATCTATAATGCAGGATAAGAGTCGCTGGCTTTTTTATCAAGAATATGGTTTTTTGGTTACATGCTGTCTTTGACAGCTTGTTAGCCGTATCCACTCTCGATTGCGCCGTAGAAATATGCGGATTTGCTACTAGAAGTAGTCTCGGAGTCCCGTGTAATTTACTGGTTCGCCTAGTAGTATCTCGTACATAGTCTTACTTGTTATCAGTTCCACTTTCCCGAGCTATTAGAAGCGTATACTCTATTCCTGTTCCGATTTCGCAGAAGTTGCATCTTATGGGTATATTCGTGCTTAGTTGATCTTTTTGGTTGTACTCGTACCTCTGCGCTGCTCAGCACAGTTTATTCAATCCTTTTACAAAATTTCATATCCATGCTGGAAAAACATACCCTTTCCTTCAATTGAGCTCAGCTTGTTTTTGGGATTTCCTTATCCAAGATGAAATCTTGATTCACCTTTGTAATCAAGTCATTTTTATTACCAAGTATTACATCATATTATTCTAGATACTATTACCTTTCGTCGAATCATAGTCAAGCGTCTATTCAGTAGGTTGTTGTACCTTTTTTGCTTCTTACCAATATCGCTTTAAAGTTATCTCAGTATCAGGACCACCCAACGTTATTTCTGGTTGGAACCAGGCTACTCTGGTGGTCAGAGTAGCCTGGTCCCGCCAGACTTAGAACTCTTCTGCTCATGCTTTCTGAAGTAAATACCGGTCGCTGCCTGGGGACTCTGAGAGGATTAGATGGTAACCCACAGTCAAAACAACGGCTCTTAGCGGTATATCCCGAGTTTGAATCGACTTTAGGGAAATTTTATGATTTGCTCATCCCAGAGAAAACGTAAATAATTTGAAGTTTCAACCCCTTCTTAAATTTTTGTCAAAAATTTCAACTAGAAATTTACAAGTTTACAAATGCTAAACTAATTAAATTTTGTCACAACTTGAGTAAACTCAAAGTTATACATTTTAAACATATCACTCGTTTGCTGTAATAACGTCGTAACTTGGAAATCATGAATTGTGAGTTAATATCAAAGAGACGAGTACGATGACATGTACTTTTATCTGTTAAAAAGTTAATTCTAAGCTGTTAATATTTTCAGCGAAATTACACTAGTTTCGTTTGGTTGTCCTAAGTGAATTAGAACAATATTCAAACTGCGAATTCCTCTCCTGAAAAAGATTTTCCAGGCATGAAGTTGTTGTAGCAAATGAGATACAATCAACTAAAAATTAAGTTTAAGTTTCTCCAAATATGTCACGCATGAAACGCGGCGATCAGATCAAGGCCCAAGTTTCGTTGATTGAGTGATATAGATGAAAAGAGCGGACAACCTTGTTCATTCCTGTCACTTTTCTGCAAGAACACATTCTCTTGATCTATTAAGAAAAATTGCGCCTTTGGATTGCATTTTTACAATAGTTTAGTCTGCGTATTCTGCAAGGTATTTAGTTTCAATCTCCTCTTTTCATAGAAAGTTGAATTGTCACTCTATTTTAGTCTCGCCTAGTAACCATTTATGGCTCTTCTGACATATTGCTGCATGAAAATCCTAACCGAAACTTCCTTCCTTCCACCACTGTAAACTTTGTGGCCCCTATAAAGATTGAAATGAACCCCATCCCTTGTTCAAACTCGAACAAAGTGGTCTTTCAAGTGCTCCGAAAATCCCACCACTAGTGAACAGTGATATGTGAAGTTTTAATCGTGTTGATATTTCTCAACATTAGCTGCATTTCTTTCGGTTCGAGATAATCTCATGCCAATAAATTATTTATTAAGTGGGGGTGGAAAAGGCATCCCAAAAGAGCTCAAGTCTTAGTGAATTAAGAGTTTTTAATGCCCGTTCAAAATAATAGCTGATCTTCTCGCTAAACCAGCAAGCTATGCAAAGACCGAGCTAAACCAGTAGATTCTGTCAGAGCCGACTACGCGTGCTTGATGGCTAGCTATCTGTGGCGTCATAGGTGGATATTTTTGCGTGTACAGTCTCACTACCATTATTTTCACCAGTCTTACGTCAAGAGAAAAATTAAATGTCGAATCGCCAAAAAAGTCTAGTATGTTTTTTTCACTAGAACTATGAAAATTCACTCAAAATCGTACATGTTTTTCGGTAAACTAAATGAGATTAAAATAAGCCAAATGCATAAAATTGTGTAGATTATATTGTCAATAATCAAAAATACAAATGCGGCTACTTTATTGTACATCTACAACTTAGAGTAAAGTATGAGGTCTCTTGGTACAAAAATATCAGCTTCATGCTCCATGAGGTGCGGAAGTCTCTGAATGAATGACACCCAGTATATATTAGAATGTAGAATTGTGATTTTCCAATGTGGTCATTTGAGAATAAGCTGCAAATTTTCTAAGATAAAAAATTTGACATAAGGCATTTATGGTAAATTTATGTTTTAATTTGGGCGATTTTTTTGCTTTCGCACTACGGCCCCTTTCGGCTCTTCCCTTAGAAATAGTTAGAGTATCTCATTATCTTGATTGGACGTAGCGGCACTCGGGAAGGTGATATGGTCAGTACCACGCTTTGGCCGTGTGTCCGTCCACCCAGTTGTGATACGTTCTAATTTTATGCCAGTACGTATCATAACTGAACGGACTTATATTTCGTCTAATGAATCACTCGAAACAAATCTCGTTGCCGCTACCGGGATTCGAACTAGGGACCTTCGGCTTACGGGGTGAGTGCTCTAACCACTACACCACGCGGGTGATTTACCTAAGAAAATTTTGCTTTTGCAAAGTACCGAATGCCTTACAAGTTTTGTTTTGGTGAAGCACAAATTGTATGCATAGGAGTATAATAACAAGTCCAGCGTAGAGGTTTAACCAAATACCAAGCTGATATTCATTTTTAACGGAAGAGATGACTATGCTAGAAATACTACATGGGCCGATAAGTCTCGGCATTTTTAATGAAAGCAAGCGTTTTTTAGGCAGAGTTATTTTTATTCAACACAGCTGCTTTCGAGGGCGACGCACTTCGTTTAGCGATTTGCTGTAATACGAAACGTTCAAGCCTTCGAAACACGCCTCGATATTCGCAATGGCTTCCTCATTCTATCTGAATCTCATTCCCTGGAGCCACTTGGAACAGATAATAGTCGATGGGGGCCTTGTCTGGAAAACATGGGGCCGTTTTTTTTAATCGGTGCTCAGTTTGTCCAATAACGCCGGATAATACTCTCTTGTCACTGTTCTTCACCTCTGCAGGTAATCGATGAAGATTATTCCAAGCGCATCCCAAAAAACAGACGCCATCACCTTCTCGGCTGACCATTGGCCGCTTTGGTCGGCTTTTGGACTCAGGCGTATGGTAATGGACCCACGTTTACTGCTGCTTTTGATCGACGGCAGCAAACGCGGCAACCATCACGCCAAAAGCCTTTTCATCTGCCCACGGCCCCAGCTTACTCGCAAAACTTCACTTTACGATCACTCAAAACGATTCTTGTCCTTCCAAAGCGATGTGCATCTTTGGTGCTTGTATGAGCCATTTTAAATCACTAAACCACCGATCAACTGTTGTCCTCAAAGGAGCAGATGTGGATTAACATTTCTCCGTCCACAGCAATGATCGATCAGAAGTTTTTCCCATAAAAAAACAACGTTTGATCAACATGTGATATTCTTGTTTTTCCATTTGTTGACGAAGGCGAAAGTAGTGCCACTCTAACGACTGTAGCTTGTAAATGAATGTACGAAATGTCATGAAACTTCATACACAAACTATTGACAGATGAGCCTCGAAAAGAATCATGTTCATTTTTGAGTGTCGCCACCTATTGAAAAATCCTGAGACTTATCAGCCCATGTGGTAAACCGACCAAGAAAAGAACACTGCAGGAGTCGCATCTACCTCCATCAGTTAGGTTATGATAGTTCGACCCTCAGAAAACTGACTCTCATTTTAATCATGCAATTCGTATAATCAAAATTTGCTCTTTTATAGAGAACTAATGAAGTGAAAAATGGTTGACATCTACCACCTGACTAGCTTTTTCGAAGCAAGACCACTTTGCGAAAGCAGTTCCTTTTTCAATAAATTACAGCCCTTCGCCAATAAGGGTATTAGGTGAATACGACCACGTCGCCAAAACCGGTTGTTGAAAATTAATCTTGGGAATGGCAAATAAGTTGGTTTGCAAATTTTGAGCAGGTTGTTGCGAACTCTGTCAGTCTTAGCAGATTTTTTTGAAATTCTGCTCCCGCCCCTCGAAGCTAATAAATATCTCATATGGCAGCAGAGAGTTTCGATTAAAAGAAGCAGAGAATTGTTGTCATAGGCTTTGTCATAAAATTTGTTCCGAGTTAATAAGTTATTTTCTAAATTCATGGTTTAGACACGCCCAATCATGTCCATTTTTTCTGATACGGGAAAAGCAAAAAGAGCCTAAACAGGGTCTGTTTGGAAATGGTGAAAATAGGGTCCATTTTGGGCTTAAACAAGGCCCAAGTTACAATTAAAAGAGCCAAATAGGGCCCGAAAATGGCATAAAAAATGCGCAATTTACCATTAAATAAGCCCAAACATGTCCAAAATTGCTACTTCTGCATAAAACAAAACTTGTGTAATTGAGCCGTTTAGCGTTAGGGACTGTATTTCTAGAAGCAAATAAAAAGAAATCTTTTTATTCGTAGATTTCAAAGCAACCTTGCCTTTCCAGCTAACTTCAATTAAATTAAGCGGTTCTCTATTTTATGAATTTTCGCAAAATATGTTGCGATGAATTAGCAGAGGATCGACCACTACCCCCTAAGCCTGGAACTGTTCGAAAGGACAACCTGATTCGAAATTTCAAGCCTCACTCTTTCTTTATAGGTTTTTCGTTCATTGACGTTTTCGGTTCATACATTTTTCCTATATATTGGAGCAAAATAAAACATTTCCAATATGCCGCGTAAAAGTAGGCTCAAGAAAATGTTCGATAGAAGACCGCTATCAAATTATAATTCATGATTCGATCGTTTTGTTTTTGTGTATTTTCCAAAGTAGCTTCTACGAAAACTTCCGATCAAAATTTTCGCGCGATCTGACGCAAGTAGTGTCATTTAGACGTAAATAATAAATCGATTTACTCAACCGCATGTTCTTCTGAAATTAACATCCAAAACACGGCTGTAATGTAAATTATATCCGGATGAAAAATTGTGCCTTGGATGATCGAGTTTCAAGTGTGAATATGGTTTCGAGAGATTTGAAGAAGTCTTTGTTGATCATATTGTAGTGATCTGACTGTATTAAATTTCCGTATAGGACTGCAGCGGCTGCCTCGGCGAGAGAGGGTGGTGATGTTCGCCAAGATTGGCCTTGTCTGAGGACGCGTGAATGCGCTGCTAGGCTAGCATTCCGGTGACATGGAGCAGGTTCTTTTCCCCAGCACAAGGGCCCACTACAAAAAAAAATCGCATTCATGAATTAATAGAAAAAATGCGGATCGACAGGTGTCGAGGTCGAGGTAACCTACTAAGGGTGGAAACTGCCAAAGCAAACAAACTGGACCTGGGATGAGACATGGGAGTATTTCGTCTTTCCCGACGATACTTATGGCCCTAAATAAGAGTGGGGCATCCAGGTTGAAGCGGTGCCTTCTCGCACCATCCATCTGGATCAATATCCATTGTAGACATGGCCAAACATCTGGCATTTGAATGAAAAACTCATGCAAACATGGTTCGCATGAACTTTTCCCTCAAATGGAAACCATCGACGTGGCAAATTTATGTTATAGTCTTGTGTGGTGGAATCACATAATACTATACCATAAATGAGCACGCGAGCGGAAGGCCACTCTGCCCTGTCATATTTCAAATATTTTATGGAGTAAACTCAGATAACTGCCAGAGCTATGTCATGTTTTTCGACTCTAGTTTAACGTAAAACTGAGTAGGAATGTTTCACGTATATGTGCAATTACAAGGTAAAAGTGTATTCACCCACGTATTGTTTTTAAGCGACAGTTAGTCAATAGTTTATTATTGCTCTACAATTTCAAGTGCAGCACGAAATATAAGTGAGCAGAACTGTTTAATATGATTGCATGGACCCAGACAACGCGAAATCATGGCTACTAGCAAAAATCCGTTGCTGGTGGAGCGATACTGAATGTTATCGTTGGTGGTGGGTGCGAAATCACGGGTGTCCGATCGTACTCCTTATACTCGCACTGCTACAAACCCTTCTGTGCCGCCAGCGATGCCTTTCGTGCGGACTGGAGTTGGCAAAGTGCACTCTTTGAGTGAATGTGCGCCTGGCTATTTATCCACGTCGTGGTCGTCTGCTTGCTAATATTTCTCTGTACCGAGAAAATTCCTGGACGAGACGCTTTTGATCCGCCTGAATAGGGAACAAATTGAAATTTCACCGCACGAAAACGTCACTCCCGTGCACAACACAAATTAAATTTTTTTCGCTGTGAGGCAGGAGCTCAAATAACGTGGAAAGGGGTGGGTAGAAAAGGTTACGACCGCAAGCTATTTGGTGAAAGCCAACGTTCTCGCGCCTTCTGCACAATTTTCTGCGACGACGAATGGCGAATTGGGTAAGCCACGTCAAACTCGACCGACGTTCAATCGCCGCTTGCTTGGCAATTTTCTGATTATTTACCCGCAAGCACGTATATCGCACAAGACTCATCGTCTCGCCACAGAGGCTTCTTCGCGACTCCCTCATCCGTCAACTGTAGTTTGCATTGCGGAACAATGCAATATGGTAAGATGCGTTACGAAGGGGTTGCGGTGTCCCAATTTTAATCGTACATTTAAATAATTATTTTTTAAATTCACGATTGAATTTGGATCAGCATTATGATGGTTTCCGAGCAGTTTGCCTAGGCGCCTGCTCGATTACTACAATCTGTGTAAGTTCCTATATTTTTTTTTAATCCAGTGGAGGACTTCTTCTTCTTCTTCTTAGCACTACAGCCCCTCTCGGGCCTTCGCAGAGAACTTATTGTGGCCTATTCAAGGCTTAATGTGGCTTAGAAAGTCGTATTTCAATATTAAGTATATTAGATGCAAAAATCATTTAAGTAGGATTGAAAATTCGGCTCGGCAAGTCCTGGGACTGATAACAACCGTGGAAACATGCGAAAATCTGACATATTTTCTGTTGTTTACAAAGTAGTTTTCGTGATCTCTCCATTTGTACTGAAAATGATAAGGTAAACCGTTGGTACTCCCAGTCAAAAACGCACCCTCAGATTTGAAATACATTTTTTCAGACGTTTGTTGTAAGTTATAGTAATTCCAAGAATAACATCAGAGTCATCATTTGGAATTACTTTGTATTTCTCTTTCATGCTCACAATAGAAGAATGTAAAAGCCACAATTTATACGTAACGCATTGATGACAGTCATACCAAACATCGCCTCCTCTATTTTATTCCTAACCCAACCCTTCACGCTGACAATGAAGCTCTTCAGATATAATTTATAGTAAGCTTTGATGGCAGCCTCTAATTATAAATCGCAGCTGCTTTTGAATGTTGAAGTTTAGTTAGCAACCTTTTTTCCTTAATTGTAGCAAAAGAACAATCGAAACTCGATAAGGTCCGCAATGTCATTAAAATGAGAAGTCTTACTTTCATTGAAACTGGTGGTAACTTCAGATATTGGATCCAGAGTCGAAAATAATGAAGATCTTTATGCAGAAGCTTCGTATAGTCTTTTCTTTCGCTGCACAGGAAGGAACATTATTTATTTGTGGCTTTCAAGTTGTGCCTTTCAACTGACCAGTAAATTGTCTGTGTGGTCTAGCGGTTAGAGCATGAGACGCATAATCCGACGGTTCCGGGTTCAAATCTCGTTGGAGAACAACGTGATTTAGTTCAGGCGATTTTTCGGACAGACTACGAGTGTTCACTCAGTGGTGATATGTACTGATTTAATCAGATCATATCATAGCTGAGCAGACACACGGGGGCATGGTACTGACCAAACCAACTTCCGAAAAAATCAATACGGTCATGAAAATGAGATACTCTAACTATCTCTAAGCGAAGGCCCGAGAGGGGCTGTAGTGCTAAAAAGAAAAGAAATTGATACTAATTTCCAAGTCCGATTTAAATTGCAGATATTATTGGATTGATTATGCATATTCATCTTTTGATGTTGAAATTAATATTCTCCTTTGAAATAGAAAATTCAAGCATTCGAAGGCACCGTGATCGCAACAGTAATTAGTACAAGTACAAAATTTATAGGTACAATGGTAGTTATTACTTCTCAGAAATCAGTGTACGCTCAACTGTGTTTCTCATCGATCCGATACTAATTTTATCGGCATTTTCAGCAAAAGTGCAAAACTATGTATACCGTCGATATCTCTAAGAAACTGTTCAATTGATGAAGTCAGCAACGTCAAGTTAAAATTGTAATTGCTTGAATGAATGTAAATGTTAAACATTTTTACATCCCTAGAATCATCTACAATGTATATTTTGCAATCAAGGTTAGAAGAAGATGGTTACCAACTCATTTTGACAAGAGCACTGTTGTTCAACCAATTTATTTAATAATGCAAAAGCTTTTTGACACAGTGATTTAGGTTTCATAGCCTCCAATATATATATATGGTACTCATAACTGAAAAAATGATATGCCTAATTTACTCTTATGCTACTTCTATGCGCACACAATGCCCTCAAAAAAATGCATGTACGCCAGAGAACGTAAAATGTAGTCATCAAAATTATTCTCGTCAACCACTAAAATCTGGCAGATTACTCGTGACATCTGAATATCCTCAGCCAAGAATAATGCTACCTTTCCTCATGACTCCATATGTACGACTTTCATCACGCCTTTCATCCACCAGCCACTACCGTCACTCTGTATTCATGTAGATTACGTGGTTGTTTAACTTGGCATCCGCTTGAAGGCCATGTTTCATTGGCTATTTTCGGTTCAAAAACATCTCACAAATTCTCTATTCTCCTTTGAATAGTTTTTTAATCTTCCGTGACCACTGGCTATACACAATAGGTTTTACAGAAGACATTTCTCCTAAATTCAATTTGCATACAACAACTTGTAGTGCCCCCGACAACTGTATCTATAGTGCAGTCTGTATATTGCAGGAGAAATTTCATCACTCTCTCGCTAATGTATAAACACCATAACCGCACGTTCCGTCCGGAATACCTGCCCTACTAGAGTCAACCAAGATTCCAAGAGGTGATTGCCAACCAATGTATGCCCGATGTGATGTGTGAGATGACTTGGGTATCACAGAGTGATAATCTTTTATGCACTTTTGCTGCAAGTGCGTGTGGAGAGATTTCAAAAAAGAAAGAAGAAGAAGACGAAGAAGAGTTGGCTCGGTACCATTCATACTAACTACTTACTTACATATAGGTTAGTAAACGTTGCAGCGAGAAAATTTTCTTTTTGAATAAATATTGGTTGACCATTAATATGCTATGACTGGTGTTTATAGGTTTGCTTCTTCCACTTGTCTTGTTAATTTACATGAAAAGAAATTTGTTCGGTGACGATGATGACGACGACGGCGACAACGATTTGTGGATAAGGATGAGAATGATGATGATGATAATTGTTAAGATGATGGTGATACTCGTCTTCATTTTAAATATTGTGGCGACCTGATGGCTCGTTTGGTTGACATCATCAGATGTATTTCCGGTTTTCTCAATTTTTCGTTTTCGCACTCACGTTCGAATCGTTAACATTTTATATGCCGAATGAAATTTTTATACATAGCCTGAGGATTTTTTAGGGTATTGGTTGAAATTTAGCCATGTTCATAGATAATCGCATGATTTTTTGCTGACGCTTAGCATGAACATGGATTAGTCACTCTGAAAACTATTTTAAGATGTTGTATCGTCAATTGTAGCTTAAGAGAAATAATTTGATTTACTTAAGTTGAAAATGTTATGTCTTCTTTATATAAAGATTCGACGATTGATTATGATGTTTCAAAACGACTAGGGAGCTTTGTTTGAATTACCGATGGATTATCTAACCGAAACCCGTTGTCTGTTTATTTAAAAAGATATATTGGGGAATTCTTTGTTTGGATCTGTGCTACCTTTTCGATTCTATTTTCGAACATAAAATATTTTCGTAGCATTTCAATCTCAAGGCACAATATTATGAATATTATTCAACAATCATTACAAACGGCTTTGCAATTGCTTAACGGATGAGTGCGAAAAGATCTTCCATCCTTCCATCAAAGGCTGGGATCCTTGACAATTTATAGCATACTATACGCATCGCATACCTGTTAACCTAACAGCATCAAGTTAAGGTTGTTTTCAAACTCCAAACCCGATCTCTTTGAAATTCTGTAAGTTCCCTAGTAAAAAAACTTCCGCCAAGGACTTCTCTTCCATCAAAGATATCAATTCAACTAAAGTCAACAGAATCACGAACTCCATCTTCTTGTTATGAAATCATGTCTCGATTCAAGGTGGGTTCTGCTCTCCGTCTTCTAAGATAACATAAAATAATATGAAGAAAGTCTAATAATTCTGGTATTCTGCTATTAAATATCCGAAGGGATAGCTTTGACGACCCAGTGTTTTCACCTTCACCTTGTTCTTACACGGTTGGAGGAGAAGTGCTGCTTCTTCTTGGAGTACCTTCACGCTTTTCCATGATAAAATTACAAGATTCATTCTCTTCATCTGGCTCCAAGGTCCATTTACGTTTTTGCTCCGATACAAGATCAAGGAGGGTAACTATGAAGCTCAACTATATGTAGTTACCTTGATCGTTTGATCCTCTTCTAAAAAGGCCTCAGCTTCAAGGAAGAGTCGTTCTTCTACAGCCTCTGTTGCAGATATTAACTTTCTATCATTAATATCTGCATGCTGAAGTCCTCAATTTGGAGATTTTGGGTCACCCAGGAGATTTTGAGGCCCAAGCCGGGCCTTAGCCACCAACATCAAGTGGATAGCAAATTGTTCTGTAGCCTTACTCATCTTTCAGGCACTCGGTTTCAGATGAACGCTGCAAACGAATGTGATTTCCAAATCCTCACAGCATCTGAAGGAACGAAGGGATCCATGGGACCCGCTGCACCTGGTCAAACTTTGGCCAGATTATCAATTGGTACTCTAGCATTGATCTTGGCAAACTATTAAGTGGACTTGATACGATAAACGGACTTTGCCAATAATTGTCAACCACGATTTCTTGCAAAGCTGCATTAGTTCATAAGACTAAAAAAATTTATTTGGCAAGACTTCGTGAAATCCATTTCATTTTTTAAGACGTTTTGAAGTCGAGTTTGAATGTTTGAATGATAACATGCCAAAATTAAGGAATCTGTTGCGATTTTTACATTCATATGAGGCAAATTTTCAGAAAAGGTTCGAATGATGTTTCTGCCAATTGTTCCGTGAGTCAACTAATTTTGTGATTGCCTTTCTAAGGTTTTGTACAAAGTGACTAATCCCTATTGAAGTTGCGACTTGTACGCGTCTGCCCGTCCGTCTTCCACAGCAGTTTTTCTCCAAAAGTATAGCACCTACAGACACGGAATTTAGTACGTATTGCAGAAATAATTGCGAGTTGAAAGTTATGCCTTCAATTTTTATTTCATAGGTTCCTAAAGGGCTCTCTCCATGTTGGAAAAGGACCCTTAATAATGGTTTTTACCGACGGTTGTCATGTGGGGTGTCAAATGAAAATTTTTGATGGGAAGTTTCCAAAAAAGTAAAACTTGCTAATTTGTGATACTGCAACCAAATGGCGGCCGTTCAAATTGGAGCAATAATGGATTTTTTAAACCAAATATCTGATGTACATGTTATAGAAGTATTTGATGAGTTTATTCATTGTTGATGTCTGCATATCATAGACTTGGTAAAGGGTTTTCCATTAAGGACAAAACAATAAATAAATAAATTTCAATAAATCGATTGTGAGGCGTGCTGTACGGCTAGTGGCACCGTCTTGTTAAAACCACATATCATTGATGTCAATTTCATCCAATTCTGGCCACAAATAATCTTCCAACATAACACAATAGCGCGCTCCATTGACGGTAACATGACGGTCGCTTTCATTAACTTAAAAATACACACCTCCGGCATGAAAACCGCACAAAATAGTAATTTTTGCGAATGCAACGGTGTCTCAAGGAGCGCATGTGAGTTTTTTGCTGACTAATAACGCATATTTTGCTTATTAAACAAACCATTGAGCCAAAAATGAGCTTCATCGCTGAAGATATTTTTCCGATAATAGTAATTAATGTTAATTTTTAATAATGTTCAAACGTTGCTGGTTCTGAACTTTACCATGATGAAAATGTTGACTTCAATTAACGTTTTGACATTGACAGTTCTTTAAAAAAGTTTAAAAGTGCGTTCATATAAAGATACGAAATTCTTATGTCCCTAATTTGAAACCCTATATAAAACCCTCGAACAGGAGCATAATTGTTTTTGTTATTTTTAACCTAGTTCAATTATATGAATTTAATTTGGTAATATGTATACATGTATGCATAGTAACATTTTTCATTACATTTCTCGAACATTCCCTCTTGATTTCTTTCCCTTATTAATTATGTAAGATTATGCACATATGTGGCCCGGCACGGACTGCGAGTTTCCCGATACGTCTGTGCACTAGTCGCTTTGAGCATGTAATTTCCGGAGTATGAACTCACTGTCACTGTTATTTAAATCAAAATATATTGAAGGATATTTCATTTTTGTGTTAAAAATTAGAGATTAATGTATTGAAATCCAAGCGGATAGCTTACTGTTAAGCTAAATAATTCATGTACAGTATAAGGATGAAAGAATCTTCAGTTCAGTCCGTAATCATTTTGCATTTATTGTGTACCGTGTGCTAACTTCACTTCGCACCCTACGTAGAGTCCTCCACATTAAACCGAAATATAAGCAACTAATACCAAGAACCAATCAAATATAGAAAAAACTATTTCCCGGATTTTTGTCTTCGGTATTTTTTTTTTCCTTTGTAGCCGGTTTTTTATCCGGTTCAGGATTTGAAAGATACACCGGTTTAAACCGGGTGCAAAAAACCTTCGGAAAAACCACTTTCGGTTAAACCGATGCGGGTTTTCCCATCCTTATGAAAGGGGTTGTTGCAACCAGGGAACTCACCGCAGTTGCAGACATTAATCTTTGGCAGAGGATTACCTATCCCAAGGTGGCATACTGAGGCCGGCTCAGTCGTGTCGTGGATCTACTGGAAAATCCTGTGCTCATGCTGGGCCGCCTCACACACAAGGACAAAGAAAAAGGAAGGGAAGGATCGAAGGGACTAATTTTTTTTCTCTTTTTAGAACAACCAACTAAGCTAAGAAAACACTAAAACGTATTCACTTTTTCTTACTGTTTCAACTTTATTATGTATTAGGAAATTTACCACTTCCTTTATTAAATATTGTTTTTTATTCTATTGCCTTCAATTTTGTTTTAATTCCACTGCCTTTAATTTTGAAAAAAAACAGTCATGTGTATTTTCTGTTCTTATTTTAATCCAAACTTTAGACTGGTGTATCGGTTAAAGTGATTGTGCAAATTATCTTTATTAATTGCTATTTTTGCGAACACTGTTTTTAATACTTACGAAATTTGAGATTAAACACTAAATGCGATTCTCTCAACAACGTTGTTTTATTATGCATGTATGCCGCTATAAAAAAAAACTGATTTTCACTTTAATTGTACGTACGTTAACTGTCAATAAGCAATTTGATTTCACTATTTGAAATATGAGTGGCCATACAAAAACTAATTCAGCGTGCTTTAAAAAACCGTCGCCCAGGTCAAATTCTGTTTTGTTCGATAAAGTTTTATGTTTCAACTCCAATGCATCTTTCTTCTTTTTTTCTTCATTTCTTCACTTTACTGCCGCTACCACCTGACTTTATTTCTAGCCCGACTGCCCGTCTCAACCAGACTCATCTCCAATCCCGCAACCCTCTGTCCTTCCAATCAACCACTGCAGTTTAGAGTTAACATAATTTAACTTCACTACACTTCAATCCCGTTCCCTCTGTTAAGCTTTCAAACTTTCACCAAATGCAATATTTCCAATTGCATATAACCATGACAATGCTTAGCTATATGCAAATCATCATCTACTCAGAAATATTTGCATTTGACGACGAAACCAGTCACGGCGATGTAACTAGGACTAGTTAAGTCATGCTGTGCAGAAACTGCTCCGAGACCGCAATTTCAATGGTCGAGTAGCTGGAAAAATGCCATTCATAATGAGAAAATATCAGATGAGTCAACTTGCCTTTGCTAAGGAGTACTCTAACTAAAACTTGGACTTTTGGAACAGCGTCATACCCGCCGACAAGTCTCAATTTAATATCGTTGGCTTTCAAGGCATGACATACATGTGTCGGAAACCTAATACTGAGCTGCAAAAAGAAAATATAAAAGCTACAGTGAAGCATGGCGGCAGAAGCGTAATGGCTGGGCTTGTATGTCAGCAACCGAGACTGGAAATTTGGAGTACATTAAAGATAACATGGGCAACCTCAATGTTTTGAAAAAAATTTACTCCAGAGTGTTGCACATCTTGAAAAACCCAACACATTTCGTTTCTACCAAGACAAGGACTCTGAGCATACGTCTGAAATGTGCAGTGTTGGCTGTTTTGAAACTGGCCTTATGTTCCAACCTCAGCAGCACAGAGCCCAGGTTTGAATGTAATCCCAAATTGATGGGCAATTTTGGAAAATAATTTTCGGAAACAGTATTTCAAACAAGGAACAACAATTAAGATCCAAGTTTATGTGCATGAAATAAGTTGTGACATGAAAATCAAGCAGTATTTTCATTACTTTTTTTAAAATTTTGATATTTTTGAAGTTAATAACGTAAAGAATAAATTATTTTCTACAACTTGACATTTAAATCTTATTAGTTGTTTATATACTTATGTAGTTTTCCAATAGAAGCGTAACAAATTTTAAAATTGGAACTGCATGAAATAAGCAGTGGCTCACAGTCACTGTATGTTACGTTCACACCAGCCCAAATTGTCTAATTTCGCGAACATAATTTTCAAATCATATAAAAATATTCACACCAAGTTAGTGATTTTGTTGCCGTTCCTGTCCTGTTTGAACATGTAAAAATGACAAATTTCTCTGTCCGGGCTTCAAATTTCTAAACAATTTTGACAAATTTCAAAAAAGTTTGTCAAATATTTAAAAAATTTGTCAATGACGATGATCGAATTAGTTCGATTCTCAATGTTTTATGGAAATCTAGAGTTGACATAGTTGGATTTAATATAATTTGCAAGTGATTTGAGCTAGATTCGAGATAATTTGCGAAGTGTCTATTTGTAGGAAAATTATGTAATTTTGAGGTTGATTTGTTTGCAATTTACCAAACTTGCGCAAAATTACACAATTTGCTTTGGTGTGAACGTAGTACTAGAAAAATTTATAGTAAATGTACAAAGATCTTCTTGCATTGACGAATAGCAAAAAGATTAAGGGGCCTAGAATTCAGCCTTGTGGGATGGCAGATTTATGCACAAAGCGAGACGAGACAACCGTAACAACACATACGTGAAAGTTGTTTGGATTTCTTCACTGTTGTTACTTCAATCTAGGTTAAAAACACCAGTTCCCCTTTGAACCATAGAATTTACTTAAATTATATACAAATACCAATTTTTCGGAAGTCAATTGCCTCGTACTTCAGTACTTCTGAAAAATTGGTATTTGCATAATAAATTTATTGGATTTAAGGGTACCCTCACGATTTTATTCAAGAAAATATTAAATTGATAAATGACCTCATATATTTGTCGTTATTCTAATAAAGAATTACCTGCGTGATTTTTCCAGATTTTTCGGTCCACAGGTATCCGGTCGCGAGGGGGGAGAGGCACACAATTTTTTCGTGTGCTTACACTTCCCTTGCCTACCCTGTCATCGATATTGCAATTTTATTAACGGATACTGAAACATATCGTTAAGACCTTTCATTTGATACCATATTTTTAGGAGGTCATATCTGTAGTTAATTAGGTAGATGAATTATCCGTTCTGGACTGCAGCGATGGTCAACTGCCTCGGCGAAAGAGGATGGTAGTATCCGCCGAGATTTGGCCTTGTTTATGGACGCGTGAATTCGCTGGTGGGCTAGCGTTGTAGTGTCGTGGGGCGGGTTCTTTTCCCCAGCACAAAACCTACTACAAAAATATTTTTCACATTCACAAATTTCGGGGTCAAAGGAGTATCGACCGGAGTCGAGAAAGGAGGTAACCTACTAAGGGCTTTCAAATTGCTGATTCAGAGGATAAATAGGGCTTTGAGAAAACGGACGGACTTAGAGGGACCTCGTCGTTACCGACGATACTTATGGCCCACAATTAAGAGTGGGGCATCCAGGTGGAAGCTGTGCCCCTCGCACCCTCCCAACCGGATCAAGATCCAAACGTAGCCGTGGCCATGTATTTCCCATTTAAGTGAAAAACTCATACGAAAGTACTTTGTATGACTCTTTCCCTCAAATGAGGAATACAAACGTAACCGATTTATGCCATAGCGATATGCAATGAAATCACATAACCCTATATCATAAAGGGGAACGCGAGCGGAAGGCTTCTCTACCCGGCAAGAGCCCCTGTTAAACAAACGAAACGGAGGAGCGTGCCCGATAGCTAGTCCATTCTAGTGGAGGAGCCTACCATCGATACGGGTCCTATACCCGGTCAGGTCGATTGAAATGGAAAGACCGACGGTGTACGTTAAACAATTCATTTTATTTTGTTTTTAGGATAAAATATTTATTTTATAATAATCTACACGTACAAAGAATTATAACATAAATGCTATAAAATAATAATTCTTCTATCAAAGAAAAAGAATTGTCCTAGTGTGACCAAAAAATAAGGTGTCATTTGAATTAAAACTGCGCGCGGCGAAGGATTTGGAGAATTATTTTTGTTTAAAGTTGGAATGACATCTATGTCAAATTTACATGTCAAAATATTCATTAGTGTTTGAGATACGCGTCGTTTCCGCTTGAATTTCCTCTCTCGTATCAAAACGGTGTCCCGGAGCGGTCTTTTGAGCTTGCTGAACAGCTAGATCAGGTGAATACGGTGGTTGCGGAACGATATGGGTTGAGTTTTTGGCAAAATGATCACGAATTGCGAGTGCAGTATGGGATGGTGTATTATCGTGGTGTCAAAACCAAGAATTGTCTTTCCACAATTCCGGCCTTTTTGGGGCGGATAGCGTTACGCAAACGACGCATAACGTTCAAATAATGTTCCTTGTTGACTGTTTTGCCCGACGGAAGGAATTCATAATGCACAACACCACGATAATCGAAGAAGAGAAGAGGTTGATGGTCGCCCAGGACGCTCTTCGTCTTCGACACGTTCACGGCCGGCTTGGAACTCACTATTCCACTTGTAAACATTTTTTTAGACATAGCCTCATCACTTAAGGCTTTCTGCACCATCCTCAACGTATCCGCAGCAGAAAATTGATTCCGCAACCAAAATTTAATGCAAATTCAACAAATTTCGACATCGTAAAAAACGCAAAACTCACTTGTAGCAGCTTTTGACATGTAAATTTCACATAGATGTCACTGACAGTACTACCAACCTAAAAAAAAATAATTCTCCAATCCTTCGACGCGCGCAGTTTAAATTCAAATGCCACCTTATTTTTTGGACACAGTAGTATATTACCACGCGGGGGAATATAAATTTTTGACTTCATATTGTATTTAATTAAATGAAATTAGGTCTCGTTTCCTTTTGCAGCAAATCGAATTAAGGATAGAATATTATTTTTGACTATTAAATGAATAATATGGAAACAGTGAGATGGTAGGGCATTGAAATCATCTTGAAACTTTATTTTTAAATTAAATGAAGATAGGCCTTTGCTTTGAAAATATTATTATGTAAATAAAAAAATCACAACTAAACACTCTATATTCTCAAATATGTATGTGATAAAGATTAAGTGTTGAAAATTATTAATTTGTTAGGTTGGAAAATGCTAAGTATGCTTTTTAGCCAAAAAGAAAAAATGCTCATGCACTTATCATCATTAAATTCAAGGAACGAATTTTATTAATCAAACATTCTAGCTTAATGCAAATTTTAACCAGTGTTCGAGCTAGATTCAATAAAACCCGAATTTAAGTTTGTGATCTTGTTTTATCAATACAACAAAAAAAATGTTAGCACCATTTGAAGATTTTTTTAAGGACAAAAAATATAAGCTATCTTCCAAGTTATTTTTAAGAAAGACGTTAAGACAATTAATTTGGCAATAATACCTTTTACAGTGGATAAACCACTGAAAAACCTTTCACTTCGCATCTTTAACCCATGTAGCCTTCCTTGCATTCGCATAATGGATGCGAATAATTAGCTGCCATGCAATCAAAACAACGTCCACCATGCAGACAATACAACTCGTCGAATTCCTTTGAGCATTTCCGATGCAAAGCACTCTTTATGAACGTTGAATCTATCTCGGACACTGATCGGCGCTTCAAAGAACTATTCTTTCGCATGGAAAATGACGAAACGATAACGGGACATCGATTAGCCGGAGTGAAATGGTCGGTCTCCTGATGCAAAAAGAATCTGCTCGAACAACAATCGTCTACTAAATCCCGACATCTGTTAAGTCAAAACATAGATTTTGTTGCAGGATGCAAATGAAAACGACCACCGATCGTTGTGATTGAATGATGTGGATTATGAATGATACGATTTGACGATCTGTATATTGTGGTTCACCGTTTATTCCACCAATATCTTTTGGCAATTGCCAAAGTGCACTACTCTCTTCTAAACGATTTCTAGGAAAGTAGAGTGGTGCTAGCACCTCATGAATACCCCGTTGATGTGGCTCTAAGCACAGCAACACAATGTCCGTTTTTGATTGCTCTAAGAATTTCCGTATAGTACGTAATGCTATATGCGCTTCTAAGTCCAGTGGAGAATTTCGTTGAGTAGCACTTATTATACATAAAGCGATTGTTTTTAAATTTAAATCTTTTGCTTTGCACAGCACGTTTCTATAGCAGGAATACACTGTATGTTCGGCAGCTGTTTCGTATTTTTCACTAAATCTAGGTCTTCATCTGTGCTGCATTCTCGTATATCGCCTAGAATTTCCTCTTTCAGTCGCGAGCCGGCGCGTCAGAATATACGATCCGATATACTATTTCGTTCTGTCAACGTTTTATTTGTTGTATTCGTAATAGCATCAACTTGCAAAAGAATTAATCACCATCCCAAATAATGAAGCGATAATTGATCTCTTTCGATAATGGAAACGGGCTAATCCGATGCCGTGGTCCGCTAACAATAATCGATGAGTAATCCGTTAGATATGATTTTCAATTTTGCCGCTTAGAATTGCACCGCATTTGTTTTTCTAACCTGGTCACTTACAACATTGTGATAAAAGGAACTCGGAGGCAACCACAAATTCAACTTCGAATTGATTTCACGAGTGGGGTGTCGAGATCCTATATTTGGGACGGAAGATAAATGGAGCTGCAAATTTTCACTTTCAAGGGGTGCTCCTGAACACTTCAAGCAGTAAACATATCAATTTTTACAACTCACATGTACGTTTTATGAACTTTAAAACGATTTTGGAATCTAATTTAATCTAATTTCCCAAATATTCTCGACTTTAAGGCGCGCCCAAAAAAAAATCGCAGTCGTTCTTCGCGTCCACGCCGCGTCGCCGTCCAAGTAAAACTCCACGGTCCATCCCAAACTTATCTTTCTTTCGACTCCCGTGTACACGGTAAATCCATCAACTGTTCGCTCAGCCTAGTTAGATTGCCTTCGGTAATGTAATACCCCGTTGGGGTGCACTAAATCAGTGTTCCCATGTTCAAAATTTTAATTGGCAGATTTAAAATGATTCAAGAAAAATTAACTAAAGTAAAGAAAAATGAAAAAGATACTAAATAGTAATTAAAGTTAAATCTCGTGAAGAATATAATTAAAGGGAAACGTTTAAATGTAATGCAAAGGAAAATTGATATAAAATTACATTTAATAATAATAAAAAAGAAAACTATTTTACAAATTACGATTATGAATGGAAGTAATTAAATATTTTTTCGAAATCTGCCATTAAAATTTTGGATAGGAGATAGGAAGGTTTTCGTGCAGTTTGCTTGTGGGACTGCTAGATTACTACAGTTTCTTGACTTTATCCGTTGCTGGTGACTGCATTTTGGAGAAGTTGAGTACATACATATTTGAGGACTGGCCGGAACTGGATCATCGCGTGATAAAAATTGCTATTCAAGACCAAACCCTGAACAAACAGAAGCCGACCTACAAAACGTTCAGATTTCTAGACAAGGAGCTCTTTAAATCAAACATACGAGAGTTACTGGAAAAGCGGAAACCAAATAGTATTATTGAACTCAAAAATATCATCATATCTGCTAAGCAAAGTTCTACAATTGAGAAAAAAATCAGGTGTCGACAACGGACTTGGATAACGAAAAAAGTAATTGATGCAAGTATTAAAAAAAGGAAGGCATACATGGACTACAGGAAGAACAGTGGAAACCAGGCTTCCAAGTTTGTATATATGCAAGCGAAAAAAGAATCGAAACGACTGGTGAAAGAGGCTAAATTCTCAAGAAGAATGGAAACAGCGGCTGACAACTCCCGCGAAATATGGAAAATAATAAATGAGGTAAAGGATAACTCTTCAACCCAGGGTATATCACAAAACTTTCAACTGAATCCTGATGGGCCCTCTAACACATCGTGTCCACGTGACGCGGCGAACTCATTGAATAATTTTTTTTCAACAATTGGTGGAAGAATCACTAAAGAAATCGTTGCCAGTTCAGCAGGCAATGTAAATAATACAAATATCGCAATAAATTCCATCTTTCACATTCATCAAACAAATAAAAGGGAAGTCTTAAATGTAATCAATGAATTGAAAAAGAATACGGCGCCAGGCATTGATAGCATCACGATGAATGAGATTAGTATAATTAAGGAGGACATAGCCCAGATTATGGCAAATTTTATAAACGTGCATATTAGGAATGGGACTTTTCCGGAAGAAGAAAAACTTGCAAAAATAGTTCCTATATTTAAGGGTGGTGATCATCTTGACCCGAATAACTATCGCCCGATTGCGCTGCTGACGGGATTTAGTAAGATATTTGAAAAAATACTAAACAATCGATTAACATCATTCTTAGTTGAAAACTCTATCATAAGCCAACATCAGTTTGGTTTTCAAAAGAACAAGAGTACTTTGGATGCCCTACATTCTGTCACACGTTTCATCAATCTAGGACTTGACAGAGGTGATTATGTCATCGCAATTTTTGTGGATTTGAAAAAAGCATTTGATACAGTTGATTATGATCTCTTGCTTCGTAAACTTGAATCGTATGGTATTCAGGGTAGTCCTAAGAAGTTGTTTAAGAGTTACTTGGAGGAAAGATCGCAGAGAACTTTAATAAACAATGTACTGAGCGACCATGCACCTACGGAAACAAAATGCTTACTCAAACTAGTTTGGTTTACCAATGGGCAAAATCATTAACCTTTAGTCAAATTAATATTATGGAGAAAGCGAAGTTTATCTACAGAAATTTAAAAACTAATGGATCGGAACGAGCGCCATTAATTAAGGTATCACAGATCAACCCATATAATGCGAGGAATGCAAATCAATTCGTAATACCTTTTGCCAGAACGGATCGACTAAAGAACGATGCAACGAATGATGCTTTGCGTATATATAACAATCTACCAGAAATTGTTAAGGAAGCAAACTCACTTTTGGTATTTAAGAAAAGACTAAGGGAGCATTTAATGAGTACTGATTGAAGCGTGGACCTGTAATTCTGCTTTTATGAGCCCAGTATCTTAGGGCGTTCTTTTTGACCCTATCGGCGAGATACTGAAGTGACAGTTACTCGTCGTATTACTGCGTCGTATGATATTGAATTTTTTTTTATCTCTGAGAGCTGATCATGATTTTTTGGACTAGATGTTCGCGAAAAGGACTAGTTCACATTATATTGTGTGCCCCCTTATACCGATGTGTTAAACATTGTCTGGGTGGCACAAAGGACCAAGCGACGTAATGTGAATGCAGACGCACGAGCGTTGTGCGACGAAGAAAGAGTGATGGAGAGAGTGGTAGGGAATGGAGGTAATTAAAAAAAAAAAAAAAAAACCCTCCTGACATGAGCGTAGGTTTGTCTACCCAACTTGTTTTATTATTAATCATTTAATGCCTAGCAAGTTGCAATTCTTCTAGTAGCGTGTAAGCCCAATCGCTTGTTGAAATCTAACGATGCCTATGAGAATTTACCTTTTTTCGTACACCCTAAAAATATTCGGTTCCCGGAAAAATATAGCAACTTATCGAAAGCCCAAATAATTTGGTCAACTTTTTATGAGATGTTTCCCTCACATTTTTCTAGTTATAAAAATTCCTACAAAAAAACGGATACTCAATATTTATTATCCCATCTCTACTATTTAACATTCCTCACCGAGTATCTTCATTTCCATCAATTTTCTTTTTAGTCTGAATTGTAGAAAATCCAGTGTTGAGGGAAAATTAATAGAAAGTAATTATGCGTACCTTCAGTCATCTTTAAGGTCGAATGCATGCATCTACGAGTATTGCTATTACATTTGTTTCCGAAAAAGTCAACGATCGAGCGCTGTTTTGTGCGCATCTTTCGCGAGTAATTCCGACCACCACCAGTAGTATCACGGGCACTAGCCGCAGAAGCAACAACAATACTTATCAGCAGCAAATTCCAAATCTTTCACCGTGCGACTATACATTAGCCATCTAAAGTATGCATCTACATCTATAGATGGAAATCTCTGTCCGAGTTTCATTAGTCATAATATCGGTGAAATGACCAAGAGTTAGTTGATCATGATGATTGCACTTTCACTAGTTTGACCGGAGTTGGCTGACTCTGTCTGCTTGTCGGCCATCTCACCACAGGCCGGTCTGTTCGCTCTTGCAAGGTGGATTTCTGCCACCGTTTCATTGTTTCACATATCATGCATGGAAATCTTGCTTTTCAGATATTTTCATTTAGCATTTTTTCTTGTTCAACTTAACTGACTTAACTTTAAGTTTATTTTGCATAGTTTGTTTTTTTTTTCTTTCCAAGCTTTTATCTTGACTCGAGATTAATCGGTAAATGACCTGCTGTATAGTTTGGTTGATGTTTTTTTTAGCGTGTGAGAACTGTCGAGACAATTATAATGAGCGCGTCCGAGAGACAGCAGAAAAGAAAGGTTAACATGATTTTCAATGCTTGTGTCGCTTTCATCATTAAAACTTGCTGCATATTTAACATTTTTCGTAAGTTATTATTCATGGTGCGTTTCTTGTTTAAGATGCGCACCCCAAGCCAGAGTTCGATGTTGCTATCACTGCTTCTAGTGAGTTTTGCGATTTAAAATTACATTGCAAAGTAATTAGTTAAGCAAACATGTCACGTTACAACACATATTGTTTGAAGCACATGATTGCGATCAGCTGAAATTTCGGCACCATCCAAAATACGCGATTGGCGCGTCAAACCGAAATTCTGCAATAGGCCAGGCACAGCAATATCTCAACTAACAATTACATCATAATTGATTCAATAGTCTATTTACATTGGGGGACATGCCGCGCGAGAGCGATTTGTTTGATTTTATTTTCGATTGAATTGCTATTGCTGCAAAAATTGAAAACGAAAACGTGGTGAATTTGTAATCATCTGATTACAATGACGATTATTCATTATCATCGATAGATGGATTTGATTGTGTGTTCAATCAATGAAAGTGCGAAGAGAACAACTCATCAATATTCGTTGCGTTAATACCTTATGGTTATTGTCTTACCAAAATATTTCCTATCATGAGGCCGATATAATCAATCAATTTATTATTTGATATTTTATTCACGTGATGATGATGACGGCAAAACATTGCGCGGAAACACTTTTCCTTTTTGGAAAGTATTAAATCATGTAGTGCTCGTTAGTTTATGGTGAATGTGGTGCAGATGGAAGGAAATTGATACTTAACCTTCAATTGCTAATGGAAGAGATGTTTGAAGAGAATTTAAATTGCTTTCGTTCGTTTTTTGTGCTGCGAATATCACTTTCTTTCAATTGATATTTGCAAGGACTAGTAGATAAGATATAAGAATGGATATTGAAAAGTGGCAAATTGCTGAGAGGCAAAGTTTTGGGCCTCAGGAAACAAAGTCTTTAAATTTATTTCAAATAAAATTCATTCATAGATGAACGGGTTTTGTTCTTTATAGAACAAAGTACAGGGGAATACGTAGCAACGTTAAATAATTTTTTTTAAACATGCTTTTATTCAACAATCGTAACTAATAAGTAAAAAAATAATTTATGTCAAATTTACCATACTAACTAGGCTCAGAATAGTATCTAATCATATAGTACCTATTTTTATAAACGTAAGATCATTTCAAAATATTAAATAGACGTACATTTTAAAGCTTCAGGTGCCGTCTGTTACAAAGATAACTAATACTTCAAGTGTTGACGAATGGCACCTCAACCGTTTAAAACTTTTTTTTTCTATTTACGGCCTGAGTGTGGGCTCCCAGACGCGCAAGACGTCTGGAATACTCACGAAACACCTGCGCAGTTAACCTGAGAACCTATTCTGGAACCGTTTGACACATTACTCCGGACTAACCTCGTTTTGCTACGCCGTGAGGCGCCTTCAAGTTGAAGTAGGGAGGTAGAGAGTTTGCTAGAAAAATGATCCTCCAATCCCAATTATAATGTGCCACATGGTTCCATTTGTCAGCCGATGCAAGCATCTTCCCGATTAGACTATCCGAGGAGAGATCTTCTGTTTCCTTGTAGAGATCCCGGCGCAGCCTTCTCCGTCTTTTGCATGCAAAAAAGTGTGGTATGCATAGTCTTCATCTTGTGCAAGTAAGACTGAAAACACCCATGCCTGCTCGAAAGCTGGGTCAGGTAGAAGTCTGTCTCACCGTGCATTCGAATGAGCCACGGCCTCAAATTAGGAATGTGACGCACAATCCATCTTCCCTTCGTGCTGGTCACCTAGGACTGCTGACAATCATTGAGTGAGCGTTGTCTCTCTTCGCGGGCAACATTCGTCCGTGTGTCTTGATTTCGACGTAGGTAGATAGTGCGGCATTCTGTAGCAAGGAGGGCGATAGATATCACGCCTGCCCACTACGATGGCCACAAGTCGACTTACAGCCGATACGCCTAGGCTTTATCAGCTGTTAGCCTGATTTGTTCAGAAAAATTCATCATCGAGCCGATCAGTTACCCCAGGTATTTTAATGGTGGTTTCGATTCAACCAGTTCTTCACCAATACTGATCGGCCTTACTCTAGGGGACTCTCACTGACTGACACGATGAGCACTTATGTTTTCTCCATCGCTACCTAGCCTAAGTTGCGCCTGTTCGACGGTGCGTCCAGCAACTCGTGCCGCAAGATCATCCGCACAGCCGATCAGGGCTCTGGTCTCAGTAGCCTATCGTACGACATGTTCCATAGGCCTGGACCAAGGATATGTTGTTGAGCCACACCTAATATAGCTTTCATTCTTCGTCGACCCTGCATGGTATCATAAAGCAGGCTTTTTTCTATGAATTAGTCTCTTTAAAGGCGCATAATATATTCTGGTTTTGAAAGGGTTTTTTCAGCGTATCCTGAATATTCACCCATGTCGCGGAGATGAAGGCGTTTGAACATCGTGCTACCAACAGGACCACCCGTCGCTTGGTACGGCTATATGCCTCCGTCTTCTGTACCGTCTTTTCTACCTCTGGATTGCATCAATGATAGAACGTCCCGCTCTGAAGCACGAATCGCGTTAGTAAGTCTTCCCTTGATAAGTTTCTCTAGCACTTTCCCAGCAGTGTCTAGCATGTATAACGCATGGGAAATTGGCTGGCCCCATTGTTATTCAATTTAGTCCTGGAATATGTCATAAGAAAACTACCGTTCTACGTTATTATACAAATCAAGCCAAGTAGTAGCCTCTGCGGACGACATCCACATTTTGTCACGGTCGTTAACAACTGCCAAAGAACTTTTCCTGAAACTCAAATACCCAAAATACCACATTTTGTGAATTTAATATCGAAAACTCGGGCGAATTTGTATATTTAGGCGCCAAAATAACGAGAACCGGTAATGAAATAGACGAAATACGCCGAAGAATACAGCTCGCAAATCAAATATTTTATTCAGTTTTGATGATCTTGAAGGTCAGCTGCATACACAAGAACAAAGCTCCAAGTATACAAATCTGTGATAAGACCTGTGTTATGCTATGGGTGTGAAACATGGATCCTAACCTAAGCATCCGCGAACATATTGAACGCCTTCGAAAGATGGGCCCTCAGGCGAATAATCAGAGCAAAGCTGGACGGGGACAAATGGCGAATTCGATACAACCATGCGCTGTATGAAATTTTTGACGAGTCCGAGGTCTCAACGATTGTAATACTGCCGAAATTGCAATGGGCCGGCCATATGAATTGCATGGACGAGCAACGAATACCCAAGAACACCTCTCGACATCCATCATGGTCAAGAGAATGGGAGTTAGGAGACAGCATCACGAATCTCAAGCAGTATGTACTGATGATCACCAGCTGAGCAGTTCTCTAGTACTCTCCTAGTGTCTACCCTCTGTACTAGGAACTCCGAGGCGAATGTCACATCGGATATGATATCTTCACAGTCCACATGGCGAAAAGTCGGCGCACCGCCGGTGTTCAGCACGAGGAGCCTGTACGGACGAGCGTATGAAATAATACTCACCGTTATTTAAATGCCACAATGAAGTTTATTTAAACGATAATCTTACACGTCAAGTTTTGCTCGATCCGTACGCGTCGACGTATCGTAGTCGAATCCTCAAGAACTTTTCTTTGTAAGTCGCAGTGAGAGAGAATTTACATTAGTACATTGCGGTTGCAAATTCGCGGCGCTACACCACGCCCTCCCAAGTGACATTACTTATAGATGGAATGTCACGATCACCCGACTATATTTACAAATAGGAGTGCCGTCTCACAAAAACCTAACTGAGTTAGATTCGGGAGGCCTCTTGTCGTTTGCCGCTGCGAATGGAACTACTATTCCGGTTTTAGCCAAAAGCGAATGTAGCTTCCTGCTGGGTGGATATGTTTTCAAACCTGCTGGCGGAGTATTTATCGGCGGTATGACTCTTGGATTTGGTGTTTGTGATTCGGCTGGTGTTGTGGTATCATGATACCAGCTGCTGTTGACAATGGTGATGTTGTGGGCAACATGTTATCCGCTGTTGTCCTTTGCGTGCTTCTCTGCTTGGAACCTTCTCTTTGTGGTGCGACGTGTGTTCACGTACGTTTTCGTTAAAGGCGGGTTTGAGCCGTTCGGTACTAATGTACGCAACTTACACGTGATTGCTTGAATCCCTGTTGCGTCTTGCATGACGTTTATGCCGGTGTTTGCTGGGTTGTTTGAACCCCTGACTACGTCGTGGAATTTTTCGTTGGCCATACTCACTTACTTAACGGGGTCACCAATGTACGGACGAGCGTATGAAATAATACTCAACGTTAATTTAATGTCAGAAGTTCATTTTAACGATAATCTTATCCTTCAAGTTTTGCTCGATCCGTACGCGTCGACGTATCGTAGTCGAATCCTCAAAAACTTTTCTTTGTACGTCGCAGTGAGAGAGAATTTACATTTGTACATTGCGGCGCTACAAGCCCTATCCTGGCCGCCATCTCTAGGACTCGTTTTCGAATCAATTTGAGGTATACCCCATTCGATCGCTTTAGCGTTGGAAGTCTCCCCAACGACTAGTGACCATCTTCGTTCGAGACAGCTTCCTCCAAAGCATTAAGCTTGGTTTGGAAAGGTGATATCGGTTCGTTCGGCCTTAGGTAAACACTATAGAATGTCCTTGAACACGAAACCATCCTTACGTCCATAGCTCTCCACTAGGAAATCAGCACTGTTCCGAGCCCAGATGGCGGCAGTACCAGATTCGTTAAGATACCATGTTGGGGAGCTTTACTTGTGACGTTACTCGGTGACCAGTAGCAAGTTAGCTTACTCTCCATCGCAAACTGCTCGAGTAGATTATGAGCGAGTGCTCTCTGATGGTAGATTTATATTTGTGTAACAATGGCATTGGGCGAGTTCATTCGCTTCAGCTAGCTGCCGTACTTAAAAAGTTAAATCCAGTTTTTAGAAGAAAAGCGCGCTACGTGGAGAGAAAGAAAACAATACGCATGCGTCCTGAAAATCTCCTACCGACCTGGCCGCAGGCACTGCAACAAATACGTGCCTATTAGATACGCCTCAGTAATCTTCCTGTCGCAAGGCAATCATTCATCTACCGATAGCTCCAGGGGAGAGATATCGTATGGGAGATTGGAAATGCGTTCTTGGTCTCAGGATGCAACCGGTCAGGACGTGGGTCTCATGTACACTCCGCGGCAATACTATAGGACAGTACACATTTTAATGATTTGATGGAAAACCAAGTAAAAGAAAACTGGGTATATAGAATAATTAGTTCATCGGGGCTGAGGTAAACTGTAAAATATAATTGACCTCCGGTAATTATTTTTTATGTCCCTGGATTTCTATTGATGAGGCGTCCCACAGAGTCGTCAAAACTATAAGACACTAACCTTTTTAAAGAATTGTTAGTTGATTTAAAACCTGTTGCAATAAAACATCAGAAAGAGGATCAACGAGCAAATTAACCCGTGTTAAAGTTCTTTTGAAAAATTCTAAAATATGCTGCAAGGAAATTAAATGGATCCGAAGGAAAGCTAGTGAACCAGCTTAAAAAGGATGGAAAAACGATTTCGAAAATTTTGCGGACACTGAAGAGAAGTTGCTCAGCGATCTTAAATTATGTAAAGGATCCCCTTAAATACAGTTACTGGACGGGGAAAAGCGGGCCATTTTGCGAGTTGCTTCAAGTTCAATGGCTACGACACGAGAGATCAGCGCACAGGCAGGTGTACACACAAATTTACAAAATGTTCAACGTGTTTTGCAGCAAGCTGAGCATTTGCAGCGGAAAAAGTTGAAATGTAAGTCACCACTGACGCAGGCATATAAAGATGCTCGATCACAATGTCCACGAGGGTACGTTCAGTAAGCGAAAAAATGGTGAGAGTCCTTTTTGCTGACGAAAAACGGTTCAATTTAGGCGACTCTTATGTTTTCGGATATAATTTCCACGATTTGGAGAAGTAGCCTCTAATTTAAGCAAAAGTCAAATGGGCAGCGGTGGAGTCATGTTATGGGCAGAAACTGGATTTAATGGCAAAACGGATGTCATGTTCGTGGAGGATCGAATGTTCGGTAGTAGTTATATTTCACTTATCCACGAGCAGCTAACGCGTCTCGTTGCAAAAATGCTTGTAAAAATTACATTTTTCAACAAAATAATGCGCCAGCTCACAACGCCAGTGTCGTGCGCCGATATTTTAGAGAGCAAAATCTGAACTTTCTTCCATGACCAGCACGTTCGCCGAACTTTAACATAATCGAAAACGTGTGTAGGAAATTAACTGTTTTAGTTTACGCTCATGGACGGTAGTTTATAACAAAAGACAAGCTTGAAAGTGCCATCAGGAAAGCATGGGCGCGAGGCGACCGAAACTATATAAGAAATTTATATTCTTCCTTGGCAAAAAGGATGTTCAAGACGCTGAGTAACAAAGGCGGGTCTACTAAATATTAAGTCGCAAGCATAGGTTGTTAATGTGAAAATATCCTGTGACGCCCATGGAGTGTCTTATAGTTTTATCGTGTCGACTAGTATCTAAATTTTGTTGCTTTTCCTATTTCTCGAGCTTATATTTGCGTTCAGATTCCCTACAAAATATCCAATCTAATAAAGAAAGTAAATATTTATTATACGTGGAGATTTTTCATTTTTCTTCCCATGTCCTATAGTTTTGTCGCGAACTGTATATTGCTCGGGTTCACTTGTCGTTGGCTGACGATGGAACAGACTCAGTAAAACACATACAGTGAAAAAATATGTATCATATAGAAAATGAGCACGAGTGTAATTTTGATCGTGTAAACCTAAAGGGCCCCACAGACATGAGAGACCTCGTCCATGACAAGGTACCAGACACGAAACCCACAGACATTGAAACATTTTGGTAAACATCCACGTAAACATCCACGTAAACATCATTTCGCGGCATGACGATCTTGAGATATATTCATCCCAGTGTTATATTATCTGTCCGTCAGTTAAGTCGAAAATGAGTAAGGAGTTAGCGCTGGCTTTGCTCGTTGTGAACGAATGCCTTGAAGATGACATTCAAGTGAAGATCAAACGACCGACCTAGTCACAGACCAACTCATGGTCCAAGTATCGTTACACACCCTTAAGTTTCTTGGATTTTCCAGTTATGTACCTTAATAAATAGAAATTGAATCATAACCAAGCGAGATATAGTCATTTGAATTTTTGGGAATCCCAACAACAAAAACACGTGTTCACGTCATCGACCTGGATATCACAATTTCCTTTAGATTTTTATGGAAATTTTGAAGATATGTTTTAGTTTCTCAAAATTGCCAAGAATTCTGCAAATTTTTGTAAGACAAAACAAAATAGCGGCAGTATTTTGTATTTATGAATGAAATCTCTGATCCTGTTGATTTGTTGGAACGATTAACTTCGGATGCAATAAAAATTTAAAATTTTACGAGAAAGCTTGCTGTGATGGACGAATGGACAGATTTGAGTAGTATTTGTAAAATTAAATTCAAAGTAATTAAAAACAAGTCGGGTAGACAGACCTACGTTCGTGTTTGAAGGATTTTGTACTCAAAAGATGATATACAGTCACCAATAATGGACAACCTCAAGAAATGCTTCAATGACACGCACATCAAATAATTGGTTTACAAGAAAAACGACTATTACTTAATTTCAAGCGGCCTTCATTCTATTGCCGTAGTACTAAAATCATTGGTTGAATGAGACTATAATGACGTTTATTTTATACATCTTTTCTGAAAATTTTGAGAACATCCAAACTAAACTGTAGTGTCTGGGTCGATAGCAAGCCCATACGGTCGAAAAATCTCATGTATTTGTTGCTGTAATAGGAGAATTTTCAAATGGCTATAACTTCCGTAAATATTAATCGATTTTTATGAAATCTACAGAATATGAGAATCTTGCAAAACGCTACCGTAAAATCGAGTTTCACTAAATTTAAAGGTTCCATTGCGATTTTATTGAGGAAAATGTAATATTTATAAATAATGCTATTTTTACTAAAGTTGGGTGAATTTCGACTTCTAAGGTTTTTGCCGTTGTTATATTCATAAATATCTACGTGCGTGATTTTTTTCAGATTTTTCGGATCAAGGGGGGGGGGCACAAATTTTTCGCGCATTTCCCCTGCCCCTGCATTTCGAAGAGCCGGTAACACTGTTTTAAGATCTGTTTTCGTAAGTTCTAATCAAGACCTTTCTTTTGACACCCCACATGCCTACCTTTGGTAAAAAAAAATTTTATTGGTCCGCTTCCGGTATGGGGGGACCCCTCTTTAAAACCTTTTGAAAATTTTTCTGATACCTGAACTTTCAAAAAGCAATCACTTCTGATATGCCTATTAAGTTTGGTGTCTGTAACTGTTATAGTTTCGGAGAAAAACAGCTGTGACACACAGATGGACGGACAGACAAAATCGATTTCAATAGGGTTTTGTAACAAAAAGTACAAAACCCTAAAAATTAATTTAAAAACCCTAGAAAACTAGAAAACCGACCGCAAAATTTCTGAAACAATAAAAGTTTTCAAATGGGTTTTAAAACCCCAACTCGCAGAAATAATCTTTTGCTTCTTGTTTACAAAAGATTATTTCCAAATCATTATCATCAAATTCTGCCAGTGGCAGTGTGTACCAATTTGCCACACATCTAGCCTACACTCACACCACACCTAGCATACATTGAAAACTAGCATACATATATTGTAGCGCCACGCACAAAAATCAAAAGATTTTGATTTCACTGCGAGCGACTGACGAACCTATTTTGAGACCAACTAACGGACCAAACATCGCTACAGACGGTGAAAATTCATCATCAAAACATCATGTTTGAGATCTTGTCATGGACCAAGCAATGCGACCAGCGGAAGGACCTACTCGCGGACCAACTTTCGGACCAAACATCGCTACACACAGTAGAACTTCACAAAAAATACCTGAAATGAGACCTTGTCATGGACGAGGTTTCAAAATCTCTGGTGCCCTTAAGATAGGGTTCAGCTAACCTGAACGCTGAAAGAGGTCCTGCTTGCGATTACGCCTCGCCTGGCCCGTTGATAGATATGGATAATGAAACCTTTCCCATATTTATACGGGGCAAGAAAAAAAAATAAATTCCTTGTCCATTTTTATTAAAAGTAACTGAGGTGAGTGTCCCGGCTAAAATATTTACCATAAAATGAAAAGAATGGTGCGGGAGCTTTTTGGGGCATTTCTAGAAATTGAGGTTTACTTCTCTGAAGGGTTATTCAACGGGGCCCCTTGCGAACCGAGGTGACAAGGGATACTAGGAATGGGGTTGGGCTCTCTTTTCTGGACGATTACTGGAAGCAAGTGAATAGGAGAACGGTGGAAAAAGTTATGAGTAGAGAATTGATGGGAAATCAAAGTGGGAATAAGTCAAATCGAGGCAATAACTTTAACAACTCTATCGGTGAAGACTTCGGCGAGGCGCTGGCGAAAAAAATCACTGAGGGCCCCAATGTCGGCTATATAAGCTAAGTATTGTAAAGGATCTAAATTTTATAACATTGTAATTAGAAAGTCAATAACCATTAGAAAAACAAACTAAATTTACTCAAAGTGGTGTGTACTTAACGAACCACCAATTTTATTCAAAATTTGTGTAAACTTGGCTCGGGTGTGCGACTCAAGTTCCAGTTAAGCATCGTGGCACGTGGTTCCTTTTTTTTGTCAGGCTCAATGTCGAGTCTAAGAAAACAAGAGCGGAGAGATATTCAATTTTCCTCTTCTGTACGAACTTCTTGATATCTTGTTTTTGAGAGATTTGTAGTTGGGTTCTGCTCGACATCAAGTAAAATGAAAAGTGCCTTGTGGTGGTAGAATCCGGTGAGTCGTAACCACGCTCAAAGACTCAAGGGGCGTAAGGTGAGCGTGTGGCGTCCTATGTCCGTACTCCGTTGAATGAAATCGGGACCAGCCCGCCCCAACCGAAACACCCCTGAAGTAAGAGACACTGAAGATTACTTAAAGGAGTCGAAACGCATGTGCTCACTCAACAAAGCAAGCCCCAACGGCTTTTCAAGAAAAAAGAAAATTGGCTTGCGGGTATCAAATAAACAAAACAATTGACTATAATAGGGTGATATGCAATTCGTATTCAGAACTTCAAGCCTCATTCTAGGCCTCAGTATTTTAACATTCCTAAAGGAGTTTTTAAATTCATTTTTATCACTGCGCTTGGGAAGCTCAAGCGATACTCAACCCTCTTCCGTTTTGCTGTTTTCTGAATCCTCAGAACAAAAGTTTTCCTTAGAACTTGACGTCAATCGCTTCCCTTATTTGTCTTTTCTTAATTTTACAGCTAACGGTGAACTTAGCAGTTTCGATTATTGGAGTAAGGTTTGATATATCCGGTATGGTTTGTTTCTTCTCCTTTTTCCTATTTTACGATAGTGTGTTAATTTTAGGGCTCATTACAAGGACTCAATTTCTAATCCTGAATTCCTGCACTTCTTCAAAAGTTGAAGGATCGCCTCTAGCTAGCTTGAATTTGTTGGGCAACATTCCGCTTGAAACAGCTTCTGCAATGTCTACTTCTCTTCGGTTGGCCAGTTAACAACCAATTATTCTCCGCGATTTAACGTCCAAAGTAGAAATTCTTCCTACAATGAGCTCCGACTTAGCCCGAACATTTGTACCAGATGCACGTATACTTCGGTTAGCTCTGCATCTTTCTTCTAACAAATACTACGGACACACATTTCCTTATGCATGCATTTGCAGCGCCAGGAGAGATCTTCGCAAGGGACTCAAATTCGAATTGCGTGCCTGTCAAAACCAGCAATTTCCGCTTGAAACAATAATTTAATTCGAAACAATTCTCTTCCCAATTAAAAAAGCTCTTTGGTGCGACCATTGTCAAAAGTTGTCCGCAATTGTCTTGGTGTCCCATAAGATGAATCATCTGCTAAGGACTTTTTATTATTTTTCAAAAATGTTCCTGCATTTTTAGGGTTTTGTAAAATAAATTTGCAAAACCCTACAAAAATCGCATCACAGCAAATGTTCTCGCAAATCACATAATGCAGATGCATGAAATTTTGTAAGCAGGTCAAAAGTAATGGCCTCTTCAAAGTTTCACTGCTGTTTAAGGGGGTCTCCCATACAGGGAGAGAACCTTGAAAAAAATTTTCATCATAAGTAGCCAATATGGGTATCCAATGAAAGGTCTTGATCGGGACTTTTCAAAACAGGTTTTAAACTAACAATTCATACTTCTAGAGATGCAAGGGGAAGCGAAGTATACTAAAAAGTAACGGTTATTGTTTATACAATGTTTTTGTTCGTTTCAAGCCTTCATGTCCGCTGATTTTAACGAGACAAAAATGTTGAATCCCTTGTAGAGTAGCTTAATTGACACATAATAGGAAATTTCTAAAGATAATAAAAATTTATCGGAATGTCTTGTAGAGTAGAGTACGCATGATAAATGTTTTTTAGTGCAAATTCGTGGCGCCACAAAGAATCCACCACATATGATCCCGCAAATAGCTAGCCGACAAGCATGCGTACGTGATCGTAAAGCAAAGCAAGTTACATGAGCTCGGTCTTCTTTATCGCTCGCTGACTCTTGTGTCAGAACATCGACACCTGTGCCCTCCACGGACTTAAACAATCCGATCCAAAAACACTTCACAATGAGGTCAACATACTGAAAACAAAATGGTGACGAATTTAAATACATAGTAACCATGATTTCGTTTTTCAAACTCAATTTATAGAATCTGTATATGAGTCAAGTTTTGATATTCAGAAAATGTTGTATGACTTACTGATTGGTTTACAAATCGCTTCTGGGAGGAGTACTTTCCTGCTACTTTAACTTGTTTTTTTCTTTGCCTTGAGTCGGGGCAGGCTAATCATAAGCAAGATGGACGTTAGATCATTCTAAGGAAAAACAGCCATTTTATTAGGCCCCTATTGGGCAGGATAGACATTAGACCATTCATGACCAAGTTGATGTTTCGGCCGCTCATGAACACTCAGAACATATCCCACAGTTACACATTGTTTAACAAATACTCATTACACACATGCAGAGGGTGAGCCGGAATCGAATCTACATCTCACGGAGCATTAGACAGACTACCAGTGAGCCATGAGACCTCTTCTGCCTAATCTTCAGTTTAACATATGCCATTGAGCATCGTTACACCAATAGAGAAGTTATAGAGGACCTCTTGTAAATGAATGCTAACCTTAACCTCTTCATTCACTCAAAGTTCCGCTTAGTGTTCCCATTTGCTAGCAACCGATTAAGCTTTAATTGAATTTCTCTACATTTCGTTAGGCGAAGTTCGGTATTTAAAGTCAAATTTACGTCAGAAACTCATGCAAACATACCGATCGAAAGGTCCGAACAAATGCACTGTACTGAGCCAGTGCCCTGCAAATACGTCAGTATGAACTTATTGATTGTAATCCGACATAATTCCTTGCAAAGGTCATGCAAGAAATAGCCAATGAAAATACCTAAAACCCCGTGATTCTTTTCAATAGTAAACTTGAGTGAAACAAGAAAATTTTATTCTGCATATGTCTATTCTCTAAGGGATAGAACATCGGAAGGATGCACGTTGAGAAGTTCGTCGAGGTGCTCACAGCAGATGAGCCGCTGCATCGGAGGGGACGGAAGAACTGGCAGCTCAAGACGTAGTGAACTCAACTATGAGCATCATTACGACTGCTTGCTGTAATTCTATGCCCCGTCGAAGACATCGGCACGGCTAGCCCCCAGTGTACTGGTGGTCAACTGAACTCGCTGAAAAGCGAAGGGAGTGTCACGAGCTTCGGCGTGAGGCTCAACAGGTGCGGAACCGTGACGAGGCATGCAACCGGGTGGCAGCATATAAGTCGGCCAGGAAATGCCTTCGCAAATTGATTAACAATGGCAAGGCTCGCTGCTGGCAAGACCAAGTGGGCAACGTGACCAAGGATCCGTGGGCCTTGGCTACCAGCTTGTTATGCGGAAGCTTGGCGCCCTACGGAAGCCAAATTGCGGGAAAGATGGATGAGATAGTGCGGACACTCTGACCCGCCCATCCCGTCCGTGTTGACGCTGTCCATGGTGAAACAGCAGTCTACTGTCCACTTTTCACACAGCTGGAACTGGAAGAGGCAGACCTTTCACTGAAAGCGAAGAAGGCTTCAGGTTCAGGTGGTGCTCCAGCTAGGTGTTGTGGCTTATCTACCACCATTGTCCTGACATTCAACACTTGCATACGGGTCGGGGTTTTCTCCGTATGACGGAAGGTAGCAAGCTCGTGCAGATGAGCAAGAGGAAGGGAAATCCCGGATCGCCGTCTGCATACCGCCCGTTATGCATGCTAGACACGGCTGAGAAACTCATCAAGGGAAGACTCACTGACGCGATTCGTGCTGCTGGGGATCTATCTCCTCGGCAGTACGGCTTTAGAGCAGGATGTTCCATCATTGATACCATTGCAGAGGTGGTGGGCTCGGTCCAAAAGTCAGAGGCATATAGCCGCACCAAGCGACGGATCGTCCTGTTGGTGACACTCGACGTTGAGAACGCCTTCACCTCCGCTAGATAGATGGATATTCTGGATACGCTGGAAAATTCTTTTCAAGTTCCAGAGTACCTAGTGCGGCTTTTGAGGGACTACCTGAACGACCGAAGCCTGTTCTACGACACGACATAAGCCCAACGAAGGATGGAAGTTACATCGGGTGTTGCCCACGGATTTATCCTTGGCCCATACCTGTGGAAAGTGTCTAACGACGGGCTACTGAAACTGGAGATGTCAGATGAGTCGCGCTTGATCGGCTATGCGGATGATGTTGCGGCTCTAGTCGATTTACGCACCGTTGAACTAGCGCAACTTACCAGGTATGCTAATGCGCTGAGTGAGAGACTGGGTGACTGCTAGAGTAAGGATGGTCAGTATGGGAGACATACTAAGCCAGCGTGAAGTACCTAGGGCCACTGATCGACTCGAAGATGAGTTTCTCTGAGCAAATCAGGGCAACGACTGAGAAGGCTGTTTCGGGAGCATCGCCTCTGAGTCGACTTATGGCCAACGTAGGGGGACCCAACCCATCAAGAAGACGCCTCTTGATGAGTGCCGTGGGGTCAGTGCTACTATACGGAGCAGAAATATGGGGCGAAGCTCTCAGTAAGGAGGTATACCGAAAACGCTTGGCACAGGTACAGAGAAGAGGAGCACTGGGGATTGTATCTTCGTATCCGACAGTCTTTGATTCGGCGGTGAGAGTTATTGCAGGCGTTATACCTGTTGACCTTCTTGCTTGAGAAGGCGCGCGCTATCTACCTGTGTCAAAACAGGGCCGCGAGGGAGATGGTTGTCTACGAGGAGAGGAAAAACAGCGCTCACTCAACGATTGGCAGCAGTCTTGAGTGAAATGCACGAAGGGAAGGTGCACTGCGCTCCTCATCCCGGATGTGAGACCGTTACTAAATCGAAGGCGTGGTGAGACTGACTTCTATCTGACCCAGCTTTTAAGTGGGCATGGGTGTTTTCAGTCTTACCTGCACAAGATTGGTAAGTCACGGTCCCCCGATTGTCGTTTTGCCCAGAAGAGGAAAACAATGCCTGCCACGCATTTTTTGCGTGCATAAAATGGGACAAGCTGCGAAAGGACTTCTACAGGGAGACGGGAGAGCTCATCCCGGATACAATAGCCGCGGTGATGCTCGAATCGGTTGACATATGGAGCCAGATGGCACATAATGCTTGGAAAGTTCTTAAAGATAAAAGGGACTCACTGCAGCCGGGGGCGTTGGGGCTGGGGGATCGCTTGTCTGGCAATTCCTCTTTCCCTTTCCTTTCCCGCTAGAAGAGGGCTCCCCCCGCCTTAAAGGCGCCTCATAGCGTAACAAAACGAGACCTGGCCTGATGTAATGTGTTAAACGGTTCTAGGCTGGGTTCTCAGGTTGACAGGGGAGGTGTTTAGTGGGTAGTCTGGGAGTTCTGGGCATAAATAGCCTTCACCTCTCTACAAAAAATGAAAGTGGTGTAGGTCCTTTTCCAGAATGTAGTCCAGTCGCCTTCTTGCGAACGTGGGAATCCCACACTCTGTGCGTAAATGCCATTCACCTCCCAACCACAAAAAAGTGTTTGAAGATGTAATTGAGCAATTTTTATGAAGTTGGTCATGCTGCGGTCACAAGCGATTCATGTATTTCAGGCAAAAAAATAGAACAAATTTCTTTCAACTAGGGGAAATTTAACATTGTATCAAGAAAATGCAAGATTTTAAGTCAAATGCAATTTATTTGATATAAATAGTTATTTGCTTTATCTGGTTTCGCTATACTTTACAATAAAAATTTTAAGTAATTTTCTTTAACGCCAAACACATTTATTTTCATGAAAAGCGTCAAATAATAAAAACTGCTAACGGCAGACATCTTGGCACCCAATTGTCTCAACATGCATCATAAATAAGAACAATAAAAACCCGAATTGTACTCGCTACTTATTCATCTATTCATTCCAGCTCCCTCCCCTCAAAAAGTATCACATTGGCGCCATCACCAATTTGGCATTGAAGTTCACCATCAAAAACGAACAATGCATGCCATCATTATAAATTTGATACATTACTACTTGTATAAGTATAACGATACACATGCCTCATTTGTTTCCCATTATGATCATCACTAGTATTGCCGTCATGTGGTGGAATATGACGTTGAGATGGTGAATGATAAGAAAGTTTCATTTTGGTATTTTCTTATTCCCCAGCGTTTTGTTTGTTTATGCATATGATGATTATGATGAGGTTTGTTGGGCACGTGGCACGTGGTCAGAATTTCGAAAATATCTTGAATTCAATTCAATTTTTTCATTGAGTTTTTTTTTTCGTGTTATTTTATTTTTTGTTTCACTGACTGACAATGGAAAATGGATATCATAGAGGGAAACGTGACTTTTCTTTTGATTTTAATTTCTTGTTTAGAGTCAAATGATGAATGATACAGCGCGGATTTGTTAATATGCTATAAAATATTGTTAAAAATTTGAATTTTTACTGGGAAAGGTAGTTTGTGTATGAGATGTGAGAAGCTTTTGGTGAAATGACGAAACAAAAAGGTTCATTATACAATATCACAACACAAAAAACAGTAACAACTCTCAAATATAAAAGCGATAGTTTGAATGCCGGAAAAATGTTAATAATTATTTTGTTATGTAAATGAAGTAACAAATTGTTGGAATTTGTGAATTTTTTTTATTATTTTTGAAAAACTACAATTTAAAGTTGTTATACATGATGACGAAACTAGGAAATCTGTAACTAGCCGACTCATAAAGCTGAAATATAATACAATTTATGAAGTCTACTTTCCTCTATTTATTTTCCCTGTTTGAATTTCACACACAACTGGAAAGTGAGTCGGAAAATTGAATAAGCCTTACCGAGTAGAGAAGCATTGTTTATAGTGCACTCCTACGTTTAATACATTCATACAGACCAAACCTCGTAACCCCATTCTATGGGGGCATTTAACACAAATTGGATTTAAGATCTTCTTCACTTGAAGCTTTGTTCTTAATATAATACGACTATAATAATTTTTTTCTTATTCCAAAGTGCATTAAATAGGTCATTATTGATTGAGAATATATAATAGGGTGGTAAAGCTAATTAAACCGTCTGGAAAAATTCTTTTGAAAAAGAATATTTGCAACATTTTAACAAAATTCTTAATCGCAGGACTTTGCTGATTGAAAAAATGTCTGGAGGAGTTTCTCTCTTTTCTAGTTCACAAGGAAAAAGCTGCTCTTATAGCCTTAAACAAAAAGTTTTATACTTTGTAGTTTTGAAAGTTGTTGAAGAATTTCTAAGTGTTCCTTTTAGCATGAAAAATTCAGCAAAGTACAATAAAAACCCAAAGTTGTCCTCGATTTCCTGTTTTCTTAAGACCATCTGAAGAGCAACATTTCGAACTTACGTAAAGAAAGTAGAGGTATTTCCAAAGAATTTAAAAGTTTTGTAAAAATAAAGGATATGTTGTTGATTAAAAAGTGCTTCAATCATTGCAGCCATAATTAGCGCTAGGCTTCCAGCCAACAGTTGTTACTTAGAATCACTTAGTTTGGTAATGAATAGCATTACCTCTTATCTTGTTTTTTGAAATTTCTCGAACTGTTATCCATGTATCATTAGTTTGATGACACGTCAAATGTTATCAGCATTGTTCTAAAGACTTTACGAAGCACTTATTATTCACCAGATGATGTAGCATTTTAAAAATTACACTGATCTTTTTGAACTAAATAAGTTAACAAGTCATTTTTTTTATTCCAGATTTACCGCGGAAATGTGACAATTTCTTAGGATTCATCATATGAACAAAACAGGTATGTTTATAAATGATTGTAGTTAGTTTTGCACTTTCTATCAATAATAATTTATATATATTAAAAGACCTACATAAGACATAAGACCTACAAGCCCATCAAAATTAACGACCGAACGAAATGCAGATTCATATTGAAAAGTAGAGGTTGTCAATTATGATTATGATTTCTAATTTAACACGTATTAACAAATTATTATGTCTTCTTAGTATATTCGAATCTTTAATCATAATTTGAATAAGGCCCAAAGGTTTCATTGTTGGCAGACGTGGGGCATCTGTGATCTATCACATGTACGGACGAAACACAGACAAAACACTTGTATGCGTTGACCATGTGGTGACAGTGAATCCTTGTGTGTTTGCCAAATATGCACCATACACAAAGTAGGTTCTAGCAGTGCTGGTCTTTGGAAGATATTATTAGATTATTGGTGAACTCAGGGGGTTGCTACTTACCGCTCCTTAGTCAAATGTAGCATAAGTTTGATTTTTCATTCATACATTATGACTCAAACCTGTCAATGTCTCCCCTCAAGCAGAACTGTCCACCTTGTCTTTTAGTGACAGCCTGAATGTAAATTCTCAATATGATATGCAGCATCAAAAAGCGTTAGTATTGCAGCCAGATTGTCACAATTCTGCAGAAATGATTGAATCTAGTCGTTCAATTGTTACTAGGAGTAAGTCGTTGTTGAAACCGCTATCTATTAACCAACAACCAATGATTTCGGAAGCTGACAATTTGAATGTACCTGATACTTCACTAGCTGCTCAACAAGATATGCAGATACAGCCAGCGTTCGTACTACAGCCGGATTGCTGCAATTATGTAGAAACAGTGGAACCTGGTCAATCAATTGTCACTAGGAGCAACTCGCTGTTGAGACCGCTTTCTTTTAATCAACAATCTGATTTACTTATCATCAGCCCACCTGGTTCTTCGTCCAACAGCCGGGGAGTGATTCCAAAGAAAATACCACCTTAAATTCAACATCAGAAATTGAGTGACCACGTTCTCTCAACAGATCTCGATTCTCCTGTCATTCGTGCTTCTATACCTTTGAAGAATATCTTCATATCTAGAGTGGCGTACGAAACTTCTGTTGAAGACTTAAAGCGTTATGTTAAAGTTTTTAGTTGTCATAATTGACTTAGGTAAATTTCTGCAAATACTGATATAGTCCTGAATTCGAATTACTGGCCTGCTGGTGTACTTGTTAAGCCGTTTGAATCGAGACGAAGAAATTTTCATCGGGCAATAAACCAGATCTCAAAGCTCTAGTCGCAAGTAATCTTGATGAATATTTTGATAATCATAAAGTTTACTGCACTATATCCTCTTTAAAGCTCAATGAACCTTTTTCAAACCTTAATACTGTTCAATGTAACTTCTCTTCCCCTAATTAAATTGGCATCTCTATTTTTTACCAAAATGTATGAGGATTAAGGAACAAGCTTGCGGAACTCTTTATCTCCTATCAACTTAGTAATGATTCTATTATTTGCTTCTCCGAGATCTGGCTGAATTGAAACATTTTGAGCAGTGAAATGTTTCCTGATCATATTGTATATAGATGTGACCGCGACTTTATTGCTACTAACAAGGCTGATGGTGGTGGAGTTTTGGTTGCAGTTAGCAAAACTCTACCTAGTTCTCTTTTTGTTCTGATTTGTGTTATTCTCATACTTTAGAATGTGTTATTGTCAAAATTTCTCTCCCTCATAATATAGAGTTCTTGTTTTCATCTATTTATATTCCCTGTATATCACCGTTAAATGTTTATGAGACGTTTTTTGATGATGTAATGTGACGCCTACGCCCGGGAATCGAAGTGATTCCGATCCCGAACCCTTGCAACCGGCCAGATGGGTATGTCCTCGAAGTGCCAGCGGACTTCATCGGTCGTGCGGATATCGTTGCGCAGAAAATATTTCTTTTCTGTCCAAATATTTAGATCTGTGGAAAAAAATATAAAATTAATCCAAAACCCGACACATTTCGAGACATATCCATCTGGAAATGCCCCTCCACCGTGGCCATCGAAAAACTATGCCACTGGCGACAAATGGAGAGGCACATTGCCGCCATGTGGCGTGCCATTCCACACACAGCTGTTTTGTCCGATGTGACAAGCGGTGGATTTTGACAGCCACATGGAGAGGTTACGAGTAGACAGTTTCTTAAACATAAGACGCGAAAAACACCTCCGAGGCCGGGAAAATAATAAAAAAAAAAAGCGTCTGAAAGTGTGTTATTCAATTGAATCAATTACTTTAAATGCAGGAATGTGCCTCTTTAGGACTTGAGGACCATAACGCAATTTGTTCACATCTTGTTGCTACCAATGGAAATTTCCGTTGAACCATTTGCATGAAGTATTTTCAAAAAAAAAAAAAAAAAAAAAAGTGATCCAGTTAAATGGCTCGAGTTTTAGAGCGACGTGAAAGATGGAAGAATATATGAGCTGCTTCAGTCGAATTTTTTTTGTATTAGCTAAATATAAAGCCAATACCATGTAAAGCGGAAACTAAGAAATATGAAAGAAATCAATGGATGTTATTCTATTGCATAATATAGACTCATTTGGAAGTGAATTAAAGAGTTGAGATTTGTAAAAAGAGGCAGCCCGCATTAATCGCCAAATAAACGAGTATATCATCAAGACTAGCTCTTCCCTTTTAGATTGGATGATGTACTGATATTAACCATTATCTTTGCCTCAAAAAAGAAACAACCTTACATTCCTATATTTTCAAAAGTGAAATTATTTCTGGACAATTGAAACAGATGCTTCATATACAGTCACAATCGTAGATTTGATTCTAGATTAAAATTTGGTTTGAATGAATAATTAAATGTACATATGCTTTTAACTTGAATTATTTCCTCTTTAAAAGATCAAAACAAGAATAAAATGAGGACCATTTTTAGCAATTCAACCCTGTAAATATTCACGCTTGCGAAATCTCAATTACAAATAAAAATTACAATTGTTAGCCCATGCTTGAAATACTAAAGACTTAATTTAATGTTTGAAGAAAACAAAAATCAATTTCATAGTTAGTTTGCATTTCGTGTGGAAAAGAATGAATAATATATTTGGCAAAATAACTTATTTAAAATTTTTATTTCAATTTCCAAATCAAAATCCTATTTAATCTATTACGTCTTACTCATTGATATTAGGTTAAAGGACATTTTATTTACAAAAAATAATGTCATTGCAATTTATTAATTTAGTTCAAACTCAAATTGATTCAAATGACTTAATCTTACAAAATAATTTAAGATTTATACAAATAAACAAACTGTACGCTAAATCTTGTCCGAGATGAAATTTGTAATGGATACATGTAACCAAAATATAAATATTCATCGCCTACAAAAGTAAAAGCAAAAAAAAAGAAACAGTAATTTCGGATGGATGTGAATAAAATTAACTTTAAACTATTAGTTGAAACGTAATTAGTATGGGACGATAAGTTGAATAGTAGAGTATTCGTAATATTGTATCCCGAATTAAAATTAATGTTAGTTTTTGGAATTTATCCTTCCTTATTAATATTTAGACGAAGAACTAATATTTCGTGTTTGATGTGCTAAAACTCCCTTTGATTATTTTTAATGAATGTGTTAGAATAAAAAAAAACAACATGAATTGCTAAAACTTAACCAAGACTTTCCTTTCCAGAGGCTCGTTCTTTTTCAGTGGGAAGAGAGAGTGTAAGGTAGGTATGCCGTCGCGAGGATAGGGTTTCGACAAATCCGCTGAAGTCGGTTTCGCGTCGCGCGCGGTACGCGGTACCTTTGATCGTTTCGTCATTTCATTAGAGTAGTTTTCGTCGGTTTAAATTCGAGTAGCATATTTTTCGGTACCGCGTCGGTGATTCGGTAACGCGCCTATAGGATTTTGTAGCGTTTTTGATTTGAGATCTGTGGAGAGATCACATCCAGAATTAACGTAACGTAGGTTTCCCGTTCTGGATGAGTAATTGTTGACGCGTTTGGAAAACGGGCATGTTCAGGTGACTGAAATATTGTAATTGAGCGTAACCCATTCGGAGACCCGCGACCGAAATCCTCTCCGAACTAGCTGGCCGACAAGCAGTCACCGCGTGAATGGGTTACGGTGCACGGATTGGTTGACCTGTTGGTACCATCCGTTGGCACTACTCAGACTTAACGTCTAGAACCGATGAGAGGTCGGTTCCGCGTTCGATTTTAAAAGAGAAAATCATTACAATGACCTATCCTCTTATTCAGTTTTGCGACACCCTCACGCCAAAATATCGGTCTGCGGGTATTTTAACTTACCATACATAGAGTGGAAGAATTTTTCTACTCTTTCTATCTCGTCAGTTGATCCTTTTTCTATAACCTTGTCATTTTTCCTATCTCATTGCTCCTTTTCTCAAATTAATCATATCCGCAATCCTAATGGTCGTCTCCTTGACCTTGTTTTATCAAATGTTCCAGTTAGCTACTTATTTGTATCTCAAGTCGTACATCCGTATGTTCCCCCTGATCGGCACCATCCTCCTTTATCTATAGATCTTATACTCGATGAAATTAAATTTAACAAACCTCTCCCTAGTCCAAAACTTAACTTTTTTAAAGCTAACTATGAAGCTATTAATACAGAATTACTTTCAGTCAACTGGCTAGATTTCTTAAGAGGTTTAAATTGTGAGGCTGCTTTAGATAAATTTAACATATATATTTATAGTCTTATTCGCTGTTTTACGCCTCTTCAAACATCCCGTAAAGCAAATCAAAAACCTTGGTTTACAAAGCGAGTGCTTAGTGCCCTACGAGCAAAAGATAAGGCGCATCGTGTCTTTAAAACACTCGGCACTATTGAAGCAAGATCTAACGTTAGCAGGCTGCGTGCTATTGCCAAAAAAGAGATCAAATATGCTCTGAAGACTTATTTCAGTAGTCTGGATAGCTCTCTTGCCTAATATAAGACCAAAAGCCTTTTTGGTCTTATATTAGGTCGCTGAAATCCACTTCTTCTAGTCCTAGTAAGGTCCGTTGGAATGGTGCGGAGGTTTCTTCTCCTCAAGAAGTTACTGATTCATTTGCCCAATTTTTCTCTTCGACTTTTTCTCCTCCCGTTGCAGCTGTGCATTCTGTTGTCTTACATAATCATCTTCCCTTCCCAATTTCCTTTATATGTACAGATGCATCTGAAGTCGAATCTTTGATCAATGCTCTTGATCCTAATATCAGCCCTGGGCCGGATGGTTTGCCAAACATATTTGTAAAGTCGTTAGCCTCATCGCTTAGTTTTCCTTTATCTCTTCTCTTCAATCTAAGTTTGAGTACTGGCACTTTCCCTAACCCTTGGAAAACAGCTAAGATTGTGCCTATTTTTAAAAGTGGTGATCCTACGTCAGTTTCCAATTATCGCCCTATTTCCTTACTTTCCTGCTTTCCAAAGTTACTTGAACGGCTGGTTTATAATCGACTCTCAAACTCATTAGCTCCTATTATTGCCCAGAGCAGCATGGCTTTCTCAAAGGATACTCCACTACCTCTAATTTAATGGAGTTCACAAACAGTATTGCAAGAGCTTTGGAAAACCAGCTGCAAGTTGATGTGATCTTCACAGATTTCTGCAAGGCCTTCGACACTGTGAATCATTTACTTCTTTGTCGTAAGCTTGAAGCTCTTGGCATCTCGGGTGCTTTTCTATCTTGGATGTCATTTTATCTATCGTGTCTCCCTGTCGAGTAAATCTCTCTGGTACTACGTCTAGTCCTTTTTATCCTTCATCTGGTGTGCCAGAAGGTTCAATTCTTGGGCCTCTTCTCTTTCTGTTGTTCATAAGTGATCTTTACTTTGTAATTAATTCCTCTTGCCTCTTGTATGCTGATGACTTTAAAGTATTTCGAGCAGACAAATCCCATTTAGACTGTCAGCTCCTCCAAACTGATCTGAATGCTCTAAAAAAATTGTGTGCTTCAAACTATTTATGTCTTAACATTACTAAATGTCATAAAATGACTTTTTCTCTCAGGGACTCTCCTATTAATTTTAATTATATATTAAATGATACTTTGCTCTTTGAAGTGCTCAGTCATAAAGCCCTTGGAGTAACTTTTGATCGAAAACTCAAATTTGATGCACATATTTTAAATGTGATTAGTAAGGCGTCTAGAGTTTCCGGGTTTATCCTTAGGCATGTACATAAATTCAATAGCATCTCTTCTTCTATCCGCCTATTTGTTTGTCTTGTTCGCCCTCTGCTTGAATACTGTTCTGTTATCTGGTCCTAACTATCCAAAGAAAGTTTACGCGTTTTCTTTTCCTTAAGTTTAATTTTCGGTATCAGCCCTATGAAAGTCGTTTATCCTTCGTATCTCTTCCATCTCTAATATTTGTATAAACTCTGCTACCATCAAGTCCCGTTTAATATTTTTTCTGAGCTGCGTTTCCGGCAAACATTTCGTCCTTCTCGGATGAGCTCTTATTTCGCTATCCCATATGCTAGAACTGATTTATATTTCCATTCACCAATTTTAAGAATCGTACGAAATCACAATAATCTTGAGCTTGGTCCTTTCCCCTCTTCTTACATAGCATTTAAGAACAAACTAAGAGACTTACTACTAGTTTAACTTACAATTATCGTCATTTTGTTATTTTTTTCATTTAAATATTGCTGCATTTATTCTTTGTGTTCCATTTTGTTATTGGACTATTCAGTCTGTTAGATGGAATAAATAAATAAATCAATAAATAAATTGAGTGATAAATACAGCTAAGTTTTAAAATATTGGAGAAAAAGTTCTAAATAGACAAAAAAACGGAGATTTGCTTTGCTAAAAAGTTAAAAATAATTAAAAATTAATGTCAGTTACAAGGAAGCAACAACATCAAAAGGTAAAGATAGTATTGTTTACATTTAAGACGCAACTTTCAGTTTTAAGATTACAATGATAGAAAAGAATAAATATGAAAATATTTCTAGGCTTTTGTCTGTAGTTGGGAGATGAAGCCGTTTACGCACTGAGTGTAGGGCTCCCATGCTCGCGAGCGACTGGACCAGCCACTAAACATCTCCCCTGTGAACCTTAGAACTTAGTCTGGAACCGTTTGCTACATTATTTCGGGCCAAGCCTCGTTTTGCTACGCCGTGGGGTCTTGAGGTCACCCTGCAGCGGAGCACCTGCCGTGAGCACGTCGACAAACCTCTCGACGTCCATTCTTCCGATATTTCAGCCAATTGTAGAAGGTTGAGAGCACGTATGTCGAGAGACAACATCACAGATCTCAAGTAGAATCTACTGCAGATCACTGGTTGAGTAGTCCTCTAATATTTGCAATTGTGTATCCTCTGTACTAAAGAATCCAAGGCGAATGTCACGTCCGGTATGGTTCCTTCACAGCCAATCTGGCGGAAAGTCTGTGTACTTACAGTGTTTAGCACGAGCGCCGTCCTGGCTGCCATTTCTAGAATTCGTTTTCACCGCGGATCTGTTTGAGGAATGCCCCATTCGATTGCTTTAGCGTTGAAGTCTCCCCCAACGAGGACGTTGCCATCTGCGTTCGAGGTAGCGCCCTCCAAAACATTAAGCTTGGCCTGGAAAGATAATATCGGTTCGTTCGGTGTTAGATACACACTAAGGAAGTAGGTCCCTGAGTATCAAACTCACACGAAACCATCCCCCCGTCCACAGCCCTCCGCCTGGAAATTATTGTTCCGAAGCCAGATTTCGGCAGTACCAGTTTCATCAAGATACCATGAAGCAGAACTTTTATCATGGTATAGCTCACTCAGCAGCAAAAAGTCTGCTTTCATGTCCCTTGCAAACTAGTTAAGCTGGCTTTAAGCGGTTGAACTGCGGTGTAGGTTTACCGACAGAATACGGGTCATCGAAGTTCTGATTTTGCCTTGGCTAGCGCTTCCTAGAAAACCCGACACTTTCCTGATCCCAGGACGTACCAAGATCTGGTCTTCATACACTCTTTTCTTTTATGTTCCATTTCATCACATTTGTAAAACAGGAAAATTCTATTGGGTCTTTTGCATACTTGTGCGATTTGGCCAAAGCCAAGGCATTTGAAGCATTGAAGAGGCGCTGCTCTTCGCCGTTTCCTACAGACAGCCCACCGTATTCGTACTTTGCCTTTGTTCAGAAATTGTTCGGCAACCTTTTCGGTCATGTCACTGATGGCCATGCGTTGTCCCCTATTGTTTTCAGGTGTCAGCCTCGCTTTGATCCTACCCACCCTAGGAAGCTCCCTTCTGATGGCCTCTTCTACCTCGGCCAGGTCCGTGAGGCATCGATCATTGCCATCGACTCGAGCGAGGCTACAGTTGCGCTTTTGCCGAGGACTTCCTTTACTGGTTCGCAAAATGTTTCTTTATTGTCGGCTTCTGTTCCGAATTCGGCCAGTATGTGGCCCAACCGGGTTGGTCGTATTACTTTAATAGCTGTGTTAGTGCCTTTAGGCCTTACACTTCCCATGATATCCCGCAACACTTTTGCGTACGATCGGCCATCTTGGGGTTTTGCGATCAATGCCTGTCTCTCCTGTCTATCATCAAATCTTTTTTCTTGCTGGGTGTATGTGCGAACTTTATTCTCTGGCGCTTCTTGAAGGAATTTCTTTGCGGCTTTCTTCGCTTCTTTTGTCAGCACTGTCTGGAACCCCTGATCTAACGTTCTACGCCCATAAAGTGTTTCTTCTTTCCTCCTTGTATGTATTGATGTTTGATGGCGGAGCTATCTGCACGTGCCCTCTAGGCTTAGCCCTAAGCGCTTCTTTAGCATCCTGGTGCTCTCCAGCCTTTAAACAGCTCTTCCAGTAATTCCATATGCAGTCTAAGAGTTCTAGTTCAAGGAGCCCATTCTTTACACCTTTGCTGAATTTTGGCGAGTCGTATGCTGATTTTGTCTTTTTAGAACGTTTCCCGCTTTTCGGATTAGCCTTTCTTCTTGATATCGCTGGACGGCAATTGTATTTTGTGACCCCGTTTCTTGTGCTTCTTGGGAGCGATTTCAGCTTCAGTTTGCGAGTATAGAATTTCAGCCACATTTTCAACGGTGGCGGTGAAATAGTCACTCCTTTCTATTTCTGCCGTGGTCACTTTGTGGACTTCAGCATGGTTCGGTATTATTCCGCATTTAAGACTCTTGCTTCGGTCGCTTCGGTAGCGGTCGCAGCAGTAATCATCGAATTCCCGACGTTCTTTATATTTTCCTCCACCGCGCGAACATCTGACGCATCCTGCAGAATTCCTCGCTCTTCCTTTTTAAGACGCTCTGGCGTCCGTATTATTTTTTTGCTGCTCCCAAATGCCACAGGAATTTCAGTTTGGACAAGGCTGCCCATTATTCTCCGTTATTCGTCCGTATTCGTCATCGTTGGTACCGTACTCAATGTGCTGTTAAGATCGTGACTGTAACTATTGGTTCCGTCTTCGTTGTTGGTGTTTTTACTAATTTTTTGTTAAGTGTTTTAAAATCGATTTTTAAGTTTATAGTTGAAATTACCTCAGTTTGATTGGGTCACCCCTCGGAGCCGGTATTTCCGTTCGTGTGTGTAGTCGTCTTTTTGGTCTCGTGGTTATCTTTGCAAAGCAGGGAGGCCATGCGAGAGTTGGCACAAACCCTTATGGGGACAAGTGCTTAGAGCCAAATCAGCGCTAATCGGGAGTCCGTCTCAAGCGAACATACACCATCAACCCAATGAAGTGAACTTCTAACGTACTCCGAGGCCTGCCAAGATTTTACTGAGATGGAGACGTTCGCGCACGAGTGTCACCTCGGCGCTACCGTGCAAAACAAATAGGTCCAAACCGTCATACCTGCCAGCCCAAGGCATAAATTCCAGTTCATTGTCCAAAGCGTAATCCAGATTCAGTCAGGGTCATTACCTCACGGCGACTTCCTTTACCTTGGATCCGCGGGGGTGGCACTCCTTAAAGAATGCTAGCCTCCAAGGGTATTCCTGTCGACCCGTATTTCCCTTGCGAGGAGTTAGCAAGTCATTAGGAGCTTAAGTAATTAGGGCTATATTTTGTTTTTACCCATTTCATTCGGGCACAATTGCCTTGTCCGTGTTGCCGGATCTTGTCGCAATATGTACAGGCTTTCCCAGGCATCCAGGTTGTAGGGTCGATTTATATGTCTCAGAAGCTCAAACTTATCGCTTCCTATATTGTGTACTTCTTTTACTATTTGTAATACTACTGCTGATCTAATCGTGTCGATGTCTTGTCGTTCTCCACTGATTGCTTCCTTCATGTGTTGTTGAAACCGTGTTGCAATCAATCGTTTCGTTTGCCACTTTCCGCAATCTTTGCACTTGATTTTATAAATCCACCTTTTTACGCTTCCTAGTCGATATTGAAGTGTGGTGCCTCTGCTGGATGCTACGATGCAGGTATTGAATTGCTTGAAGAGAAATCCAAAATGTTAGAAGACATGAAGGAAGCAACCAGTGGAGAACGACGAGGCATCAAAACGATTCAGTCAGCAGTAATATTACACATAGTAGAAGAGGGACACAATATAGGAACCGATAATTTTGAGCTACTGAGACATATGAATCGACCGCACTCCCTGGACGCTTGGGACAGCCCGTACATATTGCGACAAGATCCGCCGACACGCATCAACACGGACGAAGGCAATTAAGCTGGTTGCCGGGATGAAGGAGGTAAACACTAAGTATCGCCCAAATCACTTAAATACCTAATGACTTGCTAACTTATTTGTTAAACTCATTCATCGGCTTTTGTGATGGCGGATTGCCGTCGGATGGCGAATGGTTGTCGGTTGACAGTAATTCGCCGGACGGTGGCAGATTGCAGATAGTCGTCAAATGTCGGAAGATCGTAAGATGGTAGTCAGCTGGCGAATGATCACCGACTACCATGGACTTTGGCCTATGTGCTTCTTAGTGGCTTACTTATAAGGCCCGCTTTTTTTCTCAGTTTGTTACAAGTGCTTTGAATCAAAGCAATTAAGCGTATTAATTCTTCCAGTGACTTTTTAAACGTTAGAAGTTTTTTGATTCTTAAACATATTATATTTGTCTGTGTTAGTTGTATTTAGAAGGTACCATCAATAAACCAAGAATTAATATCATTCTTTACCATTGATAAGAATTTTCCTATCACAAATTAAATTTCTGATTTTGGCCTGGGTTGGAATTAAACCCGATCTCTCAGATCATAAGTCGCAAGCTCTTACATCTGATCTGCAAGACCATGTATGGCCCGCTTCGAATTCGCAGTCTGTATCCCAGACGCGTAAAAGCGCTTCAAAGCTTTATCACAAAACGTTCAAAACGTGTTATGAAAATTACAAGTTTAAAGCGCTTTGCAATAAAGCTCTTAAATGTTTAAATTTAGTTTAAAGTTTTTAAATGATTTAAAATAGATCTCGGACATCTGAAATGAGCGTATTGTGTTTAAAGTGATTTTAAGTAAGTGCAGGTAAACAAAGCACTGAGATTCGGAGGGAGCTATTAAAAACAATCAATCCAAATCCGAAACCTGGCGTTGAAATTTATTGTTAGGGTATCTCATTCCATGACCGTAACGGAATTCGAGGTGAAATGGTCAATATCATGCTCAACCATGTGATTAATAGCTTATTTTTCAGTTAGTAGCCATCACAGATGGGTAGACTGATAGTCCCACAGCAGCATTAAAAGCTCAAATCCGATGCCGTCACCAAGGCTTGAACTTGGAAGCTGCTGCGCAAGTAGAGTGTGTCCTAACCCACTGCTCCACATGGACTATTACTACATAGGAAATATTTATATTGTAATTTCATTCATTTTTTTAATTTAAATTAGTCAGGTATTAATTTGAAAAAAAATCTTGTTTGGATTTCAGTAAAATTGTTAGCAATAATTTTGTAATGGAAATTTCATTATGAAATTTCTTTCGAATTGAGTGAATCTTCTTTTTTTACGCTGAGTGTGCAATATTTTCCGATTTTTCGAACTATTTGCACGCAAGCACGTAAAATTTGTAATAAAAGTTATTTATATCTTGGATAACATCCAATCAAACAAAGAATCAAACAGACAAACAAACAAATCAACAAATGAGTGCAATAATAAACCGCACAAGTCAAATATTAATTTCCACAAAAAGTATATAAAAATAAGTTTCTGTGCGGAATGCTAACCAGGCAGGCAAGTAATAATCACTGAATTGCTCAGGGGGGCTAAGTATCAGAATAGCATTGCAAGCCCAAGCATTAATAACAATAAGTTTTCGTTTGGTCGACGACAACAACGAGAACGACAATGACTACAGCAGGCGGACACAATTTCATGTGACAAGAAGTTTTAATATTGTTGTTGCGACACATCAAGAAATTCCATTCAATGACGCCCGCTCGCTGAATTTGGAACAAACATACTTGCAATATCTGGCGACCCAGTGTGGTGCCTCGCTAAGAAAGAGAGCCAACAGCTTAGCCAGGTGTTTCGCGACGATTGTCTTGCAGCTACGGATAATGTTTGTATTAAAAACACATCTAACTTGTGCACTATTAGCACAACATGGTGAAGTATGCAAAAAAACATTAAACATTGCTAAGTGACTTTAACCCTCAGCAGTTGGATGCTGTTAGAATGTCTTTGCAACGGCTGGTGATCCTTTATGATATGAAAATAGTAGGAAACGAATGTCATACCGTCAGGATGGTTGGTAGCCTACGACCTTATATTTCGTATAATGATCACAAATGAAACAGCTCCATTTAAGGCTCAAAAGACCACAAAAGACGTCACCACGTAGTCTTTAAGTGCCCACAGAGTAAACTGCGATTACTGGTAGCAATGCTTTTAATGGGCGAGAATTCAACAGCTGATAGAGTTAAAAGTCTACCGATTGCTGAACACCGCAGAAGCTATAAACGAGCCAGACGTGAGCTGCAAGACAACCACATACGCTGGTATATTACCCTCAAACCAAGCCAATAATTGCACAGCGAATAGCTGGACCAGGTTGTCAGCACAACAGAAATTGGCATAAGTGGGCAGGTTAAGGTAGTCCACATATTTACAGGCAGCGTTCAGGTGAGCTCCACGCCATCAACGACTTGTCTCCATGCAAGAATGTTGACTTTCAGCAAACTCACAAAATTAAAATAAATAGAAAAATCAAACGGCATTAAAATCCAGCCAACTGAACCTCTCAAATCCATCCACACACATATGAAATCCAAACGTAGGAAAATATTTGAGAACTAAATGTGAATTAAGAACGTCTTAGGGGAAATGATGGAAGGCGTTCAAATAATTGAGTAATGGCTCCCTATTTAATTTTCTTCAGTTGATTTTGCTGTTGGGCTCGCGAGCGGTAAAGTTCGGCTTTTCTCTTCAATTTTTCTTTTAAGGTTTTGTTCTTATTAAATTAGACGAACAATTCCCATCTTCTTCATCATACATAACTGATTCCTTAAATGGAAAAAAATAGTTGGAAATTTGATGGCACAGTTTTACGCACAAGTGAATTCAAACGATGATTGTTGTAATAGGCGTAGATGTTGTTGCACAATCCGTTGTGCATTTAAGAAGTTACAGCTATAATTAAATTTTATAGAACCATTTGTTTAACATCGTCATGAAGCAAGTTATGCATGTGAAAACTATAAATGTAATTGAAATTGAAGGAATGAACAATAGTGCGGCGGAAATGAGGTCGCTTTATCTTCTTTTTTTCATTCTTAGCAGACGAAGAACCAAAGTCTGCAAAGCAAATGTTTCGAAACTGTCGTTCGTTGGATAAGAGTATTGGCCAAGAATGAATGAGCAATTTTGTACCTTTTGTTTTGAGATGATTTCGTGGATTGATTTGTCGTAGACTTATTGAATTTCAGGCCATGAGAACTTTTTTCTTTAGAAATGATCGTCGTTGAGTCCTCTCTTGTGCACATCCCAAATTATTGCTTTGATGCCAAATTTTCTCAATCTGGCATATTCAGAGACGGGGCGATCACATACATAGTGCATATTTGTCTCTGCTTTCTAAGCACCGTTGGCAAAAAAGAATTTCTTGTTTTTATGCAAGAGCATCGCACTGTATAATGTCAAATTCAGGTTATACCATAACATCAGTTGTTGATAAAGGCAAAGTAAAGTTTTTTATTATCCTAAAGAAACATGCTCCGATTTTTGCTTGAAGATTCTCAGGAAGTGGCCTTTAAGACCATTCCAAATCGTGTATGAAAAAAAGAGTACAAGCATTTTTTTGGGTAGGAAACACAAAATTACACAAGTCAGAAAAGCCCTTGATCCGTGGTCGTCAGGCGCTCCAATTCTGCTATTGTGGCTCTTGTGAATCACACTGGAAAAAATTGCATAAAGCTATGCAATCCCCCAAAATCTAAGAACAAGTTGCCAAAAAATTTGCGTCCTTTTTTTTTGTAATAAACGCTCAGTTAGAAGCCTAAATTCATATCCAATCGGCCATTATAAAAGCAATATGAAATTTACGAAAAAGTTGTCCTGGCAAACTTAATTTTCTCCCTCTCCTCTCTACACGCTCAATATGAAATTACAAAGATGGAAGAAAAACTCACGAATGAACGGAAAGCACAGGACAACCTTGTGCAACCGGAAATTCTTGCGGCATTTGGACACCGGAGCGCCCGCTGCAAGAGAAGCAAACAACAGGGCAGTCAAGATCAGAAATCGAAGAGAGAACTGAAGGGATCGAGAACCTGAAAGGCGCTCCCACCAATACTGAAGAGACCAAGGCACTGAATTTGAAGCACACAGTGGACGAGTCCAAGCTCATACTGGTGCATGATGTTGCTCTCATCACCACCGAAACGACTGAGGCACGGAATGGAAGTATCCAGGACCTCCCAACAAGGGGGATGCTCGGTAGCTTTTAACCGTCCCGAAGGAGAGCGGCTCATCTTGAAGGCAGGAAAGGTCCTGAAGGGAACAAAAGCCGGCTCTGGTGCTCAAAAAGGCATAAGCATGAACGTCATGATCGGTGTCCTGGAGCTAAAGATAGAAGCTCTTAAAGAGCATTGAACACTACAGACGCAAGTAGATGTGGCCAGATGGAGAGCACAACACTGCGCCACTTGGCAAAGCGCCAGTCATCCCAATCCTATTACTACAGGGTTTTACAATCAGAGAAGTTATTTAGATATTAAAAGAAAAATTGCATTTTTTAATATAAATGATCGGATGTTTATTTCATTATAAAGAGGAAAATATACCGTTAATAGTGGAAGGCAAATGACCACCACGACCACGCTTACAGGACCATATCCTTTTCACGAAATTTTCCATAACCAAATCACAAAGTGGCTGTCCTATGTCCTCGATAGCCTCACGAATTCCATCTTTGAGGTCTTGAATCGACGCTGGGCTGTTGGCGTAGACCTTCTTTTCCACGTGGCCCCAAAGGAAGAAGTCGCAAGGTGTTAAATCACAAGGAAACTTTTCCCGTAAAAGATCAATGGTTTCGTTGCTTGTGTGACACGTAGCGCTGTCTTGTTGAAAGTAAACGTTGTCCAGATCAATACCATCCAATTCCGGCCATAAAAAATCATTAATCATCTCTCGATAGCGCACTGCATTCACTGTAACTGTTGCTCCAGCCTCAGTTTCGAAAAAGAAAGGTCCAATGACTCCGCCGGACCATAAACTGCACCAAACAGTCGCACGTTGAGGATAGAGAGGCTTTTCAACAATAACTCTTGGGTTTTCCGAGCCCCAGATGCAACAATTTTGCTTGTTGACGAAGCCACCGAGGTGGAAATGGGCCTCATCACTCAAGATTATTTTTGATGGAATTCCGGATCATTTTCATGCATTTCAAGGACCCAATCAGCAAAGACACGACGTTGTTGATGATCGACCGGCTTGACTTCTTGTGTTAACTGAACTTTATAAGCCTTAAGACCCAAATCTTTATGTGAAATACGGTGTAATGACGTTTGTGGAATGCCTAATTCAAAAGTACGACGAGGAATGGACAAAACTTCGGGTTTCTTCAACACTTAAGGCTACAGCAGCAATATTCTCGGCTGTTTTGACTGACATGCACGGGTTTTATTCTTCATATCACTAAGTTGTCCCAACAGCTCGAATTTTTCCACCAATTTCTGTATTGCGGTCCGACAAGGTGTTTCACGACGAACCAAAAATGTTCGAGTTTTACGAACCGTCTCTGCCAAATTTTCACCATTTTTATGGTGAATTTTAATAATTTCAATGCGTTGTTGAAGCGTGTATCGTTCAATTTTTATCAATGGCGTATTTTCTACTTGTCAAATGTGAAAAAAAGACAGCTTCAAAAGTGACATCTATCGAAATAGCGGGTTATTCAAAATAACACCTCTTATTGGAAAACCCTTTAGTAAAAGGGTAGCCTGTAGCCCAAGGAGGCACAGACAAGAGGAGGAAGGATGAAATTCACAAGGAGCACACCTCATTGAAAGAGGGGTTTCAACTAATTCAATCCAAGGCAGCCATAAAACTTTAAACCACGGAAGATCAGCAGTGTAATCCGAGCTAGAGACACCCAACGGTGCAAACCCTTAAGGCAGTACCTCTGCGAGAATTAAAAACAGCGGTTAAGCAAAATGCCATTAGAGCAGCGTGGTCCAACGAATAGGGGCTCTTTCTGTGATGCAGTCAAAAAAGCCCTCGGAGGGAGCACGACTGTAGCTTCGCTGGAGAAAATGGCAGCGCCCAATACAGTGGTATTGACTGCATCACGGAAGTGACCAAAGTTGAAGACGCTATCAAACGTAAGCTCCCTGGTTTAACCCGGGGTTAAAATAAGATTTACCAAAGCAAACACCACGGGGTAATGCATGGCCATCGTTAACCTTCCTGAAAAAGAGGCACAATAGATGCTTAGCATGAGCAAAATAAGAATTGGCTGTGTTTTCTGTAGAATATGGTGAAGAGCAGTGCCTCATTGTTTTAAGTGCCTTGGTTATGGACATACCGCAAAAAGATGCAAGGGACCTTGGTGGTAGGAGCTCACTATGCTACAAGTGTGGTCAAGTGAGGCACAAAATGAAATGATGCACGGGCGAGGCACACTGTGGCCTATATAAGGACGCTGGCCTTATTGTGGATGAATTTAAGCACCTCCTAGGGACAGGAAAGGAGGCCCTAGCCACGGCCAAAACAGCATGGCAAGATCCGTATCTTGGAAATAAGCTTGAATTGTAGTACCGTAGCCCAAACCCGGCTTTAGTAGTTTGCGAATGAAATGAAGGCCGACTTGGTGCTGAATCTGCAACTGTAGCCAGCTTTGCGTGGGTTCGGTCTATGGATACAATACTGATGTTCATTGGCGTCTGTTCTATTTTTCAACTTTTTTAGTAATTAACGAAAAACTTGTAGAACTGTAAGCTAATATTTTTTCGCCATTATTAAGTGAAAGTAAGTACGTAAAAGATTTTGTGGAAAAATATCTACATCTGAAACCTTTTCAGACGTTAGTTTTTGAACAAATTAGATTTACGAGGTCCAATCTCAGTCCATCGTTTCCTCGGTTACCCCACTGGTCTCCGGCCTTCAGTTCTCCCAACGAATACCTTTTTGGGTATCTGCTGTTCGTCTATACGATCCATGTGACCAGTCCATTGTAGCTTCCTTCCGGTTCGTCAAACATTTCATACAGCTCATGAATGTATCGAATTCGTTATTGGTCGCTGTCCAGCCCCGTTCCGATTATTCGCCTCAGGACCCGAAGGCGTTCAATATATTTGCGGATGCTTGGGTTAGGGTCCATGTTTCAAACTCATAGCATGGCACAGGTCTTATCACAGATGGAGCTTTGTTTTCCTGTGTATGCAGCTGGTCTTCAAGATCTTCAAAACAGAATAAAATATTGGATAATCTAAAAGTATTTTTTGTCACTAGATGGTGTTCGTTGCCATATATCGGGCAATACTAATCAGAGTGAGTCAAACTGACATGCATTTGAAAGGTGACATTCCAGTCTACAATTTTCATATGAAAATTCAAAAGTTGTTTTCACTTAAAAACGAGTGAAATTTCTGAAAAAATTCGTTATATTTTACAATATCACTACGATCAAGGTGAAAATGCACCGCAGGCTCGTGAAAAAATTTGTGGTGTCTCCGGTCAAAATACTTTATCAAAAGCCACAGCCAAGAGATGGTGTTCTCACTTTCATTCTGGAAGTTTTGATGTCAAAGATACACCTCGCTCAGGTCGACCACTCACTAAAAAAGTCGATGAAATCTTACAAAAAATTGAAGAGGAGCGACACACGGGCAGCCATGACATTGCCAAAGAAGAAGGCGCCTCTTGATGAGTGCTGTAGGATCAGTGCTACTGTACGGAGCAGAAGTATGGGGCGACGCTCTCAGCAAGGAGGTATACCGAAAACGCCTGGCACAGGTACAAAGAAGAGGGGCACTGAGGATTGCATCTTCGTATCCGACAGTCTCTGATTCGGCGGTGAGAGTTATTGCAGGCGTGATACCTGTCGCCCTCCTTGCTAGAGAGCGCCGCGCTATTTACCTGCGCCGAAACGGGGCCGCGAGGGAGATGGTTGTCTACGAGGAGAGGAGAGACAGCGCTCGCTCAACGATTGGCAGCAGTCTTGGGTGAATTGTACGAAAGGAAGGTGGACTGCGCGCCTCATCCCGGATGTGAGATCGTGGCTAAATCGAAGGCATGGTGAGACAGACTTCTATCTGACCTAGCTTTTGAGCGGGCATGGGTGTTTTCAGTCTTACCTGCACAAGATCGGTAAGTCACGGTCCCCCGATTGTCGGTATTGCCCAGGAGAGGAGGACAATGCCTGCCACACATTTTTTGCGTGCAACAAATGAGTCAGTCTGCGAAGTAAGACGGGAGGGAGACGGGAGAGCTCACCCCGGATAATATAGTTGCGGTGATGCTCGAATCGGTTGACAAATGGAACCAGGTGGCACATTATGCTCGGGCAGTCCTAAAAAATAAAAGGGACTCACAGCAACTGGTGGCGTTGGGGCTGGGGGATTGCTTGTCTGGCACTTCCTCTTCCCCTCTCCCTTCCCGCCAGAAGAGGGATCCCCCAGCTTGAAGGCGTCTCATGGCGTAACAAAATGGGACCTGGCCCGAAGTTATGTGTCAAACGGTTCCAGTCACCTTCTTTCGAGCATGTGAGTCCCACACTCTGTGCATAAATGGCATTCACCTCCCTACCACAAAAAAAAAACTGAATATCCATTACCAAACAGTTTTGAACCATTTGCGTAAGGCTGGATATACAAAGAAGCTCGACGTTTGGGTGCCGCATGAATTAACACAAAAAAATTGTATCGACCGAAATTCCATTTGCGAAATGCTAATAAAACGCAACGAAATCAAGCCATTTTTGAAGCAAATTATTACGGACGATGAAAAATGGGTAAGATACGAGAATGTCGTTCGAAAAGATCATGGGTCAAAAAAAGTGAATCACGGCAAACATCGCCCACATTTTCGATATTGTATTCGCCAAGTGTGATACTTTGGGTGCTTGAGGTAATTTTCCTTGACTGCATCATGAGCTTTCTTTTATGTTCATTGATTTGTAGCCCGACTAGTTTTGGTTCACGTTCAAGTTTCAAGAAAAGTTCTTTGCCAGTTTTCAACGACCGTGACAAAATGTTGATGTCGTCCGCATTGGCATATCTTGTTGCCAAATGTGCCGGATGATTTCATGGACGGCTTACTAAACACTGCTGCCACCATATTTAATGAGCTCCAGTTAAATTTCATTGGTTCCCGGCGTTTATTATTCTCTTAGGCTTTGATGGTGTAACACACTTCATCAAGAGTAGGTGCGGCCAATATAAGCTCTCCGGTAATGTCTATAAGCTCCGATGTTCTGATGCTGTGCAGAGGATTATGGAGGTTCTTGAAATGTCATGTTCATCTTTCCTTAACATTGATTTCATGAGCAATGATATTGCCGATGTCATCACGACAGACCGTAGTTTTGGGCTGATAACCACGTTCGAGGCTTTTCACTACTTTGTATGCTTGTCTTGTATTGTTGCTCGCTAAACTTACATCTATACAATTGGTTGGTTGAAATCACCCAGAACCACTTTTGTGTCATTTGTAGGGAATGAGTCGACTAGTCTTTCCAGATGATTGTAGAACGTTTCCTTCATTTCTTCGTCCTTTTTTCGGTCGGGGCGTGTACATTAATCAGCCAAATTTGGAAGAATTTTGCTTGCCTTAAAATCAATAACGTGCGATTTGAACTCCCTATCCACAATAAAGGTCACTCCGAACTATCGCTTACCACCAGCAGGCTTCCTCCGTTTGAGTCTTGTGTGCGATCTTATATCTTGAATATCACTTCCAGTCCAATTCGTTTCCTTGATTGCCAGTATGCTTAATTTATATTAACTGGCCTGTTGTAAAAGGTGTTTAACAGCGACAGGGTAGTTCAGTGATCTGACATTCTAGGATCCAATGTTGTTTGCCGTAAGTCCAATCCACTCCGAGACCCTGTTACAGGTTTCGAAACAAAGTAGGATTTTACAGGGACTAGGAGTTCGCCCATCGCGCAACTTCCATTCTGGCGGCATGGTTATTACTTTCAATTCCGGTATCAGGCGCGGAAGACTTGCCTTCACTCTCTTACGTCACCACAAAGGGGGTGGGTGTAAGTAGGATTTATTAGTAGAGCTACAGATGTATTCGCAGTTATTGGCATTTCTCTGCATTTAGTGTCTCATCATTGGGGAACCAGTAAATCCAATTTGCGACCCCGAGACCATTTACTACCATTTGCTCGTGGGATTTAGGATGAGGAATCATGGAACATAGGGGCGGGGGAGACACGGGGAGCTCCCCTCCTTTCTCAATCGGGCTTGGGACCGTCTACGGCGGAGTTGTAGCAGAATTAGGTTAAAATGCTTTTTTGGCAAAAAAAGGTAGTTTGCTTATTTCTACATATTCTACCTGTCATATGGTAAACTATGAATAAGCACATGTTTCCAGCCTATAGAAGCAATAAAAATACAAGCTAATGGTATCTGACTTCATTATCGGCCCAAAAGATAGTAGATTTCGTTTGGCGTAACCACCTATCATGCGAGATTCAGTTTCTCCTGTATTTGTTTATCTTCTTGGCTATGGTTTGAGCAGATCAGTGAAGGGTTCCTGGTTGAACACGTGGTTGCATCCAAAGTGAATCCTAGTTAATATTGCCAGAGAATGTTGGCTAAATTACAAGAGATTGTATTTGTTCAACACAACGGTACCGTGCTCGCTGATAAATCTATAAGCTTCTTAACACTAGAATGATTCTTACCAGCAATAAAAGATGTTTGCATGTCTCAATAATTGCAGAAAATGAGCTTGAAAGCATTCGTGCTAACCTCACGGCACATCATGATTTTCTTTGATCATTTCTTGAATCGAAGGACTAACTCTGACCGGTTTAGCTGGCAAAGGTGCCGTCATAATGATAACGTTACAGCTCCTATGAAATAGGAGCCAAACGAGTTAACCTAACCTTATGTGGGCATTAACCTATCTCTGCTGATAAACATTCTATCGCAACAAAATTTCAACAACCATATCACATGAACACACTGGAACGAATCCGAAGGCTTCAGCCTATTAAATGGCTATGTACACTTGGAGGTATAGTCGTTGAAACCATTATGATTTGGACAAGTCCTTAGCAGGCCTGCTATTCTTTTGCACTGGCGCAAGGTATGCAATTTCTTTGAACGTAGTGCAGCTTTTGCAAGGGCTTTCATAGCTGAGGTTTATTCAGAGAGCAGGACTTAATGCAAAATTGGTATATATTTCACACTTTTATGAGTTTGAATCTTACGTTTTATTGAACTAGTTTTGCAAATGGGTGGAGCAATAAACAGAAGGAAAATTAGCCGCTCTCTTCTTGTCGTTTGTCTAATACTTATATTCCTTGTAACTATCTTACTCCGTCTATGACATTTTCTTCAACAAATTTTCTAAATTTTTCTGATTGTCTTCTTGTGGAAACTTAAAACCTTTCTGTCCTATCCTGGCTTGGAAATTAGATTGTTTCTTGTTCCTGGCAAATTTCATTTTTAGGACTTCGTAAAAATTATTTTACAAAGAGGTACTATTTTCGCATCCTGTATGTCCTCTGTCCACCCGCCCGTCCGTCTGTCCTTGCGTTACAGCAAGCTTCCTCAGAAACTGTAGAAGCTAGAAATCTCAAAGTTTGTGGAAAGGTCAGAAGTGGTGATCTCTCATAAGTTTAGGTCTTATCAAACATTTCGAAATAGCTGAAGTAGCCCTGAAATTTTTTTTTCAAACAAAATTAGTCGAGTGGGGTATCAATTGAATGGTCTTAACTATAACTTTTTGAATCTGAAACAAAAAGTCGGGTTGTGCATCAGGGGTCCAGGGGGAGGCAAAATAAAAGAATAATTTGTATACTTTAGTTTTTAAAATTTTTACAGGTCCCAATTCTGCTGGTCATAAATGTTATGATTTCCTTAACTACGTCTTATCAGCTTCAACTGTTATTACTAGCTATCGAGTCTCAACAAATACACTCGATATAGACGCCCCCCTTAAAAGCTGTTGAAAATTTTAATGATACCCAAACTATCGGGTCATCCCTTTTGACCTACCTACTCGTACCAATTTTGGCGTCTGTAGCTTCGATAGTTTTGGAGAAAAACTTTTGTGACACACAGGAGACGGACGAACGGACAGACAACCAATATCAATGGGGTTTTGTAAGTAGTGCGAAATTTTCATTAAAAAATTAAAAATCTGAGCCAATAGCGACAACATACCTATAATTACTCCAATCGATATTGCTTCAAAAAATGTCAATCATTCTTGTATCTCCTTCTACACGACAACTAAACAAGCAATTTAGCTGACTTCTCGTGAAGATTGATCGAATGAGAAACCGCGTTCTTGGTTTGAGATGAAGAATTGGTCTAAAATTAAGGATACTTTCTTTCTTTGACGTGACTACGTAAGCTAAATGAAGATTTGACAAACTGATCAAAGCTATCATTTCAGGTTTTCTCTTACATGTTGTTGATCCTTGGTTCTATAAATACTTAAACAGAGCCAACCAGGTATTATGGAAAAATTTCAAACCCGATGGCGAATAGAATTTAATGATGTATCAAATCCAGATCTTTCATCACATATTTATTTCGGTTTCCTAAAGGATCTTGAACTGATGTTGCTTAACTGTACGAGAATTTATCATTACCAAATCCCAGATGGATACTCATTGGAGAATAGTTCCTTATTTCACAATTATTATTTAGTCTACACTTAATCAATCTTAAATAAAAACAAATATTCTTCTAAATGATCATGTGTGATCACTTCCCATTAGACAGACTTCTGATTTTCGCAATATATTTTGAACTACCGGAATATCTTTCGTGTCGTTGAATGTAGGCGAAGTTCAAACAGCATTTCTCGCATGAAAATAATATACTAAACAAATAGCCTACTACATCTTTATAAGCTACCATTCGCTGCCCACTATTTATTTTTGGGGCCGATGACATCTAATAGATGTGGTATGATGATGGCAGTTTCAAAGATTTAAATGATATTAAGACGATGATATGTACTTGGCGAATTTCACATGTTTGATTTAGTTTTTTTTTTTTTTTGAACAATTTCTGAAGGAAGTATGTGGTGAATGCTTTATATTCAAAATTTTATTTGTTCTGAGTGGAACGTTGAATATAAAATTATTAAATTGCGAAAAGTTTCCTCTCATTAAAATAAAGTGAGCTGTTTGTTCTATTTGTAACAGGATAAATATTTTTCGGTTGTGTCAGTAACTGAGCAGACCATTTTAACGGGTTTTGTACTAACTTGCAAAATCCTATTGAAATCATGAGCTGTGTGTCCGCCTGACCGTGTTTGATTTTTACTCTGAAACTATAGCAGCTACAAACACCAAACATGGAGAGTATACAAGAAGTGGTTGTCTCTTTTGTGGTTGAGAGATGAATATCATTTACGCACAGAGTATAGGACTCCCATGCTCGCAAGCGACTGGACTACCCACTAAACACCTTCCCTGTTAACCCGAGAACCCAGCCTGAGACCGTTTGACACATTACTTCGGGCAAGGTCTTATTTTGATACGCCATGAGGCGCCTTCAAGCTAGGTGATCCCTTTTCTAGCGGGAGGCGAGAGGGAAAGAGCAATTGCCATACAAACGATCCCCCAGCCCCAAGTGTGGATATTAAAAAATGTTAAAAGGTTCCTGAGGAGAGGGGATCTCTCCTTATCAGAAGGAAACCTTAAATTTTGTTTTCCGACGTTGGTCATCTAGGGTATGAAATGAAAGGTTTTGATGAGAACTTTTGAAAATAGGTCTTAAATTTATATTACCTGCTTCGATGGTTAGCAGGGGGAAAGGTAATGCACCAAAAACTATTGTTACCCCTCTCGATTTTACACCTATGATCCGAAAAAAATTGAAATAGATAATAGAGTTAGTTTCTGAGTACATCAATAACTACTTTTGAACTCGAAATTCACTCAACTTTGCTAATAATAGAATAAATTGTAAATCCCAATAAAATTGTATTGGTTTTAAGTAGTCCAATATGAAGTCCTTTTATTATTATTATTATTATTATTATTATTATTATTGTTTCAAAACAAATCGAACCGTATTTACGGAAACTATGTTTATTTTAAGCACAACAGCGGTTTTTGGGCCTTTGTTCAGCGATAGTTAAGAGTATCTCATTAATTTGAGGTATTCTTAACTATCGTATGTACGCTCGAAATGTGATGGTCAGTACCACGCTTTTGTCATAGTCCGTCCACCCAGCTGCGATACTTTTTAATTTTAAACCAGTACGTATCATAACTGAACGGGCTTGTAATCCGTCCGAAGAATCACTCGAAACAAATCAGAGATTATAGCCATTTGAATTTTCTCTGGTGAGAACAAGAATACGTGTAGTCCGCGTGGTGTAGTGGTTACAGTGGTTACTGCGTAAGCCGAAGGTCCCTGGTTCGAACCCCATTGGTGACAACGAGATTAGTTCCGAGTGATTCTTCGGACGGACTATAAGCACGTTCAGTTATGATATGTACTGATTTTAAATCAGAATGTATCGCAGTTGGGTGAACGGATCAACGGTCAAAGCGTGGTACTGACCATATCACCTTCTCGCGTGCCGATACATTATGCTCTACCCATCTTACTATCTCTAAGCGAAGGCTCGAAAAGGGTTTAGGGCTAAAGGAAAGCAAAAGAACAAAAATACACGATTTTTCTAGTATACTCGTATGCGGAGGACTTTTAAATTGAAATAAACTAATGAAACATGTTTCTTATATCCATGAAATTGGCTTTTTTTGAAAGATATTTTTTGTCATTAATATTTAAAGATGATTTCGGGTATGTGGCTCCCGTGTCTGACCATACGTGTCGTAATCTGGAGGTCCAAATTTCACACACTCTTCACAGCTAGTCAGGCCGTATTTCGGCAATAATGCATCGTGAAGTGTCCAAGGGATCGAAAGAAAGAAGAGACGTAGTTACTTAATAAATGATTTTGGTTTATTCGGCGGAATACGTGTGTGGCTTAGCGTGGCTAAGAAGGTACGGCTGTCGCCGCTTTCATACTTATACTGCGCTACTAAGCATAGGTGGCGCAATCTCTGAACTACATTTAATTTAACAAATTAACTTCAAGACAATACCAAATTAAATTCGAGTATACAACATTCCTTCCCACCGTAGCTTTTCTCACAACGCTTTAATATGTATCTTAACAAATTTAATGCAATAATTACTTAAATTACAGAATTTACAAAAAGTGATTTATTATTAAAATAAAAAAATAAAATTATAATAAGAATATTAAATTAAGAAAAGCAAAAATTTTGACCGTTTTTTTTTTAACATTAGTTATCATAAATAGTTAATTTTTGTTTTTAAACAAGAGTTATCATAAATAGTTAATTTAGAGTCACTTAAGTTACACTTCACCATCGTCGCACACCTCCATATCTTGAAGGAGGTGCGCAATTGCGTTTGGGAATGCTTTTCTTTTCTTGCGTTTTTTTTTTTGAAGTTCTTAGGGAATCTTCTTGTTCGGTTCTCTTGTCATTGTATCTACCTCCCTTTTCACGTGATCAGCTATTGTCGTATTTTCACCATCATCATATGTTTCTACATTACTAGGCTATTTATCTTCAGGTTCTGATTTTAGCCCTTGTTCGCGATGTTGAGTCTGGAGCGACGGATCACAGGGAATCTCGGTGATCTCTGGCAAAAAGTTGTCTTCCTGAGTGAGGCAGGTAGATGGTTTTGACTGAACTAATCTATTATCTTTGCCCTCGCTGCTTTCATGACTCGTAACCAGTTGATCGATGCTTCTCGTATGTTGTACGCCTATCTCGTCTTCTACTATGTAAAGACGTGCACCTAGTTTTGACTTGATGACTCCGTGTGACCATTTGGGTTTATCCCTACGGTAGTCCCGGAAACGTTCAGTTTCCTTAACCTCGTAGTTTTAGCCTGATTTTTCACGACTCAGCGGCTTTCCTACTTCTTCTTTTGGACGAATCATGTTGATTGGCGTTTGAATATTCAAGTTCTTGCAAAAAAAGCTCTGCTGGAGAGGGGCTTGAGGTTGCAAGGACTCTGGCTAATCTTGCTCGTTTGTCAGCTACTTCTTAGCGTTTATACCACCGATTTTTGAAGCTTCGAGCTGTGCATTCTGCCACGCCGTTTGATGGTGGATGGAACCATTCTTCGATAAAAACTACGAAAATTCTCCTGATCTCACCTGGTGACCATTATCCGACACGATGATTGAAGGCACCCCGTAGCCTGCAAACATTTCTCGCACATTTCTTATGAGCTCTGCGGCGGTCATCGAAGCAACTTTTTTAACCATCGGAAATCTGGAGAAAGTATCGACAGCAATTAGGAATACGGCACCCTGTACAGGTCCTGCGTAATCCAAAGGAACTCGTTCCCACGAGCGACTGGATATCGGCCAGGAGAGTGGAGGAGCTGATGGCGGGTTATCCCGATTTTCTTGGCATCTCTGGCAATCGTCCACCACAGCTTCAACGTCCTTGTCTACCCCCAGACTACCAAACGTAATCCCTTGCTGCCGCTTTAGTTCGCACGATGCCATAATGAGATGCGTGTATTGCTCCGATTACTTTTTCACGGAGAGATTTCGGTACAATAACTCGATCGCCTCGCAGTAAATAATCTCTTTTTAATGGAATTTCCATGCGAACGTTCCAAAATGGCTATAACTCGAATGACACGCTTTCTGGCCATCCCTCTCGAACAATTTGACGAATCTTGGTCAGATTAGGGTCGATGTCAGTTGCTGTAGCAACGTCCATCCAATTTACAGGTCTGGATTTGACTTCCAACAAGTGAATACCCATTTGCTCCGGCAAATAATCACTTGAGCCGGCTTGCAGTGGTAATTGCGAAAGTGCAACTAGGTTACCATGTCGATCGCCTTTCCGATACATGAATTGTTCATCGTATGCCCCAAATATCAGCGACCAACGAAGTATACGTGGCGAGAGATGCTCTGGAGTACCGGCTCCTTTCTTGAAAACTCCTAAGAGTGGCTTATGATCTGTAACAAAGAGAACATTAGGGCGACCAAAAATGTATTTATGGAATTTTAATGCTCCGGAAATGAATGACAAGGCTTCTTTATCAATTCGGGCGTAATTTCGCTCGGCTGGAGAATATAACTGACCTTTCTGAGTCGTCGTCCATGAGATGAGCAAGAACCGCGGAGATCCCATACGATGATGCGTCGCAAGAGAGCAGCAGTTATTGATATCCAACGCAATGAGTCAAAATTGGACTTGTAGGAGCCTCCTCTTGACCATGTTCAATGCGTCGGAGTGAGCTTCGTTCCAAGTCCACGCTACATCTTTGTTCAGAAGTTTACAAGTATACAAGGGCTCAAAACCTGTAGCTCGGTCTTGCAGGAATCTGTCGTAGGAATTGACGATTCCCATGAGCGCTTGTAGCTCTGTTTTGCTGCGAGGCGCGCGGGTATCCAGAATAGCCAGAATCTTGTCTTTTAACGGATGAACTCCCTGATAATCAATTCTGTAGCCCGAAAATTCAACGGTTTTTGCGATAAGTTCACTCTTTTTCTTCTTTATTTTTAAGCCTTATTCATATAAGACGTCAAGAGCATTCTTCAAGCTTTGCGCATGTTCCTCTTTTGTTCGGCCTGTTACAACAATATTGTCGATTAGCACTGCCACTTTGTGGATGCCTGCCAACAAATTTTCGACTAAGCTTTGAAAGATTCCAGGTGCAGTGGAGATGCCAAAGGATGACCGTTTCACAGCGAAGATGCCTTTAATCGTATTTATCGCCAAGAGATGCGAAGCTTTTTCGTTGACTACCAGCTGCGTGAAGGGTTGATACAAATCCAATTTAGAGAATAAATCGTCAAGAGTAGGCAGTGGGTACCAATCAGATCTGAGAACTCGGTTTACGGTAGTTTTGAAGTCCCCGCGCAGTCGAAAACTTCCATCGCGTTTTGGAACTACCAGGATAAGCGTAACCCATTTGGAATATGGAATCGCTTCCAAAACGCCAACACCCACCAGACGTTGAATCTCTTCGATCACTCTATTTTGCATTGCGTAAGGTAAAGGACGGCTCCTTAAATATATCGAAGAAGTGGTGAGATCAAAATTTGATCGCAGGTTCTTTAAATTCTCCTAAGCCTCGGTCGACGTTTGCAAGCGCTGGGTGTGTAAACTCGCTTTACTCTGGAATAACCGACTTTGCAAAAATTGCGTTTATGCCTTCTACGAATAGACCCAATACTTTGAACCAGTTACGCCCAAGAAGCGAGTAATCTTTGCAGTTGTCTACTATGACTAATGGTAAGAGGGCTGCTCTGCTGTTGAAATTCACTTTAACAATCCTCGCGCCGAGAATACGAAGTTCTTGTTCATCGTAACTGTGAGTCTCAATCCAGCAACCGGATTCAGTCTATACTGAGAACTCCATAATCCAAAAAAGGTATCCCTGTGCACAACAGTGACGGCAGCGCCTGAATCCTCCTCCATCCACAACTGCTTTTCATCAATGGTCACTGGAATTATTATCGCAGGAGAAACTGTTACCATTTGCCTGTCGGTTGCTGCTAGCGCGCGGAATACGCCTAAATTGGGAGAAGAGGGGCGATGTTGAACTTTCGAAGTTATTCACTGAGTCCGCATTTTCGTTGTGATAGCCGTAATTTGATAAGTCACCGCTTCGGATTGACACTCAACTGATCCTTTCGTTTCCGATCTTGAAGTATCGCCTTTGTTTCGATTAAACTTCTTTTCGAATTTACTGACTCGTGAACGTGGCCCAGATTGAAACACTTTAGCAACGTGACCAAATTTTTTTCATTTAGTACAATATAAAGAGTTAGGACTCATCGTTCATTTTAGTACTTTGTGATCGCTGGCGCTATTGCTCTGTGAATTCGGGTTTTGGCCTTGAATTTGAGCTATGTGGCCCATTTGATCTGCAGATGCACCTTTCTTCCATAGCTCCGCCGAATTGCCAGTGCAATTGCAATTGACGCCATCTTGATTGCGTTTGCTAAGGTTAGCTTTTCGATTTGCAGTAAACGGGTGCGCGCGCCGTTGTCTCGCAGCTCACACACTAGCTGATTGCGCATCATGCCTTCTAAAATGCTTCCAAATCCATAATCAGAAGAAGGACGTCTCAGCTCTGTCACGAACTCCGCCACTGTGTGCCCGATTTTCTGAGTGTAGTGATGAAAACGGTAGTGAACTATCACGTCGTTCACCTGAGGATTAAAATGAGCAGACAGGTTTACTATTATACCATCATAGCCAACTTCATCAAGATTTGAGGGGTGTAGCACGTTACAAGTGAGGTTATACATGTCTTCTCCACAGCAAGTGAAAAAATACGCACGCTTAATAACTGCGTTTGTAACACACGGGGCGGTAAAGTTGAAATTTAATAATGTTATCCATCGAGGCCACTTTGTTAAGCGGGTGATATCGAAGGTTTTTATACTTATGTACGTAGCAACCACAGATGGTGTGCTTGGCGCAGTCTCTGTAGCCGCCTTGAATCCCGTGGATTAAGACGTGCAAAATGCAATCATAAACCCACTTAATGTGGTAGATAACAATTTATTGCAAAAATCTAAATATATCACAGTTCGTTAAATGAAACTAAACTTGTCTGCTTGGCGACAAAAAGCCAAAGAGAACAGCTGATGAAAAGTCTTCTTGTTGCTAGCTGATTGGTTGCCAGATGTGTATAGTCAAACTTCCCCGAGATGATGTCAGCGCCACTCAGCGGTAGAAATAGTTTTTATGATCGCCACAGAACCCCCTTTCCAGAATTGACGTCAAGTTGATGTTGGCTTTGACGTCCGACTGTACGTTCTGAGGGGAATGTCACATGATGTTGCTCGTTGTCATATTTTGTAGTATACGCTGGTTTGAGTCGTTCGGTTGAGACGGTCGCATCTTGTCCCTTTATCTTGATAATGAAGACGTGATCGTTGATTCGTTTAACCACCTCATGTAGTCCTGTGTAGGGTTGCTCCAACGGCTGTCTGACTGCATCGACTCGCAGGAAGACATGAGTGCAAGTGTAGAGATCCTTGTATAGAAAAAGGCTTCTTTTTATGTGGTGAGCTGTTGGTGTCGGCCGAAGGTGTCGCATGTGCTCACGAAATTTCTCGACAAAAAAGAGGGATCGGCTGGCATGTCCTCGTTTTTAAAAAATTCGCCCGGAACGCCCGGGTGAAGCTCCCAAGTCCTCCTTGAGTGACGTTCGCAATCCTAGTAGAACAGTTGGAAGTAGTTCTATCCAGGATGTTGGTTGACTGCACATAAAAGCTGATTTGAAGGTTCGGTGCCATCGCTCAATCGCACCAATGGACGCAGGATGATAGGGTGTTGTTCTAATTCGTTTCGTTCCGGTCAGATTGGTAAGGGCTCGAAAAAGTGCGCTCTCAAATTGAGCATCTTGGTCGGTTGTCAACGTTTTGGGAGTTCCAAAACGCGCAACCCAGGTGTTGTAAAAAGCGTTGGCGACTGTGTCCGCAGTCATGTCTTGCATGGGGACTGCTTCTGGCCACCGTGAAAACCAGTCTACCATGGTAAGACAGTATCGATACCCGCTCACCAATGGCGGAATGATGATGTCGATGTGTACATGATCGAATCTTTCGTTCGGTACGTTTATTAAGGTGGGCTGGTTCCTGTTGTGTCGTTGGATTTTCGAGCGTTGACAAGAGATGCATCGTATAGTGTCCTTCTGAATGCTGAGCCAAACGTACTTTTGGCACAGCTGGTGAAGTGTAGCCTTGCCGCTCGGGTGAGCGAGTCCGTGAACAGAAGCAAAAGCCTGATGACGTAGTTTCGGTGGGACGTAAGTACGAATGTGTCCCGTTGAAGTATCGCAGTAAACTGTTGCAGTACCGATTGACAGCTTTTGTAGTTGTAATCCCGTGTTGTTGCTGTTGTCTAGGAGCACACGAAGCTCGTCGTCTTCTTGTTGAGCCTCGGCGAGTTGAGTTGGGTCTAAGGTGAATGGCATGTTGATCGTATTCATTCTGGGGAAGGCGTCGGCTACCAGATTCTCCGAGCCAGAGATATGGACTATCTCCGTCGTAAACTGAGAGATGAAGTCCAACTGTCTCAATTGTCGGGGATTGGCTTTGTCAAGACTTTGAGCGAATACGTAGATTAAAGGATTTTGGTCAGTTTTGGTAATAGAATGCCGACCCTCCAGAATATACCTAAAAAAATTGATTGCGGCATAAATAGCTAGTAGTTCGCGATCATACGCGCTGCATCTTTCTTCCGTTGGGCTTAGCTTACGGGAGAAGAAGCCGAGTGGATGCCAGTGTTCGCCATGGTGCTGTTCCAAGGCTGCTCAGATAGCAATGTCAGATGCGTCAGTGACAAGTTGAATTTGTGCCTTACGATCCGGATGGACGAGTAAGGCTGCAGTTGCAAGGTCGCGTTTGCACATCTGTAAATCTGATTCCGTTTGTGGTGTCCAAGGAACTTTGCGATTACCGTTTCTCTTGCTGTTGCTTAAGAAAGCGTTCAATGATGCCTGATGGTGGGCTGAATATTTAAGACAACGTCTGTAGAAGTTGCAGGCCTCAAGAAATCGACGCAGCTCGACGATGGCCTCAGGTTGCTTGAAGTAAAGCAGTGTAGTGATTCGCTCTTGTGTTGGTTGTGAACCGTTTTTGTTGATCGTTTAGGCCAAATACTCTACAGGTATCTCCATTTGACCGAAAGCACACTTATCAATGTTAATGTGCAAGTTATGTTGCCCAAGTCATTGACGGACAATGTTGAGGTGTTCTCAATGTTGGTGAGCATTGTCTGACATGAGGATGATATCGTCTATATAGCAGAAGACGAATTCCAGTCCGTAGAGGATGTTGTCCATATGCCGTTGAAAAGTTTGTGTGGCATTTCTAACACCGAAAGGCATGACCAAATATTCAAACAACCCGAATGGTGTTATAACGGCTGCCTTTTTTATGTCGGCTTTGGACATCGGGATCTGATGGTAAGCCCGTTCTAGGTCCAACTTCGAAAATATAGTTTTACCGTGAAGCCGGTCAGCCACGTCGTGGATATGTGCAGTTGGATATCGATCCGGTACTGTCTCAGCGTTAAGTTTGCGATAGTTGCCACAAACTCTCCAGCTCCCGGATTTTTTAGCCAGCATATGGATGCGACTGGCCCAAGGACTACTCGATGTACAGCAAATACCCATTTTAAGTACCCGATCGAATTCTGCTCGTGCTGCTTTCAGTTTTTCGCCTGTCAGACGTCGAGGCCGTTGAAAAACTGGTGGTCCAGTTGTTTCGATGAAGTGTGCCACTTGGTTAGCTGGTGCTGATGTGTATATTGTTGTTGTTGTTGAGGACGTGTCGTGAGTCGTAGGCTGAATGACAGCTGCCGTTGTGGCTGCATGTGTCGTGGACACCCCGAAAACATCAACCAGAGCGATTTGTCCCGGGCTGGAGCAGATAGAATTGTCATCTAATAGCCTCCTGTTTTTTAAATCGATCAAAAGCCCGTAATGTGTCAAGAAGTCCGCCCCGATAATTGGTGTAGAGACCTTTGCTACAATAAAATTTCACGCAAATAGACGCTAGAAATCTAAGTGTATCTTCAAGGGTCGTTTACCATACGTGGTAGTTGTGGTGTTGTTGGCGGCATATAATGTTAGCATTTGCGGCTGTAGCGAATCGTTTAGGCAGAATCGAGACGGACGATCCGGAGTCGATTAGAAAATTTAAGTGTGGCTGCTGATCGGCTATGTTTAGTCTGAATTCCGGAATTTTATCTATGTTGTCTACCACTCCGGTGATGGAAGGCAACTGTCTCAGTTTCCCTGATGCTGATTTGCTTGAAAACGAGCAAGGCTTCGAGCACCGCTTCGCTTTTACGCCAAATCTTTTATGTTAATACCAAGCTTCGTTGTTAGTTGAAGTGCGGTGGCCTCTTTCACCACCTGTGTAACCGTGCAAATCAGAGGGGTTGAAATTGTTTGTTGATTTTGTCATCTGAACGAGAACGTTATTAAGCTGATGCTCGATTTTTTCAAGCCGTTTGTTGAGTTCCGACGTATCAGGCGCGCCTGCCTGTGGTGGAGTGGCCTCTGTAGCCAATACGTAAGCCGGAACACTGTTTTCCACTATGCGGTCTGCTATTTTTGCGAGTTTGTAGAGTTCAGAATCCTCGCTAGCAGCCAGAACGCACCTGACGCTCACTGGTAGTCGTTTCATCCACAATGTTTTGAGGATGTCCGCAGGCAAATCCAAAGGTGCGAAATTTTGCACTTCTCGAAGTAGTTGTGACGGTTGTTTACCGTCGAGGTCTGCTCCTGTGAGCAACCGGTTTAGCTGTCGCTCCTTAGATTCGGAGAATCTGGTGATAAAATGCCGTTTGGTTGTACTGTATTTGTTCATGACTGGTGGCGAACGGATAATGTCAGATACCTGCTGCAGGATATCGCTGTCCAGAGCAGCGATAATCGTGTAATAACGAGCGTTGTCAGACGTTATTTTAGTGGTGAAAAATTGCGCCTCCGCCTGCACAAACTAAAGCGTCGGGTCGCTTCGCCAAAATGGTACTAATTTCACGTCTTTGACAGAAGCAACTTCCGCAGACGGTGGAAAGTTTGTTGCTGCATCAACCGGTGGCGAAGATATCATGTCCTTGCTTGGTTCATATAGCGTGTCGAGCAACGTGTTGTTGTCGCGCCTTGCCGGCGGCGATCTATGTTGAACGAACATGCCGGTTGTCAAATCCTCAGTCGTCATTTCAATGGGTGCTCCCCTAGCCGGGGCTCACGTCGATGATAGGGTCACCAGTTGTAGCCGCCTTGAATCCCGTGGATTAAGATGTGCACAATGCAATCGTTAAACTCACTTAATGTTGTAAATAACAATTTATTGCAAAAATCTAAATATATTACAGTTCGTTAACTGAAACTAAACTTGTCTGCTTCGCGACCAAAAACCAAAGAGAACAGCTGACGAAAAGTCTTCTTGTTACTAGCTGATTGGTTGCCAGATGTGTAAAGTCAACCTTCCTTGAGATGATGTCAGCGCCACTCAGTGGTGGAAATAGTTTTTATGATCGCCACACCTCCGCGTCTAGATCGCCCAGTTTTAATTTAGCTTGAACTAAAACCTATTTTAGCTAATATGAAGTTCGTTGAATAGTGTTGTCGAGCCGCTGTACGCTTCCTGTCTTGAACGATGCGCACTTGATTTTATGTAGACTCTCTCCTCAATTTTCGCATTGCTTACGTGTCTCAACGTCGAAGGAAAATGGCGTCGGCAACCGATGCAAAAAGGCGCGCTTTTCAGACTTACTGATATCGCGAGAATGACTCGCTATCTTCGGAGGACATAAACTTATTACGCACACACGACTGGTCGTATCAGAGAATTTGCAATGTAATCCCGTTATTCCGTTAAAGCACTTGCTGGGAGCTAATCTGATGATAACCGGCAGTGATAAAATTCACATCATCAATTAGTCCTGAATGGCACCCGGTTTTGTTTTAATGATTGATTTGCGGTTTATATCAGCATACTTTCGAAGAAGATCGAGACTTACGTTCAAGGAGGAGGGGCCTTAAATTACAACACCCATCTCTCAATGCGGAAACAATTGTTTCTTCAGCAGTGAAGAGCAATATCCTTTAGTCTCTCCATGCATAAGTCGACATCAAAGAGACTGCCCTGTAATAAGCATAAGCAGTTGAGCAGCCGCGTGGTGATCTGGCGTGGCCGCTCCTGAAGAGAGAAGGTGGTCTCCTCGTCGAAGTTATTTTACTAGGTTAAAGTTAACTACATCCGTCAATTTTCCATACATTAGGTAGAGATGAGTGGTTCACTTCAGCCACTTTTACATCTTTACGTTTGACATTCCCCTTGTAATGGCAACGGCCTTTTTCAGGGAAAGTAACGATTGCTTTTTGTACAATGTTTGCGTTCGTCTCAAGCCTTCGTGACCGCTTAGTTTAACGAGACAAAAAAAATTGAATTACATATAGAACATCACTAAAGATAATAAAAATTGTCGGTACGTTTTAATGAAACTCGCGTGGTGGTTTGTCAAAGACTAAATTTATTGTCATATGATACAGGCAGGTAGGTACACATAGTTCGTCATAGATGCCGCTAGTAGTATTTAAAATGCATTATTTTGATATTTATCTTAAAATCTCCACTTATCAAAATAATCTAATCTTTGGTACATATGTATCTTATCCATTAAACAATGTCTTTAATATCTATCCTCTGTTCAAAATCGTTACGTTTTACACTACTTAATCCCCCTTGGTCAGTAAGTCTGCCGGCATTTCAGATGTTGGGAGGCAAACTATCTTAGTAACTCTAACAAAATGATGGCGCACATCTGTGTACTTGGTTCTTTGATGAAATAATGGGTTTTCTGATAACTTCTGAGCACCTTGATTACCATTATACAATACGAGTATACATGGTGCGTACGGTATTTGAGGACAACTTGAGAATAAAATTAATTAGCTTGTGTTTTTAACAAAATTTAATGAAAATTCAGGATTTTTTTATACAACGTTAAATTAATATATGGCTATAAAGTTATTCAATAAAATCGCCATTAGCAGCAATAACCTCTTCGATCCGGGTCTGGAAACGATTACATGCCCGAATCAAATGCTCCTTGTGCATATTGACCATAACGGCATTAAAAGCAGTCTTCAGCGAAGAAGTAGTATTAGGAGGACGCTTATTGGTCTCACGCTCAACTGCGCCCCATACGTAATATTCGAAAGGATTTAGGTCTGGGGAGCTAGGTGGCCATAGGCTCGGTGTTATGTGGTTTCGGCCATCCAATCTTGTGTCGCCATCGCTTTATGTGAAGGAGCAAAGTCTTTTTGAAAGATGTATGGTCTGCCTCCGCTCACATTGTCTATCCAGGGTTTCACTACCGTCTCCAAAACCTCAATGTATGCAGCAGAGTTCACTCGAAGTCCTTGAGTAAAAAAGTGTGGTTGCATAACATGTCCTTCGTTGCTGACAACACCTAAAACCATAACAGTGGCTGGAAATTTTGTGTGCATAACAACAGGAACCTCCGTAGGACTTGAACATAGCCATCTGTTATTTCTGCGATTGTTCTTTTGATCTTGGTCGAAATTTTTTCCGTCGGAAAAAAACAATAACATTTTGGGCGCATCAGGGTGTTTGATTTTGTTTAAAAGACGTTTTGATCGGAGAACTCTCTGTTCTCGCGTTCGTTCCAACATGAACTGTCCTCTGCGCATCACGTAAGACTTATACCGAAGGTCTTCGTGGACAACTCTACGAATAAGGCACTCAGAAACATGAAGCTCACTCGCAAGTACCCTCATTGATTTTGAAGGGCCCTAGTCTATGATCGCTTGCACTTGCTCTAAAAATTCTGCAGATCAAACAATGACAGAACGTTGTTCGTGCTTTTTTCGTTTTGCAACCGATTCTGTATCGCCTCCTGATGCTTCCAATTCACGGCGAACCTTATGCACGATTGAACGGGCACAATTAAGAACATTAGAGATCTCTAAATCTATAGGGTTCGCACATAAAGCGACGATGACAGCATGTCTCTTCATTTCTTGAGTGATGTAGTCCGCCATTTCTTATCTGAAAAGGAAAAAAAATTAAAAAAAAAAATTCGCGAAGTTATAGTCACATTTATGCATGTCCTCAAATACCGTACGCACGCTGTAATTACATAATCCCAACTACCTACAATTTCACAAAACAAGCTTCATAAATAAATAGGCTTCCACTATCGCCATATCTTCAGCCTCAGCACTTGACAAAGCTATAGTGCCTTGTTTTTAAACATTCATATGAAATACGGTTCCTGACCGTTTTTTTTTGTGGTAGGGAGGTGAACGCTATTTATGCACAGAGTGTGGAACTCCCATGCGCGACTGGAGTACCCACTAAACACCTCCCCTGTCAACCTGAGAACCCAGCCTGGAACCGTTTGATACCGTTACTTCGGGCCAGGTCTCGTTTTGTTACGCCGTGGGGCGCCTTCAAGCTGGGGGGCCCTTTCCTAGCAGGAGGGGACAGGGGAAGAGGAAGAGCCAGAAAAGCGATCCCCCAGCCCCAGCGCCCCCGGCTGCTGTGAGTCCCTTTTATATTTTAGGACTGCCCGAACATAATGTGCCACCTGGATCCATTTTTCAACCGATCCGAGCATCACCGCAAGTATATTATCCGGGGTGAACACTCCCGTTTCCCTGTAGAGTTCTCTTCGCAACCTGGCCCATTTTGTGCACGCAAAAAATGTGTGACAGGCATTGTCCTCCTCTCCTGGGCAAAACCGACAATCGGGGGACCGTGACTTACCAATCTTATGCAGGTAAGACTATAAACACCCGTGCCCGCTCAAAAGCTGGGTCAGATAGAAGTCAGCCTCACCATGCCTTCGATTTAGCCACGGTCTCACATCCGGGATGAGGCGCGCAGTCCACCTTCCCTTCGTACAATTCTGCCAATACTGCTACCAATCGTTGAGCGAGCGCTGTCTCTCCTCTCGGACAACTATCTCCCTCGCATCCTCGTTTCGGCGCAGGTAAATAGCGCGGCGCTCTCTAGCAAGGAAGCCGACAGGTATCACGCCTGCAATCACTCTCACCGCCGAGTCGGAGACTGTTGGATACGAAGATGCAATTCTCAGTGCTCCTCTTCTTTGTACCTGTGCCAAACGTTTTCGGTATACCTCCTTGCTGAGAGCGTCGCCCCATACCTCTACTCCGTACAGCAGCACTGACCCTACAGCACTCATCAAGAGGCGTCTTCTTGATGGGCTGGGTCCCCCTACTCTGGCCATAAGTCGACTCAGAGCCGATATTCCCGAAGCAGCCTTCTTAGCCGTTGCCCCGATTTGCTCAGAGAAACTCATCTTCGAGTCGATCAGTAGCTCCAGGTACTTCACCGATGGCTTCGATCCGATTCGTAAGTCCCCAATACTGATCATGCTTACTCTAGGGATTCTCTTTTTTGTCAAGTTGACCACTTCAGTTTTCTCCAGTGCTAAACTCAGCCCGCGAGCAGTCATCCAGTCCCTCACTCGGCGCATTAGCATACCTAGCCTAAGTTGCGCTTGTTCAACGGTGCGTCCAGCGAACAGAGCCGCAACATCATCCACATAGCCGACCAAGCGACAGTTTAAAGTAGAAATCTGTGTAAGATTTCCAATCTCGAGTGTTCGAGGCCCAATCTGCATCAACAAAACCTTCCAATTTAGAATTATCTTTGCTAAACATTAGCCCGTATTTAGTTTTACATAAGTATCTTAGGATGCGTTTTGCATGCTTCCAATGAGTATGGGAATAACAATTATTAAATTGACTCAAGTAACTCACGCTATAAGAAATATTGGGGCTAGTTAAAACACAAGTACATTAAGCTACATATTAATTGCTGATATGGGTATTGCTTGCAAAATCTACACCTTTTTCTAGTTTTAGATGACTTTCAATGGGAATATCAACAACATTACAGTTTATCATATTAAATTTACTTAAAATATGATCTACAAACTTTTCTTGATCTAAGGAAATACAGCCATCCTCATGAATTTTTACCCTCATACCCAAGCATTGTTTTAATTGCCCCAAATCCTTAATTTATATTTTGATATTAGATTAGTTTTCAATTTCTTAACCATGTTACTAATGTTTGAAAAAATGAAAAAATCATCTACGAAAATTGCTATTATGATCTGCCCCTTTTTACATCTTTTTAAATATAGACATGGTTCTAACTTTGACTTAACAAATTTCAATTTTAATAAACAATCATTAACTCTTTCATTCCAAGCCCTGGCTGATTCTTTTAAACCATAAATTGCACGATTTAATTTGAGAACACAATTACCTTTACAATTCAAATTAGGCGGCACTTGCATATAGACATTTTCATGTAGGTAACCATTTAGGAATGTTGTAGTTACATCTAAGTGAGTAATTTCAAAGTTAAGTTTGACACTGAAAGCAAATAAAAGTCTTAATGTAGAGTAAAGAAGCACTGGTGAATATGTTTTAGTGTAGTCCACGCCTTCTTTTTGGGGGAAACCGTTTGCGACCAATCTTGCCCTATACCGCACACTATTATCGCTTTCGTATGTTTTTTTGAATACCCACTTACACTGCACCACTCTATCAGCTTCATTCCTATCTACAAATGTCCATGCTTGATTGTCATCGAAAGCCTTCAGTTCATCTGTCATCGCCTGTCTCCACTGTTCCTTATCTGGTCCATTCGTTGCAGCTTTATTACTGATTTCTTCATCGCATGATTCCAGGTTGTCCAGAATACATAGATTAGTTATACCATACCTTTCTACTGGCTTTCTCCTACGTTTAGCATCCAGCGCGATCTGAACTTCTTCTTCTTCAGCCATAGATTGATAAGAATCATCTTCGGAAAGCGATGACTCACAAATGTATGTTGGATCATTTGGATCTAAAACTGGCTTTTCTGATAAACTTTCATCATCTTCTAAGTTTTCATCGTTCTCTGATTTTTCTTCACAATTATTTGCTATTATCCGAGCTGTGTTCGACTCCGTTTTCTCCATAATAATAACATCTCTGCTCGTAGTAATTTTTTCAGTTTTTTGGTTAATATAATCTGTATCCTTTTACGTTATCTGGATACCCAACTAAAATCAATTCGTCAGCCTTCTTATCCCATTTTTGTCTTTGTATTTTGGGAACATGCACCATTACATTACTGCCAAAAATTCGGACGTGGCTTAGGCCTGGTGTCTCACCTGTCCACCTCTCAAAAGGTGTCATCATACCTAAACTGGCGGCTGGCGTTCTATTCTTTAAATATACTGCAGTATTAACTGCTTCAACCCAAAAACTTTTGTTCGCTTCAAACAACAAGCATCTTGTCCGTTCAACTACTGTTCAGTTGAACCTCTCTGAGAGCCCATTCTGCTCCGGAATGTGAGGATTGGTCTTCTGAGGGACAATACCAACTTGTTTGAAGTAACTCTCCAACTTGCGCGAACAGAATTCACCTCCATTGCTGGTTCTCAATATTCTTATCTTTTTTCCGGTTTGATTCTCCACTAAGCCTCGAAATTCTTTGAAATGCTGGAACATCTGGTTCTTTTCCTTCAAGAAATAGACAAAAGTCATTCTGCTGGCATCATCTACAAAAAAGAGAAAATACTTTGCCTGACCAATTGACATCGGCCCGCATAAATCTAAGTGTGCTACATCCAGTAGTTTTTCACTTTTAGGGTTAGATGATGGGAAAGGGAAACGTGTCTGTTTTCCCTCACAGCACACTTCACAATTCTGCATTTGTATGTCAGCTTTCTTGTCAAAAGAAACTCCTACTACAGCACCTTCTTTCATTTTCTGCAAGGACTTAAAATTTATATGTCCTAATCTTTTATGCCATGTTGACATCGCCGATAATTACAATAATTCTCGATTTTTTTTGTGTTCAACTTGACAATATTTATCAAATTCGCTATACCAGTGAGCTCATTCACTTCGTTGTATATCAAACAGACATTCTTTTTGAACACTACTCTATTGCCATTAACTATAAGTTGGCTTACGGACAATAAGTTTGTCATGAGATTAGGTATGTACAATCCATTCTTCACAATCACATCATACTGAGAACTGTTTAACATGTCGTTATTTGTGTTTCGCCAACATAACTACAGGCACCGTCGTTTGATTTGCCACTACGATTTCTTTGTTTTCGTGCACTGGTCGGAATTGGAATAAACAATTTTGATTTGACGTCATGTGTGCGCTTGCGCCTGAATCGACGTACCAGTCTTCTGTGCTATAACAGCCGTTGAAAAATGCCGCACTAAAAACATTCAATTGTTTATTTGCTTTTAAACAGGATACTTATTTTTGTAATGGCCGATTTTCTTGCAATTATAACACTTTATTTGCTTACTGCTGGCTGACATATCATTTGACGTTGACATTTGTTTGCGGTTAGTGTTGTCACTTTTTCGCCGGAGTCCAGCCAAAAGTAATGATCCAATCCACTCGTCTGTGATTTCGAAACATGTCCCCTTCAATTTATGTGCTGTCTCGATCATTTGAGATACATAGGATGTCATGGATTCACAGTTATCGAGACGTATTGAAATCAATGTTCGAAGCAAACTTATTTTTCGTTGATATCCCGTGTCACCAAATAACTGTTTCAATTTATTCCACACACCGTCCACTGTAGTCTCACTCTTGATATGCACATATAACGAACAGTCAGCAGTCATTACGAGTTTAGCTTTGGCTTTCTTCATCTCAGTATCACTGATAGTCGCCGGCACATTTTCAATATCAATACCCTCAAGAAACAAAAAATTGCTTGTTGCGAACGCCCAATCGTCAAAATTATCGCGTCCTTTATGTTTTGGCACATTTACTGAGTACCCCGACGTCGACATTATTACTTGCGCACAATGATATTTCGTTAAAATGGGACTGGGCCCATAACCTAATGAAACTCGCGTGGTGGTTTGTCAAAGACTAAATTTATTGTCATATGGTACAGACAGGTAGGTACACATAGTTCGTCATAGATGTCGCTAACATGTCTTGTAGAGTAGAGTATGCGTGATAAATATTTTGTAGTGTAGGTTCGTGGCGGGACAAGAACCGCCTCATATGATCCGGCAAATAGCTAGCCGACAAGCATGCGTACGCGGTCGTCAAGCGAAGTCAGTTAGTTGAGCTCGGTCTTCTTTATAGCTCGCTGACACTTGTGCCACACCATCGGCACCCTTAAACAGAAGAAAAACCATTACATATGTATCGTTTTTTAGGTCTTTGTAAAAATTTTTTTTACAAAGACCTACTAGTTTCGCGACCTGTCTGTCCGTCCGTCTGTCCGTGCGTCACAGCTAATTTCCTCAGAAACTATAGAGCTAGAATGCTCAAACTTTGTGAAAAGGTCAGAAGTGATGGTCTCTCAAAAGTTGAGGTCTTAACAAAAATTTAAAAAAATTTTAAGGGGGTCCCCCTGATAACGAATTGGCCCTTAAAAATTTTTTTTAATCAAAGGTTGTCGAATGGGGTATCGAATGAAAGGAGAATCTGAAATAAAAAAATCATTTTATGAATTAGGGGGTCCAGGGGAAGGCAAAATGTACCAAAAATTTGTGTCCCCCCCCCCCCCCCCTCGCGATTGGACACCTTTGAGCCGAAAAATCTGAAAATTATCACCAACGTGGACCTTTATGAGTACAAGGGCAACAAATACCTTAGAAATCGAAATTCGCTTAACTTTGTTAATAATAGTATGATTTGTAGATTTTACATTTTTGCCCATAAAATCAAAACGGTACCTTTAAACTTCTTGAAATTTTGCAATTATATAGACTGACATAAGATATATATGTTCACAAAATTTAATTGAGATCGAATCATAATCGAGTGAGTTATAGCCATTTCAATTGTATGGAATTACAACAACGATAACACGTGTTTATGGTTGATATACTGAAAACGTTATTAGTTGCGAAACAATAAAATATCATTTGAATTTTTCCGATGGTCGGTCATAAATTGACTTCTAACGAAGTTTGTTTCGATTTCTTCAATTGTTTTCTCGCAATTTCTCGATGCGTTGTTCGAGGTCATGATCTTTCACCTTACCTTTCGTTAAATCCAAAAGACAATGGATAAAGCTGATCTCAAATTTATCGTGGGATTACTCTATGCAGGTATTCTGCTGTAACAACAACTTCACCACCCCTCCTGCTATATATTAATTGAAAACGTATTGCCAAGCGATTTTTACAATAAAAAACTTAAAGAAACGAGGAATTTCTTTAAGACGATTTGAACTCCGGACTCCACGGTTGAGAGACCCCCTCGCTAAATGCAAGTTAACGTAAGTTACCTGTATAACTATTTGTAATGCTAATAGTACCGCCACAAAAAAAAACTGATAAAATCGAGCATCCATTTTCTACTGAATTCGAAGAACCATTGTTTTTCTCCATATACTCGCATTAGCCAAGCAATTGAAAACATTCAACCATCTATTTTACATTACATAAATCATAATAAAAATTGATTTTTTATGCATTCCCATCAAATGGCTCGGATAATGATTCTAACGTATAGTATACCTCAATAAATTTTATCGCAATTTCAAGGCACCCGGCAAATTATTTCCGTGCAAATGTTCTTCCATTCGTCAATGCTTTAGCGGCCATACATGCATGAAACCTACACGACATTTCATTCAGACATAAATCTAATTGTGCACAATGTTTCAATTTTAATTCTATTCTATTTTTCCGACCGAATAATTTTATTTCGCGGTGAAGAAATATCTTTTATATATTCGTAGATACTCGTATGAATGCATATAAGTTTATGAAACAAGATATATTGCTCACTTAATTGATTTTCATTGTTGCTTTATTAAATTTATTTTATTTATTTTTATTTTATTGATTGATATCTTGTAGTGTGACTGCTATTTTTATTATTGTTACCAATTTGAGGAAGAAAAAATATAAAAATGATGGGAAATTTTATCGAAATAGGGGCGGAGGGAAGGACAAATAAAATTAATTTTATATCAAGTGGAAGGAAAATGCTTTCTAGGCCAATTACATAAATTACGATGCATTTGTGTGAGTGAGTGTATGTCCAGATGGTCTCTGTTTATTTGCTTTCTTTCTGAGTTTTACAATTAAATGGATATTGTAAACAAAATAATGTAACTGATGCATGTTTTTCTGTTTTCTGTTTATTGCAGTGTCACAACAACATTTATCGGATTTGGGTGGATGCTTATTTATTCTACTTGGTATTACGAAATGAAGGAGTATTTACCCAGAGATTGAAGGTTGGTTTGAATTTATTTTCGTTGGGTAGAATGCTAAATTTAGATGAAGAAAAATAGATTTTGCTATGTTGTTGATTGTAGTTAGTTAATATATTTGATTGCTTGCGGAAACAAACCAAAATTAGATTATAAGGCTTGGAAACAAAGACACATAAATAAATAGACGAGCAACGAGAATCTGTGTACTCGTCCATGTGGGAAGCAAATTTAACACATAAATAAGTTATAAATAACACGCTCTCAAAATTATACGATTCCCTCTGCTTCTCCTTCCCCTTTGTTTTCAGACAGGGTTTTCTTTCCTCTATTCAGAAGAATCACTTCCCCCACTGACACTCGCGCACACCTACAAAATTTCGTTTCACGTGCACACGATCGCGCCTTCGTTATCATTCGTTGGACAGTTTGAGCATTACACAACAAACGTTCTCTCACAGAAAACTCGAACGTCAAAGCTGATGAAATTCGTAGAGGCGAGAAAACTCATGTGTCAAAGCCGATGGAAAATGAAAAAAGAGAACTAAAGTGCCGATTTGGTACACGCGATCTTCAAAACCAAAAACTTTATAAACGTGAACGTGTTTCGGAGTGAATTAAGTGTAAAAACAAAAACATATCACTTCAAACCTCAACTTTAGCGAAGGTTGCTAATTGCTTCGGATCTCGCGACCGGTTTCCGATCCAGTACTCTCTATATCTATGTTTGGAAACATAAATACTCTCTCTCTCTGGACTTGGTTCAACCACTTCCTCATGATCGAAATAAAATATTTGTATGGCCAACCGAGACGATGCTGTTTAAACCTCAAGGCGAGGTCAAATATTCCGAATCGCCTTCCGAAATTGATTCAACAGCAACACTGGCTTGAGCGATGTACTATGGTTGGGATAATCACTTGTGTTGTTGGGGGAACTGAAGCTATATTTCAAAGTAAATGGCATAAAATCGAATGAATTTATTTTTCTTGAAAATTTACAAGATCTTTTATCATCTTTTATGTCCGTATGTAAACATTAAATAGTTTTGTCAACCAATTGACTTGAAAAGACATGTTTTCAATTTTAACCATAAATCGCTTCACATCGAAACAACACCCCAAAATAGTGGCGATGTATAGTACATTGAAAATAATCGTTCAGTTAAGTTCACCCAATGTGCATATCGTCGAAAATATCGTGGCCAACAGACAACGTCTTACAACACTATTCGTCGTTTGACGTCCAATTTTTTTGAGCACGGTACGGAGATAGATCGCCATCGTGCCGTTCATCGACGACTGACGTTCCAATTAACTGTTTCAAGTACCCAGAACCCAAAAGTATCGTATCGTCGCCACGCTCAGCATTTTAGCGTTAGTAGAACCACTTTGTGGCGCATTTTGAAGACTGATTTGCATTTGTTTCCGTATAAAGTGCAATTAACACAAAGAATATTGACCATCCACGTTGCAAGGAATACGGCCAAACAGTCGCTCAAATGGTTGAGACAACCTGATTTTTTGAAGCATATTTTGATGGCCGACAAGGTGCACTTCACACTTTGTGATAGCGTTAATAAGCAAAACTGCCGCATTTGGGAAACGGAAAATCCATACGAGATCCATAAAATGCCTTTGCATGAACAATAAGTGATTGTTTAGGCTGGCGTTTGCGCCGAAACCATCATTTGTCCATTTTTTTTTTTTAAAGAAGAAGAAGCCGTCGATATCGATGGATGTTAGCAAATTACGTCTGCCCGCAAATGCGTGAAAAAAGTCTTGACGGTTACTGCGCTCAATAAGATAGTGCACCGTTCCACACTGCAAATCAAACAACTCAGTATCTGCGATGAAAATTCCCTAGGCGCCTGGTGTCAAACAGAGGCGACAATGACTGGCCAACCAGATCTCCAGATTTGACTCCTCCGGTCATATATTTGTGGATTATTTGAAAGCAAAGTGTACGCCAGCTAGCCTCAGACCATTGATCGGGTCGTGTCGAAATCATGGGTATAATGCTCGAAAAGGTAATGGAAAATGCAGTTAAAAGGACACATTTTGCTTGATTGATGTTGTATTCAAAAACTAGTCCAAATAAATTGCAAGGGACCAAACTGAATAAAAAAAATACCTTACATATATGTTAGAATATGGTTGTTTTTTTCAGTTATTCAATGCTTACATACCGACATAGAAACCGGCACGCCCTGTATTTGTTATTCATTTGTTTTAAAATGTAAAATGATCCAACGAGCCATTAACTGTGTAAAGCGATCCACATCGACTTGGGTTCAATGTTTACGTATTCATTCGGAAAATAATAAGATCTCATGCATTTAGTAAGTAATTTGATTTCAATTTCTTGCATAAACTGATTCGATCTCACCATCTTAAGGTGTCATACTTGGGTTCTTGCCTTGAGACTTTTGGCAACTGACCTCTAAGTATGCTCTATAGACCTCAGCCTGAAGTAGTATTGGAAGATGAAGCAAAAGCCAAAGAGTACTGGTTGACTTAAGAGCTCTTGTCAATCCCTGGAATAGATCCAAGTAGTCCTGTCGCTCATGAGAAATTCCTTGTAGTATCACAATGATTTGCCGAGTGCTTATGTAAGCTTTTACCGGAGATGTCTTGATTTGCCACTTAGAATACCTCTCTACATATTATATAATTCCTGAAATATAACTACACAAATGTGCAGAATTTCATTTATTATCTTATGATATTTATACTTTAATGCATGAATATTATGTCCCCTCTCAAAACGCTGTCTATACTCGTACATACAAACGAATTGCAGGCCAATATTATTTTTGCAACATTAAGTTTTCCTCATTAGATTATTCCTTTATTTCAACTGTTGCGTTCTTTGTATCATATACTCAAAAAACTCGTTAGATACATCTCACATGTCCGTAATGTGAAAATTAGCTGCCAGTCTCGAAATTAAAAATCGGATCCTACTACCAATCTTTCGATTCATATAACTTCGATCAAAATTGATATGGATGTCTGAAATTGAAGCAACTACAGAGGTTCTTCCCTTGGCACTACGACGGGAAGAGATAGTATTTCCAGATTTATGTAGAACGACTTTAAATACCAAATTTTCAGATTCTCTTAACAAAGTTACAGGCATGGTGCTAGAAGGTGGTGATTCGTGATTTCCAGCCGGCTATCGATTAGTAGTAAGCTTACCATCCACTTCACCATAATTGGTACAGATGGCCTTCAAATTTGTGCCCACTTTGACTTCAGGCAGGATTAAGTTGGGAAACTCAGCCTTCTGTGGGCTAATCGAATGACGCAAGGTCTATCAATCTGTAATAGTTTTTTTCTTACCGCAAACGCAACATGTAGTTCAGTGTTGTTGTGATGAAAAACGACGCCTCGTCGCTCCACTAATTTCGGCCGTTTTTTTAGTATGCTGACTCTCAATTGATCGAATTGATTGGAATTCTTGTCAGCATCGATCATTTCATCATGAGGAAGGAGCTTGAAATCACTGCAGCTTTCCAATCCCACTAAATAAACCGAGAACGTTCTTCAGATAAAGCCCTGGCTTTGCAAGAATTGAAGGCATATTTTCCTCAGACCAAGTACATTTTTTATGTACAATTTGATGTACAATCTAAGTCTAGTCTACAGTGAAAATACTTTTTATGAAAGGATTTCTTTCATGCCGCTGAAAAAGCAAATCGCACTTACAAACGCGGCTCAAGCCGGTCTCCGTTAATAATAAAGGAACCCAAACTTCATACCAACTTGCATGCTCAATTTTGATTTCAGTCTTATTTGCCTTTGTTCTGGGAATGTTAGTGGCATTTGCGCATACTATTGTACATCGAGGATTTTCACCCAGCATACTCTTGATAAGATCCATCATTGCTGGACGGCCGCTGCGGTCTTTATCTGTCAAGTCGAAATTGCCAACCATTGTCCTAATAGTCGTAGTATCCCTTTCGTAAACGGTGCAAATCTCGACTGCAGTGTCCTTTGAATAATTACCTTTGGTATGGAAGTGAGGCCTAATGTACCGCAAATACTTCCCTTGATAATCCGTATTGAGTAATGTGGAAAAAAATATTTAAAAAATACTTTATTATCAACGAAACGTACTTTGAAAGAAAACTGGGATGACAAATCAATGATATATTCGGTGGGACTTACATTAAGGATTCAAGCGGACAGCGTGTGCGGTATTAACCGTGGTGTCGCGTGACTGCTGTGTCAGTCTGTGCCTTCCTTAAAATAATGTGAAGAAAATTGGCATGCACGGATGGTCTCAATCGTCTTACATAGCTACGAGGTGTGCCAATTAAGTGATGAGACTGGTTCCATGAAAACCGTATATTTAAAAATTATTCTACAAATCTGCCATCCCCTTCAAAGTAGTCCCCTTGGGCAGCTATACAACGATTCCAGCGCGTTTTCCATGCTTCGTAACATTTCTGAAACGATTCGACTGGGATGCCCGCGAGTACCCTCGTCACGGCCGCCTGGATGTCCGTAATCGACTCAAAATGGGTTCCTTTGACCACCGATTTTGATCTAGGGAACAAAAAAGTCAATGGGTGACATATCGGGCGAATAAGGCGGCTGTTGCAACATGGATGTCCCTTTAGAGGCCAAATACTGGGACACGCTGAGGGCGGTGTGGCACGGCGCGTTGTCGTGTTGAAGGATCCAGTTACGAGTGATGCCTGGGCGCACCCTGTTGACTCGTTTTCGCAATCTTTCGAGTACTTGGCGATAGTAGACTTGATTTACGGTTTGCCCCGATGGAACAAATTCTTTGTGAGCGATTCCACGGCTATCAAAAAGACAATAATCATCGTTTTCACCTTCGACTTGCTGATGCGAGCTTTTTTCGGGCGGGGGGCGTCCGGAGACAACTATTGTGAGCTTTGGTGTTTGGTTTCCGGGTCGTAGAGCACTATCACCATGCACTTTCGCAATTTTAGCGTACTTTTCCGAACCTACTTCGCCCAATATGGCGCAAAATTTTATCGCGACGCGTTGCTCTTGATTTCGTTTCTCCATTTCCGTGACGAGCACCACCAACACGCGTCTACTCAACACGACACAGCAGGCGAACTAAACAAGCTAGAGCGATGGTAAATATATCAACGGAGAGGGGAAGGATCCCGGGGAAAGGGCAGGGCATTTCAAGTTCACAGGTTTACCACAAGCGCGGCAATAAAATTAGTCTCATTACTTAATTGTCACACATCGTATGTCCTCACGACCATTCTGAAACGTGTAAATCACTCATGAACTCTGGCACGAGATAGACAATCATCGCAATAAACTTTTTTCATCAATTCAAATGTTTCGATAAACGTTTTACCGATTTTAAAATTTTTGTACCGATGACACAAACATACTGTCAACTTCAGACGCAATAACTTCGCTTCCACTGAAGCGAATGTCACCAAACTTCCACTGGAAGTCAAGGAGGGATGTAACTTTCTAACGCACTATTTCACTCACAGATGGCGCCACCAAAAAAATGCTTATGACAAAAGTCTCATTTATTTTCGAAAGCACCTTGTATTATGTGTCAATTAAGCTACACTACAGTAATTAAATCTCATTAAAGTTAGCGAACACGGAGGCTTGAGACAAAAGCAAACATTCTACAAAAAGCAACCGTTACTTTCTCCGAAGAAGGTCGTTGCATTACGAGGGGAATGTCAAACCTAAAGATGTTAAAGTATCTGAAGTGAAACCACTCATCTCTGCCTAAAGTATGGAAACTTGACGGATGTAGTTAATTATAACCTCGTCAAACAACAAACTAAGCAGTTTCGACGGGCTGACCACCTTACCTCTTCAGGAGCAGCCACTCCTGATCACCACGGGGTTGTTCGACTGCTTATGCTTATTACACTCCTCTTTCCTCTTCACCCAACCAGTATTACCGTTGCAATGACTCCACCTTGGCCTTCCCAATTATCAACGTTCCAAATTTAATTTCAATGGTGACAAGGACCATACGAGTACCTGTATACTCAATACCGATAGAATAAGCGCATCACAGGTGATCGCCCTTCGCTTTGAGCAGTTGCTTTGAGCGCATCATAGATGATCGCTCTACTCTTGAAGTGATGGGAAACATATTGTTTTGATGAAGAGAGGTTCTATTCGTGACTCATGTTGAAGCTTTTGTTGTCTACAATTGTGATTTTGATGATCACTGAACACAACCCTGCAGTTAAAAACACTAGCTTTTCGCCATTTGTTCTAAGACTCACTTACTATTAGTTGCTGCTAATCTATTGAAAATAGAAAAGTTAAGCACTAAACAGCAAACAATCCACACATTATATTATTGACGATTTTGTTTTTACCATTCAATTCTGGAAAAACATTGCAATAGAACTAATTTTAAATTTTATAAATTTTCATATTGCAGATTGGGCAAAGTCAAATTTTACATAATTAGATAAATATGCCGGTGACTTTGCCCTTGCCCGAATTCAATAACCCCAAAAAAATAAGCTGCAAAAGGTATCAAATCATTTCCATTTTTACCACCAATTTGACACTGAATATTGCACCTCGCCGAAATTATCATCGCGATTTAGTCATCGTCCGTATTGCAACACATCGTCCATATTACTAATTGGTTAAACATATAGTCATATATGAACATCTGCCTAATACTGAATGATTCAAATATAAACACTACAATGCCAAAACGTTAACCAAATTACAAACATTACCATCGCCAATAAAAATAGTTTTATTTTTGCGCTCTAAGAAACATTGATTACAACACAAAGGCCCAATGTCTTAAACACACAGAGAATTTTCATACAACCTGTCCAAATCGAACAAACTAAACAAACTCTTGCTACCGCGAAACAGCGAAAAGAAACATTTCAATAAATTCTTCAAGGAAACAAAATTAGCATCTAATTAATATTTAATTTTCGAGCGAATGCTTGTTTAAGTCAGAGTTATATCTTTCACGGCGAAGCTTTGTTGGTTTGTGGAGATTAACATATGTATGTACATATGAATAAAAAATTTCCGCCAATACTCTTCACTTATGTAATGCCGCTGTCAAGGTCAACAACGATTTATAATAAAAGTGACAATAAAATGTATGTAAATATTAGAAAAGGCGAAGTGATAATAAGCTTGTATTGATTTAAGTACTTTATTGCTCAGATCACGTACTTCAAGTACAATTTGACGTACCAACGATGTATACAATAAGAGAGAAAGCCTGTAAAGTGTATACTATGGGGGCCCCTTCCAAATATTAATTTGGAGTATGTTTCACTGTCTCTTCCTTTGAAAGTCTGAGCTCAAACTCTCCAATTCTTATTATATTGTGATTCGGCTAATTGCTTCCTGAAAGATCCCTCTGATGTAGGCGCGGTGTGTTCCTTTTCATTTATGTCGCGAAAATGTTCGCCGAGTACCTACCGTCGCCGTTAAAAACGCCGGCAAGGTTAAGGTAAATCCTAAAGCTACGTCTCATCAAAACAGCATTGTTGTAGCAAAGCGGCTACAATGCTTTCTTCTAAAGTTCACGGTCTCAATTGCCTGTGAGCTAGGCTCGTCATCTCTTTCCACATATCGTGGTTGGAAAGCATGCTCCACTTCACATGCGAGCGTTACAAGTTTGAAACAGAAACATCTTGGAACGTTACGTAGTCTGAAAATAATGATACCGACCAAGACGTGCTCTATCTAAATCTCATCACATTTGCCCTTCAATCATGACTATACTACTCCCCCTTAGACATTTACACAGCTAGTGTGAATTGCGTGAATGTTATGCTTGAAGTATTACCCCCCAAGCTAAAAGATTCATTTGCACATATCCATACATCATGCATGGATCCGCGTATACCACGGACTTGCTTTTCATGGAAGCAATACAGAATGTAATACCGTAGACACTTGTTTGGATGCCGTCATCATCACTATCATCAGCATCTTCTTCATCAAGCTCTTTTGGGTCTCAAGTAATGGGTGCCTGCAATTTTCCTTCAGAACATTGCAAACGAGAATATATCGAAAGAGGAAACAGAGCTTTCGCGGATTGTCCCGTTTCATTTGGGTGTACAAGTATTACAGCCGATGTAAGAAGGAAAAGATGTTTAACTTGATGCAGATTCAAAGTAGATATGCTAACGTTGAAGGGTAGGATGTAGAAACATTGCAGCCAATCGTCAGTAATGGCATTAAGATTTATACGGATATTCGTCATAGTCTGACAAATTTGCAATTAAAACTTGAAGGAAAAGTAAATGTTAGAGTTGCCAATCTAGGAGATTGATATCTTTGGTAGAAGTTTTTCAAACATTAAGAATTTTTTGTTGTAATCCCAATTATTGTAATTTTACACTCGTGTTATATTAAAATAAGTGGATTCATATTCTGAAATTTCGAAGTAACATAATGAGCACATTTCCGGCGTTATTAGGCTCGAATATTGTTTTTTAAAGCTTCAGTAGTCTGGGGAGCATCAGCGTAAACACCATCCTTCAGAAATCCCCAAAGGAAGAAGTCACAAGGAGTCAAATCACACGGCCAATTTATGGGTCCGTTTCGTGAAATTATTCGATTTCCAAACTTGGTCTTCAATAAATCGATTGTTTCGCGTGATATGTGGCATGTAGCGCCGTCTTGTTGAACCAAATGTCTCTCAAATCCATTTCAGCCAATTCTGGCCAACAAAAATTTTCTAACATGCTTCGATAGCGCAAAGAATTCACAGTAACCGCATTTCCCTCATCGTTTTCCAAGAAATACGGTCCAATGACTCCACCCCACCAAACAGTGACTTTTTCGGGATACTGGGTTGCTTGTTGAATTTCCATTGGGTTTGTATCGCTCCAATAACGACAGTTTTGTTTATTCACATACCCATCCAAATGAAAATGTGCCTCATCGCTGAAGATCAATGATTGAGAAAAATTCCCATTTTCCTCCATCTGTTGAAGGTTCCAATCGATGAAACGTCGTCTCATCTCATGATCCAATGGTGTCAGACGTTGGGTTAACTTGATTTTGTATGCATGAAGTTTCAAATTGCGAGTTAAAATTCGTTGCAAACTTGAATAAGAAACATTTAATTGCTGTGATCGACGACGCAAAGACACTTTCGGGTTCTCACGAACATGACGGCTTACAGCTTGAATTTTTTCAGGTGTGCGGACTGTGGGCTTATGAGGGACTTTTTTGGTCCAACAGAGTATGGTTCTCCTCGAAATTCTTCACAATTCTTGAAATAACCCGCGAACTTGGTCGATTATGTGGATCAAAAAATTCACGTAGAGCGCGAAATGTTTGCACTGGCGATTCATTATTTTTGTAAAAAGTTTTAACAATAATAAAAGGTTCGGCTGATTTGTATGACGCCATGGTTAGAATTGTAGAATGAAATTGTAAAAGACCAAACTGTCATAATCTGTGTCAATATATGGACCTGAAGTTGGTGATAAATAAGAGTTAAGGCCCATTCACATGTGTACACTTGTTATGAATCACCCTTTATAACTCATAGTTGTAACGTAGTCTCCACTCTGTTCTTTGTTTCACTGGGCCATTGATTTTCCGGCTTTGCGTTCAAAAACCTCCATTGTCTTTTCGGATTTGCACATCAGGGTCCATATTTCCATATAACAGTACCGGTTTGACTAGTGATTTGTACATACGAAGCTTATTTTGCCTGTGCACAACTCTGGACCTTAGAACGGGAAGTACGGAGTTATATGCTTTATTTGCGGCGTCCAATCTCGTCCTTTTCAGCACCTCTTCTATTCAGGTTGGCTCCTAAATAAACAGAGTTATCAATACTTTCAAGGTTATCGTCTCCTACGGTTGGATTTTGTCGGACTGGAGTGTTTCCTCGTTTGAGTCGTGGATTTGGTTTTCGTTTCATTAAATCTTAGGTCAATTCGATTTGTTTCAGATTCTAGGCTCAAAAATTCTACTTTGGCATCTAAGATTGACCGTGCCATAATGCTGACGTCATCAGCAATTGTGTGGACTTGAACATTAGTGTACCAGAGGCTTTCGCTGTTGTCTTCCTAATGACGCGTTCCAGCACAACATTAAAGAGCATTGTGGTAAGCCCATCCCCTTGTTTTAAGCCTGATTCCATTATGACACTGACTGTTAGTTCGCTGTTTACCTTGATCTGGAACTCTGTGTTTAGCATCGTGACTTTGAACATGCTGACTAGTTTTGTTGGGACACCAAAGTCAAGCATTATTTTGTACAGGATATTTCTTTCGGCAATGTCATATGCTTGCTTGAAGTCTACAAAGAGTTGGTGTACATGGAGGTTGTATTCCCAGCACTTTTCGAGCACCTGCTTAACTGAGAATATTTGGTCTATTGTAGGCAGTCCACTTCGAAAGCCTCCCTGATACTCTGCTATAAATACGGCTTTAAGCCTTTCGAGACCGCGCCTGTAGCCCGATTCCGCGCGTAACCGACGCAGCACTTTCGAGTGTGTGCTAAGCGATGCGTGACCAGCGGTTACTCTTTTAAACATGACTTGACCAAATTTTGACTTTGATATTGGCGTAACCCTTAAATTGTTCGTTAGCTTTCAGGCTTTCTCCCACATATAATAAGTAATATTTTTTTCTAGTTATATTGTAAAAAAATTTGAAATACTTTTTCTTTTGTTTAAACAACTTGCTTTTTTTTACATTTTTTTGTTTCATGTAAATTTTTGTCGCTATATAGTTTTCGGAAAGTACATTTTATTTGGAATGTCGTTACCTTTTTAATGGTGTATTTGTTTTTGGTCTACGGCTTGACGCAAGAAGAAAAACCTGGCATAATACGATTTTTTATTAAAAATGGCACGTTTGGAGTAACATTTCGATTCACATTGGTACAGCTGACTAGAGCGTTGTAATAGCGTCCAAAACACACACGGTCGTACAAAACTAATAAAGCTAACCAGAAAATAACACTGTCTGGCACATAACTTTGGGGTTTACACATTTTTCTTTTTGAAATTAGCCACAGTGTGTACTTTGTTTCCGTACACCCTTCTTTCGGTCGCTGCAAATTGCACATCTCTATTTTCCCCTTCCCTATCTTGTGGAACAACCCGCTCAAGCGATTTATGTCTCCTTCCGAGGACCTGTGGCGTTTTTTGGAGACTGTAGCTCGCCAGTCGCCAAGGAGTTGCTTGGTGACCTGCTCCCGGAAATTGAGGTGCGAGAATTGAAATAATCATTTGGCAATTAGCTTCTAGAAAATTTTAAATTAAGTGAATGTTTCAAAACATTGATTTTCTGCCACCATTTTTTTGATTTTCGCGCGAAGTTGTAGGATGCGCAGTAATGATCGGCACGATCCACCGCACCCATTTTCGCAGCGTACCGGCTTCGTAACCTCCTCAACCCCTCCTTCAGCTTTGTGGCGCACCGACGCCGTGGTACGTGCTGAGGACAAGGACAGGCCGCTTGTCCTTCCAAGCGATGACGGAGGTGTTGTCCTTCTTGAGGGCGAGGATTGTGCCAACCTTCAGTTTCTTGATTTCGCACCCCTTTTACCTGAAATAAAAAAAAAACTTTGTAAATACCGGTACGATTCAAAACTAAATTTAGCATTATTTGGTAAAAGTCGGCTTACCTCGTAAGGCAGATTTTTTCGGTTTGGCATGACTGTTCCCGTGGTGTGAGTGTTCATGGCCAACAATTCACACGCGAGGTCCGGGCCTGTGTAAAATCGGTCGGTAAAGAGGTGGCGCCCCTGCACCCCGCAGTTGTCTTGCAGTTTTTGCATCAAATGCACTACTATCCGCGAACTGAAGGGCAAGTCAGGACGAACCAGGGACTCTGTTGTTGGTTTGCCATAGTAAGGTACAAACCAAGCGATGTAACCGGTCGTGGAATCTGCGATAGTGTAAACGCGGAGCCCCCATTTCGTGGGCTTCTGAGAATTGTACATTTTGAAGACAATCCGGCCCTTGAAACTGATAGTGGACTCGTCTATGGCATTGCCTTGTCCGGGCGAAAAGAATTCCCTGCATTTTCAATCAACGTGATCAACAAGATTTTTGGCTTTATGCCCTCGCGTTCGCAAATTTCGGTCCCGGGGTGGAAGGGGTGGAGCCAAGTGGAAGGCGCGATAAATCTGGAAGAATCTGCGACGAGTGAACATCGCGGTGAAAAAGTTCTGCTTATACAAGCCCTCTTGGCTGAAATAATGCAGATTCACGGTTTCTCGTTTAGGGACATGTTTATAATAACCCCTCAAAACACTTTCAGTTCTTCCATGTTTACGTCTGTCCACCCGTACCATTGTGAATGCTGACTGTCAGGAGCACTCTTTTCAATTATGTCATGAGCAAACCGGTTTGTTTCTTCCACTATTGTTTCTAATAAGCTGTCGTTGAAAAAGAGTCCTAAAAATCTTTTGCCTCTTTGCACGCCCCCACACGCCCAGTAAACCCCACACGCTGAGGTTCAAAACGGATCTTTTTAGGCTCCTCATCAGTCCCAAAAATATCCCGCCACGTATCGGCTGCTCCTCTTGGTAATGGATCATCTTCATTTTCCTCACTATTTCCATTTATTTCGTCGTCTATAGAATCATCCACACCTTCATGCATCCCTACATCACTATCTGAATCTAAAACCAAATCGCTTTCCGAATCCTCAGCTGGGACGAAATCATCGTCGTTTACAAGTCTCTCAATCTCTCTCGGAGAGAGCGTCATAATCAAAAAACTCAGAAAAAGCCGGTCAAATAACGACACTACTTCACACAGTCGTGAAACGCACAAAAAAATAAGTATTCGCAAGCCCGTACGTCTGTTGACTTATCGGCTTCGGTGGGCCACTGAATAAGCTCCTCCGAGTCCCTCCCTCCTTCCCCCACCCGCCCCGCTCTAAGCGACAGTTTCCCGCCAAGGTGTCACGCCACCAGCACGTAGTTCACTTTTTTCCCAACAGATGGCGACTTGTCGCAGCGTAATCGCACCACCGGTTGCCGAGTTATTAAAACAGTGCTGACTGTGGGTAACTAAAGTCGCCTGCGGTCTGTAAGCGACAGGCGCGCAGTGCAACTAAGTCGCCTGCGGTCTCGAAAGGGTTAATGTTCTTTCTATGATAAAAGCGATGCCTCCCTTGTTGGTGACATACTATACTTTTTCGCCAATCTTCTGATAACTGTTCCTCTGACCATATTCTATATATTAGTCGATGGAGAAGGTAACTTACATGAGGACCCCCCGCTCTGGGGCGGTTCTGCTGATATTCCATCTATTCTAGGAGCCTTATTTTTTCTGAGGCCGCGTGCTGCTGCCTGATACTGGGACCTCTTGTTTTGCTTCTGAAATGTTGACAGCTTCTGTAGATTTTGGGGGTGAATAACTTCTGGAAATATTGCAACATTCTGTTTTTGATTTCGACTGGGTTACTTATGTTTGCTCCTTGTGCACTTCCGCAAAGACGTGTTTGTAGATTGAACGCGTCTCTTAGTTATTTAATGGAGGCATACGCCGATCTGACTTCAGATCATGTTTTTGTTTATCTGTTGGATCTCCTTCATTCGGCACACTTTTTAGCTTGTTGTCGAAGGGTGTTATATTGCTCTTCTTTGGTTTGAGTTAGTCGCTGAATGCATTCTTTGTACGCCTGGTTCCTTCTTCAACCGCTTCCTCGCATACTTCGTCGTACCAGTTGTTCCTACTTTTCTTCTGTCGGTGCCCCAAGACCTCTTCGGCCGCTTCTGTTATCGCATCTCTTACTGTCTTCCACATGGTTTTGTTGTCATCACAACTTTCTCCCGCCTGTGAGGATATATTGATGCGTTTTTTAGTGCTGACATATATATGGACTTTACTAAGCTATAATTTAGCTTGTGTATCTGGAGCCTTGGAGTAGCTGATCTTTCTTATTTACAGCTCTTGGAGATGCGGCATCAGATCTTCGCGCTTATCAAGTAGTGTTCTGAATCGCAAACTGTTGCCGCAGAACGAGCGCGTGTCGAGAATGCTAGTGGCCGCTCACTTTTGTTTGAGAACATGGTCAATTTGGATGAGTGCGCGGCCATCTTGAGATGCGGGAAGTGTGTGGAGCTTACTATCAAGTCTCTGCTAGTAGCGAAGTCTATCAGCCGTTGTACGTTGTCGCTGGTCTCTACATGAAGACTGTGCGCTCCGGTTGTTCTTCTATGCGCTGTTTCTCGGCCAATTTTTGTTTTGAAGCTACCCAGGATAATTTTAAAGTCATTTAACAGAAATGCATCGACAGTGCGTGCCAGGGTGTCATAAAATTCATCCCTGATTGTCTTCTTCTTCTCTTCTGTGGGCGCGTGGCATTTAACTAGCCAGACATTAAAGAATTTCATCTTGATACTAATTGCGCAGATCCTTTCGTTAACGGGCTTGAAGTCGATCAACATTGAAAGCAACTCCGAACTCACGGCTTCCTTGCGATTTTCCGCTTTTAAAAACGGTGTGCGTTTGCAAGTCAAATATACCTTCACCGCGCCATCTGCTTTCTTGCACTGCAAGGATGTTGATTCTATATTTCTCTGTTTCATCCAAAAGTTGTTGCAGTGCACCTGTTCTGTTCAATGTTCTAGCACTCCAAGTTCCAAAAGAATAGTCCTATATTCGTTGCGATAGTCGTTGCTGTTTGTCCAATTCGATCCGAGACTGTTGTCCTGATTCCATAACAAGCAAATCCTAAGTGGAGCGTTATCAGCGCTTTGACTTAGTCGGTTTTTGGACCGCAAGTGGTTTTTTTCCACCTACCTGCCGGCTAATCAGGTAGGGCACCCTCGATCCAACACCTGACAATGCATCTGGTGTGAGAATGAAAGCCCCACATGGCCGTCATTATAATTCCCAAAACTTTCTAGGATATATTATGATACCAGCCGTTTATGCACGAACATGACATGCTCTCGTGTTTGCTTTAATGAAAATGTCTTGTGCTTACACCAATTTTAAAACTCCTCACCTCACGCAGATTCTTGAAATTTAGCGCTTGGCCAAATGCCAGAATGGTTTAACCCATGCCGATCATGCCGATTCTCGATAGATCACCATAGTCTAGCAGTATTAGCCGTGAAGTACATGGATGGTGGACCATCTGATAGATCATGTATTCTTGGCATGTGCTTATTCGCCTCTCCCATCCTGTGGACACAATAAATATGCTAAAGGTGAATGTGCGTAATACCATTCCATATAATCAGAACTCACATTCTGAAGAATGTGCACTGTTCTGTAGAAATTTTACCTCATTATCTCATTTTTCTTGTATTAATGTTTATACAAGAATGGTCAGGCTTTTGATCAGTTTTTAGCTCGGATATATTTCCTTCGGTTAGTGTGTTTGGCAAAGTTATATATTACAATAAAAGATCTCATTATAAGTTGTCCAAGGAAGCTAATAAACCTCAATAGAAATGTTAGACTCCATTTCTCAAATATTTGAACCTTCCCCAAGGAAAAAGCTCCGCTTCTTTATCAGTTTCAGTGCAAACTATACGGCTAAGGTCAGTGATCATTCTAATAGGAACATCGAGTATTTTGCTGCTTGATACAAAGATTTTTTATTGTCAAATAGTGGTATACGAGTATTCAATACATAGTATTTCCCCTAAGATGAGCGTGTTTAAACTCATGGGTTAGTTTATGCTATGTTTGATCGACTTTGAAATATTAAAGTCTAGTTCCAGTATAGCAAAAGTAAGAACCTCGTTTTGCCATTACGCTGGAACAGTGATCCGACACCAAGGTAACACTAAACATTGACTCAAGCGCCAAAAACCTCAAATGATTGAAATACTTCATCTTCAAGAGTCGGTGTTATTGCCGTTTTTGAAGGGGAGGCCTCGAGCACTATGGCCAACTTGCCGATTGTGCTCTAGCCTAATGGAACCTCAAAAGATCCAGCCCCTTGCACTTTTTGGATCAAGATGACGTCAACGCTATATACTCTGGCCCTTCTACAAAAAAATTGGCCATTCACACTATATTGGGTGTCCTCTTAATTTTCAGGACAAACAGTAAAGCTGGCGTCATCGACATCACCGATAGTTCGAAAGTGTTGACAACGGGGATGGCGGACTGTCCCTGGTTAACTCTAGATGTGAGACGAGCCTTGAAAGCTAAAGATCGAGCTCGTCAACTTTTTTCACGTGACAGATCCCCTGAGTCACGTACAGCTTTTTATCATCTGAGGTCGATAGCTAAGAAAAAGATGCAGATCGCTAAAGCTACTTATTTTCATAGTTTTGAAGGCTCTCTAAACTCAAATCATTCGAAACCATTTTGGAAATATATACGCTCTCTTAAATCCTCTTCCAGTTTCCCATCCTCCCTTCATTTGAATGGCTGCTTAGCAACTTCACCTCTCGAGACTTGTGAACTTTTTAGAACTCAGTTTTCTTCTATTTTGAATGCTACTCCCAGCAAAAGCCCTTTATTCCCAATCATGCACACGCCATCTTCATTTCCTTTTACTTGCTATCCAGAAGATTTTATGAAGCTTATTTTAGAACTTGATGACTCTGTTAGTTCAGGTCCCGATGGTATTCCTAATCATTTTGTGAAATCATTAGCTACTTCTATTTGTGTCCCCCTTTCCCTTCTCTTCAACTCTAGCTTATCTTCAGGCTCGATTCCTTTTTGTTGGCAAAGATCCTACGTTTCTCCTTTTTTTAAAAAAGGTAGCACCTCTGACGTTGCCCGATTATCGGCCTATCTCCTTATTACCCTGTTTCTCCAAACTACTGGAGAAAATCGTGTACTTGCACCTTTTTTCACTTACTCATGATTTGTTCGTTCCTGAACAACATGGTTTTATCAAAGGGCGATCAACCTAAACGAATTTGTTAGAATTCATGACCGTTGCTTCAAAAGCCATGGAGGACCGTTTACAAGTCGAAAACTTGTATTTGGATTTCTCTAAAGCCTTCGACTCAGTAAATCACAATATTTTGTTTAGCAAACTTAAATTTCTTTACGCTCTTGATCATTTGCTCCACTGGTTATCCTCTTAGTTATCCAAGTCAGGTATCTTTTTAAGGCTGTCCTTCTACTCCGTTCCATCCATCTTCAGATGTTCCACAAGGATCCATTCTTAGCCCACTATTGTTCATTTTGTTTATAAATGACATTACATCCGCTGTCATCAACTCCTCCTGCCTTCTTTATGCAGATGACGTCAAAGTTTTCAAAGTAGTGTCGTCAGGCCATGACTGTGCCTTGCTTCAAGCAGATTTGAATGCCATTTTATTTTGGAGTTCTTATAACCAACTTACACTAAATGTTTCTAAGTGCATCCATCTTTCATTTTCTAATAACCCTTGCCCTATTAGCTTTCAATTCACGTTAATAGTTCGTACCTATGTACGGTGACACACTTCAGCGACTTAGGTGTCACTTTCGACTCTAAATTAAAGTTCGACATTCATATTTCTGAAATTACTTCTGAAGCCTCTCGCATTTCTGGCTTGATCTTAAGAAATTGCTGTATTTTTTCCGATCCTTTGTCGTGTGTTAAATTATATTCTAGTTTGGTTCGTTCCATCCTTGAGTACTGCTCGCCAGTTTGGTCGCCACATTTGAAGTGTTTGAAGTTCACGCTAGAAGCTGTACAAAAAAAATTTACCAGGATCGTCTTCTTGAAATTCCAGATTCCCTACATTTTTTTATGAATCACGCTTAGCTATCCTCAATATTCCTTCACTGGAAATGCGTCGACTCTACCTTGATGAATGTGTCCTTTACAGGTTTTGCCGTGATTTGCTCGACACGCGCCTTGTCAACCAGGTTCCAGTGAGGCGCGTTATGCGTTCTACAAGATCGTCGAATATCTTTGATGTTCCATTCACACGTAGTTTGGTGTATTTTCACTCAACCATGCTTAGATTACATTGTAAACATGATGACCTTCAACTTGGGCCCTTCCCCTTCTCGTATTTAGTTTATGAAAGATTTGTCAACTGTCTTCTTCTCAACTCTTAGTAATTTTTCTTAATTATTTTCTCCTAGTTTTTGCATTTTTTATTACTTTTATCTTGCTATTTGCATGCTCTGCTATTACTTAATTTATTTTGCTGTGCTATTATTTTACTGTTTTGTAATTGGATTTTTTTCTGTTAAATAGAAATAATAAATAAAGGTGCCTTAATGCTATGAGAAAATGCGTCAAACTTCTTGACGATCGCATTGTACTGCGATCGTTTTTGTCTGTTGTATGAAGATTTTCCTGCAGATGAGCGTACTATAAACTTATATGCTGGTCTATGGCATGATGAATGATGGCCGTTGATATACCAATTGCCGATTCTGCCCTGGAAAATGCAGAAGATGATTCCTGTTTTACCCTATCGTCAGTCAATCATTGCCAACGATACAAAAATGGCCTGAAACCCAGGGATGCTAAAGCTTGTTGTTCTTCGCAACAGAGCGTAGATAGAGCTTACATACCAGATGGTAGATGAGTTGTCAAATGTCATCAATCGCAACAGATGAATAGACATCTGCCTTTGCCTCCAACCTTCCTAAATGATCTCCGTCAGTACCTAAAGAATGGCGATTACTTCTGCTTGAAAAACAATGGCATATTTTCCTAGATCGATTTTCGGCTTTTTGTTTTTTTTTTGGGGTGTTGAATACCATTTATGCATTGATTATGGTGCTCACGCGCGCGAGCGACTGGGCTACCCACTAAATACCTCCCCTGTCAACCTGGAATCGTTTGACACATTACTTCGGGCCAGAACTAGTTTTGCTACGTCGTGGAGTGCCTTGAAGCTTCGGGATCCTTCCTCCAGCGGGAGGGGAGAGAGCAAGAGGAATTGCTAGACATGTACTCTCACAGCCCCGACGTCCTCGGCTGCTGTGAGTCCTTTTTATTTTTAAGGACTGCCTGAACATAATGTGTCACATGGTCGGATATGAAGATGCAATCCTCGATGCTCCTCTTCTCTGAGAGCGTCACCAGATATTTCTGCTTCTTACAGTAGGATGGGCCCTACGGCACTCATTAAGAGGCGTCTTCTTGATGGGCTGGGTACCCCTACGATACGCCTGAACGAGCCTTCTCAGTCGTTGCTCTGATTTGCTCAGAAAAACTCATCTTCGAGTCGATCAGTAGCCTCAGGTGCTTTACCGCTGGCTTCGATTGGTATGTCTCCAATATTGATCGTCTTTACTCTAGGGATTCTCTTTTTTGTCAAGATGGCCACTTCGGTCTTCTCCAGTACTAGGGTGAACCCGTGAGCAATCATCCAGTCTCTCCGCAACATCATTCGCATACCCGACCAAGCTTGACTCATCTGGCATCTCCAGTCTCAGTAGCCCGTCGTAAGTCACGTTCCACAGGTCTGGACCAAGTAAAGATTCCTGGGAAACAGCCGATGTAACTTGCATCCTTTGTTGGCCCTGTGTCGTGTCATAAAGCAGGCTCCTGTCTTTCAGGTAGTCCCACAGAATTCACATTCGATATTCTGGAACTTGAAAAGTGGGCTTCTCCGTATCCAGAATTTCCACTCATCTAGCGTATTTCCCTTCCCCTTGCTAATCAGCACGACCCTCGCCACCTTCTATCGTACCGCGAAAAGCTCGCCCCGTAAGCAAGCGTTGAATATGCTGAGCAGCATGTCAGGACAATGGTGGTAAATAAGTTGCAACACCTCAGCTGGAACACCATCCAAGCCTGGAGCCTTCCTTGTTTTTAATGATAGGACTATCTTTTCCAGTTTCGGTTGCTGTTTCTGCATGGGCAGCGTCAACACGGACGAGATGGGAGGGGAAGAATTCCCGCACTATCTCGTCCATCTGTTCCGCTTCATGTATACAGGTCGTCCGTAGGGCACCAAGCTTCCGCAAGGATTCGTGGGGTAGCCAAGGCCCCACGAATCATTGTTGACATCGGCTACTAGATCTTGCCAGCAATGAGCTTTGCTATTGTTCATCAGTTTGCGAAGGGATTTTCTGCCCAGCTTATATGCTGCGATTCAGTTGCAAACCTCGTCATGGAGCTTGTAACACTCCCTTCGCTTTTCAGCTATTTCAGTCAACCACAAGTACACTGGGGGCTTGCCGCGCCAGGGTTTTCGATGGGGCATAGAAGCGTTGCAAGCAGTCGTGATGATGCTCTTAGTTGTGTTCATCACATCTTGAGCTGCCAGTTCTTCTATCCCCTGCAGTGGAGCACTTGCCGTGAGCACCTCGACAAACCTCTCGACGTCCATCCTTCCGATATTTCACCCAATTGTAGAAGATCGGGAGCACGGACGTCGGGAGACAACATCACGGATCTTAAGCAAGATATAATGATGATCACTGGCTGAATAATCCTCTAATACTCTCCAATTGTGTATCCTCCGTACTAAGGAATGTCAAGTTCGGTATGGTTCCTTCACGGTGGAAATTCGGCGTACCTCCGCTGTTTAAAACGACAAGCGCCGTCCTGGCCATCATTTTTAAGATTCGTTTTCCCCGTGAATCTGTTACAGGCATGGCCCATGCGTTTGCTTTAGCGTTGAAGTCTCCCCCGAAGAGCACGTTGCCATATGTGTTCGAGACAGCGCCCTCCGAAGCATAAAGCTTGGCTTGGAAAGTTGATATCGGCTCGTTTCGGCGATAAGTACAACCAAAGCAGGTGATCCCTGAGCACCGAACCCACACGAAACGATTCTCCCATCCACAGCCCTCCGACTGGAAATCACTGTTCCGAATCCGAATGGCGGCAATACCAGTTTCGTCAGAATATCACGGTACAGAGCTTTTATCGTGATGTTGTTCAATCAGCAGCAAAAAATCTGCATTCGTGTCCCGCGCAAACTACCCATGCAGGGCGGATGAACTGTGGTGTAGGTTAAGCTGCAGGGTACCGGTCTTCGAAGTTCTGATTGTGCCTTGGCTAGGGCTTCCTGAAAAACTCGACATTTCCCTGATCCCAAGACGTGCCTAAGATCCGATCTTGGATCAGCATCCTTGCAAAGAATACTTTGTATACGCTTTTCTTTTATGTCCCATTTCACGGTATTTTTAGCATAGGGAACTCCTATCGGGTCGTTTGCATACTTGTGCGGAGTAGCCATAGCCAAGGCATTTGAAACATCGTAGAGGCGCTGCTCTTAGCCGTGTCCTGCTGACGACCCACCCTATTCTTACTTTGCCCTTATTCAAAAATTGTTCGGCGTCCTTTTCCGTCAAGTCAATGATGACCATGCGTTGTCCACTATAATATCTGACTCGCATTGATCCTGTCCGCGCTAGGAAGCTCCCTTCCAATGGTCATTTCTACCTCAACCAAGGCCGTCTCTTATTGCGATCGTTGCCATCGGCTCGAGTGAAACTACAGTTGCGCTTTTACCGAAGACTTTCTTTACTGCGTCGCAGAATGCTTCTTCATTGTCGGCTCCGAATTCGACCAGTATGCGGCCCGACCGCATTAGTTGTTCTGCTTTAATTGCAGTGTTTGTGTCTTTGGGCCGTACATTTCCCCTGATATCCCCCAACACTTCTGCGTAGATCGACCATCTTCGGGTCTTAAGATCATTGCCTGCTGCCGAGGTCTCCGTCGCTGTTTTTTCTATCCTGTCTCGCATCAGTCTTTTTCTTGCTGGGCGTTCACGTAAACTTTATTTTCTGGCACTTCTTGAAGAGTTTCTTTGTGGCTTACTTCGCTCCTTTTATCATCACTCTATGGAACCCTTCACGTAGCGTTCCACGCCCATCAAGTGCCTTTTCCTTCCTTCTTTTATCCCGATCTCCTTCGATTGGTCTGGATACCATTTTTTTCATTGATGCTTGATGGTGTAGTGAATTGGATAGATATAAATGTCCATGAAGGACTGCAGCGATGGGCTGCTGCCTCAGCGGAAGAGGATGGTGAGATCCGCCGAAATTGGCGTTGTCTGGGGACGAGTGAATGCGCTGGCAGGCTAGCGTTGCGATGTCGTGGGGCGGGTTCTTTCCCCCTAGCACAAGACCCACATCCACAAATTCGGAAACGGCTACCGCCTTTCTCGACTCCGGTGGTTCAGAGGATAATTAGGACCTTGCAAAAACGGACGGACTTGAGGAGGCTTCATCGTTACCGACGATTCTTATGGCCCACAAATAAGAGTGGGGCATCCAGGTGGAAGTGGTGCCCCCTCCCACCCTCCCAACCACGTGGCCATGTACTTCCCATTTGAGTGAAGAACTCATACAAACATAATTTGCATGACTTTTTCCATCAAATAAGGAATGATTTAACAACTATTGATGCTTTGGAAATTTAGTTTGATACAATTTTTAATATTAAAATAATCAAATATAGAAGATAATCAAATACAGAATTTAATCCAGTATAAAAAATAATCAAATATAAAAATTAATCGAATATAAAAAATAATCAATTATAAAATTTAATCAAATATAAAATTTAATCCGATATAAAAAATAATCAAATATAAAATTAAATCAAATATAAAAAAATAATCAAATGAACAATTTAAAAACGGGTACTCACCGGCTTCCTCACGAGCGCTCGTTGACGATGTTGGTGGTGCTAGTGAACATGAATTCGCTATTTTTACTAGAAATTTATAAGTGGACAAACTGATAAGATTAAAACTGGTCCGACATGCTACATCACTCTCAAGAACGATATTGTTATTGGAATCATATGTTACGCACCAGCAAGCTCGCCCCCAGACAATTTACTTAATCAAACGAATAATTTGCATGTTTATTCAGTTATAACTTAGAATGCATGCAAAACGCGCCCACTAGTGAACGAACGTAGAGAACATTTCACACCTCTCCAACGACAAATGCCAAAAATATATTCAATGGTGGGTTACGGGTTGATGCTTTTTTAAGGGCGACGACACACACGCACACACGGGACGTCAACTAGACTTTTTGATCTCATATATTCCGACGGCTCTCCGGCCACTCAACGGGTTTTATTCAAAGAGATATTCTTCTTGGGTGTCACGATGTGACTGCCGTGAAGGTGAATAACGGACTCCCCCGATCCCTCCAAATCTCTTTTCAGTTCTCTTTGTCGCAACGGTAAATTGAAACCAGCTGCTCACTCAGCCGAGTTAGATTGCATTCGGCAATGCAATACACGGATGGGATGCACTAAATCAGCGCTCCCATGCCCGAAATTTTAATTTGCAGATTTGAATTTAAAAAAAAAATTAACAGAAGTAAAGAAAAACGAAAAAATTTTAAATAATAGTAAAAGTTAAATATCATGAAGAGTATAATTAAAAGGAATGGAAGTAATGAAATTTTTTCTAAATCTGCTACTAAGATTTCAGATAAGTGTTCGGAAGGTTTTCGAGCAGTTTGCTTTTGTAACTGCTCGGTTACTAAAATGGTGGAGCTATCTGCCTGTGCCCTTTAGGCTAAGCCTTCAGTGCTTTCTTAGCCTTCTGCTTTTCTTCAGCCTTCTGGTCCTCCTCGACTTTTAACCAGCTCCTCCGGTAGTGTAATATGCGATCTTGGAGCTCGTCTAGTTCAATTAGCCCATTCTTTATCCCTTTGGCGAGTCGCATGCAGAATTTATCCTTTGTAGAAAGTCTCCCGCCCTCAGATAAGCCTTTCTTTTTGATATCGCTGGACGGCAATTGTACTTTGCAACCTCCTTTATTGGAAGCGGTTAATGGCTTCCATTTCCGAGTACACTACTTCAGCCGCATATTCGACTGGTACGGTGAAATTACAAAACGGCGCTTCGTTTGTCTGGTCAACCCTTTCGTTTTCTGCCGTGATCACTTTGTGGACTTCAGAATGGTTCGCTATTACTTCGGCATTTAAAACCCTCGCTTCGGTAGCGGTCGCAGCTTTAATTAGCGAATTCTCGATGTTCTTTATATTTTCCTCCACCGCGCGAACATCTGACGCATCCGGCAGGGTTCCCCGCTCTTCTTTTTTAGTACGCCCTGGCGTTTGCATCATTTTTTGCTGCCCGAACGCTGCAGGAATTTAAGTTTGGACAAGGCTGTCCATTGTTCTCCGTTTTTTTCGTCCGTCTTTACTGTTATTGTATTCGTCGTCAGTTTTGCCGTCGTTGGTATCGTTCTCAATATGCTGTTAACATCTTGGCTATAACTGTTGGTTCCGTCGTCGTTGCTTACAGTTTTACTTTTTTTTCGATCTTTTTTTTAAATGAAATCGCTCCAGTTTGATTGCCTCCCCCCTCGGAGCCGCCATCCCCGATCGTGTGTATAGTCGCCTTTTTGGTCCCATGGTTATCTTTGCAGAGCAGGGAGGCCTTGCGAGGGTTGGCACATGCCCTTATGGGCGCAAGTGCTCGGAGCCAGACCAGCGCTAATCGGGAGTCCGTCTCGACCGAACCTATACCAGTGGTGCGAACTTCGAACGTACTCCGAGGGCTGCCAAAGTTTTACCGGGACGGAGACGATATGGTAGTTGAATTAGAACCGTTCACGCACGAGTGTCACCTCAGCGCTACCGTGCAAAGAAAATTGGTTCAAACCATAATGTCCGCCCAGTCCAAAGCATAAATTCCAGTTCATTATCCAAAGCGTAGTCCAGATTCAGTCAGGGGCGTTACATGTCATGCCAAGGAACCTCACGACGAACTCCATATTCTCGGGTCCCTGGGGGCGGCGCTCCCTCAAGAATATACCTGTCTACCGGTATTCCCCTGCGGGGGAACTTTATTATATATTTACCGTCAGCATATGTAACGCTGCAGATATTTGGCCTCACGGTGAAGGATCTGGATAACGCCTAGAAGTAGGAGTCTTGATGACCTTCGCTTTTCCCAAAATATTGAGATGAACCTTAGAACTTATTTAGGAAAGCTCATCGGCATTCTCAACCTGTCTGTCCGTCCGACCATCTGTCACAGCAATTTTTCACCGAAATTATAGTAGCTGCAGACACCAAAATTAAGTTTGGGTATCAAACAAATGGAAGTGGAATGGAATACGGAAGTGACCCTTAAAAAAATTCTTGAAATGAAGGTGATCTTGTCGGGTATCAATTCAGAGGTCTTAATAAGAACATTTCAAAGCAAGTCTTAAAATAGTGTTGTCTGCATGCAAGCGTGTGGAGCAAAGGAAAATGTTCATAACTGTGTATCAATCTCCTCTCAATTGGATACCTGTGATCCGAAAAATCCAAAAAAAAAACCATTGGGGTACTTCTCTATGAAAAAATTTCAATAATACTAAAGGTCCTGTTGGCTTTATTTATAAAAGTTTAGACATTGCACGTTCTAAGCCTTCTTTGTCCTTATTTCATGCGTAATCGAAGAAGATTCTGCAGTGTCATTTCTGCTTATTATGAACACTGCGTCAAACAACTTTTCCAACATATTGCTACGTGCTTTGCAACATAAGCTTTAGTTGAACAATTTGAAGATAAATTTCTACTCATATCAAATTTATTAAAATTCTACTCGTTCTATTTTTTTTTCAAAATTATCAAGGATTATCTTATATAGTACATTGCCGGAACCACTTTTTCTTTCAAGAATTCTTACAATTACCTTAAAAATGACAACACTCCTTTTGCGATTTCCAAATGCATACTAAGTAGCCTCCTTACTCATCTGCAATGTTTTCATACATATATGCATAACGCACAAACGTTATATTCTGAATGCATCCGTCTGAGGTTCAGCTTGAGCCAACTGGAAAACAAAACACACTTGAACAATAATAACACTTGAATGCTTGCTAATCTTCTTCTGTGCCAATTAAAAGAGTTTGCCCCCGTGAAATGACAGCAACACAGGGGGAGAGCCTTGGTCTTGCTTACTCTTGGCTAGGCCTCTACAGATCCATATGATGCACATGTATGGTAACTCAAAATTGCATATTGGACTCCATATCGTCTCCTCCTTGAGTTGAGCATGTTCCGCCTCACCCTCATTTGCAACGCTTCTAATCCCGTAAAAGAGAGCTTGTGAAGAAATTGATACGGAAAATGTTCTGACGTACCATTGCGGGCTCAATGTAAAAGCATGAAGAACGAATGAATGAATGGGTTCACCAGTGGACATAATAATGGACAGCAATATGCTGGAATTAATCTGCCTGGCTACCCGCCTGCATGATGCAGCCAATGGAAGAGGTTAAGTATATGTACCAGCCAAGAGCGCCTGGAGTATGGCTTGTGGCGTGTTGTCGAACTATTTACCAATCCGTTTCATTCAATTTCGTTTTATATTCCAATGAGCAATTAGAACTTGGATTTGAATTCAAATCGAGAAGAATGCAAATGTTAATAAACAGTTCATTTTCTATTAGAACGGAGATTGATCCAATTCATGGATGATTTAAATATTTTTATTGTCGTCTTTGTATTACCTCATATTTGTGTTCAGTACAGACGACATTATGAGGTTGTGTAACGCTTGGGCTCCACACAGTCGGGCCTTGATGTGTTTTGAAAGAATGGTATGAATCCTTAATTTCCTGACTAACAAATTGGGTCGTGATGAGTTCATATACTATAAGGAGCATATTGTTTTTCATTAGAAAAGGGTAATAGCATCGGATGTTCCTTTCCGGTAAACGTGCAAGGAACTCTGACGAGTTGGAAATTGACAGTGTTTGCGTTTTGCAAAGGATTTTCTACTTTTAATTTGCACAAGAGCATTTCAAAATACAATGAAAACATCGTTTCAATAAAACATAACATAAAAGTTGTGTCTGCGAATGATGTGTTTGGAATATACAATTAACAGGGTAGGAGCTAGAATCTGTTTTGTAATATATTTGAATGATGTTTTCTTGTCAGGTGCAGTGATGAAATCCTTTATTTTAAAAATGTTATATAAGGAATAATTAACCCTTGATGACGGTTTGGTTCGAATACAGATTTGAATTTTCTAGGATTTTTTTAAATACCCACTCAGCAATTATTGCATTCAATGAAAAATTTCAAATAGAAAAATTCCTCTCTAGTGCTTCCTTTGCCTACATGCAAGCTAAAAATTTAATAAATAATATAAACTGTCAAGCTTTTATCACATCATCGTATATATTTGAAAGATAAATGAATTACGTTAACATCTGAAAATCATTTCAGGCATCTGGCCACCCCAATTATACTCGTACTTTACAAGCCAGCACACTCGGACGTTCAATTTTGAATAATTTTTTTCCAACATTGTTGGCCTTACGTCACAAATAATAAGATCAAGCTTAACTTCAGTGTTTTTGCTGGATGACCAGTATTAACCGTTGGTTTCATGTAAGTTAACAAGAAATAATCGAGAGATGTTAAACCAATCATGGAGACCGGCTGACAAGTCACTCTCTCAAAACTACGAGTAACTTATCGTGAAATGTTGTTTTAATTATTCACAAAACAACCGAAATTTTTTAAAAGAAAGCTTAAAAACCACAGTATTGATCCAATATGCCAAGCTGAAAAGGGCCGTATTTAAAAACTTCTTTGCCGATTTATTTTTCGCTAGAATTAATATCTCTGACGAGGAAACGTCCCAGATTTCTTATGCGCCAGTTTACAGGGCGATAAGTGCGCATATTTAAGAACATCAACCACCTTTGTACTATATATAATCACAAATGTGCTTACATATGCATGTGTGACCAACGCCTTGCACAAGTTTGTAAATGTTACGAACATTTAATGCAACTACAATTGTCTGCAGCTGTATCTCAGATGATTTACCCTTATTAGTCATCCCGATCTCCACTAAACAAACTGCATGCTCTTGTACACATACTTGCAGCCCATGCATCAACACTTGAAGATCGTCAATCAGAGATCACAGTGAAACATTTTTTGCTTTAGTCAATTATTTTGTTTATTTGGTATTCGCAGGCCAGTTCTCTTTTGTCCCTTGCTTTGACTATATAAAGTCATTCCCATCAGCACATCCTTTAGACACTGAAGATGACTCAAAGGAGTCGAAACGCATCTGCTCACGCAACAAAGCAAAGCCCAATGGATATTCAAGAAAAAAATGTTTGCTTTGTTGATAAAAAAACTTTTCGGTGACTTTGTATCGAACGCGTTATTGATGCTCCAGCCCGCAATTCTACCAGGCCAGAAGATCAATTTCATTGAAATTGAAATAAAGCGTATATCTCTTAAGAAGTCTTGCTGTTCAGTTAAAATAATGAGATCTTCATTCCGTTATTTCTAATTGTTGGAATTTCTGCAATGAAAACAATCAAATGTGCGGAATCGCATCCATTAATGCAACAACGTTGGTACTCGAAAATCTTAGAAGAGAAGCGAATAAGATAAATAGAATTAAGAAAAGAAAATGCTATGACGACCAATTGAGAAGTATAGATGTAAGTTTAGCGAGCAACAACACAATACAAGCAAACAAAGTAATGAAAAGCTTGAAACGTGGCTTTCGGCCCAAAACTACGCTCTGTCTTGATGACATCGGCAATATCATTGCTGATGAAACCAAGATTAAGGAAAGATGGGCATCATATTTCAAGAACCTCCTTAATCTTCCGCACAGCTCCCAAACATCGGAGCCTATAGATGTTTGCGGAGAGCCTCTATTGGCCCCACCTACTCTGGATGAAGTTTGCTCAAAGCCCAAAAGAATAATAAAGCGCCGGGTATTGATGGGATTCCAGTGGAGCTCATCAAATATGATGGCAGCAGTGTTCATAAAGCTATTAACAAAGTCATCCAGCATATTTGGCAACAAGAACATATGCCGAAAGATTGGAGCCAATCAATTTTATTCTCTATCCACAAAAAAGGAGAAAAGTTACAGTGCGAAAATTATAGAGGCATATCACTACTTTATACGGCATACAAAATGTTTTCAAAGATCTTAGAAAATAAAATCGGATCATACACCAACAGTATTAATGGGGAGTATCAATGTGGTTTTAGAGCAGGTAGATCGAAAATAGACCAATTGTTCATAGTCAAGCAGGTACTTGAAAAATGCTGGGAGTTCAACATAGACATAACCCAAATGTTCGTTGACTTTAAGCAAGCATACAACAGTATTGATCGTAACGTACTGTACTAAGTAATGTTTTGCTTTGGCATCCCAGCCAAATTAGTCCGTCGTACCAAAATGACAATGACGTCGACGACCTCCCAAGTCCGCATCAATAACCAACTCACCAATGCCTTTGACACAAATATTGGACTAAAGCAGGGAGATGCTCTGACCCCATTACTATTCAATTTGGCTCTGGAGTACGTCATAAGGAAGCTACCTGTCGATACACGATGTACATTATTATACAAGTCGAGCCAAGTAGTAGCCTATGCAGACGACATCATTATTTTGGCACGGTCATTAAGAACTGCCAAAGAACTTTTCCTGGAGCTCGACAGCGAAGCAAAACTAGTAGGGCTGCAAATCAATGAAAATAAAACAAAACTCATGACGCAGTCGAGGAAAAATACCTCAAATACATACAATACCACACTTGGCGAATGCAGTATCGAAAATGTTAGGGAATTTGTATATGTAGGCGCCAAAATAACGAAGACACGGAGGAAAACAAAGCTCCAATTATACAAATCTGTGATAAGACCTGTGTTATGCTATGGGTGTGCAACATGAACTCTAACCCAAGCATCCACATATTGAACGCCTTTGACCGACGGGTCCTAAGGCGAATAATTGGAGCGAAGTTTGACGGGGACAAATGGCGAATTCGATACAACCATAAGCTGTATGAAGTTTTTGACGAACCGGAGGTCTCAACGATTGTAAGACTGCGGAAGCTGCAATGGGCTGGGCACATAAATCGTATGGGCGAACAACGGATACCCAAAAAGGTATTCGTTGGGAGAAATCAAGGGCAGCGACCAGTGGCGAAACCGAGGAAATGCTGCTGGTCTGACTCTGTCCACGGAAATAGTTCATCGCTGCTCTGATTTCGAAATTGAGGTCGCGACCAATGGCCCGAGACAATTGGAGGCGCTATTTGCAAGAAGCAACGGCCCGAGAGGGGCTGTAGTTCTAGGAAGAAGAAGATATTGGTAAGTCTAAAAAGTATTGAGCTTTTTTGTCATTTTTCGATTAAATATTTCTTTTATTTAAAATGGATTTTATTTAAGTACATGCTCATAGTGTCCATTATTATCGATGACCTTTTGCCATTTTTTGAGTATAGCCATTATTCCATCTGTGTAGAACTTCTGTGGTTTATCGGCGAAAAACTTGGCCAAGTGATTTTACAGTCCCTTTTGATAAAGTATCTTGACCGTAGACACCACCAATTTTTTCATGAGCCTGCGATGCATTCTCACCTTGACCGTAGTGATATTGTAAAATATAACGAATTTTTTCAGAAATTTGACTCGTTTTTAAATGAATACAACTTTTGACACGAATGACGAAGTACAAAACTGTCCATATGAAAATTGTAGACTGGAATGTCACCTTTCAAACACATGTCAGTTTGACTTAATCTGATTAGTATTGCCCGATATATGACAACGAACACCACCTAGTGGCAAAAAAGGCTCAATACTTTTTAGACTACTCAATATTTAACAATAAAAACTTATTTTAATGCGTCAGTTATCTTGTTTTTGAAGCTAAGTTTTGAGCTTGAAGGAGAGTAATGTTCACTCATAGAATTGAAAATCTTGCAACACCTATTAATTGGCTCGTTGTCTGCGTGGTAGTTTTATGTTACTCTTTCTGAAGAAAACGCGTGTTTCTAGTACGTTTAATGGTTTCCTTGAACATGAATCTGCTTGATAGTGATGCGACATTTACTATCCTTTTGGTTACATCAAAAACAAAGCAGGAGCTTAAGATTGTTCTTCGAGATGAAAGCGAGGAAAGATTCAAAATTTTAAGTCTTTGCTAGTGAAACGACAAGTTAGCGAAGTCCCTAAGGTCATAAACTTCACACAAGGCAAAAAGATTAAATTGTTTCTGGATAGAGTCCATGCGGATGCTGTGAGTCCCAAAGCATGGATTCCGAATAATGCAACCATATTCAAGGAAGGGATATACAAATGAGGTGTATACAGTCTTAATAACCCATAGGTTTTTGAATTCTTTCCCACCACGTTTTATGAAACTAAGCTGCTTGCATGCGCGAGCAAGCATTTTGCCGTATTGAGATTTGAATTTCAACTATTTGTCCAAAAGAACACGAAGGTCTGGTCAACTTTTTGAAGTGGGGAATTGTTAAGATTGTAAGTGTGGTCGAGTACTGAACTCTTTCTCAAGAAGCTTATAACGTAACACTTCCCAACATTTAGATGGTCTGTTATCATTACTCCATTTTACTAACGAATTTATTTTGGTTTACAGAAAAATAGCCTCAGAATCGGAATTAACGGTGGGGTATATTTAAGGTCGTCGACATACAGAAGATGAGGTATCCCACTTAAAACTGCGGACAAGTCGAAGACAAACCTTGTGGCACTCCCGAGAAGGAATAATTTCTCTTGAGAAAGTGCCCTGAAATTTTGCACACTGTGCTCGATTATTTAGGTATACCGCAATCCAACTCAGTAAGGATCCAAAAATGCTGAACTTCCGAAGTTTGAAGATCAAAATTCCATGATCCACTCGATCAAAAGCTTTGGTGAAGTCCGTATGAATAGCATCAATTTGGTTACCTTTTTCCATTTCGCATTGGATGATTGAGGTAAGAAGCATTAGATTGGTGGTAGTTGATCGTCCTTTGCAAAAACCATGTTGCTGCTCCTCATTTAATTGTGGCTCAACCAACGTGGTAAGCTTTTCTCTAATAATTTTTTCGAACAACTTTGGAATACTTGAAAGTATGGCAATACCCCTAGTTTATAATATATCTCTTGTCGCCACTTTTGCAAATTGGAGTCAAATAAGAAGACTTTCAGAAAGATGGAAAAGCCCCTCGTAATAAAGACGCGTTGCATAGAATAAGCAGAGAGGAAGTGATCTGATATATGCACTGAACAAGAAATCTTGGAGGAGGAGAATCAACCCAGGTTTCTCGTTAATTTTTAGCTCTTTAAAAGCGTTTACGATATCTTCGCTTGACAAGCTCATTTCATCAATGAATTGTATTGTCCTTGAATGGCAATATTGTATGCTGGAAGAAGTGGTGGCATGGCAGAAAACCTCTTGGAAGTGCTCGACAAAAAGGCCGCATATAATTTGAGGACAAGCTAAATAACTTTCACCGTAATGCATTGATGTTTGAAATCCTGTGGCGATTACGAATAATATTTTCCGGTTAGATTGATGTCTTATAGAGACTTCAGTAGCCAACTCCTTACTTACCCTTGAGGTTTATATTGAAGTTGTTATCTGTCATTAATTTATAGAGCTTATTCCTCTGATTGCGAAGATGTCGAAACTTTGGACTATTTTTTGGGAACATGAGTTTCAATGCATTCGAAGAGTGTTTTATACGAGGGCGGTTCAAATATGATAGATCCAAACGCTGTAGATAGCGCGCATTTATGTTTTGAAGTTCGTGGCTTGAGTATGTGATAGCTGGGTCCCTTACAAACAGTGTGGCATAATTCTTGTCGAAGTGCATGTTCCACTCGCGTGAATGAACGTCAATTGCCGACCGTCGTTGCGCAACGTATTGTCATTCGTTTTTTAGTGTGGGAAGGCGTTAAAAACACGGAAATTTTTCTGCCTGAGTAAACTCTCCAAGAATCCCCGTTTTAAAGCTAGCTTCCTGCCATGACAGGCTCGTCATATTAAATTATTTTTTTCGGTAACAGGCCAAATGACACGTTTGGCTACGAAGATAATTCTTTGCCTTTCGTTGGCGAAAAACTGACAAAAAATGCAATTATTTCACATTTACCTGAAAATCACACCAAATAATTTCTAGCACTATCTTTCAATACAATTTGTTATGCCAGTACCTCATAAAACACTATCCCTAATTCTTTTCCTATTTTTCCAATGCATTTTTCACTAACGTATGAAACCTGGAACAAATACAGTAGCATATATAAACTCCTAGTTTGAACCGTCACTCAAAATACGTCAATTCACCACACGGTCGACGTCAAGTGGCGGTTCAGTGGCAGAGATCTGTCATCTAACACTTGTCAACTGATCAGCAATTGTGTAGGGATGACAGATCTCTGTCGTGTATCGCTCCGAGAGATTGGAGGTTGGTACACGGATGACATCAAGACGATTAAAAAACTGTTCCACGATGTGGAAACATCGTTAGAAGCGTTTTGCTCAATCAAATAAGGGTTACTTTGTAGTGAAAAGGGTGGTTAAAAATGTCCGTATAGGACTGCAGCGATGGGCTGCTGTCTCGCCGAGAGAGGATGGTGATGTTCGCCGAGATTAGCCTTGTCTGAGGACGCGTGAATGCGCTGGCAGGCTAGCATTGCGGTGTCGTGGGTCGCGTTCTTTTCCCCAGCACAAGAGCCCACTACAAAAAAATTTCGCATTCTCGAATTAACAGATAAAATGCGGATCGACAGGTGTCGAGGCCGAGGTAACCTAATAAGGGTGGAAATTTCCAAAGCAAACAACAAACTGGGCTTGGCGAAAACAGACGAGGCTTGGGAGTACTTCGTCTTTACCGACGAGACTTACGGTCCCCAAATAAGAGTGGGGCATCTAGGTGGAAGCGGTACCCCTTGCACCCCCCATCTAGATCAAGATCTATCGTAAACATGGCCAGATATGTTTCATTTGAATGAAAAACTCATGCAAACATGAACTTTTCCCTCAACTGGAAACCATCAACGTTGCAAATTTATCTTATAGTCTTATGTGACGGTATCACATAATACTATAACTTAAATAAGCACGCAAGCGAAAGGACACTCTACCCTGCAAGAGCACCTGTAACGTCAGAATCAGGGGTGAGCTTACCCGATGGCTAGCTCATGAGTGAGGAGGCCAGCCAACGTGGCGGGTCCCATACCCGGTCAGGTCTCAAAACGAAATGGAAAGATCAAGTTTTTCTTTTCTTTTATTTATTCATTCTTTTTTATACAGTTTTACATTTTAGCAAGCCTCGCGTAAACCTGTGCCATATGAATAGTTCTTTCACAAACTAACACTATAATATCCGCTTGTGTAAATGTTTTTGCATTATTTTGGCGGTGACACTTAGATAGTAGCCCAAGCATTATTATATACGAGTATATTATATATATAGAGGGCATTCAATGATTAAATTTTTAGCGATGACTCGATAAATTATATGAAAACTACCTTAAAAAGCAAATACTTTACAAAAAAAATCTTTTCAAATGTTGACAAAATTGTTTGTAGTAATGACAAAATTGTTTGTAGTAATGTTTGGAAAGATTTGCGTATGTTTTTTTGAAATGTCCCTGTATGTGTTAATTACTCTTTATAAAAATCTTTAGTTAATAGAAACAGTAGGAAGCTAATAGAAAAACTAAACCACACTTACCCCATGTTCCGCGAGCGCTCAAGGGTGATGGTTGCTGTAATCCAATAAACATTAGCAAATTAATTTATTTATACTACTATATGCTGCCGTAGTCTTTTCTAGGGAACAATTTAAGCTTTTGTTTTGTAAAATCCTTTTTTCATAAAGCGCTTGCGAAATACTACCAGCCTTTAGATATGGGAGTAGTTTCGAGCAGTATAATCTTCAATCAGTTGGTACAAGAACGTTTGGTTATCAGATCCCGTGAGTAAGCCCCTTTTGCCACACATATTTTGCTATTCTCGTTATACTCCTCTCTGATGCATCCGTCTCGATGCACCACATGCCATGATTGCAGCATTTGAAAAATCCATTCCGCCTTTTGATGCTGCCAAATTACCGTTACGATGATTTTGTGTGCCTAACAGCATGTTTTTGCGAAACTAATCTTTCAGAACCCTCGTTCACTCTCGCGCGCATTTTTTCTGCTCTGACTTCGATATCAAATCGAAATCAGTTTCAAGCACAAGGAATTTCCCCAAAAATGCACTCAAAACTTCCGTCGTCCGGACAGATAAAATGCAACAATCAATGAAATATCCTTCAATATTACAATAATTTGAAGGAGATTATTATAACTAACAATTTAATTCAATTCTTTAACGTTAATGCTTGTTATTTTTTGCCTGAATAGTACGTGTAACAAACATCAAGGGGAAACACTTTAACGAATAGGCGAAATTTCTTGAATCAACGAAAATTTCACTTAACAAATCAGCAATGTAGTAACGGAATTAGAAACCAAAATGACGAGCAGTAATTTCCTAAACTCGTCAACTAGCTCATATCAACAGATGTTGCGATGAATGAGACGAATTTTCGTGATTTTTCCACATTTCCACTGAGTGTAAGAACGTTCAAGAAAATTGTTCAAAATTATCTTTATTGTTTAAGAAATTGCAGGTTTCTACTTTTAATAATTTCAATTATTTAGTGCACAGAATAATTTTCATTGAATATTTGCTCACTTTCAACGTGTCAATATTGAAATGCGGTCACTAAATATCGCGCAATAAGAATTCCAATTTTCCACAACACTTGAATGCAAAATCAAAAACTCCCTCGAACGTACCGACTAGCGCAAATTCCTTTCGTAAATCGCTCGCGACCCGCCAGTCAATGTTCTTATCAACGTACGATATGTAATTTTTCCTTCCGCATCGACAAATATCAACATTTGGACTCCTCTCCGCTTGCACCTCGACAGCTTCACCATAACCACGACGCCATCATCCGTTAACTGTAGTTTTTATTGCGGGACAATGCAATTCGTTGGTAAGTTGCGTTACGAACGGGTTGCCATGTCTAAATTTTAATTGTTAATTTAAGTATTTACTTTTTTAAAACTGGATCAGCATTATGTTGCTTTTTCGAGTAGTTTGCCTAGGCGACTGCTCATTTACTACAACTTTGAATTATGCCATGAAAAATGAACGTATGTCGGATACTTTTCGGACAGACGTCGTGTTCCGTAGTGATTTCACGAACAACTTTGGCTTTGATTAGTCATTAATGAATTTAGGGCTTGTCCGAGTTTTTGATTAACTAAACGTTCTACATCCGGCAAAATACTTCTTATGGCACATAGAAAATACTTGCATATTGAGTAGCGAATTATCCCCTCTTATTTTCGCATCCACAAATCTAGGAAAAATTATCCGTATCACATGCCTACGAAGCCAGCATTGCCCAGTTAAGATTGCTGTCGTAATGCAAAAAGACTCCCTATTCAATTTGAGCAGTTCCTTACTGTGACCAGTGCTAAAAGCTTTGCATATTCATGTTTTGAGGAGCATTCAAAATGATCCATGTATAAAAATCATTGAATGCCTTTTCGATATCATGAAAGGCCGCTATTGTATATTTCTGTTATGCAAGTAACCTTTTGGTATACCATACTCTAGAATAGATTTCCCCTCTGTGAAAAAACATTCTCTCTCTCTCTTCCTCTCTCTCTCTCTCTTCCTCTCTCTCTCTCTCTCTCTCTTCCTCCTTCTCTTTCTCTCCCTCAGAACAGAAGCCACCAATTTTCGTCTAAAATAGACGCCATTTTGTTTTAGTTAGTGGTTTAGTTGTTGTAGTTTGAGCGAAATGCGAAAATATGTTTTTTATTCGATACCCCTTTCCTGAAAGATTCGTACTAATTGAAGGAAAATTCGGACTTTCAACTTTATCAAAAATTTCTTTTTGGACGATTTTTATTCCATAAAACTACCTATCATGATAAAATCTATTCGAAAAATGAGATCAGAATTCTATTTTCATATATCATCAAGCATATACGTTTAACTAACATACTTTTCCCAACGTCGTTGCACTGCCTCCGTCAATTCAATCAAATACTTCCAGAATTATAAAACTTCAGAAAAACCAGACGAAAAAAGTTAAGTAATGAAAAATTTCAGTCATACGTGACTTATCAATTAGTGACTTCAAGCTTGAACGAAATCTTATTTTATTATCACAACGGCAAACATTCACTTGCGCAAGTAGAAAAAGCTTTACAGGAGGGAGAAAATTGTATAGGTGACATGCTTTTGATAAATACGAAACAAGAGAATAAACAAACGAAGATGTATATGAGTCTACTGGAGTGGAAGATATTTACATCCGACTAAATAGCAAGTAGTGTTAAAAAGCATATGTGTAAAATATAAACTCAAGATAAATCAAATGTGCAAAGAAAAATGTTAGTAATACAGCAACACTAGTTTTATCACATTTATGAACATTTTCGTGTTTCTTTTTTTCGTAATTTTTCGCTCAAGCGAAAATTATTTTCTTATATGATGAAGTAACAAATTATTGTGCTATGAGTAATACCAGAGACGACTATGCGGCGATGGGTAGAACAAATATAATCATCAGTTTTCGTTAAGACGAAAGATATGAGGTAATAGTTTTTTTGGTGACTGTTTTTTTATCTTGTGGTACAATGTTAATTCTGACGGCATACAGCTGACTTCATTGCAATAACACTTCCGACAAAATTCTCTTAGTTTCAAATGCAGATCATGATGAATGTTCTATTTTCAGGATAATATGCGACTATTTAGTAATATACATAACTTATTAGCTCAAGATATAAATTTAAAAGTAATTTTTGCCATTTAAACCGCTTAAAACCTATTGCTTATAAGGAATTTCTCAGACATATCCTTGAACTACTTAAATTCATGAAATTATTTTGAATGCAATTAAGCAAAAATTTTTTGACTGGATATCAAAGTTTAGATTACCGAAAATTGCTGCCTGCATGTATCGGGATAGTGTAAGCTGCAATGATAATATTCGTCCAAAGGTGCAACACCTGTTTTGCAAAGTCTAGTTGCTAAAGTAAAATTCGAGTGGCAACAAAATTCATCCAAAAACTCATTTCCTTCCACACATCCTTTAGACACTGAAGAAGGTTCAAAGGAGTCGAAACGCGTCTACTCACACCACAAAGCAAGTCCCGGAGGCTTTACAAGAAAGAAAAAAAACCATACAAAAACTCGTTAAAGTAATAGATCAAATCAACTGGATATATTCTCCAGGTGGCAGTTTACGGTATGCTGAAAATCCATTCATTTCAGAAGAAATGGCATAGGGTCCGATTCTGAAACAGTGTTGTGGGAGCACACATTGCGTGTTTGTCCTTCTACTCATACTATTGGGCTGTTACAGGAAGCCATCAGAATAAAGATTTTCAACCAACCTGGATTATATGGTGCATCGCAAATATTAATCATAAAGTACTACCAGCAACGAAACGAAATCCTTAGCTCAATCCCTTTAGCAAAACAAAGAAAATAGCCCCATTTACGAGGGTGGTTCAAATATGATAGAGACAAATGCTGTAGATGGCGCGCATGTATGTTTTGAAGGTCCTGGCTTGAGTATGTGATAGCTGGGTACACTTACGAACAGTGTGGGATGTTTTTCGTCGGGATTGCATGTTTCACCCGCGTGCTACGACCATGAGTGAACGTCAAGTGCCGACCGCCGTTGCGCAACGTATTGTCATTCGTTTTTAGGGTTTTGTACTAAAATACAAAACCCTATTGCAATCACGACCTGTGTCCGTCTGTCCGTCTGTCCGTCCGTCCGTCCGTCCGTCCGTCTGTATGTCACAGCACTTTTTCTCCGAAACTATAAGGGCTATAGCCATGAAACTTTGTAGAAAGGTCAGAAGTGGTGACCTCTTGAAGGTTCAAGGGTGGAAAAAATTTTCAAAGGCGTTTGAGGGGGGTCTCCCCATATAAGGGGGTGACCCCTCAAAAAAAAATTTTCACCATTGGTAGTCGAGTAGGGTGTCATTGGAAAGGTCTCAACGAGATCTTTTCAAAACAAGTCTTAAAATTGTCTTACAAGTACCGAGAGGGGCAGGGGAAGGGGAAATGTACGAACTTTTCGCGTACCCCCCCCTCGCGATTGGACACCTTCCATCCGAAAAATCTGAAAAAAATCATGAATGTAGGCCTTCATGAGTACAACAACAACAAATACATGAGAAGTCGAAATTCACTCAACTTTGTTAGTAATAGTATGATTTATCGATTTTGTGTTTTCTTGAATAAAATCTAAACGGTACCCTTAAACTCAATAAAATTTAGCAAAAAGATGACTATTTATAAGATTGATCTTTTCGGAAAGTTTCATAAAGATCGAATCGTATTTACCGAAGTTATAGCGATTTGAATTTTCGTGTATTTCTATGGAGCAATATGCCCTGTATTACTATGGAAACATATTGCTATGGAGCCATATGCGCTTTTTACCGACTTAGACACTACAGCTTTGCTAGAATTTGCATGAAAATTTCAGGAGTGATAGGTATCATGAAGATGAGTACATACAATTGAAACAAGTCGAAGAGGCAGGAGAGAGCTCCTAGCAAAAGGGCTTTGTAACCATTCTAGGATTCGAAAAAATAGGCCATGAATCGATGATTACAGTACAAAGGAGTGGCCCCTGAAAAAAAATTTCATGAAAGGTAGCCGATATGAGTATCAACTGAAAGTTCTCTATGAGAGCTTTTCAAAACAGTTCTTAAACTGACAGTTTTTGCTTCAGTGGGAGCACAGGGGGGAAATACATGAAAAATGTGTTGCCTCCCTCGCGAATGGACACCAGTGATCTAAAAAATCTGAAAAAAATATCAAAGGAGATATTTATGGGTATAACTATAACAAATACCTCAGAAGTCAAAATTCGTTCAACTTTGTTAATAATAGTATAATCCTCGAATTTCACATTTTCTCCAATTAAATCGTCTTTGACATGTTTCTTGATTTTATTCGTTGCTGGTTACTGCATTTTGTAAGTTGAGTACAAAACCCTTCTGACATGAGCATAGGTCTGTCTACCCAACTTGTTTAGTGTGGGAAAGCGTTAAAAACACGGAAATTTTTCTGCATTTGCGAAATCGGTTCAGGAGGGAGTGCCTGAGTAAGGCTGCTGTGTTTAAACGGGCCAAAGCATTCAATGATAGTCGCGAAACCGTCGAGAATGAGCCGCATGATCGTCGACCGCGAACTAGCATCATACCAGACAACATTTGCCTCGTAGAACAACTCATTTTGGAGGACCGTAGGATGAATGTTCGAGACATTTCGGCTGAACTCGGCATCAGTTTTGGTAGTGTAGATTCTATCATCCACGGACACCTTCAATATCGCAAAATAACGCTCAAAACGGAGGACGAAGTGCAATTCTTCTCCAGGATAACGCGTGCCCTCATAACGCGCGTCTCACACTCGATACAATATCGGAATTGGGGTGGGAGGCACTGAAACTATAGATAATTATAGAGGCATTGCTCTGCTGTGCATGTCTTATAAAGTGCTCTCCAAAATCATAGAAAGAAAACTAAACCCGTACTATGAAAGTATTATAGGAGAGTATCGGGGAGGCTTTCGAAGTGGAAGGTCTACAATAGACCAAATATATTCTCAGTAAAGCAGGTGCTCGAAAAGTGCTGGGAATATAAGATCGATTTCAACCAACTCTTTGTAGACTTCAAGTGAGCATACGACATTGTCCACAGAAATGCGCTGTACAAAATAATGCTTGACTTTGGCGTCCCAATAAAACTAGTCCGCATGGTCAAAGTCACAATGTTAAACGCAAAGTCCCAGGTCAAGGTAAACGGTGAATTAATGGACAGCTTTAAAACGGAATCAGGCTTAAAACAAAGGGATGGTTTTGCCCCAATGCTCTTTAATATTGTGCTGGAACACGTCATCAGGAAGACATCAGCTGAAACCTCAGGTACACTAATGTTCAATTCCCCACAATTGGTAGCATATGCTAATGACATCAATATTATGGTACGTTCAATCTTAGATGCCAAAGGAGCATTTCTGAGTCTACAATCTGAAGGAAACCGAATTGACCTACGAGTTAATGAAACTAAAACTAAATTCAAGATACAAACGAGGAAGAAAACTCCAGTTCGACAAAACCTGACCGTAGGTGACTACATCTTGAAAGTGTGGATAATTTTATTTATCTTGGAGCCAAACTGTACAGAAGAGGTGCCGAAAAGTACGAGATTGGACGCCGCATAAACGCCGCAAATAAAGCATATTACTTTGTATTTCCCATTCTAAGGTCCAGAATTGTGCACAGGCAAAATAAACTCCGCATTTAGAAAACATTAGTCAAACCTGTACTGTTATATGGAAGTGAAACATGGATCCTGACGAGCGAGTTCGAAAAGATAGTGGACGTATTTGAACGCAAAGTACTCCGAAAAATCGACGGCCCAGTGAAACAAGGAACAGAATGGAGACTTCGTTACAAATATGAGTTGTATGAACTATTTGACGATCCACCTGTTTTCTCTTGCGTAAAGTTACGTAAATTGCAATGGGCAGGCCATGCAGAAAGAATGGAAGAAAACCAGCTACCCAAGAGAGCATGTACGGGTAAAGCACAAGGTAGACGTCCAGCGGAAAAACCGAGGACTCGATGGGAAGACACCATAGTAGCTGACAGCAGATCCTTGTTGGGAGTAAACAACTTACGGATAAGGTCGCGAAACTGTGATGGTTGGAGGAAATTAATCCTGCAGGCCAAGGCCCAGCTTGGGCTGTCGCGCCATAGATGATGATGATCTACTTTGTTACATTTACAGGAATAATTCATATATATCATTTAAAAGTCTTACAACATTTAGTCTTCTTCTTTTTCTACGTCGTAGCACTACAGCCCCTCTCAGACCTTCACTTCCTGCAAAAAGCGCCTCCAACTGTCTCTGTCTATCGACCGCTTCCTTCAATTTCGAAATCCGAGCAGCGATGGACTTTCTTCGTTGACCGCGTCAGACTAGCGTTTTCTTGATTTCCCCATTGGTCTCCGCACTTCAGTTTTCCCAATGAGTACCTTTTAGGGTATCCGTTGTGCTTCCATAAGATTCACGTGGCCAGAGTACTGTAGTTTTCCAAGTCTTACTATCTTTAAGATCTCCAGCTTATCAAAAATCTCATGCAGCTCATGGTTGTATTGAATTCGCCATTGATCTCCGTTTAAATTCGCTCCGACTATTTGCTAAAGGATTCGTCTCGAAAGCATTCGATATGATTCCGGATTCTTGATGTAAGGCCCATGTTTTCACATCCATAACATAGCCCAAGTCTTATCACAAATTTGCTTTGTTTTCCTGTGTATACAGCTGGTCTTCCAAGTTCGTCAAAACTTAATAAAATATTTTATTTGCGGGCTGTATTTTTCGGCGATCATCGTCTTTTTCATTACCGGTTCTCGATATTTTGGTGCCTAAATATGCAAATTGGGAAATGGGAATTTGAGGTATTTTTCCTTGACTGTGTCATGAACTTTGTTTTATTCTCATTTAATTGTAGCATTACTAGTTTTGCATCGCTGTCGAGTTTCCGGAAAAGTTCTATGGTGGTTGTTAACGAGCGTGACAAAATGTTGATGTCGTCCGCATAGGCTACAACTTAGCTCGACTTGTATAAAGCGTACCTCTTGTATCGACAGGTAGCTTTCTTATGACTATTTCCAGAGCCAAATCGCATAGGAAGGGGGCCAGCTCATCTCCCTACTTTAGTCCGATATTTTTGTCAAAGGCGTCGGTGAGTTGGTGATTTATGCGGACTTGAGAGGTTGTCGACATCATTGTCATTTTAGTAAGATGGACTAATCTGGCTGGGATACCGAAGCAAGGCATTATTTGGTACAGTACGTTACGATCAGTACTGTCGTATGCTTGTTTAAAGTCAACGAAGATTTGGTGTACGTCTCAATTTTTTTATGTATAATAAATACTACAAATAAAAAATCTCGACGTTGGTACCTCGGCATTTATGTATGACATAAGTGTGCAAAATTTGGAAAAGATCGGATTATAAATAGCGCGCGCACTGATTTTAAAAAAATTATTGTGAGAAAAGTCGTTTTGAAAATAAAATCGTCGATAACTGAGTGTATTTTTCCATACTCAAACAGACTTAAAATTCTGTATCTCCTTCAATGCAGAAAAAAGAAATATTTGGTAGGACCAACCTCAACCTTAAGAACAGCGTGTCTTTTTGCAGGCATTGTATCTGGCTCATGTGGTCTTCTCTGGACGAACTGGCGACTTTTGTCCTATCCAGAGTTCGTCACTATATACAATCTGAAAAAAAAATTAATTCGCAATATTTTGCTTCAAGATGGCAAAACAACAGAAAATTATTAAAAGATGGTAATTACCTTTAGAAATTACCTTTCGAAAATGGAATAATGTTGAAGGACTTTTATAAATTCAAATCAAGCTTTGCGCGTTTTGACCGTTAATTTAGGTTTTTTAGCTGGTCCCTATCATGTAAATTTGCTTCCTTTAATCGTCTTCTTAATGGTATTGGAGATATCGATATTCCATCGGTGACTAGATTCTGCTGCGAATTCCTTAAGGACAAAAAACGGTCTCCATCACGTTTTTGTGAGTTATTCTGCGGTCTGCTCAAGTCGTTGTTTTCCTTTTCCGGCCAGAATTCTGTCGCTTGCTGGCAATTTTCATCAGACACTCAACCGCAGTATTAATGATATGCATCGCCGTTTGAGGAGAAACCTTTTCTAAGTGTTTTGTCCTTAGTAATGAAGCTATAGACGCTTTTTGTTGTAAAGTTATATTTTTGCGCTTTCCCGTGTTGATTTAAATATCAGACACTGAAATGAAACAAGTCACACGATTCATGTTTCAAACTAACGACAATCAAATTCACAATCTTTTGCTTCGACAAAACAAGCACTTTATTATCTTAACAAAACAATAAATACCTTCCAAATACTGGCAAAAAACGGATGACTTTGTAGTTTTTTTCCGTTTTATATAAGGATAACTGTTAACATGGTAATACCCACAAGGGTGTACAGGCAAAATCAATTACTTGAAAATATTTCCAAGGGTTGGGAATTCCCGTTGCGCATAAAACCCCTTCAGAAGACAAATAGCCACAATTGAAAATGAATGAAATATGAAAATCCACTTTTTTAATTTTAAAAGGTATAAAAATTATAATTTTTCCTAATATTTCAAACAGGAACTGTACTTCAGTCGGACTTTATGATGCATAGAAATCGTCAAACACGCTTATTCTAAAAAATCAAGGGGTCTTCAGTAGAACCCACTAGTTTCAACTTTCAGAAATATATTTTTTTTTGTTTTAACACTACAGCCTATTTCGGGCCTTCACTTAACTCTTTCAGCCACGAATTCATATGGTGAAAAAAAAATTCGATGCCACCGTTTATGAGACTTTCTGTCAATGGCTAGGCAGTCTTTAATTGGTCAAATTTATCAACGAAATTCATATTATTGCTGTGTTGTATCAGTGCTTCAGAACAAGATACTTCTACTTTTTCTCCGTTTCGTTCCCTTCGAGTAACTTTGCCCGAATTTCTTGGATTTATATAATTCGATAGTATAAAAACTGATCTTTTGTCTTTCCATTTTAAAACTCCGATGCACGTATCACTGATTCAATAATCGTATTCTCCTCATCTCAGGCTTGTGCTTTTGATTGACTGTACCACAAGCCAATATTTTGTTTTGAAGTAAGTCTATCTGTTAAGGATAACTGTTGAAATAGTTGTCGAAAAACAGTTTGTGATTTTTGAACTTCAAATCTTTACTAAACTGTCTAACAATTTTCCCTCCTAGGTCAGTTTCTACACTATCACCTTGTTTGCCGGTATATATTGAAGTCCAGACATTATGCCGACTCGGAACACATCATCCAAATTTTATAGCCTGATTTAAAAAGTTTTTTTTCATGTATTCGTTTAGATAACTTCTGCCCTTAAATTTGCCATACTCTCGTCAATAGCCTCTTTTTCTGTTGTTTTGTAATTTTTCTTGAAATTGCTCTTCAGTTTGTCTAGGAGAGGGCGAAGTTTATACAACTTATCACTGCCAACATCGTTCCTTTTTGGCATGAGGTGATTATCATTCAAATGCAAATTGGTAAGAAACTAAAGTTGATCCATCCTGATCTTCCACGTCCGCTTCTGAGCTGCAGATGCTCTCACCATCTGAAGGTATATCTTCCAATAGCATATTCATGTTATCAAATTCCTTTACCAATCGCTGCGTTTCTCAAAATTAAATATACAATACGAACACGAAATCATGATGGTTAGTAACCAAATCACCTTATTTCCGAGAACAAAACAAATGTGAGATAAAATGTTTGTTCGCTAATATAAACACATTTTCGACGTCCTAATCGATGACGTAATGCACAAACTATAACATAAACAACACTCATACCTCTTTTACGGTGTTTTTCACAATCACTTCTTTAAATCGCACGATGTCACTTCTATATCACACTGAACTGAACAGAGCACTGCACTTCATCAGCAAATTTACATTGTATGCTGTTAGTGAAGATTCAAGGAAACGTATTAGTTCCGGAAAATAAACATATAAAGGGGTATTTGTAATCGAATTCATTTTCGCCTTCACAAAATACTCCAACTGAAAATAGAAAAAAACAGCTTCCTTTTAATTTTGTGTGTTTTATTTATTTTTATTCTCGAAATCGATTTTCGACCGTAATCGTTCGGTCTTCTTCAGCGATTAATTTATTTTTACTCACATTCCTGCTTATATACTAGCTATGTTTAAGGAAATTTACTCTAAATCATTAAAAAGTAATTAGGGAAATTTGCTTAAGCTAATAAAAGGTAGGAAAGGTAATTTACAAAAGGGGTAGTTATAAAAATATTATTTTTACATGATTCAGAAAAGATATTATTATTTAATTAATTTAAATAGCCATGATCTGCAGTTTCCGTCATCCTGATTCATCAACTATTTCCTTTCCCGGGTAATTGCCAGGCTTTCCATCACATCCAATTCACGTGTATCTCTAGCTTCCTTGATGACTACAGCGTCCTCCATTGTTATCTCGTGTCCCTTCGTGATAATATGTTCCGCTACCGCTGGCTTGAAATTCGAAGTTCTTTCTTTCTTTCTTGCTGCTGCTGCTTCGCCTAGATGCTCCTTGATTCGCGTGCCGATGAGCCTCCTCGTTTGACCTATGTACACTTCTTCACGAGTGGGACATTCGATGCGATAGATACCAGATTTCTCGTGTGGTTCGCGCTTGTCTTTCGTTGATCCGAGAACGTTTTTGAGCTGGTTCTTGCTGCTTGATTCGATTAACCGTACAGAATTGAGCTGATTTATTCGCCGCTTGATCCGATTGCTGATGCCTTCGTGATAAGTTAGAGCCTTCCAGTACGTTCTTTCGGTATTCGCATTTGATAATGTTGATCGTCCCTGACGCTGTCTATTAATCTGGATCTTCTGTGCCATTCTCCTAATCGTCGAACCCTTGAAGCCGTTTAGTTTAGCTGTCTCAACAATGTACCTCATCTCCTTTTCCTTAGCTTCCTTGCTTAGCGGCAAATCGAGCATCCTGTGGATCATGGCTCTGTACGGAGAAACCTTGATTTGCTGCGAATGATTTGATGTATTTGGAATCGTTCTTTGTGTGTGAGTTGCTTTCCGGTATACATCGAAAGTTATATTTGTTTGAGTCCTCCTTACTACTATATCTAGGAACGATAGTTTACCGTCTTTCTCTTCCTCCATCGTGAATACTATATTTTTGTGGGCTCCATTCAGGTCAGCAAGGACCTTCTCCACGTCACTCCTTTTCACATATGCAAACACATCGTCCACATATCGGACCCAATGTTTTGGTAACTGGCCTTTGTGGACGATGTGTTTGCATATGTGAAAAGGAGTGACGTGGAGAAGGTCCTTGCTGACCTGAATGGAGCCCACAAAAAAATAGTATTCACGATGGAGGAAGAGAAAGACGGTAAACTATCGTTCCTAGATATAGTAGTAAGGAGGACTCAAACAAATATAACTTTCGATGTATACCGCAAAGCAACTCACACACAAAGAACGATTCCAAATACATCAAATCATTCGCAGCAAATCAAGGTTTCTCCGTACAGAGCCATGATCCACAGGATGCTCGATTTGCCGCTAAGCAAGGAAGCTAAGGAAAAGGAAATGAGGTACATTGTTGAGACAGCTAAACTAAACGGCTTCAAGGGTTCGACGATTAGGAGAATGGCACAGAAGATCCAGATTAATAGACAGCGTCAGGGACGATCAACATTATCAAATGCGAATACCGAAAGAACGTACTGGAAGGCTCTAACTTATCACGAAGGCATCAGCAATCGGATCAAGCGGCGAATAAATCAGCTCAATTCTGTACGGTTAATCGAATCAAGCAGCAAGAACCAGCTCAAAAACGTTCTCGGATCAACGAAAGACAAGCGCGAACCACACGAGAAATCTGGTATCTATCACATCGAATGTCCCACTTGTGAAGAAGTGTACATAGGTCAAACGAGGAGGCTCATCGGCACGCGAATCAAGGAGCATCTAGGCGAAGCAGCAGCAGCAAGAAAGAAAGAAAGAACTTCGAATTTCAAGTCAGCGGTAGCGGAACATATTATCACGAAGGGATACGAGATAACAATGGAGGACGCTGTAGTCATCAAGGAAGCTAGAGATACACGTGAATTGGATGTGATGGAAAGCCTGGCGATTACCCGGGAAAGGAAAAAGTTGATGAATCAGGATGATGGAAACTGCAGATCATGGCTATTTAAATTAATTAAATAATAATATCTTTTCTGAATCATGTAAAAATAATATTTTTATAACTACCCCTTTTGTAAATTACCTTTCCTACCTTTTATTAGCTTAAGCAAATTTCCCTAATTACTTTTTAATGATCTAGAGTAAATTTCCTTAAACATAGCTAGTATATAAGCAGGAATGTGAGTAAAAATAAATTAATCGCTGAAGAAGACCGAACGATTACGGTCGAAAATCGATTTCGAGAATAAAAATAAATAAAATACACAAAATTAAAAGGAAGCTGTCTTTTTCTATTTTCAGATATAAAGGGGGCAATTTCCCTAAAAAAATCGACAAAAGGGTAATTTGTAAACTAACCACCAAACCTGAAAGAGTTAATGACAGAGCATCTCATTATCTTGATCGCTTGTATCGCCACTTAAGAAGATTATATGGTCAGTACCACACTTTAGCCGTGTGTCCGTCCACCCAGCATACGTTCCGATTTTAAATCAGATTGTATACTAACTGAATGGGTTTATAGCTCGTCCGAAGAATTACTCAAAACAAATCTCGTTTTCATCAACCGGATTCGAACCAATAACCTTCGTCTTATGCAGCGAGCAGTCTAACTATTGCACCACGCGGAAATATTTTCATGTATATTATGTACTGTGGTGATGCAATCAAACATAATTAAACAGTATAATCTAAAAAAAGTTCATAAGGCTACCGGTCTCAGATTAAAAAAATAAAAATCTTATGAAGTAGTCAGTGCTAGATTTTAGGGCATTAACGTTAATGAAACCATTAAAGCATTTTCGCGCTTTAAATTTTTTTAAATCTAAATACTTCAAATTAAATAAAACAATCATTTTCCAATAATTTCATACACTGAAATTACTGACAGTACCGGAGTGAACTTGTTAGAAGAATTTAACATTTCAAAGGCATTAGAGCGTTGAAGTTTAACTCGTTAACACGTCAATGCTTTGAAATAATGCACTGAGATGCGGTGTGTAGCGAATGCAATAAAATTTTAGTACAACTTACCCGTCATATCCTGATCTAGATGGCAGAAATTCAAATTCAATTAAAAAACTCTAACCGGAAGTTCTTATCCCTTAGATTATCACCGAAGAATTCATTCATTCATCGTCTTCTACCGTGACAAATAATAATACTGACAGTATTTTTAATATATTAATAAAAAAGCATTATCCGTAAATTGCATAAAAATTAAATGTTTAATTAGATGCACACAAAAATAGAGTGTATAATAATTAAATACACAAATCACGTTCATAGTTCAACGCAAAAATTATACATTCCCGTAAGCAATGCCCGGATTGAATTTCATTTGTCTGTTATTAAATATTTTAATTTATGATTAGCATATTTCACAGATTTCCAACGCGGTTTCCAATAGAGAAATAACATATGAAATAAATTCATGCAAATTAATTGATTGCATAAATTATCATGAAACGCCACCGCTTGTTTCAGCGTCAAAATATATTAACTATTGCGGAAAATCAAAAATCCACTTTTTGAATGTTTTGAATATTAAACTTGTAAACAAAAAAGCAAATACTTTTGAGCGATTATAACCAATAATTATTATCAAATGCTTGCATTTTATTTCTACATTTTATTGTATTCCTCGGGTAATTCACATTGACCATTTAATTCGTTAATTGCTACGAAGTTTTAAATTCGTGTAAATAGTTCATTGATATTATTTTGAAAGTTATAAAATGGAAATGCGTCAATCATTTTTTTTCGAAGAACACAAATACATTATTTATATTTCTCATGCAATCTTAATGAAGAATATATCAATTCCAAATTAAATTACTCCTATGTAATATCCAGAAATAAATCGCAAATTTTTGTATGATAAAAAGAGAAATTTACATAAGTGATAACTTATCGCAATTTATGTTAAATTTGCCTATTTAAATTCTTATCAAGGACGACGAAACGTAGGCTACGTTCTGAAATTGTTAGTCTTAAATGTTGAAAAATGTTCTTCTTTGATATGCGTGAAATTTTAGCCACAAAATCGATGTTTTACTGAAGAATGGAATAGAACTTCATATTAATAAACGTGAATCGATAAGAACTTACTTTTGGTAAAAAAAAATCTAAGCCTAATATAAAAATCGTGGCTTGTAGAAAATGTATCTGAAACCGAAGATTTAACATTTTAAGTTAAGAAAGATGTCTGAAGTCTTTCAAAAGTTGCAAATAAATGTTTTCGAACCCTTTCAAAAACGATAATAAATTGCCTGGCTTGAATAGTAATTTTTATAATTTTTTATTCTGAATTTTGATTGCATGCCGAATCGATTTGTTTTCTTACTTTTTGGCTTTCTATATCGTTTTTCTTCAGTTATTTTGGACAAATCTTGCTAAAAATATACAACTCCGGTATTTATCTGCCCACTACCAAACTCATGTTCATTCTGTAATAATATATCCAACAGCTGGTCTTATTACACTCTTTTTTCTACCGATATGGTTCTATTTTTCCAGTCAAAAATGGCTTTGCGCATACTAGCGCAATAAATCAAAAGTTTTAATCGCTCTTTAATGCTAGCCGGAAGAAAAATTATCATTTGTGCTGCGAAGTCATAAAATACGTTTGCTTTCCTGGTATGAAAAGAAGATCTTCTTCTTCGTAGCACTACAGCCCCTCTCGGGCCTTCGCTTCCTGCAAAAGCGCCTCCAACTGTCTCGGTCCATTGACCGCATCCTCCAATTTTGAAATCCGTGCAGCGATTAACTGTCTTCGTCGACCGAGTCAGATCAGTTTTTCCTCGGTTTCCCCACTGGTCTCCGGCCTTCAGTTCTCCCAACGAATACCTTTGTGGGTATCCATTGTTCGTCAATACGATTCATGTGGCCAGCCCATTGCAGCTTCCGCACAAATTTCATACAGCTCATGGTTGTATCGAATTCGCCATTGGTCCCCGTCTAGCTTCACTCCTATTATTCGCCTCTGGACCCGTCGCTCAAAGGCGTTCAATATATTTGCGGATGCTTGGGAGGTCCAAGTTTCATACCCATAGCATAGCACAGGTCTTATTACAGATTTGTATACTTGGAGCTTTGTTTTCTTGTGTATGCAGCTGATCTTCAAGATCGTCAAAACTGAATAAAATATTTTATTTGCGAGCCTGTATTCTTCGGGGTATTTCATCTCTTTCATTACCGGTTCTCGTTATTTTAGCGCCGAAATATACAAATTTTATATTTTTCTTCGACTGCGTCATGAGCTTTGTTTTATTTTTATTGATTTGTAGCCCTACTTGTTTTGCTTCGCTGTCGAGTTACAGGAAGAGTTCTTTGTCAGTTGTTAATGACCGTGACAAAATGTTGATGCCGTCCGCATTGTCTACTACTTGGCTTGACTTGTATTGTAATGTACCTTGTGTATCGACAGGTAGCTTTCTTATGACTTACTCCAGAGCCAAATTGAATAGCAATGAGGCCAGCCCATCTCCTTGCTTTTGTCCGATATTTGTGTCAAATGCATCGGTAAGTTGGTTATTTATGCGAACTTCGGAGGTCGTCGACGTCATTGTCATTTTGGTAAGACTGACTAATTTGGCTGGGATACCAAAGCAAAGCATTATTTTGTACAGTACGTTACGATCAATACTGTCGGATGCTTGCTTAAAGTCAACGAAAATTTGGTGTACGTCTATGTTGAACTCCCAGCATTTCTCAAGTACCTGCTTAACAGTGAACATTTGGTCTATTGCTGATCTACCTGCTCTAAAACCACCTTGATACTCCCCAACAGTACTGTTGGCGCATGATCCGGTTTTATTTTCTAAAATCTTTGAAGATACTTTGTACGCCGTACAAAGTAGTGATATGCCTTTATAATTTTCGCACTTTAGCTTGTTACTTTTTTTGTGGGTAGGGAATATAATTGATTGGCTCCACTCTTTCGGCATATGTTCTTAGTAGGGGTAGAATGTACGTTCTAACTCACTTTTTTCATACAAACTTCAAATGTTGTCGAGGGTGCGTGTCTCGGGTGTATGGGTGTTCCGTTTCATTTCGTTCCCATTTAGAGTGGCATAAGTGAGTGCCTGGGATAGTAAGGTGCGAGTCTGCGATAGATGCGGGTTTCTTGGGTGGTTGCCGGGGAGGATGTGTGTTTTGGATGTCGGTATGTTCCGTTTCATTTCGTTCCTATTTAGAGTGGCATAAGTGGGTGCCTGGGATACTAAGGTGCTAGTCCGAGGTAGGTGTGGATGTCATGGATGGTTGTGGGGAGGATATGTGTCTAGGGTTTGTAGGTGTATGTATCAGATTAGTGTAGGTATAGGCGGATACTAGGGATGAGAAGGTATGGGTCTTAGGTAAATAAACATCGGAATCTTGATTAAGTAGGTACGCGTTCCGGGTCTTAGTACCCTCTAGCGGTTAGTAGAAGAAGTCATATGTCTTTAGATGACGGGTGCGCTTTCTTAGCCTAAGTAGCCTCTAATGGTAAATGGTGAAACTAGGCATATTGATTATAGTCTAGGATAGGCCCATATTTTCAATCAATAGATTAGAGCTCTAGATTTCTCAGCGGGCATTTATATTGGGTTAATATACAAGTTTGAAATTAATGGGAGCTAGCCTTTGACGCTTTTAGCGATAGATAATTATACTATTCATGGTTGTTATTTCTCTATAGCGGAAGGATTTCTCATACATTCGTTGCTTATAGTCTTTGCATGGTTTCGTTATTTATCTTTGGTGGAAGTGTTTCTCGGGTCTTAAACGCTCCTAGTGGTTGATAGTTTTTTACCCATGACTACTTTAATGTATATGTTAGGAGGTCCATATCTAGAGTTGATACCTTGAAGTATTAGGGTTGCTGATCAATTAGGGAAGCTCTGTAGATAGGAGGCGCTCTGGGCGGTTGTTCGCTGGTTGTAGGGCTTGAGATCCTTTAGCGTGTGTCACTTATTAAAGGCGTTTGGGGCGAGCGATTAACTTGATCACGTTAGGCGTGCTGGACTTTTTTATGATGCGAGTGGCTGCGTGGTGACGGCGGGCGTTTGTATAGACGGATGACTGCGATACTGATGGATGATGGACGTGCCCGTCAGCGCGTGTTCTAAGCCGTGGGAATTTACTTCATGGGCGCTTGGATAAGGAACGCGTTGCAGCGATTGGTGTCTTTGGCTAAGGATAGACGGCCGCGTGTGGAAATGGCCGATTCGCTTGATCATGCTAGCCGTGCCGGAAGTTTTTATGATGCGAGTAGTTGTGTGGGATGGAGGGCGCTGCTATAGATGGGTGGCCTTGCATTATGGATGGGCGATGGGTTTGCCTTTCGACGGGTGCTCTAAAGCATGAGAATTTAATCTGTGAGTGCTTGCTTAAGGTGCGCGTTGCTCCTCGTTTGATGTCTGTGGTTAAAAATGGACGGTATTGTAGATGTGATGCGCGTTGCTTGTTGGAGGAAATAATTTGAGGTGTATGTTTCCACCGAGCCGTAGAAATTTGTCTCACGAGCGTTTGGTTAAGTTTCCGCATTGCTCATCAAAGGGTGCCTGTCTTTAAGTATGGACGGCCTTGTCGGCGATTCGGAATGATTCACGTCGCTTTTTGGGAGAATCGTGATTGTGGTGTAGATTTGCTCGGCGGCGAGTTCTGTTAAGCATGGAAATTGACCTCGGGGGGATGCGTGGCATGTGCAAGTGATTTTGCTTGTTAAGAGTAGTGTTTCGTACGCATAGACTTCCCTGTCGGCGCGAGTTTTGGGGCATCGGAATCTACAGCGTGGAAGAGAAGGGGCATGGCGTACATTGCATTACAATATAGTTTTGCTTGATGGAGGCGGTTTTTCTTGTTGTGTTGGCCGTGGGCAGCGGGTAACGTGATGCGCGGCATTGAGACGTGTTTTCATAAATGTCCATTCACAGATGCGCCTATTCTAGTTTGCTACATTGATCGTTTTCAGTTTCTTTTTGCTCGGATACGTCGTTTCTTTGTTTTGTGACTCAGTGCTATTGCATATTATTGCTTTTATCGGTTTCATGTTAATAGTACTTTAAGAATAGTCAACAATGTATTTAATTCGGTTAGACTACTATGTTGATTGCTCAAATCTATGGATGCAGTGAAAGAGATAATGCGTTCTTGATATTAAGTATAGTATTAAATTTTAGTTTCCTTGTGGCAGCATTTTGTTTGTCTTCATCATCATCGCTTATTTCTTAGAGCAGTTTCTATACTTCATTCTCTGATTTTACTACTATGTAGAAGTATGGCACTATATTCATTCGTTTTTTTTTTTACTTTACTATAGGATGCCCATTGGTTTTGTTCAAAAATTCTAATAATTTCTTCCATGACGAGATGGTGATAATTTTGTTCGTACATCATATGATTTGTCCCTTTTGATAAGTGCTTGAGTCTTTTTTTTTTTTAGGTCACTATGTTGAGATGTATGTTTTGGGTATCTATTCTAAATTTGAGATTATTTATGGATGTTGTATAGGAAAGATATTACGGTTTATGGCTTCTGGAATGCTACTTTTTTATGATGGATGTAGAAATCATCGTGGTGGTCCTCATGAGTAGGAATATAGACGCATTTTCATTGATTAATTTTGGGTACGTACTGAAAGGAAGAACCTAATATGGAAAGTGAATGCGCTAGGTCATTGACATTAGGGGTTTGTTGGTATTATGGTATTATTCTTTGCTTATGCCCATAATGCATGGAAAAATATTTTTTAGTCATGCTAGCATTATAGGCATGCACTAGATTGAATAAATTTTTATATTTACTCTGAATTAGGTGCTGTTATTATGGATCTGTATTATTTAGTTTAAGTAGTTTCATGAGTGTCAGTGTAATATAGAGTAAAACTGTTATTTTATGCTTGTCTCATATTCTACACAGTATGTATGATTTTTTGACATTTCCGAATTTCTCTAGGCATATTTTCATTTAGAACTTGTTGATGTTTTGAGTACGATAATTTTTAATTTGTTATCTTCTTAGGAAAATGATGCATGCTTGGATGATGCCGTTAAGTTGATACTTTTCGGATGCATATTATCGCTTTTAATACCTATATGATTGCATGAGAATTTACAAACCTCATACTTTGTGTGCTTGTATTAAGCGTAAAGCCACTTCTGCTATTTTCATATAAATTTTCAATATTTGTGCATTAAGTAAAATACGTATTTACTACATTTTAAATATACTGGATTTATCATCTTAGGGATTTTCGGGTATATTCAAGTATTATTTTCACATAAGTAAAATATGCTCTTATTGAGTTTTTTTCTTATCAGAATTTTTTTCTGCTGGATGCTTGGTTGATTTTTTATAGGTTTAAAGAAGATCTAATTAGTTTTCAACATAAAGGGTATGTTTTGGGTTGGCGCACTGCTACTATAGACCACTTAGGCTAATGTTTATGTAAGATAGTCCGGTATAGATAACGATGTGTGGTAGCATATGAGTTTATGGTAGGCGATTTTTAGATCGATCTCATCGTATCTTGTATAGACAAGTAGCATATGTTATAAAGTGTTCATGATAAGGCTGGTCACGAGTCATTGTAGGATGTTAAGATATGATCATTACTTTCAGGAGGTGTTTTTCTGCTGGTAATTTGATGAACAGATGTATACTTGAGTTGAATGAACTAATGAGGGTTTTTTTTTTGTCTCTCATTAGATATTTTTGAATGGTAGAATTGAGTGTTTGATATTTGAGAGTATCAGATATGCTAGAAATGTTTAGGTTTTTTTTGGTTTCTCGTTTGAGGTATTTGTTTACTTGAGCAGTGTTAGATTAGTTGTTAAAATAAAAAGATTGTGTTTCTTTCTAATAGAAATAATTTATTGAGTAATGCTATTTTTTGTTATATATATAAATAAATTTTCATACAATTTACAGGACATCTAATATATGGGTTGATATATTTATGAATTCTATAGCATATTGAAGGTTTATTCAGCTGCACTATTTCTGCTTTAGGACCATACAAATGTATAGTAAGTCCTCTCACGTCTTTTTAATGTTTATTATACAATTTATACAGCAATTCAATATCCTCAGCATATAATTGTAGCTTATGTCCCCTTCACTCTAGTGCAAACTGTTGATGTTTCAATTCGAATTTCGTTTTGGTTGCATTTTATGAGAATAGTATGTTCCTTGATGAATTACTGGTGAGGATTTCCCGATACATTCTAATAGCGCTGGCCACCAGTTGGCTCTAATTTTGTTTGGACTATTTATACTACCCGATGCTATGAATTATTACTTTGTCGTATGTATGCGAGACTGCAGGAGTATGTACTGTTTTATTAGTTTAAAAATATTTCTTGTATCTTGATCGTATGAATGACAAATGCATGTATCAGTGCCTGATGTTGTATTAGAGTTGGACCATTCACATATTTGGTAGTGTATTCCATGTTTATTAGATACTTTCTCGCCCATATTACCATATTTAAGCATATAATTCTCGATTCGTATTCGGTGTTCAGGAAAAATATCACGGTACACTTCCATGAAATATAGGATAACCATTGTAATAGATCTTATCGCGGTGAAAGTGTATTGATCTCTGCTTTCCTAGTTTTCTTGACGTCGTTTACGTTGGTTTGCTGAATTTTAAAAACCTCATAATAATCCGTAGAATTATATGTACTCTAGTGATAGAAAAAATGACGTGCTGCCTTTAAGTTAACATACATTCATGTCCTAGTTTGTACAGTGCAGCTAAGATGAGGGTCTGTTTCTCAATATTAAATTTCAGTATTTTATAGACTCAAGAGATTATACTTGATTTCAAAGCCTTTCACAATAGTTTGTAGTTTACCAAGTCTCAATTTCCAATTTCCTTATGAATAATTCCTTTAAGAGAGGTAAAACATAGTTTATAGGGTTTTTAGTATTTTATTTCATCACATGGAAAATTAGATCGTTACATAGTACTGGTATTTCATAAAAAAGCCTAGAGTAGTTTATATTTACAAATGATGTTTGAGTTGGAGTGAAGAAGTCGTTGATATCCAGTTTAAGTACGCTTTTTTCTCTGCATCTTGCACAATATTGGTCATAGTATTCCTTCACACAATCGGTAAGCAAATTGTTGTATTGCATGACAATGTTGAAAAAATCCATCAAGATGAAAAGCGTGAAGAGCTCGGGATGTTTAAGTATTAGTCTCTCTCCTCCAATAGGTATGTAGAAGAGTTCAAGAAGTCCAAGCTGATTTGCAGGGAACTCATCTACTCTATCCTTGAGATCAATGAGGTATTGGCGAAGTGAAGTCCATTGACTGTTATCTAACTCCAACTGATTTTGTCCACTGCATCGGAAGATTATTTTCGCTTGAAATGTCAGCGGGTCAAATCCAAGTATTACTTTGCTTTTGTGGAAGCCTTCATCAAGATAGTATGTATAGTTCAGCAAGAGGTTTTTCTCATAGATTCGCTGTTTCTCTCGATTCTTTTTTAGTTTCTTCTCTTTCTTGTTCACTTTTCTGGCTGAAGTAGCCTTATCAGTCTGGCTGGCCTTTTCATGCTTCTGACTGACTGACGAAGTTACTGGATCTGCTCCGTTCATTTTAAATGACTGCTTCTAGTAGTAAAAACTAAAGATGTATATATGTTACACCAGCATATATATTCACTTCTCTGCATTTACGGATGGAGTGGGGGCAACTTCAATATGTGTTGATAATTCTATTGCATAAGTAAACATGTTTAGCCCTTGAATGCTGTAATGTTGCTTACTCTCATGATTTGAATTCAAAGATAAGAAAGTGCTATGGAGTTAAGATTTGAACCACCAAGCTAACAGGAGTAGGAGTCAGTAACAGGAAATGACACTTTGCTCCGTATTTCCTTTAGAATTTTTAGGAGTACTACTGGGCTACAATAGATTGCTTCTAGGCTAATTAGCTGTCTTTTTATCTGTTAAACTATATATTTAGCTGTCACTTTTGCTGATGAGCTGTCTGTCTTATGTGTAATGCTGTCTTTTAAGCCGATTCCCTGTCTGTTTAGCTGATATGCTTCCTCTTGAGCTGTCTATTTAGCTGTCACTTTTGCTGATGAGCTGTCTATTTAGCTGATGCCCTGTCTGTTTAGTTGTTATGCTGTCTGCTGAGCTAACCGTTTAGCTGATAAACCCGTCTATTTAGCTGGTAAGTGGTCTATGTAGCTTTCTTTTTAGCTGATGCCCTGTCTGCTTAGTTGATATGCTATCTCTTTAGCTGTCTGTATAGCTATCTTTAGTTAATAAGTTGAGCGTTTGACCTTACGTGCTATCTGTCATTCGGTAAATTCATTTGATTGTTGGTAATTATCTACCCATAAAAAAATTCTTACTTTCCATACAGTTGCAGTCAGCTTTTTTTACATTTACTTTAAATGTCATATGCTCATCACGATTTACGTTAGGCCTATTGGTTACCAAGACTGCATGTTGATCATCTTCCAAGTTATTCGTAGGCATACATGGATCAGACGAGAATCTTCACGTCTATGTTGCTCTTCTGGTGAACAAATCTTGATTAGGAGCAAGCCATTGTTATTTCCTCGAGAGTTAATTGATCTTATTTCACACTGATGCATTCTTCATAAGAATGAGTCAAATCACCATTCTTTTTATCTGCGTCAGTTTTTCTCTTGACCTCTGTCTATCTAATCTATGGGATCCTCTTTCTACAGCAATTCGATTTCAGTTCTCTAGGTTTTCATGTCTTCATAGGATTTGCGACCTATGCGACCCTTATTGCCTACAATAATGTTCCATTGCATTGAAATTATGTTGCTACACTTATGAACTCATCCAATATGTCCAAAAATCATATGATCCCATGGATCAGCCATTTGAATCATTTTGTAAAGCACAAACTTGTTGAATAAATCTCTACTTCATGCAAACCATTGCTAGGGCCTTAACATGAATTATTTCAGCCTGTTGCTTAGTCGATGTATTAAGGGTTTATAGTGGAAGTTATTAAGTATATTGAATCATCTTGGCGTTCTCATGTATGTGGATTATCCGGGATATGCTATGACTGGAACGATTTTTTCCCTATCATTGAACAATTGAGTAAAATTTTGATACCTCCAACTGACTAAAAATCTGTCATTGATCCATTTTCAGAAGATGTTTGAATGGTTTGGAAGACTTGAGGCTGCATCATTACTCACAACCTGTGAAATGATTAAATATCATGGACAAATGTGTCTACATATGTACATTATAATAGCTATCAAATGTCGATGTATTAGTATCATATGATCGACTGGTCTCTTTATCATGCAAAGAGGGTTATCCACAATCACCAATCAGTTGAGCTGTCTGATACGATCATGAGTTGCCTGTTCAGCAGTTGAACTTTGGTCAACTTCACACCAATATGTTTTCTCTTCCGCACCTGCTAACCCAATTGCCTGATGAACTCAAGGTAGCATTCTCTTTCACACCTACAACTCGAGTTGATTGGTGAGCAGAAGGTGGTGAAGGGCCTTACAGGGCTTCTACCTAGCCTGCCCCATGGCATGCATGCATGATGATCCTCGCAGAGATGCAGAATAACCTTTTACCCAGCCTACCTCATTGCCACGCAGGCATCAATGACCGGTCATCATGCGTTATGACGCGTCATAACGCATGATGACCGGTCATTGATGCCTGCGTGGCAATGAGGTAGGCTGGGTAAAAGGTTATTCTGCATCTCTGCGAGGATCATCATGCATGCATGCCATGGGGCAGGCTAGGTAGAAGCCCTGTAAGGCCCTTCACCACCTTCTGCTCACCAATCAACTCGAGTTGTAGGTGTGAAAGAGAATGCTACCTTGAGTTCATCAGGCAATTGGGTTAGCAGGTGCGGAAGAGAAAACATATTGGTGTGAAGTTGACCAAAGTTCAACTGCTGAACAGGCAACTCATGATCGTATCAGACAGCTCAACTGATTGGTGATTGTGGATAACCCTCTTTGCATGATAAAGAGACCAGTCGATCATATGATACTAATACATCGACATTTGATAGCTATTATAATGTACATATGTAGACACATTTGTCCATGATATTTAATCATTTCACAGGTTGTGAGTAATGATGCAGCCTCAAGTCTTCCAAACCATTCAAACATCTTCTGAAAATGGATCAATGACAGATTTTTAGTCAGTTGGAGGTATCAAAATTTTACTCAATTGTTCAATGATAGGGAAAAAATCGTTCCAGTCATAGCATATCCCGGATAATCCACATACATGAGAACGCCAAGATGATTCAATATACTTAATAACTTCCACTATAAACCCTTAATACATCGACTAAGCAACAGGCTGAAATAATTCATGTTAAGGCCCTAGCAATGGTTTGCATGAAGTAGAGATTTATTCAACAAGTTTGTGCTTTACAAAATGATTCAAATGGCTGATCCATGGGATCATATGATTTTTGGACATATTGGATGAGTTCATAAGTGTAGCAACATAATTTCAATGCAATGGAACATTATTGTAGGCAATAAGGGTCGCATAGGTCGCAAATCCTATGAAGACATGAAAACCTAGAGAACTGAAATCGAATTGCTGTAGAAAGAGGATCCCATAGATTAGATAGACAGAGGTCAAGAGAAAAACTGACGCAGATAAAAAGAATGGTGATTTGACTCATTCTTATGAAGAATGCATCAGTGTGAAATAAGATCAATTAACTCTCGAGGAAATAACAATGGCTTGCTCCTAATCAAGATTTGTTCACCAGAAGAGCAACATAGACGTGAAGATTCTCGTCTGATCCATGTATGCCTACGAATAACTTGGAAGATGATCAACATGCAGTCTTGGTAACCAATAGGCCTAACGTAAATCGTGATGAGCATATGACATTTAAAGTAAATGTAAAAAAAGCTGACTGCAACTGTATGGAAAGTAAGAATTTTTTTATGGGTAGATAATTACCAACAATCAAATGAATTTACCGAATGACAGATAGCACGTAAGGTCAAACGCTCAACTTATTAACTAAAGATAGCTATACAGACAGCTAAAGAGATAGCATATCAACTAAGCAGACAGGGCATCAGCTAAAAAGAAAGCTACATAGACCACTTACCAGCTAAATAGACGGGTTTATCAGCTAAACGGTTAGCTCAGCAGACAGCATAACAACTAAACAGACAGGGCATCAGCTAAATAGACAGCTCATCAGCAAAAGTGACAGCTAAATAGACAGCTCAAGAGGAAGCATATCAGCTAAACAGACAGGGAATCGGCTTAAAAGACAGCATTACACATAAGACAGACAGCTCATCAGCAAAAGTGACAGCTAAATAGATAGTTTAACAGATAAAAAGACAGCTAATTAGCCTAGAAGCAATCTATTGTAGCCCAGTAGTACTCCTAAAAATTCTAAAGGAAATACGGAGCAAAGTGTCATTTCCTGTTACTGACTCCTACTCCTGTTAGCTTGGTGGTTCAAATCTTAACTCCATAGCACTTTCTTATCTTTGAATTCAAATCATGAGAGTAAGCAACATTACAGCATTCAAGGGCTAAACATGTTTACTTATGCAATAGAATTATCAACACATATTGAAGTTGCCCCCACTCCATCCGTAAATGCAGAGAAGTGAATATATATGCTGGTGTAACATATATACATCTTTAGTTTTTACTACTAGAAGCAGTCATTTAAAATGAACGGAGCAGATCCAGTAACTTCGTCAGTCAGTCAGAAGCATGAAAAGGCCAGCCAGACTGATAAGGCTACTTCAGCCAGAAAAGTGAACAAGAAAGAGAAGAAACTAAAAAAGAATCGAGAGAAACAGCGAATCTATGAGAAAAACCTCTTGCTGAACTATACATACTATCTTGATGAAGGCTTCCACAAAAGCAAAGTAATACTTGGATTTGACCCGCTGACATTTCAAGCGAAAATAATCTTCCGATGCAGTGGACAAAATCAGTTGGAGTTAGATAACAGTCAATGGACTTCACTTCGCCAATACCTCATTGATCTCAAGGATAGAGTAGATGAGTTCCCTGCAAATCAGCTTGGACTTCTTGAACTCTTCTACATACCTATTGGAGGAGAGAGACTAATACTTAAACATCCCGAGCTCTTCACGCTTTTCATCTTGATGGATTTTTTCAACATTGTCATGCAATACAACAATTTGCTTACCGATTGTGTGAAGGAATACTATGACCAATATTGTGCAAGATGCAGAGAAAAAAGCGTACTTAAACTGGATATCAACGACTTCTTCACTCCAACTCAAACATCATTTGTAAATATAAACTACTCTAGGCTTTTTTATGAAATACCAGTACTATGTAACGATCTAATTTTCCATGTGATGAAATAAAATACTAAAAACCCTATAAACTATGTTTTACTTCTCTTAAAGGAATTATTCATAAGGAAATTGGAAATTGAGACTTGGTAAACTACAAACTATTGTGAAAGGCTTTGAAATCAAGTATAATCTCTTGAGTCTATAAAATACTGAAATTTAATATTGAGAAACAGACCCTCATCTTAGCTGCACCAGAGCTTATACACTAACGAGCTGGTGCACTTCGTCAGCTGATCAATAAAAAGAGAAGAATAACTTTTCAAATTTTCCCAAGGCACGCCAGGGTGCGAAAGAGACAAAAAAATTTAAACGATTGGTACGATGCGGGAAAAGTCGATAGCGATATATCGGTTCCCTCGACTTGCGTGTGTGTGCGTGAGAAATTCCCCGGCATTCGTATGTGTGCGTGAGAAGTTTCTCCACATTTAGATGTGTGCGTTGTGTACGAACACAAAATGAGAGCAGGTGTTAATGTTGTCACATGAAAATTTTTTCGGTTTGAACGAAATCATAAATCGGGTAACGTTTACACTATGGCGCGTAAATAATTTGAATTTATGAAGTTGCATATGGATTTAACCACAAAATGAAAAGAAATAGGCAATTTCTGTGTAAATATCGGTTTTTACATATTGAAGAATGGTCACTTGTTATTTTGAAGTGTTACGCGAAGAAAAATTAGTCATTTTTGTTTGTTGTGTAATTTCCGTTGAAGAAACTCAACGAAGTATTGTGTCGGAAGTTCAACAGATGGCAGCAGTAAGCCTATCATCAGGTGATAGAGAACTGTCAAAAGTTTTCTGTCTTAAACAAAATGTTGTTCCCGGCTGCAATTAACACAAGTGCCCAGTGACAAGAGCCGCGATTAGCATTCTTGTTAATTGAATCCATTAAAAGTTAAGTGAAGATTCACTGTACACGCGCCGACATTTTGTACACAAGTGCCTCTAGTTTTGTACGTCCTTTCGCCTCAGTCATTTCTAAAATTATGCAGCGGATTGCTATTATCGGAGGCACCGGGATGACCGGCCAATGTGCCATGGAACACGCATTAAATCGAGGTAATTGGTTAAATATCAACAATACAATAAAATAGTTATTGTTATGACTTGCAAGAAAATCTGCGTTGACACTTACATAACTACTTGTTTATATGTAAACATTGCTTGCAGGTCTTCAAATACGACTTTTATACCGGAACGAGTCAACCGTCCCAGATAAGTTCAAACAAAAATTCGAATTAGTACAAGGAAATGCAACAAATTTGGATGATGTCCGAAACCTCTTGAAAGGAGTTGATGCAGTATGCATTGTCCTTGGAACTCGTAACAAAGTTGAACCCACAACAGAAATGTCGACAGGGATGCAAAATGTGATCACTGCAATGAAGTAGTTGGGATTGACAAAGGTTTCAGGATGTTTGTCGAGTTTTCTGTTCTATGACGACAGCAAAGTGCCTCCAGTTTTCCACAATATCAACTCTGAGCATAAGAAAATGCTGGAAACGTTAAAGAACTCGGGGTTAGATTATATTGCGATATGTCCACCTCACATCGCTGACGAGCCTTCTGGTGAATTTGAGGTAAAACGTGATACGGCGCCAGCCATGCGAGTTGTGTCCAAGTATGATTTAGGAAAGTTCTTAGTGGACTCATTGGACCAACTAGATCAATATTTAAATCAGGCTAAAAAATAAAATTGCTGATTCATCAGTAATAGAGTAGTGAAAATTTTAGGAATTTTGTTAGATGTCAACTTTATTTTAATAATAAAATAAAAATTTTATTTTAACAATTTTGTATAATTCGAATAAATGTTAATTCAACCTTAGTTAACTGTATAAACGTTGAATTTAACCAATAATCAATTTAATTTCTTCTTAATTTCGGGCTATTTTATCGTTGCCATATCTTGGTTTTTTGTTTTCTTTTTGCTTTGGTTAATCTTGATAATTCACTTTCTCGTCATTTAAATTATCGATTCGAAATCTTTTCAATTTTATTCAAATCGCATGAGTAAAATTGTTCTTGAAAGGAGCAACAGATCCAACAATTTAAACATTGCCATAAATGCTGTTTCGTTCTGTCGATTTTTCTTTTTTCAAATTACTAGAAATACATCGACTTTAGACGATAAAAACATACTAAATCCTTTAGTCTTCAGGCAGAAATTCTTAGAATCATTCAGTTACCATCCTCGAAAATCACCCTCTTGAACAAGATTTAGTTCACAAATTTATAATCTTTCTCATTGTGTTCAGAACGCAAAATTCAATTTGCATTCAATTCGAATCTCTTTATATATATACATACAATTACATTTTTTTTCTTTTAATCGGTAGTCAGTTTTTCGTTCTTGAACAAATTTCTTAAAACTTCTCGTTTCAAAAACGGTTTACTGACTGACTCTTCTCTGAAACTTCAACATTTTTTATTCTTCTCTCATGCCTACTATTTTGTATAAATATCATATGTAGCATAGTAAAATAAATGTGAAAGTATGTGTGAAGTGAATTTATGGGAGACAAGTGTTTGTTGTATGTATATTTGAATATCACGATGAATCATTAATTAAAAAAATAAATAAATTTGCATGTTAAGCTACATAAAATCTGTGGGTACCATCATCAAATTCAGGTCCGCGCCCAAAGCAATAATCGAAAAAAAACGAATTGATTTTGAACGAAAGTACTAACTCAAGTGTGACTTGTAACCCTCTCTGAAGTACTCCTCAGTTTAACTCGATTTTCCCTAAGCCAACAGAAAACATTCCCACTGGTTGCTGGCGTTATTTGCGATTATCAGTCATCTGCCTATTGATCTCTGCGGTCTAAACTGCCACGCGTTTATTGGTCCACTTTGCAGACGATTCGAGATCTTGAAATCATACGCCGCCTGCAGACCCTCATTTGTTGAAAATCGCTCCTGTCAAAAGTTTTCAAAAATTAAATTAATTTTTTAAAAAACGTTAGTCCGAAGTTAATTTTTATCGGAAAAAATCTTATATTGTCGAAGTAATCGACTCAGGAAATTTCTATCGAATATTTTTACTTCGATTGGTAACGAAAAACAAATTACCAAAGAAAATTTCGCCGCTGGTATGGAGGAGCCCGACGGCTTCCCACCGTTGGGGCAACCTGGGGAAACGACGAATACGAAACTGACGACAATCACCAAAAGAAAACATAACGAAGAAAACTCCGTAGATGGAGGGTGCAAGCTGCAAATAATAGCGGACAATCATTAAAATGGCCAAATTGCAGAAAGAAAATGATGAACTAAGGCAAGAGATACAGTCTCTCAAGGATCCCTTCAAGAAAGGGATGAAGCCTCAAAAGACGCAGCCACAAAATCAATGGCAACAGGTAACAAAGCCGAAGAAAAGTACAAAGCAAGTAAATCCAGAGGAAGTTCTAAGTGCTGGTGGCACCAACGAGAGCCAAAATTATTTTGCAGCGCTGGAGGGATTAACCGAAGATATGGAAATCGAAGAAAACATCGGAGGTAATTTTAATCAAGATAATGACGTTAATTTTATTCAATATTTAAAGAACAAAAATAAGGAGAAAAAACCAGCCCGCAGTTCTGCTGGTTCCTCTGGAAAAGCTTCCAACAAGACAGAAAAAGTTCCGCCAATCAACGTGTTCGGACAAACCGGGAAAGATATGGTTCGGCTATTGGCAGCCGAAAATAAACTGGCCAATTTCGAAATCAAAAGAGTTAATGCCGAAAAATTAACTATAAGGACGAAATCACTGGTTGATTTCGAGTCAGCCAAAGATGCACTGATTTCTGGGGAGTTTTTTAGATTCATCTCATTATTGCTACATCTAGTATTGTTGTTTATTTGTATTATAAATTAGGTATAGGTTTCAATATAAGGTAACGTTTTTTTTTTTTTTTTTTGATTGAACTTATTTAGAATTAGGGTGTAACATATTAGGTATAGGATATAAGTTCATTGTTTCGTTAGTAGTTATAAGTAATTTTTGAATAATGCTGGTTGGTTTTTTCTCCTTTTTCCAATTGAATCAAAAAATATGTAATAATCTTAATTAATTTAAATTTGCAAGTGTATTTTTTTCATTAAATGTGTTTAACTGATAACGTATAAATTTAGAGAGCCATTCGGGCCATTAAGTTTTTTATAGTTTTATTGTTTGGAATTTGCTTTATGTTCTTTTAAAAATTTATAACGATTGGTATTAAATAAAGCGCTTTTGACTTTGACCCTCATTTGCTAATTGTCTATAGGGCGGCAAAGCATCTCGAACTCTTGAACATCGTGTCGAAGGTTTTCTTCATATCCAAGAGACACGCTCTGGCACTTTCCCTGTTGAAGTTCCAAACGAATGTCGAGCATACTTTCCGCTATCCTATATACGAGTATAGCGGAGTACTAGTGCGAAACCCAAACTGAGCACGTACAGCGATAAATTAAGCATCCTTTGATACTAGCCAGCAAGCTGATTAGGTAATAACAGCTAGGGTAAGAATTCTTTCCAGTCGACGGCAGTTTTGATCTTATGCAAGTTGAATATCTCTAGTCCTTCATTGAAGTTGAAATAATCCCTCATCACCCTACCCTTTCAAATCCGATCGTAAATTTGCTTCACTGCTAACGATAACCAACCAATTTCATAAATGTACAAATTAACGAAATCTATTAACAAGACTCCATTTACTGGCAATATTTTAAATGACATCCCGCGATTAACCGGTTTTCTTTCTAAATATAGCGCTTTCCTAGAGTTAAACTGGATCGTTGGACAAATTTTTCAAAACCCGAACGATACCGCCAACGTGGATCATAGTTCCTGAAGAACTTCATGCTAGATAAGCAATATGCAAACCAAATTAGGAGAGTCATTTCTGGAAACGTTCCCATCAAGCTGAAAATTCAATAAAGCAATCATGAAATGATACATCAAAGTCCGTTAATAAATAAAAATTTATTACATCCGAGCCATTTTGAATAAGCAGCTAATGCAGATGCAACCCAAGTTGCTCGCATAAACGTTTAATTCCATGGAATGCTTCGGAACTTACTCAACGTAGCCCGGGCCCAGTCCTTACATCTTTCTGAAGCTTAATCCAGCCGAAAAGACGAACTAGGATTAGCATGAGCCCAAAAATTGAAATAAATAGATCCTACCTTCTTGAATCCAATATCATTGGCGCTCGGAAGCATTGACGGCAGATGTTCAACCCATATTTGCGAATAAGACCGTGTCAGTTGGAGCAGGCTCGACTAGAATAGAAAATAATTAAAATCTGTCGCTCTAGATTAAACATTGACTTAAAGGAAAGAAGAAAGTGTCGCTTCCAGGAAGTGGAATCAGAGCGTACGAATTTAAACGCAATAATCCCGTGGAGTGATAAGGAATCATTTTAATCTAGCCTCCTCTTATTATAGAAAGCATAAATAATACATGCTTCCTGTACTCAACAAAGGGGCACAAAACAACAAACAATTCGAATGCTGTTCTAGATAATTTCAGGGAATTCAGTAAGGCGCCATTTGAGAACACAAGAACATTCTCCACGTGGTTGTCAAATGTTACCAACAAATAATCGAACTAAATTTTCCTGAATTATCATGGAATTACCGCGAATTTTATTGAAATTACACTAACAGCGAATGTGATTAATAGTTGGGATAAGAAATTTACCAACAGCGAGAACCCCGTCCGTATTTACGTGGATGCAAGTATAAGCTCTGACTCTCACCTACTTTGCCTTTGCCTTTTACTTTGCTCCCATTTGCTTTTATGAACATGACTTCCACTCTGGAAGTGAAACATAAAGAAACGTTAATTAAAATACTCACAGAGATGTTTTCTAATCAACTCACTCTTCTCCATCCTTTTGTACGTTGGGCACAGTTGTTGAGAATAGTCGCGAAGGATTCATTACACTATTTTCTTGAATATTCAAGGGTAGCATTCGTTTTACAATTTTCAGCACCAATTGATATGTTTCTTACGAAATACGAAGACATCCTTAGGGATTGCTGAAATATGCTTCTAGAAATCGACATTTTGCACAATTCCAACACACTAGAATCGTATTACTAAATTGATTCAACTTAATATTAATTAATCAAGGTATGCGAATCTAAATATAAGCTCTGGCGATACGAGTTCAACAATAAAACTTCACTGCAATGACGTTTGTCAAATTGACAGTTGAAAATGAGAGACATTTTGCTTCGTTAAATGTATTCCGCTCATTTTAACGAAATCGTTAAATTAACTTCAATTTTATATCTCTTTCACTCTTATGGGGTGAAATGCATACGGTGTTCTTGTCTTTGTCTGACCTTGTTTCTCGCGGATTTTCTTGCAAATACGCGCGTTCACCAATACAAACTCAAGTCGGTGGAACCAAAACAAACTACCGTTAGACGAGCACTTTGTTCGTAGTGCGTCAGCTTCTTAGTATATAAGCTCTGGCTGCACTGTACAAACTAGGACATGAATGTATGTTAACTTAAAGGCAGCACGTCATTTTTTCTATCACTAGAGTACATATAATTCTACGGATTATTATGAGGTTTTTAAAATTCAGCAAACCAACGTAAACGACGTCAAGAAAACTAGGAAAGCAGAGATCAATACACTTTCACCGCGATAAGATCTATTACAATGGTTATCCTATATTTCATGGAAGTGTACCGTGATATTTTTCCTGAACACCGAATACGAATCGAGAATTATATGCTTAAATATGGTAATATGGGCGAGAAAGTATCTAATAAACATGGAATACACTACCAAATATGTGAATGGTCCAACTCTAATACAACATCAGGCACTGATACATGCATTTGTCATTCATACGATCAAGATACAAGAAATATTTTTAAACTAATAAAACAGTACATACTCCTGCAGTCTCGCATACATACGACAAAGTAATAATTCATAGCATCGGGTAGTATAAATAGTCCAAACAAAATTAGAGCCAACTGGTGGCCAGCGCTATTAGAATGTATCGGGAAATCCTCACCAGTAATTCATCAAGGAACATACTATTCTCATAAAATGCAACCAAAACGAAATTCGAATTGAAACATCAACAGTTTGCACTAGAGTGAAGGGGACATAAGCTACAATTATATGCTGAGGATATTGAATTGCTGTATAAATTGTATAATAAACATTAAAAAGACGTGAGAGGACTTACTATACATTTGTATGGTCCTAAAGCAGAAATAGTGCAGCTGAATAAACCTTCAATATGCTATAGAATTCATAAATATATCAACCCATATATTAGATGTCCTGTAAATTGTATGAAAATTTATTTATATATATAACAAAAAATAGCATTACTCAATAAATTATTTCTATTAGAAAGAAACACAATCTTTTTATTTTAACAACTAATCTAACACTGCTCAAGTAAACAAATACCTCAAACGAGAAACCAAAAAAAACCTAAACATTTCTAGCATATCTGATACTCTCAAATATCAAACACTCAATTCTACCATTCAAAAATATCTAATGAGAGACAAAAAAAAAACCCTCATTAGTTCATTCAACTCAAGTATACATCTGTTCATCAAATTACCAGCAGAAAAACACCTCCTGAAAGTAATGATCATATCTTAACATCCTACAATGACTCGTGACCAGCCTTATCATGAACACTTTATAACATATGCTACTTGTCTATACAAGATACGATGAGATCGATCTAAAAATCGCCTACCATAAACTCATATGCTACCACACATCGTTATCTATACCGGACTATCTTACATAAACATTAGCCTAAGTGGTCTATAGTAGCAGTGCGCCAACCCAAAACATACCCTTTATGTTGAAAACTAATTAGATCTTCTTTAAACCTATAAAAAATCAACCAAGCATCCAGCAGAAAAAAATTCTGATAAGAAAAAAACTCAATAAGAGCATATTTTACTTATGTGAAAATAATACTTGAATATACCCGAAAATCCCTAAGATGATAAATCCAGTATATTTAAAATGTAGTAAATACGTATTTTACTTAATGCACAAATATTGAAAATTTATATGAAAATAGCAGAAGTGGCTTTACGCTTAATACAAGCACACAAAGTATGAGGTTTGTAAATTCTCATGCAATCATATAGGTATTAAAAGCGATAATATGCATCCGAAAGTATCAACTTAACGGCATCATCCAAGCATGCATCATTTTCCTAAGAAGATAACAAATTAAAAATTATCGTACTCAAAACATCAACAAGTTCTAAATGAAAATATGCCTAGAGAAATTCGGAAATGTCAAAAAATCATACATACTGTGTAGAATATGAGACAAGCATAAAATAACAGTTTTACTCTATATTACACTGACACTCATGAAACTACTTAAACTAAATAATACAGATCCATAATAACAGCACCTAATTCAGAGTAAATATAAAAATTTATTCAATCTAGTGCATGCCTATAATGCTAGCATGACTAAAAAATATTTTTCCATGCATTATGGGCATAAGCAAAGAATAATACCATAATACCAACAAACCCCTAATGTCAATGACCTAGCGCATTCACTTTCCATATTAGGTTCTTCCTTTCAGTACGTACCCAAAATTAATCAATGAAAATGCGTCTATATTCCTACTCATGAGGACCACCACGATGATTTCTACATCCATCATAAAAAAGTAGCATTCCAGAAGCCATAAACCGTAATATCTTTCCTATACAACATCCATAAATAATCTCAAATTTAGAATAGATACCCAAAACATACATCTCAACATAGTAACCTAAAAAAAAAAAAGACTCAAGCACTTATCAAAAGGGACAAATCATATGATGTACGAACAAAATTATCACCATCTCGTCATGGAAGAAATTATTAGAATTTTTGAACAAAACCAATGGGCATCCTATAGTAAAGTAAAAAAAAAAACGAATGAATATAGTGCCATACTTCTACATAGTAGTAAAATCAGAGAATGAAGTATAGAAACTGCTCTAAGAAATAAGCGATGATGATGAAGACAAACAAAATGCTGCCACAAGGAAACTAAAATTTAATACTATACTTAATATCAAGAACGCATTATCTCTTTCACTGCATCCATAGATTTGAGCAATCAACATAGTAGTCTAACCGAATTAAATACATTGTTGACTATTCTTAAAGTATTATTAACATGAAACCGATAAAAGCAATAATATGCAATAGCACTGAGTCACAAAACAAAGAAACGACGTATCCGAGCAAAAAGAAACTGAAAACGATCAATGTAGCAAACTAGAATAGGCGCATCTGTGAATGGACATTTATGAAAACACGTCTCAATGCCGCGCATCACGTTACCCGCTGCCCACGGCCAACACAACAAGAAAAACCGCCTCCATCAAGCAAAACTATATTGTAATGCAATGTACGCCATGCCCCTTCTCTTCCACGCTGTAGATTCCGATGCCCCAAAACTCGCGCCGACAGGGAAGTCTATGCGTACGAAACACTACTCTTAACAAGCAAAATCACTTGCACATGCCACGCATCCCCCCGAGGTCAATTTCCATGCTTAACAGAACTCGCCGCCGAGCAAATCTACACCACAATCACGATTCTCCCAAAAAGCGACGTGAATCATTCCGAATCGCCGACAAGGCCGTCCATACTTAAAGACAGGCACCCTTTGATGAGCAATGCGGAAACTTAACCAAACGCTCGTGAGACAAATTTCTACGGCTCGGTGGAAACATACACCTCAAATTATTTCCTCCAACAAGCAACGCGCATCACATCTACAATACCGTCCATTTTTAACCACAGACATCAAACGAGGAGCAACGCGCACCTTAAGCAAGCACTCACAGATTAAATTCTCATGCTTTAGAGCACCCGTCGAAAGGCAAACCCATCGCCCATCCATAATGCAAGGCCACCCATCTATAGCAGCGCCCTCCATCCCACACAACTACTCGCATCATAAAAACTTCCGGCACGGCTAGCATGATCAAGCGAATCGGCCATTTCCACACGCGGCCGTCTATCCTTAGCCAAAGACACCAATCGCTGCAACGCGTTCCTTATCCAAGCGCCCATGAAGTAAATTCCCACGGCTTAGAACACGCGCTGACGGGCACGTCCATCATCCATCAGTATCGCAGTCATCCGTCTATACAAACGCCCGCCGTCACCACGCAGCCACTCGCATCATAAAAAAGTCCAGCACGCCTAACGTGATCAAGTTAATCGCTCGCCCCAAACGCCTTTAATAAGTGACACACGCTAAAGGATCTCAAGCCCTACAACCAGCGAACAACCGCCCAGAGCGCCTCCTATCTACAGAGCTTCCCTAATTGATCAGCAACCCTAATACTTCAAGGTATCAACTCTAGATATGGACCTCCTAACATATACATTAAAGTAGTCATGGGTAAAAAACTATCAACCACTAGGAGCGTTTAAGACCCGAGAAACACTTCCACCAAAGATAAATAACGAAACCATGCAAAGACTATAAGCAACGAATGTATGAGAAATCCTTCCGCTATAGAGAAATAACCATGAATAGTATAATTATCTATCGCTAAAAGCGTCAAAGGCTAGCTCCCATTAATTTCAAACTTGTATATTAACCCAATATAAATGCCCGCTGAGAAATCTAGAGCTCTAATCTATTGATTGAAAATATGGGCCTATCCTAGACTATAATCAATATGCCTAGTTTCACCATTTACCATTAGAGGCTACTTAGGCTAAGAAAGCGCACCCGTCATCTAAAGACATATGACTACTTCTACTAACCGCTAGAGGGTACTAAGACCCGGAACGCGTACCTACTTAATCAAGATTCCGATGTTTATTTACCTAAGACCCATACCTTCTCATCCCTAGTATCCGCCTATACCTACACTAATCTGATACATACACCTACAAACCCTAGACACATATCCTCCCCACAACCATCCATGACATCCACACCTACCTCGGACTAGCACCTTAGTATCCCAGGCACCCACTTATGCCACTCTAAATAGGAACGAAATGAAACGGAACATACCGACATCCAAAACACACATCCTCCCCGGCAACCACCCAAGAAACCCGCATCTATCGCAGACTCGCACCTTACTATCCCAGGCACTCACTTATGCCACTCTAAATGGGAACGAAATGAAACGGAACACCCATACACCCGAGACACGCACCCTCGACAACATTTGAAGTTTGTATGAAAAAAGTGAGTTAGAACGTACATTCTACCCCTACTGTTCTTGTTGCCAAATGTGCTTGATGACTTTGTGAATAGCTTTTTGAACACTACTGCCACCGTATTTGATGAGCTCCACTGGAATCCCATCGAAACCCGGCGCTTTATTATTCTTTTGGGCTTTGATGGTAAAGCTTGAGCATGAAAGGAAGATCACCCTAGTCAGAATTTGATTGATTTCATAAATCCAATCATTACGTCAGCATTCAATTCACAACTCATTCATATTCCCGTTGCCTCTAGGTACTCTCATATTTTTGATATCCCGCTCAATAACTTTCCCCAACCCACTACTCATCTGGCCATCACATCCCGTGCTTTTAGCTTTTTTAACTATTATGTTAAAGTTCTTTACTACTCAAAAGAAGTATGGACCTTTGCCTCAGCTGTCACCAAAGAAACTTGCCTGACTACAAATTACAGCTAACGGCGCTCGAAGATTGGACTCCAAAATATATGGTAGAGAGGCCAACAAGCAATTTAATCTCGGGAAATAAAGAATTGTTTTCGAACTAGATTTTGATACGGTTTTGCACCGTGACCGCAACAATGTTCATCCTACATTGACTCCTCAGTTCCTGCAACGGGCTCCCAGCATATTAGCGTTAGTGCCATAGGCGTTTTCTTTTTAGCACGCTTAATTAAGCCCTAAGAAAAGTTTTCACAAAGAACAGCCCAATCCACGTTTTGTCTTTTTCGGCAACACGAGTATTCTTGAAAATTTCAATATCACATTTCTTGCCAGAATACTTGCTACAGCGATAATACCAAAGTTTTTAATATGAATTTAATATGTAGTGACCGTAGGTGGTTTATTGTCCGTTAAGGACTTGCAACGATGGTGGGCTGACCTGGTGCTGGTAAGACTTCCACGCCTCCAGTTCTTCTAGTTTCCTTAGGAGAAGGTGACCTTGGCTCTCTAGCATTCCACAATAGTCTGCGCGCCTTATAAAGGCGGTCATAATTAATCATACAGCCATACAACATTGGAATTTCCTTCGAAGCACAATTTATTATAGTTTAATTAAATAAAACACATTTTGAGTTATATTATATAATAAAAAATTTTTATTCATGCCTATACTGAAGCAAAAAATTGAATAATAAATGTCAAAATAAAATGGAAAATTAAATCAAGTTCTGTACAAGCTTGTTTCATCTAATAAATTTACAATGTTCCCGGACTATACTGATTTTTTTTTCTAGGCAGCTTCTTGCTAGAAGTGATCAGTGGATCTGAATTCAGCAAAAGTCTGTTCATAAGGTCTGTGTTTGTGACGACGCGAGACATTTTTCGTGTATTATTGAGCCTAAACGGTTTTATATTTTTATTATTGGATTCCGCAGCCTCTTCGGATAATTTGCCAATAAGAACTGATGTATAATCAATTATTATGGCATCGTGTAAGAGCACTTTATGCAGAGATACCATAAATATGCTGTCACGAGTTGCTTGCCGGTCTCTATGGCATACTCTTCGAACTTGGTTGTATTTATCTTGTAGCCAGATGATATGCAGTCCAAGAGAGTTCCACATCTTTCGATAAGGCACTGTTAAATACCGGTAATTTCAGCTGATATGGTCGAAATTTTGAAAAACTCGGGTGCTATCCGTTGTCATTTGTTTCATCGTGGAGGCTAAGTCGTTCCCCGATGAGATATCTCATATCCAACCTAAGCGTTGAAATCACCGAGAACTATTTTTGTGTCATTTGTAGGCAATGATTCGACTAATATTTCTAGGTGATTGTAGTACGTTTCCTTCGTTTCTTCGTCCTTTTCTTCGGTCGAGGCGTACACGTGGATCAACCAGATTTTGAAGAATTTCACTTTAATACCCCGACCCCGAGAACATTTACTACCATTTAATCGGGAGGCTTAGGATGAGGAATCATGGAAGTTTGTAGGGATAGTGGGTAGTTAATTGTCCGTTAAGGACTTGCAGCGATGTTGGTCACTCTCAGTGAAAACGAACATACATTTCACTGAGGCATCCCAACATCGCCGCAAGTCCTTAACGAACAATTTGCTAACCACCCACTATCACTAAAAATAGTTATTTAACCATAACGTCAGCCGGTGCCCGATGGAGAAACAACGATTTTAGACTTGAATGAACCCTTGGTGTTAACGTCTGCTATGATATCTCATAACAATTATCGCGGCGAAACAAATATTTTTGACAATTAAACTTAATTCCATGAATCTCTTTTATAAAGACAGTCGACCGATTGTCGGATATCTAAGTCTCAATTAAACCTATACAGGCGGTTACTCAAAAAGTTAATTTTAGTTTAGAATACTATCGTTTTATCCGAAATTTTCAATTGAATCACAAAATTTGTACTTTAGAAATTATAAAAGTGTCTGTTATCATTATGTTCAATATTTTATTGCAAACGGCACGATAATTTTATTTAAAAATTGTATTCTGAAAATTGTTTCACCCATCAATGAAATTTAGAAATAATTTGCTCCTCACTATCGACAAAAAAATTATAAAATAATGCCATCTAACTAAAAGGTGTTTTTTAGAGGTATAGAACTTTAAGTTGGCAATGCTACGTATGGGTATTTTGTGACAGCTGCCATGCGTTTTATGGTTAGTTTGGTTTGCCATTTTATTATGAATAGGTTTTATGGGCCGATGGTATCTATTTCCGGTATATTTCGTTGGTATCATTTGCCACCATGTTCGAATGGTGGAATTTAAAGGGTGTTTTTTTAGAGGTATATAACTTTAAGTTGGCAGCACTTTTTAATGCTACGTATGGTGTGACAGCTGTTAAGTGTTATATGTTTAGTTTGGTTTGCCATTTTTTCATGAATACGATGGAATGGAAAACAACATTCGCCGCGTTATTGGCGAGATACGGCCCCTGGTTAGAGTAGTCGAAAATTGGACTTCCCCGCGCCAGTCGTGGTACTCACATACCCGAAATCATATTCAAATTAAAATTGCAGAGAACCATCTTTCTAATTGCAATCAAAACAATTTATCTGTATTTTATTACATTTTAAAGTTCTATACTTGTATATATGTATTCAATTTTTCGTAGTGACCGGAAAGAAAGTTAAATAAATACGCATTCTGCCGAATCGACTCTGATCAATGTGTATAATTTACTTTCCAAAAACTATTACTTGGCGTCATCATCATAAAGTTATTTTTGCATTATATGCGCTAATTTTAATTGATTGTTCTTTACGTTTAAGATGCATAACTTTTTTCAATCTATTTTAATAAGACCTTTGAGCATTATTCAATAAAGTTTTTAACTAATACTTTTCACTTTTTCTTCATTTTAGGTTCCAATTACATCAGTATCCTCAACAGCAACAGTATCCTTAACAGCCTGTAACAAATAATCAAGCGGAATAATAAAATTCACAATATAATCCAATCAAACTGGATATTGGGTGATACATTTTCCATCATCGACTTGATTGAATTAATAGCTTAAAGGTAAATAAATAATCCCTGTCGTCTGCATCGAAAGTTGAATACGTGGATTCCAATAAACTTATGTCCAACCTCACTGTTATATGTTGGAATTTCAGCAAACTCGAGGCAATCACATGCAGACACCTGTATAGTCTCAACATACATGCGGAATCCCATTCAAGAATGCTAATCTTATCAAGCAGAGAAATAAGGGATCGCATGTCAACTACGTTTTGAAACGATACATCACAAAGTAATAAGCCTAAACGACTGAAGCTACGTCTATGACTAATGAAATTGCATATGAGAAACGTGCTAATACGAGCAAAACAAAAGGCACCACATATGCACATGAGTTTAAGTCAAACTAATCGGCACAGATCGTGCATGTATTTCCATCAACGGCAGTTCTCCTAATCTCTAAACTTAATTAGAGTATCCACCTCTAGGCGACCCCTATTTTAGAACGGCACTAAATCAAATAAATATCAAATTACATGATTGCGAAAAAGAGACGGAAGTTCTATTGTTGGAGCATTTTGCATTATTTACGTTTCTCTTGCACTTAAGGATATTTATGCAAATTTTAAATTGCAAATAAATGGAGCCCGTTCGAAAGGGCCTATGAAGTTATACCTGATTAGGTAAAAAAGTGGCTCTATAATAGAGCACAACAAGGAGAGCGTGAGAAAAGTCCAATTTTCAAATATAAAATCCAAAAACATCGAAAAGGAATAGGAACTTTTCGTCCAGACTGATTTGATGAAAATATATACTTATGGCATATCAAATGTGATAAAATAAAGGAATAAAGTAAGAATAAGCAACAATTTTTGTAAAGGTAACAGTTTTTGTTAAGTCCAAAGGCAACTTGTTATATGTATGTATATAAAGTGCGACAAAACGTAGTCTTAAGTAGGACATAAGAAAGATAAAATGTAGCTGAATTATATTTTTTCTTAAAAGAAGTACAGCCGTAATACAAAGACAAAGTAGTCAGATATATAACCTGCATAAATAGAGACCTAATTTACATTAACCGGCGAAGGCTCATATGTTTGAGCCAGCCTAAGAAACATCTTTCAAACACAATCAAAAATATACCGCCATAATGTCCTTTATAAATAACTTGAAAAAGGTCTTCCACCTTGGCGGTGGCGATGCGAAAAAGAAGCGCATCTATAATAACATACGAATGGATACAAATCCTGCTGATTTTTGGGATATGATTGGCGAATTGGGTGATGGAGCTTTTGGTAAAGTCTATAAGGCCCAGCATAGAGAAACGAAACGATATGCAGCTGCAAAAATGTGCACGTTGGAAGATGAAGAGAATTTAAGTGATCATATGGTTGAAATTGATATCCTATCAGAAATCAAACATGAAAATATAGTAGAATTGTATGAAGCATTCTCGCTTGATGATAAGCTTTGGGTATGTTAGATGCAATGCGTGTTAAACACTTGATAATTAAATTTATTTTGTTATTTCAGATGTTAATTGAATACTGCGATGGCGGTGCCTTAGATAGTATTATGGTTGAATTAGACAAACCTTTAACAGAGCCACAAATTGCTTATGTGTGTAAGCATATGACAGCTGGATTGGATTTTTTACATAAAAATAAAGTCATACATCGTGATTTAAAAGCCGGAAATGTCTTGCTAACAATGGAAGGGGGTGTGAAATTAGGTGAGTGTAATTATTTGGTGTATAAATCATGTGTAAAGTATTAATTATAAAAAATTTTTGTTTATTTTATAAATTGTTTTGTTTTAAACCAATATATGCAATTTCGATAATGCATAAGTTTTGATATTAACTATATTACGGTTAATTTTCTGACAAATCATATTTCATAAAATTAAACGTTATATACAATATATATTTAATATCGAAATTTATGCATTTCCGAAACTGTCTGTACAAAAGATTCTTATTGTTTGGTAGTATATATTTCACTATCAAATTAGCAGAACTCAAAACTTATCGAATCAGAATGTCAAAAATTCTTTTCTAAATTCAGCCAATTTGAACACATATCTCAAATAAATACTCGTTCATTACATTCCTTTTTCACGTTTTATCATGTACGGTATCTGAAGACTAGTTTGGATCATTTTCACTTATTGCGTTGCTCGATAATTCATGTTGTATTTTCCTCATAGATGACGTGACCTGCATATCTCATGCAGTAGTGATTACGTGGCTTATGTTATTATATGCTATTTTAATCATTAGACTTTAGACTATCTTCAGTCAAAAACTGAGTGTCATTAGTAAACAACAAGTTGGTTAAAAATAAACTTTAATGTACAAAATGCACCACATACTGGTCGTCCAACCACTACTGATGACGACAAAATAAAAGCGTTAAACGGAACTAACCGGCTTATGACAACTCAAGAGATAGCAGAGAAGCTCGATATGTTGAATTCAACCGTTTACTTGCACTTACAACGTAAACAAACTGGGTGTTTGGGTGCCTCACGAAGTAAAGGAAATCCATCTCACCAAACGAATTAGCATATGCGACCCTTTGCTGAATCGTAACCGAACGGACCCAATTCTAAAAAGAATTATAACCGGTGATGAAAAATGGATTGTTAACGATAACGTAGTCCGAAAACGATCATGGACCAAGCAAGGTGACCCCCACAATTGACATCCAAAACCAATATTCACCAAAAGAAGATTATGCTTTCTGTGTGATGGGATTACAAGCGTATAGTCTACTTTGAGCTGCTTCCAAGAAACTAAAACGAGACCTAGCCCGAAGTAATGTGTCAAACGGTTCCAGGCTGGGTTCTAAGGTTGACAGGGGAGATGTTTAGTGGGTAGTCCAGTCGCCTTCTTGCGAGTCCCACACTCTGTGCATAAATGGCATTCACCTCCCTACCACAAAAAAACTATTGATTCGAATGTCTACTGTCGTCGACTATTGAAATTGAACAAAGAAACCAAGCAAAAACTCCCTAAACTGGCCAATCGCAAAGGCGTAATGTTTCATCATGATACCGCTAGACGCCACACCTCTTTGATAACCCTATAGCCCTGACTTAGCACCATCAGACTCTCATTCGTTACACTCCCTTCAAAACCATTTGAATGATCAAACTTTCAATTCCGATCAGGCTGCTAAAAATAATTTGGACGATCCGTTAGCTTCTTAAGCATGTCCCCTTAATATCCCTGTACCCTAGCACGGTTAAATGTTTCGAAGGTGAAAATTCGAATGGGCCTGGATTCCAATAGAAGATTGTAAAATACAATTCAATACTAGAATAATCTACAAGAAAACAATAGAACAGGAAGTACAGAGAAGAATTCATTATTTGTAGTGTTTATACTTCGTCAGATCTCGCCGCTTTCGATGACCTTTCTATCACGACTTTCTCTTTAGTATTGGAAACTACCCATACTTTTAAGGCTTTAGTCGCCCAATATAAGGTTGTAGCTTCCCAATGTCAGGGTTTGTCGGACTGGTGTCCCTCGCCTGCGTTTTAAATTTAGTTTTAGTTTCATTGATTACCAGGTCTATTTTTTTCACTTCAAGGACAAAGCATAAAATGATTATTCCGTGTCGTATACTAGAAAGTGAACTATCATACAGTAGCGTCGGTCATGTTATTTATTTGTAAATCAGCAGAAAATTCTTGGAATTGAGTTTTTTGGTCTTTAGGAGTTGATATATTGGTGCGGATGTTTCGTTGCGATTTCAGCCTTCAATCGATCCAAAAGTGCACAGTAATAGTCGCTGTTGATGCTGGTTCCTTTTTGCAGATAGTCCATGAATATTATTCCGTTCGCATCCCAAAATACAGACGCCATCACCTTACTGGCCGACTGTTGCGCCTTTGCTCGCTTTGGATTCGGTTCGTCGACTGCTGTCTGCCTTTTAGATTCTGGAGTGTAATAGTGAAGCCATGTTTCATCCATTGTCACATATCGACGATCGAATTCGATTTTATTGCGGTTTACCAGCGCCAAACACTCCTCTGAAGCATCAATGCGTTGTTTTTGGTCGACTGTAAGCTCACGCGGCACCCGCTTTGCACAGAGGTTTCGCATATCCAAATGTTCGTGTAAAATGGTAAAAACACTACCATCTGATATCTTTACAATATCAGCTAGGTCTTGTACCTCCAATTTGCGATCGTTCATAACCAATTTGTGGATTTTTTTTTTATATTTTCTGGAATAACAGCCTCATTTGGGCATCCACTGCGCTCTGCATCATTTGTGCTGATACGACCACATTTAAATTCAGCAATCCACGTCTCTACCGTTTGTCTCGATGGAGCAGAGTCCGGATAATGTTTATCAAGCTATTGTTTGGTTTCCACCGTATTTTTTTCATCAAAAAGCAATGCCTTATCAAAACTCGAAATTCACTTTTAACCATATTTTTCAATAACAAAAGTTGCTTGGCACAAAATGCTATAACACGAATCAATAGTCCAATTGCTGTCAAATTTATACACGTATCGTTTGATGGTTAGTACTAATAAAAAATTATATGGGAAAAAAATCTATTAACGCCATCTATGTGTCATCCTACGGACTTATTGAATGGACTGTTAGAGATTGGGTAAGACAGAATAGCAATATGCTTGTTTGTTGTTTATGTGAAAGTTTTTGTTTAAATGTTAGTGCTAAGTACTCGGTTTTTCTTAGCCGAGAAATATGTCCGTCGTCATCAGCAAAAGCTACTGGCTATTGTCGTCTTTTCCTATTTATAAATATTGCCTTGGTTTTGTCTATATTTATTTAGACTTCTCTATTTTGAAAATACTCCAACAGCGTATCTACAGGGAGTTGCAGGTTGGAGACGATGATTCACTAACGAATCGACTTTCAAAGTCCACGACGATGCACGGCTCCCACAAACGTTCTTTCTTTTACCGGTCACACCAGACTCGTCTCTCCTTCGTTGCTATCACCATCACCAATCCGTGAAATCACTCGAAACATTCAACGCAGCCACTGATCTATGCGTGTTCCCTTTACTGGTTGAACCAGTCGTCATATCGTGGAAACAAAAACTTTTCAGAGAATTATGTTAATTATTTTTATTATAATAGAAGCCTCTATGACAATTATGTGTGAAACAAAATATCGCCCAAATGCTCGCCACGGCTACGGTGGCATACTTCTATCCGATGGTCTATATTTTCAATGACTCTGAGACATAATTGAGGTTCAATGTCGTTAATGTGCTGAATTATCTCATCCTTTAGCTCCTGAATTGTTGTTGGCTTATTGACGTACACTTTTTCTTTTAAATATCCCCAGAGAAGGAAGTCCAACGGTGTCAAATCACATGATCGTGGCGGCCAACTAACATCGCCACAACGTGAGATAAAACGGCCATTGAATTTCTATCTATATCGTCCAGGTCCATAACCTCAATTTCTGGCCACAAGAAGTCCGTTATCATCTCGCAATAGCGAACACTATTTCCAGCAACTGCTTGGCCGTCCTCATTTTCGAAGAAGTACGGCCTGATGACGCTGCCAGTCCATAATCCGCACCAAACAGTCACTCTTTGTGGATGCATCGGCTTTTCGCCAATCACTCGTGGATTCTCATTTGCCCAAATGCGGCAATTCTGCTTGTTAACGAATCCACTGAAATGAAAGTGTGCCTCGTCGCTAAAGATGATTTTCTTTGTAAAGTCACCATTTCCTTCTGTCCGTTCAACCAACCATTCGGCGTATTGCCGACGCTTGAAATGGTAAGTAGGCTTCAGTTCTTGAGTCAATTGAACCTTGTAAGCGTTTAAATTCAAATCTTTATTCAAAATTCGCATCAGTGATGTTAGTGATGTTCAATTGTTGGGCACGACGTCGAGTCGAGGTTGACGGCTCTTCTGCCACACTATCGCGAACAACAGCAATGTTTTCCGCAGAATGAACTGAGCGAGCATGCATAGGTGATTTCACATTTCCTACAGACCCGGTTTGCTGAAATTCGCGCACAATTCTCCCGATTGTGGACACATTTGGTCGATTATGCTGACCAAAAAAATCACGAAGGGCACGAAATGCATTTTGATTTGAACGCCCATTTTGTAAAAGGCTTCAACAACCTTAACACGCTGCTCAATTGTGAACCTCTTCACGGTGGAATTTGTCAAACACTGAAACAAAGAAATGTCAAATTAAGTTGGGCGAAAAACTTGACGTTAAGGTGTGACTCACAATAAACATCGTGTATTATGGTTGGACCGTCCTTTACTTTTGCATTTCTTTCCTACTTCGATGATTTCTAAACGCATTAATAGCAATACACCCTGCGCCAAACATTTCGCTCAACCATCTTATGGTCCCCGAAAGTGAATTCTCTGTGATATGAAATCAAATGGTTTTTAACTGTATAATCCGGATATTGGTGCGGGTAGTCAACAATTTGTATCCGTAGTAAATTGTACCTAGGACAATTTTGCTTACCATCAGTTATATTGCTTTTTATCTCGTTTATAAGACTCGTCTCAACCCGAGAGATTACATTTAATTCGACATTCCTATTAAAGCGCTGCTTTCTGATCGGACGGAAGTTCGTCGAGATCGAGAACTTGGATGTGTACTCGTATATCATGTTCAATTTCGGTTGCCATAATATATTGGCTCGTTTAAGATGTGCAGGCTTAATTATCTATGATGAACCGATTTAGCTCATCCGAAACATGATTACTGCTCACCGCTCCCCAACTGCGACAGTAAGCATTCAAGTCTCCTGAAATTTCAGAAAGGTTTTACTGTCTTCAGTGAGTGAAAGTGCGTGCGAAAACTACCACGAACTCAAAAAAATCGGTTCGCACTTGAATGGGAATTGGCCTCAAAAATTTTTAAACAGGTTCTAAAATGAGATTATGAGCCACATATATGAAATGTTTGTTGTTGATCCCTATTTAGTATCGCAGCCTTGGAAACTTGATACTGCAGTCGCACTTAAATTAGTAAAGTATGCCAGGTGTTCAATATTCTACCGTAAAGTTTCTTTTGGCATTGGTATTAACAATCAGAGTTGCACCCGATATATTTGCATCTTGTGGTCATCTTCATGTCATATATCTAAAGCTTTTATAAGCGCTGTATCATCGATGGCATAGCTCCAATTCGGGCCTTCATCTCCAGTAGCAATCGCCTCTAATTGTCTCGACTCTGCGACCTCGTTCGCCAATTGGAAATCCCAAGCAGGGAACTGCTGTCAGTATCGTGTGCTCTTCCATTCTTTCTAAATATCCTGCCCATTGCAGTTTGCGTAGCTTTGCGCATGTGGATACAGGTGGGTTGCCATGAAATTATACAACTCACCGTTGTATCGAAATCTCCACTCTGCTTCATACTTTACAGGGCCATATAACCTCCTGAGCACTTTGCCTTCGAATACGTCCATGGCTTTTTCGAAAACATTAGAAAGCGTCTACGTTTCACATCCATACATCAGTACAGGTCTTATTAGTAGCTTGTAAAGTCGAATCTTATTTTTCCTGTAGACATCTCTGGATCATATCATAGGAAGTACTGAGAAGTAGGCTTTTGTTTGCTACGTTTATCCTTTTCCATATTTCGTTCTATTCTGTGCCCTTTCTATCAAGATGGACTCCTGAGTATGGGTAGCTCTCCACACTTTCCAGGTTGTAGTCTCCTTAGGTCAGGTTTTATCGGACTGGCATGTCTTTCTTTGTTTGGGTCATGATTTTAGTTTTATTGACTAGAAGGCCGACTTTTTTCGTTTCTGACTCCAACTGTATGAACGCTTCCTTTGCATCTGAAGTTGATCTGGACATAATGCTAGCGTCGTTTGTATACGCTACTAGTTGCGTAAACTTGTAGAATAGCATGTCCGTGTTGTCTGCTGGCGTTTTTTTTTTTTGACCACATGTTTCAGGGGCTGTGTAATGATTTTCTACCTTCAGCTCGAACGCGGAACCGACCTCTCATCGGTTCTAGACGTTAAGTCTGAGTAGTGCCAACGGATGGTACCAACAGGTCAACCAATCCGTGCACCGTAACCCATTCATGCGGTGACTGCTTGTCGGCCAGCTAGTTCGGAGAGGATTTCGGTCGCGGGTCTCCGAATGGATTACGCTCAATTACAATATTTCAGTCACCTGAAATTGCCCGTTTTCTAAACGCGTCAACATTTACTCATCCAGAACGAGAAACCTACATTACGTTAGTTCTGGATGGGATCTATCCACAGATCTCAAATCAAAAACGCTACAAAATCCACAGGCGCGTTACCGATTCACCGACGCGGTACCGAAAAATATACTACTCGAACTTAACCCGAAGAAAACTACTCTAAAGAAATGACGAAACAAGCAAAGGTACCGCGTACCGCGCGCGACGCGAAACCGACTTCAGCGGATTTGGCGAAACCCTACCCTCGCGACGGCATACTTACCCTACACTCTCTGTTCCCCCTGAAATAGAACGAGTTACTGAAAAGGAAAGTCGTGGTTTAACTTAGCAATTCATTATATTATTAAATTCAATCAAATTAGGATTTCGATTATAAATATTAGTATCCTCCATTTACACACGAGAAAATTCTCTAACCTACAAATCTGTAACAAAAAAAAAATCGTGCAAATATTTATCCTAGATACTTCTCCTTATCTGACATGATTTTAGTATTCTACTTTTTCTTATTTTAAGCTTACTTTGAGAAAACACGAACTATCTTTTATCTATGTTTTGGATTTTAACTTTTGCTTTTAAAAAAAAAATATCACTAAGGATTTTCGTATATTCTAAACATTAAACAAATTTGCTGGTTGCTTGTTTGTTGTAAATTTAGTCATATCGAGCTTATTTCTCAAGGGGAAAGGATTCGAGGGCTAGAAATGGGTTGGAATTTCTAAAACGTTCACATGTATCGTGTTCAAGAAATAAGAGCGATTTATCACTAAAGAAGAGTTAAACTGATTAAGTTTCAAAAACTAACATTTGCACAATTTAGACCTTTCAAAGGAAGTATAGGCTGCTTTTCCGTTTTTTTTTTCTTAAATCCTTCAATTGCATGCTTACTTAAATCGAATTAATTTAAATTTATGACACATACATTGAATATTTTTCCACTGTAATCATCTCTATGCATTTTGAAATTAATTAAGATTTTTTTTTCTTTTACTTCATTCGCCTCAAATAAACTTTATCTAAGTTCAAATTGGATATAAATTTTATGTATTGGATTGGTTTGTAGCGTCGATGATAATCTCATGATAGGGACCCGACTCAGGTATAGAGTTTATCGTTTCCCTTTCTTGTATAATTTATTTAAATATTTACTGTTTGCTGAACCGACAGCATACGATTAAATTTCATTATTTTTTCTTGTATACTTCTTGGTACCGATGTAAAATAATTGTTTGTAAGGGGCTCTCAACCAAAAGTTGATCTCAAATTTCTCAGAAAAAAAAAAACAAGAAAAAGAATCTTCTCCGACGAATTCCAATTGGCCGAATTGTACGTATTCAGACTTTCAAACTGAGCCGTTGATTAGTTGCTTTCAAACTCATGATAATTTAAAATTATTTCCATAGGAAAACGAAGAGTACTATAAATTCGATCTGTAAAGAACGCCCCAACTATTTTATATCGGAATCAAACAAAACTAGGAACGTTAATTCGCGTAAGCTTGCAAACTTAAGCAAATATACACGACGTTAAACAGGCAAGCAAGCACAAACAATTACCATTTGCAAAAAAAAAAAAGGAATAGGCTTGGCTATCCAAAGAATTTTCCATTTAAAAAAAATCTATAAATATTTACGTTAGAATGTAAATCTTTCTTTAAAATAGGGCAAGTAGACACAGACAATTACCATTTGTAAAAATTAATTTCATATTTAAATCACCTTTCCTAGATATTCCATTGTCTTCATATCAACTAGTGAACTGCCAAGAACATATGGATGTTGTACTTTTACAGCCACTGTTTCACCCGATTTTAGGCTCGCCTTATGCACTTGAGCCAATGAAGCAGTACCAAACGATTCTGGGTCAAAGCTATCGAATAACTCGTCTGCGCTTTTCTTTAAATCTTGCTTTACCACTTTATATAAATCTTCGACTGGAATACTTGGAGCATCACTGTGAAGTACTTTCATTGTTTTAACGAATTCTGGAGGTAGAAGATAGTCCAAAGCACCCATATGTTGTCCTTATCCCATTGACGATAGAATAGTTGATTTTGATGTTAGTCCAATATTCCATACGGTGATTGCTGCTTTTCCCAAACGAACAACTCCCAATGAATCTACATATATCGTAATCGTTGGCATGTAAACTTAATCTTGTTCCAGCTGCTGTAGCAGTTAAAGCTCAATACTTTATCACTCTACGAATCATGGCAACTTAATAGTACGGCACGTCATCTTTAATGCACTCAAACATTACACTTTTCAAGTTAAGTTTATCGAATTTCCTTGTTCACATGCAAAAGTATGAAACCAAAATTGAAAATAAATTTGTTGTTTGTTGTGATGACCTTCTAACGTTGAACCCCGTTCTGAACAATTTTGGAACCGATCGCTTCGAGTTGCATTAGTCGCTCGATTAAAATTAGACCGGTTTAATGCTATGAGCTGAGTACCAGTTAGTGTTATGATAGTGCCGTATTCTGCAAAAGCACCAACTGTTCATGGCCAAGTACAACAGCAGCAAATCTCGTTGGATGTATTCATTTTACCCCGTAGTTGATTTGCATGAGCCACAGATTTTATGAAAAGGATATTGTGTTGCTGCGCTCTGATGTGATATGAACTTTTCAATCACATTGGCTCCGAGCTTGTAGTGAGAAGTTGAAATTCTGAAATCCAGTTTTCTTTTATGTTCACTAACTGGTTATTTGCTATTACATAGCATCCTGTTTCATGTTATGCTCGTCGAGTATTGGCGTAGTTTGCTCTCTTCTGAGGCAACATTGGTATGGTTTATTTACTTCAGTTTTTCACCGCTGATTTAGTACCGGCATACATCATTTGAAGACTCATATGACTGTCTCTTGGTGTATAAAAATGAAGCACATCGGGTATGAAACTCGACCATCGTCATGAACCATACGATACGTGTAAACAATATAACGTGGCTGATGACCCGGTAAAAGTTCTTGGAGCTCAGCTATCGAGATGTTCTCAATGCATTCATCCCAAACAATCAGTTGTTTGTCGCGATCAACTTTCAATATTAGCGCCGCATTTTTGATAACGTGAGAAGCATACCCGCGAACAAGGTTGATCCCTTTTAATTACATATGTTTATACCGTACAATGTACGTTGCTGAATCGAAGGCTGCAATCTGTACTGCGGATTGCAAGCGATACGCCAATTGATCAATCTGAACAAGGTAGCAAGCGTTACTTCGAATTTCCGCATGAAGAAGTGTCAAATCATTTTGGTGTTGAATTATTCTCCTACTGGATTCATTAAGAGAAATTGTTTTATCGAAGGTATATTCCCACTTAGTCCGCAGTTCACACTGCCTTCCGCTGCAGACTAGACAAAATATTGCTAAATTTTCTAATTAGTTATTAACTAAACTAACCTCTTTCCCAATGTGTCTGCTCCGGTGAATGTCACTGCCTCACGAATAAAGTTTTCCAAAAACTCTTTAAGCACACCACGCGTTTCTTCACAGATTAAACAGGGAATACGTTTCACTCCACCACGTCGCGCCAAACGACGTATAGCTGGTTTTGTAATACCTTGGATATTATCACGAAGAACTTTGCGATGACGTTTAGCGCCTCCATGTGCTGTCAAAAGTTCCGGTTGTCACCTCGGACAAAACATATGTGCGTGGAATGGCACTTCATATGGCGGAAATGTGCTTCTTCAGATGTCGCCAGTGGCATAGTTTTCTCGATGGCCACGGTGGAGGGGCATTTCCAGATGGCTATGTCTCGAAATGTGCCGGGGTTGGATTAATTCTATATTTCGAATATTTATATCCACGGATCTAAATAATTGGACAGAAAAAAAAAATATTTTCTGCACAACGATATCCGCACAACAGATGAAGTCCGCTGGCACTTCGAGGACATATCCATCTGGCAGGTTACAAGGGTTCGGGATCGGAATCACTTCGATTCCTGGGCGCAGGCGTCACATTACACATTCCCCCCCCCAAAATCGAAGTAATTACGATCCCGTCTCCTTGGTAACAGGTCTTGGTTAGGGACGTGGCGGGTCGAAGATCCGTTTCGAAGGATAGGCTACAACCCTGTTCGTGAAGACTCGGCAGTGACTATATAGTAGGAAGTCAGGTGTTATTCGGAGGCCTTCGTCTAGGCAGAGATTTGGGATAAGCCAAGGTTTCTCGTGGGAATTAGTTGCACTTCATCGTCTAAGGTCTTTTGCGTGGTAAATTCCCAGGGTCTTACCAGTCATGTCCGCGATGAGGTATCGGGTGGGGCTTATGACTTGTATGACTCGACACTTCACGAATTTCTTGTCTAGTTTGGCATTGTAATGGCGGGTGGCATCGCTCTGTCGGAAGTTTCGACGATATATTTCGTCGCCGGCCTTAAAGCCAGAAGGATGAGATCGCAAGTTGTACCGCTCCTCTCCCATCCGTCTACTTTCTTCAGTCTTCTCCCGCAGTTGATCTCGCAGAAGTTGGAGCTTTTCGTGCGGTTCTAGAACCACGATTGGGTCCTCTAGCGATTTCAGCTGCCGCAATAGCCGGTAAGCGCTCCCATGACAGATCATATACTGGCCGAACACTGCAAAATACGGCGAAATGCCGGTCGTGGCGTGGTACGACGAGCGCAGTGCACTAGTGATGGCGGACAATTTGCGATCCCAGTCCCTCTGATTCGGGTGGACATAGGCGCGAATGGCCGCTATGAGCGTACGATTCAGTCGTTCGGATGCGTTGGCTTGTGGTGAATAGACGGCAGTTCGTTGGTGGATGATGCCGTATTTGGACATTAGGTCTCGGAACTTGCTGGAGGTGAACTGGACCCCATTGTCGGAGACAAGTTTCTCCGGAACTCCAAACATGTGAAAGACTCGGTTCTCCAAAAAGCTGATTATAGGTCCAGTGTGCATGTTACGTAGTGGTTCTATGATAGGGAATTTGGAGAGCTGGTCCAGGACCACGACAGCTCCCGTGTGACCAGAAGCAGATCGAGGGTAAGGACCGATAAGATCAATGTACAAGCGCTGGAACACGCGTTCGGGGACCTCAACCTTACCCATGGGTGGTCGAAGAATGGTGTTGGGCGCTTTAGTGCACTTGCATATCTCACAGGAGGCTACGTACGCTTTTATCTGTTGTGCCATCTTAGGCCAAAAGAAACAGGTTTTCAACCGCCTAAGTGTACGACCGTATCCGCCGTGCGCACTTGATGGGTGGTCATGAGCCCGCCTGATAAGATCAGTGGTTAATTCTTCGGGCACCCACAACTTCCACTGTTCTTCTTCTTGTATGGGGTCTCCGGATGCGTGTCCCATCCGTTTGTAAATGAATCCATCCGTCAACCGCAGTTCAGGAAGCTGGGACAGTTGATTCTGGATAGTGTGAATCAGTTGGGTGTAGCTGGCTGACTTGAAGGCAGGATGGTCCAAATCGATCAATTGGGGGCTGTCGTCCTCTTGGACCAACTCGGCTCCTTCAGGGGCGAACATTCTGGATAGGGTGTCGGGGACTACATGCTGGCTTCCTTTTCGGTGGCGAATTGTGAAGTCAAATGCCTGTAGTTTCAGTGCCCACCTGGCCAATCTGCCGTTGAGATCAGTCTGGCTCATTAGCCATTTCAGAGAAGCGTGATCCGTAACGATTTCAAAGGTGTGTCCCTCCACATAGGCTCGGAAGCGTTTCACTGCCAACACCGCGGCTAAACATTCTTGCTCGGAGACCGTGTAATTTCGCTGGGCTGGGTTCAGCTTGTGAGACATGAAGGCTATAGGTCTCTCCTCGCCGTCTTGTGCAACCTGGACTAAGACTGCTCCCACCCCATGTTGACTCGCGTCACAATGGATTGAGAACGGTTTGTCAAAGTCCGGGCTGTGCAGTACGGGGGCCGTAGTCAGACTCTTCTTTAGCTCTTCAAAGGCTCGCAAGCTGGGCTCTTCCCAGACGAATTTACGTCCCTTACGCAACATGTCGGTCAAAGGAGTGGTAATGGTGGCATAGTCACGTACAAAACGCTGGTACCATCCGCATAAGCCTAGGAATCGGCGTAACTGTTTGGTGGTCTTGGGTAGTGGAAAAACGTCAATCGCTTGAGTCTTTTCCGGATCGGTCTTGATATGCCCATGCCCAATGATGTGACCTAAATACTTCACCTCCGTCATCACGAACTGGCTCTTCCTTATGTTGATGGTTAATCTTGCCCTCCGGATGTGTAGAGCCACCTCCTGAAGCAGGTCGATGTGTTCATCGAAGGTCTCGGTTATAAGCAGCAGATCGTCCAAGTAAACGAAAACTTGGTGCCGCAAATGAGGTGGTATCACCTTATCCATAAGGCGCGTCATTGTTTGGGGGGCATTACACAATCCGAATGGCATGGTCACGAATTGATATAAGGGCCGGCCTGGGACTGTGAAGGCTGTTTTCTCCTTTGAACCGGGGTCTAAAGGAATTTGCCAGAAGGCGTCCTTGAGGTCTAAGCTCGTGATGAAATGGGCTTTAGGCAATCGACTCAAAATGCCTTCTATCAACGGTAGAGGATATGCGTCCTTGACTGTGACGGCGTTCAAGCGTCTGGCATCTAAGCATAACCGGACCTTGTTCGGCTTGACAACTAAGGTGACTGGGGAAGCCCACGCGCTCTGTGATTCTTCGATTACGCCTAATGATAGCATTCGATCCACTTCGGCATATAACGATTTTTCCTTCGCCGGAGATATGGCGAAATGTCTCTGTTTTATGGGTTTAGCATCCCCCACATCTATAGTGTGGAACACCAGGGCAGTCCGCCCGAGACCTTCCTTCTCGTGCGAGGGAAAAGCCGATATAGCCGAGTCGAGACGCAGTTGCTGAGTTACATCCAGTGTATGCCGTAATAAGTTAGTGGGTTGAGATTGGTCAGGAACGGTGGTGACGGACTCCAGGGTCGAACCGGAAAATAGTGCCGGGGCCAAGTTAAATTTTCGAACGAAATCCACTCCTAAATAAAGATTCTGGGTTAACTGAGGTATGATGAAAAATTCCATAGGTTTAGTTACCCCTTTAAAGGTGACATCCGTCATAATTTTTCCCACTACAGAGTGACGAGTTCCGTCCGCCGTGCTTAACCAGGAGGTGAAATGACGGATTTGGTCCGCGTGCTTGGCCAGTACCTCCCCTGCAAACTCGGCAGAGATGCAATTCACACTGGCTCCCGTATCGACTAAGCCTGATACTCGTTTTTGCAGGAGGTGTACTGACGCATATGGCCGAACATCATCCCTCAATAATTCGTCTAAGTATATGTCCTTCAACACTTTCCTCGACTGCCTGACTTTTCTCCAGAAGCTCCGCATCCGACGCGTGGCTCGCTTGCTTCGCGGTGGGACAGTTGTGGCCAATTCCTCATGGAAGATGCGCTGTCGAGTAGCCAAATAATTCCGCAGCCTGACATGAAAAGGTTTTACATGCCAAGGAACTTTCGTCTCGCTATCATTTCCCTGCGCGTTGGCCTCGGCGGAGGACGGCGTCGGTTGTGGAACTTCGGGAGAACTGTGTTTAGCGGTGCGAGTCAGCAGAGTTGGAGTCAGGTTGGGAGCTGGGTCGTAGCTAGTGATGGGGTCTGGATTGGTTCGTCCGGGGTCTAGGAGTGCCGACGGGTGGTCGCGGCACTCGGTGGCAAGTTTTTTCGCCCTTTGCAATTTGCACAGTCAGGTGCGTATGTGTCGGCCTTCCCGCATCGGTAGCAGAAAAGCGTTGGCTCCGCTGGACATGCGTAGAACCGATGTCCCGGTTGTCGGCAGTTCCAACATACCGTCGGGCTTGTAATTGCTTCAAGGGAGGGTCGATCAATCAATGCTGGGTCCTCAAGCTCCGGTGGTGCTCCGCTCCTCGGTACTGGTACTGGATCAGCAAGCAGGTGGTCTGCTGCCATCAACTCCGCGGTGTGATGATTTCGGGGATTTGGTCCCGTTATGCGAGGTTGTGGGCGGAAGGTACCTCGTCGCTCATCCAAGTGTTCTTGTCTACGCGCATGGAGGCGCAATCCCTGTATGGTGTTGATGGGAAAATGTAGCAGGCTGTTCTGGAGATCCCAGCGCATGTTCTCTCTGATAATTTCTACTAATTCGTCCTCGGGCATGGTATTTCGCAGGCGAGTGCTCAATCTCACAATACTGGTGTAGTACTGGTCGAACGGTTCGTGAGCGCCTTGTTTCCGTTTCTTTATTTGCTCTCTTAGCTCTCTCTCAGTGAAGCCATCCTCAAATCGATTGCGGAAGGCTGCACTGAAAGAGTGCCAAGTGGGACGTGGCGTTGACTCTTTAAAGCTCCAGTACCAGTCGGCAGCGTCGCCGCTGAACAAAAGATGTGCATGCCGGAGGAAGGCCGAGGAATCCCCTCCCAGGGTGCTGGATATCAACGCCTGAATCCGGAAAAGGAACCGGTCCGCCGATATCATATCGTTGAACCCTGTAAAGTTCAGGCGCCAACTCTCCATGATACGAGGCGTCTGGTCTCGGAAAAGTGTCAATGCGTTCCCGGGGGGAATCACATCCTCTACTGACCTGTTGTACTGAACTGCCTCGGGGGCTGGAGGTACCAACGGAGGTCCGGTACTGTGTCGCGGTCTGTATTCGGGAGCTCTGGGATCCATTCCCGAGTTCCTTGGAGGTGGGACCCATTGCTCGGATTGTCGGGAGTGGGGCATCGCCACACTGGGATTTGGCTCCCAGCCAAGCGGAGTTCTCACGCGGCTGGGTGGTTGGCTCAACGGGAGATTCTGGATCTTTCCCTCCAGGTTGCCAATCCTCTCCGACATATCCCTCATCAACGCCACGAGGGTGTCAATGGAGTGGGCGGAAGGCATGGTTGTCACCTCGGACACGACACTTGCAGCCGGAACTTCACCGCCTACTGCTCCTTGCAGGTCTAAGAGTGGGTGTGACGGTTCGGCTTCTGGAGCTCCTTTCGCCACTGCTCCACGCGTTGGTAGGGGCGTTCCGAGGGGGACGTCTAGGGCAGACCGATCTATGGGTCGCCGGCATAAGGGACACAGTTCTGACGTGAGGAGGAGCTGTTGTACACAGGCACGATGGAATAAATGTCCACAATCCAATCGCACGCTGTGTACGCCCTCCACTACGTCCTCGAAACAGATTCCACAGTTCGTGGGTTGGACCGTTTTGGACCGTGTCCATCGCTTTTCTGGGGTCCGCTTCGTTGCCATTATCGTGTGGTTGCTAATATTGAGAAGAAAAATAAATATAACATACACTTATTTCTACTATAAACCTAATAAACCTAATATATATATAGAAAACCTAAAAATACGTTAGTAGCCGATAGTGGCGAGCTAATGATAAGTGGAGAAAAAAAAAATATTTGACAGTCACTTTCCTTTCCAGTAGTCGACTCCTTCAATGGGGAAAGAGAGTGCGTGGTAATCTGCCGAAGAAAGGGTGCTTCGGTCGATTTACGAAATTTAACCCCACACCCACATACATTACAAAAAACCGTCTCTAAACTACGTTAAAGTGACTCGACGAGACAAGTGGTAGAGCTACCGTAACGACTTTGTACGCGGTCAAAACTCCCGACGCGTAGAAGCATTCCGGGCTTCGCGACTCCAGCATACGCCACCGAACGTTGAACCGATACCACTCGTCTAACACGCATAAGAAATAGTTAGAATCCTTCCGCGACATAAAGGCAAGGTAGCCTTCTATTTTCTTGAGAGTCCATGCTGATAGGTAAACCCATCAGACTGGCAGTTCCATCAAGAAAATAGAAGGTCCTTACAGGGGTTACCCTGGGACAACACATCGGAAGGATTCTGTCGCGAAAGCAAAATCAAACAAAGGAGAGCGGAAGCTACAACTCACGTGAAGCGACCTCTAATGTGTATCACACAATTCCACTGCTCCTGATAGTGGGACTCGAGTACCAAAGTACCTTACATCCTCCGTAAAGGACCAACTCGTCAGAAGACGCGAAGTTCTTTCCCCCTTAGGATGTTTTTGGGCCCCACGTTGGGCGCCATTTGTAATGATTTTCTACCTTCAGCTCGAACGCGGAACCGACCTCTCATCGGTTCTAGACGTTAAGTCTGAGTAGTGCCAACGGATGGTACCAACAGGTCAACCAATCCGTGCACCGTAACCCATTCATGCGGTGACTGCTTGTCGGCCAGCTAGTTCGGAGAGGATTTCGGTCGCGGGTCTCCGAATGGATTACGCTCAATTACAATATTTCAGTCACCTGAAATTGCCCGTTTTCTAAACGCGTCAACATTTACTCATCCAGAACGAGAAACCTACATTACGTTAGTTCTGGATGGGATCTATCCACAGATCTCAAATCAAAAACGCTACAAAATCCACAGGCGCGTTACCGATTCACCGACGCGGTACCGAAAAATATACTACTCGAACTTAACCCGAAGAAAACTACTCTAAAGAAATGACGAAACAAGCAAAGGTACCGCGTACCGCGCGCGACGCGAAACCGACTTCAGCGGATTTGGCGAAACCCTACCCTCGCGACGGCATACTTACCCTACACTCTCTGTTCCCCCTGAAATAGAACGAGTTACTGAAAAGGAAAGTCGTGGTTTAACTTAGCAATTCATTATATTATTAAATTCAATCAAATTAGGATTTCGATTATAAATATTAGTATCCTCCATTTACACACGAGAAAATTCTCTAACCTACAAATCTGTAACAAAAAAAAAATCGTGCAAATATTTATCCTAGATACTTCTCCTTATCTGACATGATTTTAGTATTCTACTTTTTCTTATTTTAAGCTTACTTTGAGAAAACACGAACTATCTTTTATCTATGTTTTGGATTTTAACTTTTGCTTTTAAAAAAAAAATATCACTAAGGATTTTCGTATATTCTAAACATTAAACAAATTTGCTGGTTGCTTGTTTGTTGTAAATTTAGTCATATCGAGCTTATTTCTCAAGGGGAAAGGATTCGAGGGCTAGAAATGGGTTGGAATTTCTAAAACGTTCACATGTATCGTGTTCAAGAAATAAGAGCGATTTATCACTAAAGAAGAGTTAAACTGATTAAGTTTCAAAAACTAACATTTGCACAATTTAGACCTTTCAAAGGAAGTATAGGCTGCTTTTCCGTTTTTTTTTTCTTAAATCCTTCAATTGCATGCTTACTTAAATCGAATTAATTTAAATTTATGACACATACATTGAATATTTTTCCACTGTAATCATCTCTATGCATTTTGAAATTAATTAAGATTTTTTTTTCTTTTACTTCATTCGCCTCAAATAAACTTTATCTAAGTTCAAATTGGATATAAATTTTATGTATTGGATTGGTTTGTAGCGTCGATGATAATCTCATGATAGGGACCCGACTCAGGTATAGAGTTTATCGTTTCCCTTTCTTGTATAATTTATTTAAATATTTACTGTTTGCTGAACCGACAGCATACGATTAAATTTCATTATTTTTTCTTGTATACTTCTTGGTACCGATGTAAAATAATTGTTTGTAAGGGGCTCTCAACCAAAAGTTGATCTCAAATTTCTCAGAAAAAAAAAAACAAGAAAAAGAATCTTCTCCGACGAATTCCAATTGGCCGAATTGTACGTATTCAGACTTTCAAACTGAGCCGTTGATTAGTTGCTTTCAAACTCATGATAATTTAAAATTATTTCCATAGGAAAACGAAGAGTACTATAAATTCGATCTGTAAAGAACGCCCCAACTATTTTATATCGGAATCAAACAAAACTAGGAACGTTAATTCGCGTAAGCTTGCAAACTTAAGCAAATATACACGACGTTAAACAGGCAAGCAAGCACAAACAATTACCATTTGCAAAAAAAAAAAAGGAATAGGCTTGGCTATCCAAAGAATTTTCCATTTAAAAAAAATCTATAAATATTTACGTTAGAATGTAAATCTTTCTTTAAAATAGGGCAAGTAGACACAGACAATTACCATTTGTAAAAATTAATTTCATATTTAAATCACCTTTCCTAGATATTCCATTGTCTTCATATCAACTAGTGAACTGCCAAGAACATATGGATGTTGTACTTTTACAGCCACTGTTTCACCCGATTTTAGGCTCGCCTTATGCACTTGAGCCAATGAAGCAGTACCAAACGATTCTGGGTCAAAGCTATCGAATAACTCGTCTGCGCTTTTCTTTAAATCTTGCTTTACCACTTTATATAAATCTTCGACTGGAATACTTGGAGCATCACTGTGAAGTACTTTCATTGTTTTAACGAATTCTGGAGGTAGAAGATAGTCCAAAGCACCCATATGTTGTCCTTATCCCATTGACGATAGAATAGTTGATTTTGATGTTAGTCCAATATTCCATACGGTGATTGCTGCTTTTCCCAAACGAACAACTCCCAATGAATCTACATATATCGTAATCGTTGGCATGTAAACTTAATCTTGTTCCAGCTGCTGTAGCAGTTAAAGCTCAATACTTTATCACTCTACGAATCATGGCAACTTAATAGTACGGCACGTCATCTTTAATGCACTCAAACATTACACTTTTCAAGTTAAGTTTATCGAATTTCCTTGTTCACATGCAAAAGTATGAAACCAAAATTGAAAATAAATTTGTTGTTTGTTGTGATGACCTTCTAACGTTGAACCCCGTTCTGAACAATTTTGGAACCGATCGCTTCGAGTTGCATTAGTCGCTCGATTAAAATTAGACCGGTTTAATGCTATGAGCTGAGTACCAGTTAGTGTTATGATAGTGCCGTATTCTGCAAAAGCACCAACTGTTCATGGCCAAGTACAACAGCAGCAAATCTCGTTGGATGTATTCATTTTACCCCGTAGTTGATTTGCATGAGCCACAGATTTTATGAAAAGGATATTGTGTTGCTGCGCTCTGATGTGATATGAACTTTTCAATCACATTGGCTCCGAGCTTGTAGTGAGAAGTTGAAATTCTGAAATCCAGTTTTCTTTTATGTTCACTAACTGGTTATTTGCTATTACATAGCATCCTGTTTCATGTTATGCTCGTCGAGTATTGGCGTAGTTTGCTCTCTTCTGAGGCAACATTGGTATGGTTTATTTACTTCAGTTTTTCACCGCTGATTTAGTACCGGCATACATCATTTGAAGACTCATATGACTGTCTCTTGGTGTATAAAAATGAAGCACATCGGGTATGAAACTCGACCATCGTCATGAACCATACGATACGTGTAAACAATATAACGTGGCTGATGACCCGGTAAAAGTTCTTGGAGCTCAGCTATCGAGATGTTCTCAATGCATTCATCCCAAACAATCAGTTGTTTGTCGCGATCAACTTTCAATATTAGCGCCGCATTTTTGATAACGTGAGAAGCATACCCGCGAACAAGGTTGATCCCTTTTAATTACATATGTTTATACCGTACAATGTACGTTGCTGAATCGAAGGCTGCAATCTGTACTGCGGATTGCAAGCGATACGCCAATTGATCAATCTGAACAAGGTAGCAAGCGTTACTTCGAATTTCCGCATGAAGAAGTGTCAAATCATTTTGGTGTTGAATTATTCGCCTACTGGATTCATTAAGAGAAATTGTTTTATCGAAGGTATATTCCCACTTAGTCCGCAGTTCACACTGCCTTCCGCTGCAGACTAGACAAAATATTGCTAAATTTTCTAATTAGTTATTAACTAAACTAACCTCTTTCCCAATGTGTCTGCTCCGGTGAATGTCACTGCCTCACGAATAAAGTTTTCCAAAAACTCTTTAAGCACACCACGCGTTTCTTCACAGATTAAACAGGGAATACGTTTCACTCCACCACGTCGCGCCAAACGACGTATAGCTGGTTTTGTAATACCTTGGATATTATCACGAAGAACTTTGCGATGACGTTTAGCGCCTCCATGTGCTGTCAAAAGTTCCGGTTGTCACCTCGGACAAAACATATGTGCGTGGAATGGCACTTCATATGGCGGAAATGTGCTTCTTCAGATGTCGCCAGTGGCATAGTTTTCTCGATGGCCACGGTGGAGGGGCATTTCCAGATGGCTATGTCTCGAAATGTGCCGGGGTTGGATTAATTCTATATTTCGAATATTTATATCCACGGATCTAAATAATTGGACAGAAAAAAAAAATATTTTCTGCACAACGATATCCGCACAACAGATGAAGTCCGCTGGCACTTCGAGGACATATCCATCTGGCAGGTTACAAGGGTTCGGGATCGGAATCACTTCGATTCCTGGGCGCAGGCGTCACATTACAGCTGTATGGGAACTATGTATTGGTGCAATATTTCTATTGCAGGCCTTCACAATGCTTAAATGAGGGTTTTTAGGCGCTCACTTTTGGTGCCCCCATCATCATTGAAACTGCATGACTTCTTCCATAGATTAAGTTTGTTTTTGTCGGTCAGTACTTGTAACTATTTTTATGCCAGCATGAAGCGTGCTCATAGTCTACATATTTCATTTTACTAGTTTATATACATAGTTCATGTTACAATTCTGTCGTAGTGAAGTCGAAAATTGTCGAAAATCAGATATACACAATTATGAAAACTCCCTGCTGGTAGAATTTTTTAAGTACTTCACATCACACACAAAGCTCAATTCCTTTGCTCTGTAACGTTTCTTTATCTTACATCAAAACAACTGATACCGATTGTTATGTTTTTCTTTAGCCTAGGTGCATTTTATTTGGCCCTAAATTGACCTTGAAACTTTTCACGAAATGACTGTTAAAAGCTTATCTTAAACTTCTGTAACTTAAAAAATTTTTGTAGATATGTATTTCATAGTGTTTAGAATTATCAAACCTTGGCCTCTAAAACCATCCAGAAAGCAATATATGACAATATGTTTATTTAATACAATGATTGGTAAATATAACAAATAACACAAACTCATGAATAGCGTAAATAGTTTCCTTACTACAAATAAAAAAATTAATACTACATTATTGAAAGAAGATCAGGTTTCAGATTTGCTTCAGACCCTTTCGCCAGTTGTTCGTTTGCATATAAACAAAATTTAATTCAGAAATAATTTCAAACGAAATTTAGTTGCTAGTTGTTTTCTAATCATATTAAAATTTTTCTTGATTTAATTTCTATTATTGTCTTTTTATTGCAGCCGATTTTGGTGTATCCGCAAAAAATAAGCACACACTCCAGAAACATGATACATTCATTGGAACTCCATATTGGATGGCACCTGAGCTTGTATTATGCGAAACATTTCGTGATAATCCTTATGATTTCAAAGTTGATATTTGGTCATTAGGTATTACGCTTATAGAATTGGCACAAATGGAACCGCCTAATAGTGAAATGTCACCAATGCGTGTTCTACTGAAAATTCAAAAAAGTGATCCCCCTAAATTGGATCATCCTCAAAATTATACAAAAGAATTCACTGAATTCCTAGCGAAAACATTAGTTAAGGTAAGATATTTAATTCAAGAACTACTGATTGATATGAAAGAGTGTTGCTTTTGAATTTAGGATCCCCAACAAAGGCCGACAGCTGAGGCACTATTGAGATTGCCTTTTATTAGTGGTAATTTAGATGTTAAACCCATTAAGGCTCTTCTACTAGAGTACAAAGCTGAAGTGGTTGAAGAAGAAGTTGTCGACGAGGAGGCCGAGGTAAGTCTAAACTACGCTAAACAATTAGTAACACCCAAAAAAATTATTTCATCTCATAAAATGTTTCAAATATGCACGCTGCTTTTGGAATTAAATAAATATCTTGATTTCATCTGCCGTTATACGAATCTGAATCGTTTTCACACTAAAGAAAGCGAAACGGCAAGCGAAACGAAGATCACTTTATCAGAGGGTTGGTAAGTCGTCAGACTAGTAGTGATGAAAAATAAAGTGCCAAAAAGAAGCAAGTTAATGAATTTTAAATGTTTAATTGATAAATAGATAAAACAGCTCTATGTGCCATTTATTCATGGCAAACTAGTCTGACTGTAAAAATGTGAATTAGAGTTTAATATTTAATTATGATTTCTTAGCTGACTTATGCTACAATGCTTCGTTATTCACTTTAAATAATCCACTATCGGTAAGGTTTGTAAAGTGACCCGTACGTACAGACCTTTGATAAAAGACCTTGCTTAAAATATATAAAATTATCCAAGAGCCTTCACATAATTTCCTTTCATCTTTTATGTTTAAAAGTTGAATTAAAACCCATTAATTTTTTTGCGGTTCACCAGAACCATTGTGGTAACATTCCTGAGCTTTAACCTTTATACTCGTAAGCTACTCGTCCACTTATGCGTTGGATTCCAACTCTAGCTGCATATAGATTTTCGACTCTTATTTATTTTGGCTATACAAACAACTAATTCTCACGTAATCTCTTACCTCACCATTTTTTTTTTTAATTTTTCATTTCTGGATTGTAAATTATCGGCATGTATCAACACTCCTACAAACATTGTGTGGACGACACGATGATTGTAACCTTTTCTTTGTACAAAATAAATAGATGACACAAAAACAGATCCTTTCGGAATTACTGCTGTAAAGTTATAATCTAAGTAGTGCTTGATTGGAATCGTATCGCAATACTCTGTTCTTGGAATCATCAAATATAATTGCTCTTTAACTCAGTTGATTGTAGCCTATCGTTTCCAATTATCTGAGTTGTATGATCGTGCGCAGGATCTTATAGCTTTCAAATGTACTTGGTGGGAACTGTTCAAAAATTCCTCCATTGTTTTAAATCCATTAAATCTGTTAATTTTTAGTTCAGCTTTGTGCTTCCCTATTGATGCTTTGTAATTTGACACTCCATATAAGACAAAATGCATGCATCAACATATTTGCAACTTTAATTGGTTCCGTTAAATCTCAATTCTTTTTTAACAGTGCAGTTTCCTATCTCATCATCGTACTCCCTAGCATACTACTTTCGGGATGATGAACTTGAATTGTCGGTGCAATTTATCATTCTGGAAAATGTATGCTTCCGATAGCGAGTCATAAAAGTTAAAATCTTGGCATCGTTGTTTAACTTGTTTAAGATCTAGAATTGGCGACTAAAAAATGGGACAGGTTGGCATCTGTAGTCTGTGAGCTGTACATTTCTTGCTTACAGTGTCATAGCCCATGATAAACTGAAAGGTGGTGGCTTTCTAGCCAGTTGAGCTACGAAAGGTGGTCATAAAGTCATGATTATCAATATAGAACACAATGTCAACTGGTCTTAATGTTATCTATTTCAACGTAATCATAAATTTAGTCCATCTGTTCTCCTTGCACGATTTCTGGAGATATGGAGAATTAAATACAATTTATGAGTAAATTAACTGTCAAACATTGTCAACGACTTAACTTGATCATAACCCCTTTCTGTTATGTTATGTTGTCTGCATTTTTTAACGAAAATCGTTGGTCCAGTAAATTATCCTCGATACCCTATAAAACCATGCCCGTTTGGCTTCTGTGTGTTTCAATTTTCGTCTTTTATATATTTATGAGAAAAAGACGTCTTTGCTACCAGCCAAGCCTTTAGGGTCTTTGGGCAAACTAGACGATATAAACTCCCTCAAGGAACGTGTAACAGTCCGTTCGATAACTGAACAACTGTTTCCCGAATCAATTATGCTTGTCATCACGTCCGTTAACATACATCACTTTCATAAGATTAAACTTTTGCAGCAGGTTTCTTTTGATTGTTAATGCGATGGATTTGTAGTCAATTTACTAGACATTTACAGACCTGTATATGCACATACCAGACAAACGAATTCTCTTAATGATCTCATTTCGTTGATTGAGAAGTATCCTCATTCCGAATAATTAAGGGGCATAACTAGTGTGATTGCTCAAAAATAAGGGTATTTTTTTGAACTTATTGAAGGAAAAGTATTGCATCGGACGTTTTGTCGATATATATTAGCCCATCTAATTCTACTGCTTACTCTTCAATAAGGACCTGCTAGGCTGTTGAAGCTTTTATTCGAGCTAATCGACTCCTTTCAAGGCATCCCAGTGACAAGGCTAAATCACGAGCAGCATGGGTTTATTGCCTTGCGCGGCATCCCTTGCTGCAAGTCCAATTATCAATACCACCACGCAAAACACTCAAGATTGATGAAAATCCATATTGCATATTCCAACACCAAGTTATTTGGATAATTCAACGGTTTTCAAACTAGCGGAAGTGTTTCGGAACAAAGTGATAAAGCCAGAGATTTCATTATTATTTAGTACATTATGTCCTTTACCAGCATAATAACTCAGGTATGACTTCTCAGTTTACACACGCTTCTGACCAACAACCAACTATTATTTCGAAGAATGTAGATTAACTATTTTTTGAGATCCGTACTTAAAATGTAAACAAAATCGGTTTTCTGAAAGTGTCACACATGTTGTGTTGGTGAATTTCACTCTGACGTATAACGAGACATTGATATCAATCGACTGTATGTAAACTGTTCGCTTTAAATTTTCCTACTGCACTCAGAAATTCGTAAATCTCACACTGGCATTAACCGATTAAAGCAAAGGCACCCTAGCTGGGAAGGTATATTGGAACATTTAGCAGCAGCCTCTGCAAAATACCCATCGGCAAAGGCTCATTTAGGCATATACAGACATGATCTTTTTACACCGAGAACTATCCCAAGTTTTTGACAAACTGAATGATTCTCAAATCCACCAAAAATACTTTATCCGGTGAAGAAGTAGCAGCGGAAAACTGCATTTTTCTCCTAACAAAGGCCGAGCACTCGAATAGGAGGGGAAGAACTCTTCCTCCTCGCATCTGCAGCTCTGGCAGAATTCATCCCAAGGGAAACCCGTCTGCATTGTATGCCTGTCAAACGGACAAGTCGGGTTAGGACGGACTCCGTTGTGTTGAGGTGTCCCAAGTTTGAGAACCTCCCGGATACAACCGAAATAAAAAACTGTCCACAATTGTCTTGGGCTCGCACAGGGAGAATCGTCCGCCCAAAAGTTTATGCGCTTCGATCATTTTCCAATGAATTCCATTTCTTGCGCTGTTGACGAAAAATCTGCATTTAACAAACATGTACATGAATCTATTAGTTTTGCTTGAGCAAAAAAAATTGTTTTGTATTGTTTTGCACAATAAATAAATTGATCTGCTAACGATGACTCTTCAATCCTTATCGTTTTTGCCGCGACCGTCCACGTCGAACAGTCGCAAGGTCCTGCAACCTCGTTCTCGAAATACAATTCCTAGTATATGTTTCTTTCAACATAAAAGATGAACGCTGATGACATATCACACTTGAAAGACGTTCTATCTACTAGGCCGGCCTGTAACACCTCATCAAAGACATTAACCTCGACTATTCCCATCGCCTTACAACCAGTTGCACGTATATTAGTATATATGCTCTTGTATGGTGGGTGAAATTTTCCGCGTTGACTCTTTTTCTTTGTGATCACCATTGATGAGATTTGCAGTGTTGAGTAATTGTGGCGTTCGATCACTATCTTTGACAGCTACAACTCAGTGACTACTCGTCGTCATTCACTCCATTCAATGTTATTAGGGTTTCCGGTTACGTTTCGCCCTCAAAAAACTTCAGCCACCTCTGTCTCAAATGAGATAAGAGACATTCCATCAAAGTCCAAGTTCTCTCAAGAGTTTTCGTAGGGTCTCACACCCAAAGTTGTCGATGTATTCAATAGGCAATATCCTATCTCCCAGTTCTGAGCTCAAACTTACAAGGACTAAAATGCGTTTATTTACATTCAATCATTTATTCGCTTAACTGCAAATTTACAATTATTTCATCTATCCTCAGTAGTATCGCATGTCATGTCTCCCTCATCGTCACCTTGTCAACCTTTCTTAATCGTAACACAGGTTTTTTTTATGTTTATGAGGTGAATACCATCTACGCACTGAGTGTGGGGCCACCATGCTCGCGAGCGACTGGACTACTCACTAAACACCTCCCCAGTCAACCCGAGGACCGAGCCTGGAACCGTTTGACACATTACTTCCGGCCAGGTCTCGTTTTGTTACGCCGTGAGGTGCCTTCATAGATATAGAGAGTACTGGATCCGCAACCGGTCGTGAGAGCCGAAGCAATTGGCAACCTGCGCTAAAGTTGTGTGAAGTTGAGGTTTGAGGCGATATGCTTTTAATTTAGCACTCTATTCACGGCGAAACACGTTCACATTTAAAAAGTTTTTAATTTTAAAGATCGCGCGTACGTAATCGGAACTTTAATTCACAGTTTTAATTAAAAATTTACGAAATTTCCATCCGCTTTGACACATGAGTTTTCCCGCGTGGTTCGCGCTCTTTTCGATTTTCTTTTGCTTTGACGTTCGAGTTTTCCGTGAGAGTTGTTTATTGTTTATACTCAAACTGAAATGAAATTTCGTTGGTGTGCGCGGGTGTCAGTGGGGGAAGCGATTCTTCTGAAGAGAGAAAAGAAAAACCTGTCTGGAAAAAAAGGGGAAGGAGAAGCAGAGGGAATCATATAGTTTTGAGAGCGTAAGTTATTTATAACTTATTTATGTGGCAAATTTGCTTCTCACATGGACGAGTACACAGATTCTCATTGGTCGTCCATTTGTTTATATGTCTTTGGGTGCCTTCAAGCCGGGGGACCCCTTCTCTCCTCTAGCGGGAGGAGAGAGGGGAAGAAGAATCGCCAGACAAACGATCCCCCAACCAACCCGGCTGCTGTGAGTTCCTTTTATCTTTTAAAACTGCCCGAACATAATGTGCAACCTGGTTCCATTTGTCAATTGATTCAAGCATCACTACGACTGTACCATCCGCAGTGAGCTCTCCCGGCTCCCTATAGAACTCTCGTCGCAGGCTCTCCAGTAGCGATAGTAATTTCAAACAAGGTGACAGCTGATTAAGTTCGCCACTTCACCACATGGACGACAGAGCGTTGCTATCGCTAAGGATCCATTTAACATTAGTTTTAGTCAGTCGTTGTTAAGATGTTATTAGGAATAGACTCGTTAAGTATTTGTGTGGTGTTTTTCTTCAATCACTTTCGTGTGTTCCCTTAATATTTAGTTTATCAACAACGACAAACACTACATTGGTGGCCCTAAGTGAAATGACAACGCCAAATAATTCGACAATTATACAAAAAACGAACAGTGAAGAATCACTTAACGACTTGCAGCACCTATTTGTTTCAAATAGCATATCACGACTAGTTTACGAATGATCAACACCATAGTAAATTTGAAACTACCACCATTTTGGACGCATCGACCAACGCTTTGGTTTAAGTAAATAGAGGCACAGTTCCAAATCAACCGCGTAACATCTGATGAAACAAAATTCAAGCTAGTTATATCATCATTAGAATGCCAAATATTAGATTACGTGACGGATGTTATAGAAAATCCATCGTCCGACAGATGTTATTACGACGGATTAAAACAGCAATCAAAGGAGAATAAATTGTCACGCGTTCTGACAGAAATTGAGCTAGGTGACAAAACGCCGTCCCAACTTTATAGAGAAAAGAAATCCGTTGCTACAAACCAATTAACAGACGACGCTTTGCAGACCTTATGGCTTTGGCGATTACCAGCTCGAGTGCGCGCCATTTTGACTGTTTCTGCTCAAGTAGATATTGATTGCCTAACGCAAATGTCGGACAAAATAATTGCAGAATTTAATTCTTGGCCACAAATTGCAGCTTTCGAAAAAATGGAACCGACAAATTGAATGGAAACAAGACTAAGTCAATTAGAAGAAGCGATTGCTCAATTAAACAGCAATTTAAATCGGAGTAGGAATAGGTCAAAATCACGCTCATCGTCAAAATCGCGAAAAGCCAGTCAGTGTAATTTTCATGCGCGTTTCGGCGAAAAAGCACAAAAATTACGTCGTCATTGACAAGTGCGGGCAATGGCGACGAGAACAGTTCACATAAACTATTAGTGCTGATAAACATTCGGGAATACTTTTCCTAATCGATACTGGTGCCGGCATATCTGTTGTACCGCCTACGTCAGCACAAAAGCCAACACCCGAAAACAACTTAAAACTTTATGCTGCAAATGGCTCAGTGATTAAAACGTATGGAGTAAAACTCCTAAAAGTGACTTCGGTTTACGTCGTGTTGCGCGACGGATTATTAGTGTGGACTTTTTAAGACACTATAATCTATTAATTGGAATTAAAAATAAAAGAATAATCGGTGGAACGGCACAGTTGTATACGACGGCAGCGACTACGACATCAGATGGGGTATGTTTGTCTCTAGTGAAAAATAACGAAATAATTCAAAACCTTCTAAGAAAATTCCCAACACTCAACGCGTCAGCGAGTTTCCTGAAACCAACCGCTCACTCAGTACTGCATCATATCATCACTAATGGACCACCAGTTGTCGAAAAAGCGAGGCGACTCCATCCCGACAAATATGCAGCAGCGAAAACCGAATTCGACTATATGATTTCAAAAGGGATATGCCGCCCCTCGAAAAGTGCATGGCCCAGTCCATTACATATAGTATCCAAAAAATCGGGGGGATGGAAAGCATGCGGAGAGATCACAGACAGAGCATGCCACAATATGCCCATGGCTCCCGAAGACATCTAAAAAACAGCCGTAATAACACCGTTCGGATTATTTGAATTCTGCGTAATGCCGTTCGGACTACGAAACACGGCACAATCGTTTCAAAGGTTTTTGGAGACCGCACTTCGAGGTTTGGATAATGTACTCGCGAAACTGGATGAAATTCTTATTGCTTCGATAAATATGGTGGACCATCAAAATATTACACAAGAAGTATTCAAGCGACTGAACGCCTACGGACGGGCTATGTCTCAATCTGAATAAGTGTGTGTTTGGTGTTCCAGAAATAGAATTTTTGGGATATTTCATATCAACAACTGAAATAAAACCCCTACCGGATAAAATAAAAGCCATCGTTAACATACACAAGCCTATAAATTTACTTGCGCTTCGGCAATATCTGGGAATGCTCAACTTCTACCGCAGATTTATGGCTAAGGCAGCACAAATCTTAACTCCCTTGAAGAACTTTTTAAAAACAGTCGAAACAATGACAAGCGACCAGTTTAATGGGACGAAGAGTCTGAAATCGCGTTTGAAAAAAGCAGGAACATTTTACTAAACACTGCTCTTCTACCGCACACAAAGGATAATGCTGTGTTAAATCTGACAACAGATGCCTCGGACAAGGCAATTGGAGCCGTTTTAGAACAAGTCGAAGAAGGATGTCGCATATATCTTGGATGCTTCTCAAGGAGTTTAACAACACCACAGGCCAACTACAGTGCATACGACCGCGAATTGCTTGCGATTTGCGAAGCAGTTAAGTACTTCCGTCACATGCTCGAAGGAAGATTTTATGTTGTGCGCACAGATCACAAACCTTTAACTTTGGCCTTCCGTCAGCGATCAGATCGAGCATCGCCAAGGCAAACTCGTCAATTGAACTTCATCACGCAATTCACCACCGAGATTGTTCACGTTGAAAAGTGATGACAACACCGTCGCGGATTCGCTATCAAGATTAAACGCAATTGGCAAGAGACCCGTCATAGATTTTTCGGAGCCTGCATTATTGGAAGATGAACACAGAAAGGATTTAGAACTTCAAGAATTGTTAATAACACCGATATCGTTAAATTTGCAAAAACTTAATTTACGTAAGGCTTCGATTTACTGTTACACTTCAACAGGAAATATTCGTCCATCCATTCCGGCAACTCTAAGGAAAAACGTTTTTGAATCGATTCATCCATTGTCGCATCCAAGGGGACGAGCAACAGGAAAACTAGCACACCAAAAATACGTTTGGCCAAGCATCGCTAAAAACATTCGCCACTGGTCCAAAATTAGTCAAGATACAGATGGTCGACTCGAACATATCCACTTGGAGATAGTGGGACCTATGCCACCTGTCAAAATCAGCGATGTCTTGTTACCATCATCGACAGATTCTTCAGATGGCCCGAAGCAATCCCTGTTTCTGAAATATCACAGCCGTTTACACGCGCTGGATTTGCCGTTTTGGTGCACCGAAAATTATCACAACGGACCGTGGATCAAAATTTGAATCTGTGCTCTTCCGTACTTTAAGCCAATTAATGGGTGCATCACCACTCCGCACAACGGCGTATCACCCAGCCTCTAATGGTATGATCGAGCGGTGGCATAGGTCACTCAAAGCAGCCCTAATATGCCATGAAACAGGATTGCGAGTAGCTTACATGGAGGACATCAATGCTTCAGCTGCAGAAATGGTGTATTTCACAATTCACCGATTGCCGGGGAATTCTTTTATGAAGCAGAAATGTCAAACGACCCGATTGATATGCAACAACTACGGGCCGTGCCAGCATCATATCACCGTCGGGACCGTGCGTTTGTATACATAGATTTATATATCTGTACACACGATTTTCTTCGACAAGATGCAGTTAAAAGACCATTAACAGCACCTTACACCGGACCTCATAGAATAGTTGAACGAATTTCAGATCATGTATTCAAGGTTGAAGCTGGGGAAAAGTAAACAACCGTATCAACCGAAAGATTAAAACCAGCGTTTATCGAAAATGACATAGACTCGAATACAATTACTGAAGTTGCAAAGCCTCTGCGAACATACAGCAGGAAAATTAAATTCAATGTTTAATAGTCGATGTACGTAACGACGAATTGTAGCGGCAGGAATTTGAAACAAGGTGACAGCTGATTAAGTTCGCCACTTCACCACATGGACAACAGAGCGTTGCTATCGCTAAGGATCCATTTAACATTAGTTTTAGTCAGTCGTTGTTAAGATGTTATTAGGAATAGACTCGTTAAGTATTTGTGTGGTGTTTTTCTTCAATCACTTCCCTGTGTTTCATTAAAATTTAGTTTATCAACAACGACAAACACTACACTCCCATTTTTTGCACGCAAAAAACCGACGACCGGGTGGCCGTGACTTACCAATCTTATGCAGGAAAGATTAAAAACACCCATGCCCGCTCAAAAGTTGGGTCAGATAGATGTCAGTCTCACCATGCCTTCGATTTAGCCACGGTCTCAGATCCGGGGTGAGGCGCGCAGTGCACCTTCCCTTCGTGCAATTCACCCAAGACTGCTGCCAATTGTTAAGTGAGCGCTGTCTCTCCTCGCGGGCAACCGTCTGCTTCACATCCTCGCCTCGCCGCAAGTAGATAGCGCGGCGCTCTCTAGCAGGGAATGCAACAGCTATCACGCCTGAAATAAATCTCACCGCCTAATCAGAGACTGTCGGATGTGGGGGTGCAATCCTCACTTCTCCTCTTCCCTGTACCTGTGCCAAGCGTTTCCGGTACACCTCTTTACTGAGAGCGTCGCCCAATATTTCTGCTTCGTACAGTAGCACTGACTACTGACTGAGTAGTCCTCTTCTTCTTCTTCTTTGTAGCACTACAGCCCCTCTCGGGCCTTCGCTTAGAGATAGTTAGAGTATCTCATTTTCATGACCGTATTGATTTTTTCGGAAGTTGGTTTGGTCAGTAGTCCTCTAATACTCTCGAATTGTGTATCCTCCGTACTAAGGACTCCGATGCAAATGTCACGTCCGGTATGGTTCCTTCGCAGCGAATACGGCGGAAAGTCGGGGTATTTCCGGTGTTTAGTACGACGAGCGCCGTCCTGACCGCTATTTCTAGGATTCGTTTTCCGCGGATTCGTTTGAAATATGCCCCATTCGATTGCTTTAGAGTTGAAGTCTCCCCCAACGAGCACGTTGGCGTCTGCGTTCGAGACAGCGCCCTCCAAAGCATTAAGCTTGGCATGGAAAGATGATACCGGTTCGTTCGGTGTTAGGTATACACTAAAGAAGGTGGTCCCTGAGCACCGAACCCACACAAAACCATCCTCCTGTCACAGCTCTCCTCCTGGAAACCCCCGTTCCGAACTCAGATGGCGGCAGTAAAAGTTGCATCAGTATACCATGATGCAGAACTTTTATCATGGTGTTGCTCACTCAGCAGCAAAAAGTCGGCTTTCATGACCCTCGTAAACTGCTCAAGCAGGTTTTGGGTAGGCTTTCCTGCAGAATACGGGTCATCGAAGTTCTGATTTTGCCTTGCCTAGGGCTTCCTGGAAACCCGACATTTCCCTGATCCCAAGACGTGCCCAAGATCCGTTCTTGGATCAGCATCCTTGAAAAGGATACAGTGCACCTCTTGGCTTTTGTGTCCCATTTCACCGCATTTGTAACACAGGGAACTCCTATCGAGTCCTCTGCATACTTGTGCGGTGTGACCATAACCAAGGTATTTGAAACATTGAAGAGGCGCTGCTCTTCGCCGTATCCTGCATACAACCCACCCTATTCTTCTTCTTCTTCGTAGCACTATATCCCCTCTTGGGCCTTCGCTTCCTGCAAATAGCGCCTCCAACTGTCTCGGTCCATTGACCGCGTCCTCCAATTTCGAAATCCGAGCAGCGGCGAACTGTCTTCGTCAACCGAGTAAGACCAGCATTTCCTCGATTTTCCCACTGGTCTCCGGCGTTCAGTTCTCCCAACGAATACCTTTTTGGGTATTTGTTGTTCGTCCATACAATTCATGTGGCCAGCCCATTGTAGCATCGGCAGTCTTACAATCGTCTAGACCTCGGGTTCGTCAAAAATTTCATGCAGCCCATGGTTGTATCGAATTCGCCATTAGTCCCTGTCTAGCTTCGCTCCGATTATTCGCCTCAGGACCCGTCGCTCAAAGGCGTTCAATATATTTGCGGATGCTTGGGTTAGGGTCCATGTTTCACACACACCCATAGCATGCGAGTAACACAGATCTTATCACAGATTTGTATATTTGTAGCTTTATTTTCCTCTGTATGCGGCTGGTCTTCAAGATCGTCAAAATTAAATAATATATTTTATTTGCGAGCCTGTATTCTTCGGCGTATTTCGTCTCTTTCATTATCCTACTCTTACTTTGCCCTTATTCAAAAATTGTTCGGCGTCGATTTTGGTCAAGTCAATGATGGCCATGCTTGTCTCCAATGGTTTTCTGGTGTTAGCCACGCTAGGGAGGTCCCTTCTGATGGCCTCCTACCGTGGCCAGGTCCGTGCCGCAATCGGTCTCTCTTATTTCGATCATTGCCATCAGCTCGAGCGAGGCTATAGTTGCGTTTTTGCCGAGGACTTTCTTTACTGCGTCGCAGAATGCTTCCTTATTGTCGGCCTCTGCTCCAAATTCGACCAGTATGTGGCCCGACCGGGTTGGTTGTGACACAGGTTTAAGGAATATGTTTTTGATCTCCAGTTTTTGCAATGGCATAGCTCCCTCGGAAGATTGTAACGTCGTTTAAAGGCAATGATGCTTTATAAATCGTCCTGGATTTCGTTCTCTATCACGATAAAACCCCAAGAGAGTATAAAAAAATCCTTATAAGTGCTATAACTGTTTGCATGCTAAAAAATCTAGTTGATTGATGTAACTCCTCAAATGTGCTGCACCTGTTTTTAAGAGGGAGGTTAATCATGGGTTTTTCCTTATCCCTACGATAATTAGAACATCTAGCATTAAGCTCGATTCCTTTGAAAACATAATCATGGTGTCCTTAATTTTAGCTGAGCCATATTCCTTTTTATTTAATATTTCCCTAATTTAATTAAAAAGAAACAAATTATAAACAAACTAATTAATCCTTACAGGAACCCCGCAACTCAGCGCTCCCACTCGACTTGGACGATGACTCATCTTCACTACAAAGTCAAGACACAGATAAGCGTAAGTTTTTCACTGGTTTCATTGGAAATAATTTCAAAAATAATGCCTACAACATAAGTTCCAGATACTCCTACATCAATATCGAAATTATCGAGGGATTCAAAGGAATCGACACCTATACCATCATCCGTTATCGAGGAAGATGAACGAGAGAAAGAAGAAAATGTTGTTAAGCCATCCACCCCACCATCACAACAACCACATCAACCAACACCACCACCTCCGCCAGCTGTCATTACAAAACAATCACCGCAGCACACTAATCATAAACCATCACCTCCTCCTACTGTACCTGTTGCAGCGGCAACACCTCAAACTCCACCTACACCAATTAATGAGAATGATACCGTGACAATGACTAAGAAACGAGAATTAGAACGACAGAATAGTGGTGAAGTAGAAAAGAAGGTAATATTTTTTTAGTTAACAACTGCATAAAATATGTAATCTTGACCTATTGTAAATTTATTACATCTTCTCCGTTTCCATAGATAATCAAAAAAGAAAAAGGACCAGCCCCACCTCCACCAACGAGTGTAAAACAACAACCAGCCCCATTGCCACCAATTAATATTCCCAGCACTGATGATCCTGATACGGCCCCAAGTACTCCCTTACGAGATATTATCAAGCCACCACCAGAATTTGAAGAGTGTTCGATTGAAACCGCTGGCAGTACTCTGGACATAGGCTCAGAGAAATCCGAAAAAGAAGAAGCTTTAGATGCAGACAAAGAAAAGCTAAGAGCAGATTCTGAATCGGAAACTAATCGTGAACCTAACATAATACCAGTGTTAAGTAGAAGTAATTCGGGTGGTACCGAAACAAGTTCATTGAGCGGAATATCGGTTAATTCTTCCACACCAAAATCTACAACGAATTTGAATAAATCGATGATAACAATAAATAGTATGGAAACTTTAGCTGATCAGCCAAATAGCCTAGCATCGAATGTAAGCCAAATAACTGTTGTAACAAGTACACATCCCCCTGTTATCGTTGATAACACAATTCGAGTAGACTCTCCAGCTAAGAGTGGAAACAACGAGGTTGTTATAGTATCAAACGAAATGAATAAAACTCATGTGGATCAGTCATCTACAGATGACGATTATCCTTCTTTGGATAGTTTGGAAAGTTCACCTCGATTTGCAGGTGGAAAGAAAACGTCAAGCACCATTGTTATAAACGACAAGAAACCTGAAGAAAGTGTTGTAAAACATAGTCAACCACCGAATGCTCGCAAATTAGATGAGAGCGAGGTGTTAATAGTAAGCCCAAGCTTTGCCGATGATGATTCAGCTTATAAAACCGAATCAATCAACGATACACGACTTTTGGATACGAGTCACGTATCAGTCGTAACAGTCGGAGAAGAGATTAAAGTTAAGGATAGCAGTAATACACGACAAGATTATAATACAGATTTGAGTGCGGTTAGTAATGCAATTAATGAATCAGCCGAAGACTATCGAACAGATCTGAATGTTCAAATGAGGAATAGGGTTAATGGGCAATTGACTAAACAAACTTCGGACAGTAGAGAAGATGTTAGCATAATTGTCAATCGCAAGAAAACGAAACCTGAGAAACGAATTTCACCTGATAGTTCGGTGGGATCAATGGATTCGCGAACACACAGTGAATGTGGTTCAGTTCGATCGACCGGCACGCCGACCGGTGTGATCAAAATCGACCGAAGCGATGCGGAAAGCATTGCAACAACAGCTAGTCACGACAGTCGGGAACATGAAGACGAAGTCATTATTCGTCCTCAAAAACCGGAAAAAGTTGAGAGAACAAAAGAAGAAATCGAGCTTCGAAATCTTCGTAAAAAGACACGAAAACGAACGAGAAAATTCGAAATTGATGGTGTTCAAGTTACAACAACTACAAGCAAAGTCATATATGGTGACGATGAAAATGGAAGACTTTATGATGATCACATTTTCCGAAAACAAGAGTTGCGAGAATTAAAAATGCTTCAAAAACAAGAGAAGAAGCAGCTCAATGAAATTCAAATGAAAGAAGCTCAATCTAAAGAACAGCAAGAACGTCGTTTCGAGCAGGAAAGAATTGCCCTTGAGAAAACTTATGAGGCTGATATGGAACAGTTGGCGCGGCAACAGAAACAGCTAATTGAAAAAACTGAACAACAACAAGAATCCGAACTTCGTACAGCTTCAAAACGAATTCGCTTGGATCAGGAACAAGAACTTAAACAGTTCCGAGAAAATCTAAAACAAGAAATCCGACTTCTCAAACAGGAAATCGATCTTCTGTTGAAAGATAAACGGAAGGATGAATTCAAAAAGCGCCGAGCAGCAATGGAGCTGGAGCATGAAGAGAAAGAACGAGCATTCTTAGAGACTTTAAAAGAACGTCACGAACTTCTCCTGCGTCGTATTAGTGAAAAGCATCGCGATGTATTAGCAACAATTGATCGTAATTTCCTGCAACAAAAGCAAACGGCTATGCGAACGCGTGAAGCAATGTTATGGGAGCTTGAAGAGAAACAATTCCACGAGAAGCATCAATTAACCAAACGTCATGTGAAAGATATGTGCTTTATGCAACGACATCAAATGATTATAAGGCATGAGAAAGAATTGGATCAGGTGAAAAGGATGCTGCAACGAAAAGAGGAGGAGCTAGTTAAGCGACAAACAGTTGAGAAACGATCATTACCAAAACGTATACGAGCGGAAAAGAAGGCACGTGACATGATGTTTAGAGAATCACTGAGAATTTCGACAAATCTGGATCCAGAAGCAGAAAGAGAAAAGTTGAAGAAGGTAAGTCTTAACTTATTAGAATTTTAATCAGTATTCTTTGAAATTGATACTTTGGTGTTAGTACTTTTTTGATTAAAGAAAATAAATATGTATGTTTTATCATAATCATCAATAACGCGACAGCTTAAATCAAGCTTTGGCTTCCAACAGTAATCAGCTCCATTCCTCCCGGTTCTTCGACCTTATTCGCCAGCTTAAAACTCTTTACAGGCATCTTCTGTATGCGTCCACACAGTCTTTTCGTTTCTAGGAACTCACTTCATACATCTTTTGTGTTCTTCTATCCTTCCATGTGGGAAGCCATTGGGTAGTTTAACTTGTACAAATTCAGGTCATTATTGGCGAATACTGTCGTAGACTGCTAGTAATTCGCGACGATATGTGCTATACTTGCCTTCTGTTGGTTTAAACTTTCTCTGAAAATACGCGATCAGCAACCAACGATCGTCTTGTAATTGATCTTACACAGGACTTAGACGGCGCAAGAAGCATCAGTGAACAGAGCAAGAGGTTTATCTGGCAAATTATACACAAGGAGACTCAAACTCCCTAAGCTATCTTTGCATTGATTAAACGCTTTCTCGGGATCTGGATTCCACTGGATTGGCGTTTTGTCTCCTTTTTTGGTAGTAGTCAATAATGCATGAAGCGGTGTTTGCAAGTTTTCTGCGTGTCTACCGAATCGACAATAGAAATTGGGTATCCCAAGAAATCGTCGAAGATATTTAGCTGTCTTGGAAAGATTGTAGCGATATATAGCTTCTACACGAAAGGGAGGTAGCGAACTACCATGTTGGTACAAACGACGTCCAAGATAATCTATTTTTTCAACGCCGAATGTGCACTTGACTAAATTGATAACGATTCCATATTTTTTAAGCCTTTCGAAGACGAGGCGTAGATGATTTTCATGTTGTTCGGGAGATTCCGACGCAATTATAATCGTCTACGTAGCATATACAAAAATATTCATAAAACGCGGGAAGTATTGTGCGGCGTTGCGTAAACCCAATGTCATTATGGTATGTTCGAAAAGTCCAAAAGGAGTTATTACAGCGGTTTTCGGAATGTCATTTTCGTTAATCAGTGTTTGGTGAAATGCTCTGAGCAAATCAATTTCAGAAAATATCTGTTTTCCTGCCAAACCAGTCACTATGTCCTGAATGTGAGGTATAGGATATCACTCCAGTGTCGTAGTGACGTTTCAGCGACGGTAGTTCCCACAAGGTCACCACAAGCTATCCTTTTTTGGAGCTAGGTGAAGCGGGCTAGCCCCAGGGGTTATCGGATGGTCGACAGTAACCTTTTTGCAACATAAAGTCGAATTCCCGTTTGGCAATTGCTAATTTTTCTGGTCGCAGTCTTCGGCTTCTCCGCAACGGGTGCTCTGGTGGTAATAATACAATGACACACTGTGTGATACTCAGAACTTCTTTCAAGTAACGGATTTGTTAAGATTGGGAATTCTTCAAGCTAAGCGCGATATTTGCAGTCAAGGGTTATTCTGCTTACGTAACTGCCAACTGTGTTGGCTTTCTGTCCTTGGATAGAAAGATGGGTAACTGGGTCTATAATCCTGTTTTTCTTTATGTCAACGATTAAAGCGTGGTGACGCAGAAAGTCTGCACCTATTATTAGCCTTGAAATATCTGCAACACAAAACTGTCATTTAAATTTGCTTCGTAAGCCTAGATTGATATTGAGTAAGTTGTGACTGTAGGTGTTGATCACATTACTGTTTGCAGCGAACAGTTTGTACTTGTGTGGCCGTTTCTGTTTCATGCTAGTAGTTGGTTGAAAAATCGATATATCGGCACCTGTTTCAACAAGGAATCGGTATCCCAAAAGGCGGTTGAGACTTTGGTACGTCATTGTTTTCGCCTACCGCAACAATGACACTATTAGTTTTCCTGTGGTTTGAAAAACGGCTGCTGATATTTGCGTGCCTTAGCTCCTAATCTTTCGTAGTAGAAACAGAAACCATTCACAGGCGTTGGTTTCCTTGACGAAAAACTCCGTCGACTGGCAGAGCGACAGCGATTGCGTTGATTTCTTTTTAGCGAAATGGCTTCGTATTGTTTCTAATTCTTCTTGTATAGAGTCCTTCGTGAATATTTGAGTAGCAGGGATTGAGTTGAGAGTTTGAGGCTCGCGTACATCTAAAATTTTATCTCTAATTTCTGATAATTTAGATAATGGTGACGTCTCGGAAATGCTTAAAATCGTCTACACGTTAGTTGGCATAAAGATCGTAGCTCGTTTTCTCATATCTCGCCCCCTTTTATTTGCACGGCACGGAGCAACTGTGACGGTTTCCGGCCTTCTGAGTAGAGGCCAGTTAGCAATTCACGAACGTCAGCTTCTTCCGACACGGCATATACATTAATTAACCCTAGTTTTAAATTGCCGTTCTTGCCTGTCACTGGCGGTGTGTCCACGATATCGGCTACATGTAATAGCACCTCCTAATCCAGCTCACTGATTATGTGGTCGAACTTGATTTCTTCCTTAGTAATTTTGTTCGTCCGGAACTGAACCTCTATTCGAGAAAATCATAGCGCTGGTTTTGCACGCCAAAAATTATGGCAATTCGAATGACGCCACGCTACTTAGCTCGGAAATGTTGGTGGCTGTTTCATTGGCTTCAGCATCGTGACATACATTTGTCGTCGTCGTCGGGCATTGTGTTCAGGCTCCATCAGCAAAAATAGATCGGCGCTTCGAAGGGGTCACCAATTTGTTGCGTTGATAGGTTACCAAAATGCGGAACACTTGTTTAACGCAACAATACAATTTATTTGGGAGCAACTGCTAAAACACATTTGACATCGCCAATGATATTTTAAGAAGTGATAAACGTGATGTTTTACATAGCGTTGTTTTTCGCACAGCTCACAGTGCCAGTTGTTGATGTGTGTGGTGGGGATCTGAATTTCGAACTGCGACAAATTTAAATGAACGCCATCTGCTCATGGAGATTTGAACCTTCCCAGGTTCGCTTGCTACAATAAAACCTATGAAAGTTTGTAGCTCCAAGACCAGTGTAAAAATTGCGACTCCGCTGAACAACAAAATCATTTGTCCCATTAAATTCACTACTTTAGAGCTGTCAGCCATGTTTTTGGTTCTGGATTAGCATTTTCCTTCCGATGTGGAGGAATCCTAGCTTTTTATTGTCATCCCATTTATGTATTGAAGCACACCAAATAAAACAAGATTTAAAACCTTGCTTCATTTGGTGTGCTTCAATAGATCATCTTCTTCTTATTTTTCTAATTCTTTGTTGTAGTTGTAGGTGATTCGCCTCATATTGGCTGCTTATTTTTCGTGAGCTGATCACTAGGTTTTCAACCCCGCTTCTTCTCTCAACACTTCTTGAGAACTTTATTGTAACTCGACAGCGACAAGAGCCAGCTTCTCAGACAGTGTAGCCTAATTTGCTTCCTCTACCCGTCCCGAATTTTCAGTCTGCTGGATGACAAAATGCTGTGAGCTAAACCTAACAGCAGAGTATTCCATTTAATCGCTGAAAAAGAATGATGCGAAAGTATATTCTGTAAAATCAACTAGACATAGAAAATCAAAAGAAGTTTGGCGCTATTAGGACTCTAAGAAAGTGGTCCAAGAGTGCTATTCGTACTGCAAGCAATCTTACCGCTATTAATTAGATTTTGAACAGTAGTAGCAATCAAGTTTTTGTTTATTTTAGCACTACTACCCCTTTCGGGCATTTGCTTAGAGATGGTTAGAATATCTTATTATTTTGATCGAATCAGCACTCGAGAAGGTGATAAAGTCAGTACCACGCTTGGCCAGCAGTCAAGTTATCCTCCCCTAATAGTCCCGATATGACTGTTGTATGTGAACTTTCGTTGTTCTCAGTACGTTTGTTTATACGAGTACCAATCAAAATTGTAATTTATATTTTTTACCTTACAATTATCATTCCTACTTTTTAGGGTGACTAAAAACTTTTCTAAATAAATCAGAGAACTTAAAGTACTGCATAAAAAGCTCCATGTAATTTCTTTTTTAACGCTGTCCATTAATTTCGGAATCAAACCGAATATATATTCTCTACCATTCAACAAAGTAAAGATAAAGTGTTAATACTTCGGAGATAGACAAATAACTGCTCCACACATGACTAATCATTCAGTTTCATCTATTCCTGTTCGATGATGCCTATGTAAAATGAGATGAAATGGACTTGCCGACCTTGTTAATTTTCCCTGAATGGAGTTGATTATTTGGTGTGCTTCAACATGATAGACTAAAATTTTTTACGTTAAATAGTGCCCTAAAAATAAATATGAAGTAAAACTTTATACTTTTAGTGAATTAAATGATTTTTTTTCAGTAATTTATTTATACGCATATATCAAAATTAATTTTTTTATAGTTCCAAGAGCAAGAAAAGCGGCGGTACTTACAAGAGGAGAAAAGACTTGAAACCAAACATACAAAACAACTTGAAGAATTGCGTGCAACAAGAGAGGCTGCAATAAGGTATTTAAATTCGTCCAAATGCTGTCTCTTAATCATTTTCCTTTTCACAGAGAGCTTGAACAATTGCAAAATGAAAAACGTAAAGCACTTGTTGAACATGAAACAGCCAAACTAAAAGAAATTGATGAGGCACTACAACGTGACTTGCGTGAATGGAAAGCTAGACTAATACCTCGTAAACAGGTAATTTGACTACAAGCCCAGTCAAAATTTATTAAAAATGTGACATGTTGCTATGAGTCAAAGCACAGAGAAATGCATCCTGCAAGATAGTTATGAGTTTTCTAGGCTTTATCTAATGAACAATTACTGACACAAAATTTTTTAATTTCTGTTTTATTTAATTTAATTTTAATCTAACATGAATAATTGACAAGAAAATTTACATTGGTGGTAAAGGGAAGTGGAATTGTAATATAAAAAAATGATCTTGTACTTTGCATGCTCTCAATTTGCGCTTTCTCTGTCAATTCGATACTTTATATGTTTAACAAAAACTTGATGACTAGTAAAATGGCATATAAAGTTATTCGGATTTTGAACAGATTTCAAAGCATTCTGCTTTAACTATCCTCGTGAATTACTAATAAGCCATTGCAACAAAAATCAAGCACAAAACAAATAAATTTAAAGCAACAAAATGAATTAAAAGCTTTAAGCATGTTGACGATAAGCTAAAAAACCAAATTACCTTAAATTTTACAGCAATTAGAAGCCGAACTATCAAAAATGATTGACGAACATGAAAAGATATACGGCCCAGTACCGGATCGTAGAATGTTTGATGGTGAAATAGTAGTGCCGGAACATCTTCGCAACACGAATCTGATAAGTTCGTATCGTTCGTCGAGATTAGCTGGCGGATTTTTGGGCAGCTTGACACGTTCTCGTACCTTCCTAACCCTATCGACGCCCCTCTCCCATAACAATTTCCGTGGTTCTGCACCAGATTTAAGTCGCAGTGTACCAAATACACCACATTCACGTCATAAAATTTCAATGTTAGGTACATCTTCATCCGTTCATTCGGTCATAGAGGAATCACCAAAGCATAAATCATCAACGTCATCGTCTGCTCGTGATGGCAGTGGTGGTAGTCTAGGACCCATGACAACTAATAGTTTAAATCGTAAAAATAATCGAACGGCCCTAAAGTATGTCTTCATAGACGATGGGGTTGAAATGCGTAGAAAATCTCATGACGGGTTCCTCCCACCACCACCTCCAACACGTCATCATACCACTTCATTGCAAAACAACAATGCTACAAGCATATCAGTTGCTAAACAGCCAAAGTCTTCTTCCTCACTTGCTGGTACACCGAAACAATTAACTACATTTGGTAATAGGCGCTCGGCACCTGCACCGACACCACCTAAAAACCACATTCGCACTAGCTCTGACGTCATAACGAATCACAATCAATCTAGAAAGCCTTTGAGCAATAGCAACGCCAATAATATAAATGATCAAACATATATCAGCTCAACAACTTTCACAATTAAACGTCCAAGCTTGATAAACAAGCAGCCTTCCATGCGAAGCAACCATTCAGCTTCTCTCCATAATATTAGTGAAATTGGTCAGACCAATTCCCGCAATACAGATCCATCGATTCCAGTTACATACCGTGAATCGCGATGGGGTCAAGTCCGAGGTTCCAATAGTTATGCAAACAATTTAAACCTCAGTTCACTTTCCACTTATACCATTCCAAGAGTATCGCTCTCATCGTCCTCCTCTGATTCAAATTCGCAAAATAAGAGAATAACAATCAAAGAACTTCATGTATCAAATGCTGCAAACAGACGAAGGAACTCTAGAGAAGGAATTGTAAATGAAGTAAATGACGATGACGATGAAGATGAGCTTAAAGATTCGGCGGCTTAAATCTTGTAAATGAGCTTGAAATTCTTGAAACCATTAGACCGCATTAATTTTTTGGGTTAGAAAAAATATTTCAAAGCAGTTACCAATGGAAAGTCTGATGAAGTTGAATTTTCTTAAATGTTCAGTTCAACCTACTATGCTTTAAGAACCAAATTAATGTGGTCATTGTAGAATGTGTCGTTATTGTCCTCGTTAAAGTTGTCTTTATGTTTCTTTTTGTTTGTGCCATTTGTTCGTTCGCCAATCAGATAAATTGATCTATGATAGTTTGTGCCTACATTTTAAATTGACAAAATCTTACTTTTGTGTATTTCTTAGTTATTGGTTTTTCTTTCGACTTTTTCAAATTTGAATATATTAACACAACTATCCCATTGCAAGAAAAATTGCATTTTGTAGAATCTTGGATATAAATTAATCGAAGCAAGCAAAAAAGATTTGTAAGAATTCCAAAAAAAGGAAATCGAAGTTTCCCTCTAGTTGCCAAAAAATATTGACCTTAGAGTTCCTTTTTCCAAAAAAAAATGTAAATTTAAAATAATTTTTAAGCTACACGTAAAAAATACTTACATTGACTTTTGCACTGGGTTTTCATCCCCAAATTTCGCTATACTGCGTTTAGTATTCTGACCAACATTTCAGTCGTTGTGTATAAGCACCAATTCTTACTAATACTTTAAAAGATCTTTTTGCCCTCTAAATTATCGATTTTTGTTTTCTATTTGTATCTTTTATGTAATATAGTTCCCTGTTAGTTTAGTATGTTGTGGTTTGTGCAATTAACTTTGTGTAAGTAGAAATTAACATTTCGCCAAGACCACTTACTTCCTGTTGTTCTCCCCATAATATCCTGTCTTCTTGCCTGTCTTCCTGAAAACCATTTACTTTCTCAGTAACAAATAGACACGATAAAACTATTTAAAACTCTAAGTACAAATTATGATAATCCATCATGAGAAACTAAACATAAATCTTATTGACACGATCCAAAAAACAAACTGGAATCCTCCTTTCATATTTCCTTGAGCTTAATAAAAACTTATAAGAAAACAATGAAATGCGGCATTTGTGGAGAGTGTGATCAAAATCTTATGAAAACAGGAGAGCTCTTCATTAATAGCTTGCTTTGTTTGATGGTGAATGGGAAAGAAGTGAAATTAGCAAATAGCTTAGCAGGTTTGTTGCTATTTTAAAGTTAAAATTAATTAATATAAGATTAAAGAATACGTATTCTTTTATTATACAATTGATTTACGTTTATTAGTTTGTTAGAAATTACTTCGGGACTTATTTTTTTGTACTCCTGAAGGCGGTGGCAGATTTTTTTATACGGATTGTAGATTTTTTACTTCTTTTGTTGGTTTAAATTTTCTTACATGCTTCTTACATCCAACGCTCATTAGCGAATATTGTGAAATTTGTTTAATAAATTTCATTTTCATTTTGTAATTTTCATTCGCATGAATTGGTTTAAATTTGTTCTGCTTGGTTAGTTTGGGCTGTTTTGCAGCAATGTTGTTTAAGTTTGAAAAATATAATCATTACTTTACATACATACGTTGAAAATCACAGATATGTTTGGATTGAGTTTCCAAAAATGTTTGTTAGTTCATAAAAATGTGTTTTTGGCTCTGTAGCTGATAAAAGAGTAAGTTTAAAAAAAATATAAATGTAATTAAACCGAAAGCGTCTCCATATTGCTCTCATTTTTGCTGTCAAAATTTGACATATATGAAATTGCTTATATTTTAATGATTTTTTTCTTGATTGATGATTGATGCAGTGGCAGAAATTGATCACTTTGCTAAAGAAGGTGTCAAACGGGCACCATTATACAGGGTTTTCCAAGAAGAGGTGTTATTGTGATATTAAAAGAAAAATGCCATTTTTTTATATAAATTATCGGATGTTTATTTCATTATAAAGAGGAAGGTATGCCGTTAATAGTGGAAAATAATTTCAGGCAAATGACCACCACGATCACGCTTACAGGACCATATCCTTTTCATGAAATTTTCCATAACCATATCGCACAGAAGCTGCCCTATGTCCTCGATAGCCTCACGAATTCCATCTTTGAGGTCTTGAATCGACGCTGGGCTATTGGCGTAGACCTCCTCTTTCACGTGGCCCCAAAGGAAGAAGTCGCAAGGTGTTAAATCACAAGATCTCGGTGGCCAATTGTGATCACCTCTTCGAGAGATAACACGGTCCGGAAACTTTTCCCGTAAAAGATCTATGGTTTCGTTGCTTGTGTGGCACGTAGCGCCGCTTTGTTGAAAGTAAACGTTGTCCAGATCAATACAATCCAATTCCGGCCATTTCTACTTGTCAAATGACAAAAAATAACAGCTTCAAAAGTGACATCTACCAAAATAGCGGGCTATTCAAAATAACACCTCTTATTGGAAAACCCTTTACATACACTAGCTGAAAAGGAAGGCATTATGAAAATGATCGCTACAAACCTAAACGTGAGTGGACAAATCATTGCCAAGAAAGAGGACAGTGGCTCTCCGATTGCATCTGGCAAAGAGCCCACCATTTAGGGGGTGAAAAATCATGGTTCCATTCTATTAGCAGTCTTGCGGTCAAACCCACTAATAAAATCCTTGTTAACAAGGGCTAAACAATCTAAGATTATACAAAGCAAAATGTATTGATTCAGATATGTGTAGTCTTTGCAATGAAGTTGACGACCTAGATCACAAATTTTTCAAATGCTATGCTTATAATGACAAGAGCTTTGGTTTGCAATCAATTCAATGGTCTCGATTCTATAGGGGATATGCTCGCCAAGAATAACTAAAATCTGATCATAGAAGTTGGTGCCTACATCGATGTCGCTAAAATTAAGATCTAAATCTGATGAAATTAAGATTTGAGTCTCCAGTGAATTCAGGTCTTACGATCACCCCCTCTAAATCTTGGCCCCCCATCTACACCGAGGATGGAAAGCTTATAGAGGTTCTTGTTGTTTTTCCCGCTTGGGAAATCACAGTTTAGCCTCTGTCTAAGCACTTTTTACAAATGTGCCATCGCATACGAGCATCACACTACATTTTTTGATTTATCTCGCCACATACTGTTCAATTATTGGTCGTTGAAGTTAAGTTTATTTGACACGTTACACCACAGAATTAAGACACAGAGGATGTTCACCCACGTTATTTCTTAGGTTATAGATTAGAGCCTGATTTTATAATTGTATTATGATTGGTTGAGACCTGTATGCTGATGTCGCTTTGGCTATATGTTTGACACCGGCTCTTGCCAAACGGATTATTTTTTTCTCTCAAAATATGTACACTTAAAAGAGGGTTAAGGTGTTTCCCCCTTTCCTCTTCTATATTTTTAATACTCACATATCCCAATACCTTTCCTATTAACATTCAGCCCCGCCCTAACGGGGCAACATATCGAACCCGCTGGCCAGTGCTTTAATTTCTGCCCAGGCCATTTTTAGACTGAAGTTTTCTCCGGTCGCCACGGAATTAAAAAAACGATTTTTTCCGAATCATGAGATGTTTAACAACGGGAACCACCCATTCATAGCTGCTTTGAATGACTATCGATTAGTTTTATTTACATTCTATTGATTTTTATGAAGAAACAAAAAACATTCTAATGTATGATGCCAATAACATTAGAATGTTTTTTGTTTCGTCATAAAATTTGTAGATATGTGAAGTTTCTTTCTCCAGGCCTTCCTTATTCAATGGAAGCGCGAGCATTCGGATTACAAGCCAGTTAAATATTGCTCATATTTGCTACTGGTAATGATTTGAAGAGAAAGGTATTATTCACGTGGTATCCGTCGGCTTGCGGTATATTTCGAGCTCCAGTTCACTAGCTGCTTGACATACAATTACGTCCAGGAACGGTAGCCGCCCTTCAGAGCCCATTTCGTGAGTCAAACTGATGTTGTGTATCGATTTGAGTGATTGCTGGACTGATCCTCTTTTATTATAGTGAAAACATCGTCTACGTAACGCACCCATCGATGTAGACGTTTTCCTTCTTTTTCTAGTTTTTCCTCTAGGTGCGATAAAAATTCTGCTTGGAAAGAAATTTTTCCATTGGAGCGCCACACGTTTGTTTAAAGAATTCTCTTCTGAAAGTGAAATAGCTTTCACTCATGCACAGTCTATCCAGTTTCAAATACATTTTGGTTCGTGCTTTCCATTGTTCTCCTGATCATTATACCAGAAGCCGCTCCTCAAGTAACTTTTCAAAATTTTTTGTGGTCATGAATCCATGGTTTGCATTTCTATAACACTTTGAAATGAAATTGAATCTGATTAGTGACAAAGCTTTAGAGAAAATATACGCAAGCTAATTTTCTTTCAACACATAACTTTCCACATGCTGTTCTGTGCACTGAAATTAGACTTCAGTGTGCTTGCTAAGTTTAAAAAAATTTAGGATTAAGCTCCAACACAATCGCATTTTAATTGTCAAAATAGAGATGAAGAAGGTGAGAGTCGTCAGGAAACGATTCGTTGATTAGACGCTTAAACATCAATATTTGTTTCATTTCTTGCTTCTGATCTGCTTCGTTTGCATAGTTGACAAGGCGATACACACGATTGCATTTTTAAAGACCAGGATATCGGATTGATCCAGGAGAACGACAGACAAACTTGTTAATCGTCGTGTATCGGGTTTACCGGTGAAGTCTGTGTCACTGAAATAATTAATTGTTATGTGAATCAAGATGTAAACGTGCAACTACAGTCAATCTGTAGTGTTTGTAGGTAGGTTAGATGTCCGTGAAGGTCTTGCAGCAATGTTGGGCTGACTCAGTGAAACAGGTGTTCGTTTTCACTGAGAGTGAGTTGGTCTAGGGACGCATGTATTCGCTTGCAGGCTAGCGTCTACGGTGTCGTGGGGCTGGTTCTTTCCCCCTAGCACCAAGTTCCACAACAAATTATTTATCGCATAAACGGTTTGTGGGATGAAGAAACACGAAGCGTAGAACAAAAAAAGAAAGGCGCAATCTCGACGGCTGAAGGTTTCTTGTTTTATTATACTTACCATTCTTGTTCCCTGTGCGCTGTCAGAAAACTACCTTGTCTTCCACAAAAAATTTGTATTGCACAGAAGAAAGTGGGGCATTCAGATGGAATTGGTGCCCCTCGCATCCTCTCAATCGGACTTAAGGTTCTGATGGCGATGTCCACGTGCAGAGACTCTCCATCCCTGGGGAGAGCCCCTACAATAAAAAGAACTACAAGTTAAAAGCACCAAAGAAATCGATTATTGAACCTGATACCAAAAAAATGAAATAAATTTTCGAGCTCCGATTTGAAACATAACAGTCATAAGCACGAAAATAATAAAAGTATTCATAAAGAATACATTTGATATCGTCAACACTTTCCAAAATTCATGCTTGAGATTCTCAAATCGTTTTTGTTTCAAATTGAATTCAATTTTAAATTCTCTTTTTTCAGTCATTTATCTTCATTTATCTAGTTGAAAATACGCGAACCCAACTAGCCGCAGTTGGCGAGCTTGTTATTTCAATATTTTATGGAGAACATTTTCCTTCAAATCTAATTTATTTCTAATTTATGTGTTTCTAATGGAGATACTCGTATATTATAAAAACTAACTGAACCTGATTTCCCTTCTGATACCATTGTTATGTAGCTTCGTATTTGTATTTATCTCCAAAGTAATTAGCCTAATCAAATTCACCAATTCATCACGTCTTTTCAAATGCAATCACAATAATATATTACTTTCATTAAAAATAAATACAAGCCCAGGGTGATCCATAACAGTCCTTTTATAAGCTGAATTACCCAGGCAGGAAGAAATTAAAATTTCAAAATATGTTCAAATAAAATAAAATCATAATATGTACGAGTACATATTAAATTTGTCTTGATTCCTTACGAACACGACGGATACAAAATGTTGTACAGATACTTCGAAATCTGTTGCTTTTCCTCCTTCTTCGTAGCACTACAGCCCCAACAGTCTCGGTCTATTGACCACGTCCTCCAATTTCGAAATCCGAGCAGCGATGATCTGTCTTCGTCGACCGAGTTAGACCATCGCTTCCTCGGTTTCCATTCTGGTCTCCGCCCTTCACTTCTCCGGCCTTCAGTTCTCCCAACGAACACCTTCTTGGGTATCTGTTGTTCGTCCATACGATTCACGTGGCCAGCCCATTGCAGCTTCCGCAGTCTTATAATCGTTCAGACCTCCGGCTCGTTAAAAATTTTATACAGCTCATGATAGTATCGAATCCACCATTGGTCCCCGTCTAGCCTTGCTCCGATTCGCCTCAAGATCCGTCGCTCAAAGGAGTTCAATAAGCTTGCGGGTGCTTGGGTTAGGGTCCATGTTTCACCCCCGTAGTATAACACAGGTCTTATCACTGATTTGTATACTTGGAGCGTTGTTTTCCTGTGTATGCAGCTGGTCTTCAAGATCGTCAAAACTGAATAAAAAGTTTTATTTGCGAGCTGTATTCTTCAGCGTATTTCATCTCTTTTATTACCGATTCTCGTGATTTTGGCGCCTGTTGCTTTTTGTCGAAACAAAACATGCAATTAGTCAAATAATGCATCTGTTCGCAATGAGTTCAATATCATTTTCCTATTGAATATGTAACAAAAGTGTCTACAATTGAGATACAACTAAAATCTACTGATAACACCAACAAAACCGAAGTTTTTCCAAAAACCCACTTCCTACTTAAAGTAACGTTAACAACATATAAATCAATGAAACAGTTTAATTCAACGGCAGATTTCACTTTAAAACAAAATAATATTTCAAGGAATTTAAGTATTTTGATCTGTACATTGTTACCCCGGTCACTTCTATTATAATTGAGCATATCAGATAACCAAGAAGCTTTAACTTTGGAATGTCGTCACTGTTGTTTTCGGATTTTGTGCTTCTGTTCACACTTTTCCGCTTGTCCTAACCTTTTCTGATATACCTCCCTTTTCTCTTTCACAAAATTACCTGACCAAATGTACCTTTATCCAAAACTTTCAAAAATTCGAAGTTTTCTAGTGTTTGGATGCTCGCACTGTTGTGTCCCTCATTGGTCTGCACACTCGACTTTGACGGGCACTTGAGCAACCACTTGTTGCTGCGCTTCACAATCTGCACGGGGCTGGTGCTCGTTCCGCAGATACGACGGCGCGGTCGCGGTTCTCGCGCCCAAAATTGTTTTGTCCCGACGATTTTCGTTGGCAATCACATCCATCACACATCAACCACGCGAATCTCCTCCGTACACTTTTTACTGAAAAGTAACGGAAAACGCGACAGCCCGACGTAGATACCACCTTCGACGCGTTGAGTGGCAAATAGGGATGGGAAAAACTGCACCGGTTTTTTGGTTCAAAACCCCGGTTTTTCGCAGGTTTTTCTTCCCGGTTTAAACCAGTGTTTTCGTTCAAATTCAAGAACCGGTTAAAAACCGTTCAAATTCAAGAACCGGTTAAAAACCGGATAAACAATTTTATCGCCACCCCTATCTAGGCAGCATTAATGACCACAGTCACCATATCAACGTAAATTTCTATGTTTGATTGGTTCTTGTTATTAGTTGTATATGTTTCGTTTCAATGCAGAGGACTTCACATATACATAGTGCGAAGTCAATCTAGCGCACGATACACAATAAATGCAAAATGCTTAGGGACTGAACAGGAGGATTTTTGCTTCTTATACTGTAAATGAATGACTTCCCTTAACATTAAGCTGTCAGCTTGGATTTGAAAACGTTACTCTCTTTTTTTAAACACAAAGATGAAATTCAAAAAAATTTTCAAATTTTTTGAGTATTAAATTATCGTTTAAAACTCGAAGGGTGTAAGGCATTTGAAGTATCAAAGATGAAATATCCTTCAGTTCATTTTGATTTAAATAATGTTGGGAGTAAAAATCCAAGAACCATTGATTAACTTGATAATCAATAACATAAAAATATACATTTAATTATGATTCGATATTTTGATTTTAAAAATTTACTAAAGAAAAAATCCGAAAAACCGGTACTTCCAATAACCGGTTTTTTTGGCTGTAAAAAGCCGCTCGATTAAATCGGTTCTTTTAGCACAAACCGCCATCCCTAGTGGCAAATGCTTCTACTCCATGTTATCGTTACGTTGATGTTTTCCAAGGACTAATATGCTAGGAAAAGAGCGACAAAAATGCGACAAAACTAACCACGTTTAGCAAGAAGGATGACCGCGCTGTCAAATGTCTGCGTCGATTGCATTTCCGGCTCAACGACACGCCTTTCGGATGCGTTTCGAGAGCATGTTTTCGCATGTACGAAACGTTTTTCACGTCCACTCAATTTGGTCATTGCCAGATAGAAGTTTCAAATTTAAATTAATGGCTGGGCGGAAAAAAAATTGAAATTTTATTCATGGGCTTTATTTGGGTCGACACAAAAAGCGCCTACTGCCAATCTATTTTAAGACACCAGCATCTGATTCTTTGTGAATTTGCCATATGATTATATCAAGGTGAGATTTATTATTTTTCTTGTTTTCGGGATAGAGGATGTATCAATACGTAGTAATCAATGAAAGCCAAACTTAGTACCATTAACTTAGGCGATTGGATGCACCAATCGAAATTATGCGAGAAAGTGTTTGGACCGCTTTTAACTTGCAGCAACGTCGGACTGCCATATATAGAAAGGGTACCCTCCCCACGTTGAGACCATGTGGTCAAGCCATTCGGTGGTCGTTTGTCAGTGGCTGTTCTTGATGAGGTGTGTCAGTCACCCTTGTCGAAACCGCTTTACCTCCAGGCACCAGCCTCTTGCTAAAACGTCAATCTCTGTCTGGCAAATATAATGAAATATTATGTTGAATACAAAAAGAGCCCGGATGAAAAACAAGTTGTTCTTTTCTGTTCAGCCACCGTTCCAATTCCAAATCAAGCAGAGATTAACTATCTTTGTCGGAAGAGTTGGAGCAGCGTTTTCTTGCTTTTCCTAATGGTCTCTACCCTTCTGTTTTTTTAACGGGTACCTTTCTGTATCCATTTCCATCATGCCGATATATTGTCACCACGTCAAATATTGCATACAGCTCTGTAAGGCCTTCAACGGTTTTCATTTCTCTTAGTAAGGCCTGACGGCTTGTCAAGAAAAACAAGTTGAGTAAGTAGGAGAGTGCTCCTACTAGAAGGGCTTTGTAACCAGCCTAAGGATCAAAACAAGTTTCGGTAATTTCAATATGACGTGTACATCCAATACTTGCATATGTTAAGAAGTCGTTCAAATTTATGCAAAAGATGCAGAGCTTCTTTTATAGGCACATAACAGCCGCCATTTTGTTCCAGCTTAAATAATTTTTCTGAATTCTCGGTCAAATTTTCATAAAATTCGAGAGAAAATAAAAGTCCCCATATCAGATTGTAATATGTACATCCAACACGTTATTGTTGTTGTAATTGCATACAGTTGAAACTCACTTGATTATGTTCCGATTTCCATAAAATTTTATGAGCGTATTGTATTAATCTACATAACTGTACAATTTCAAGAAGTTTAAGGATACCATTTTGATTTTATGGACAAAACATAAAATATACAAATGATACTATTATTAACAAAATTGAGTGAATTTCGATTTCTGAGGTGTTTGTTGCCCTTGTACTTAAATGGCCCACCTCGTGATTTTTTTCAGATTTTTCGGTTCAAACGTGTCCAATAACGAGGGGGGAGGGGGGAACACAAAATGTTCGTACATTTTGCCTCCCCCTGGACCCCCTGACGCATAAAATGACTTTTTTTTTAGATTCTAAAAGATCTAATCAAGACTTTTCATTTTATACCCCACTCGACTATCTTTATTAAAAAAAAATTTTAAGGGCCATTTCGATTTATGGGCCTCCCCCCCTTAAAAAAATATTGAAATGTGTGATAAGACCTAAATTTTTGAGAGACCACCACTTGTGATCTTTTCACAAAGTTGAATATTTCTAGCTGCTACAGTTTCTGAGCAAACTTGCTGTGACGCACGGAAAGACAGGTCGCGAAACTAGTGGGTCTTTGTAAAAAATTTTTTACTAAGTCCTAAAAAGGACCTTTTAATAGTTGGGCATAGCTTTTGATTTGCTGTTTTTTTTTTGTCTTAAAAAGCTCACGATTCATTCCTGCCCCAGAGTTCGTTCAATATAAATTTTAAACTCCCTTCCTTTTAATATTTGGATCAATGACCTTTTCTCACAAATAATCTCTTTCTTCAAAAACTACCCTTTTTGCTTGAAACCTAGTTTTGAAGAGAAAAAATATTCAAGATTTTAAGAAGGTCACTACATATAAAGATTAACCCCTAAGAGAAATTTACCTATCGCTCAGAGTACCTTATATATAAGTAAATAAGTAAACCTCTCGGCTAAGTTCTTGAATCAGCCAAATCGTTCGAGCGAAAACAAAATGGCGGCCATTTTAGACGAAAATCCATGATTCCTGTTCTGACCAAAGTCTAGCGACGAAATTTGGTACTGATGTTCATTGAACTGTGTACAGAAAAGCTAACAATCCAAAATCTAAATTCGAACTGTCTAAAACAAAATGGGGGGCCCCGCAGAGGCTGAAAAAATTTGTTTTTGTAGTTGCAAAAATTTGTTTTTGTAGTTGTGACCAAACCCTTAAAATAATGTATATTAATGAAACTTGGCGGTTTGATAGATGCTATAATTACCTAGAGATCAAAGAAAAAAATTTAAGGGCAGGTTTCAAATTTAAATATGGCAGCTAGTCAAATTTCGAAATTTCAAAGACTTCTGAGAGTCACAATTTTGATTCAATTTGTATGAAACTTAATATTAAGGTAAAAAGTAATCCGATCCAATGATCTTGTTAATTGTATTATCATTTATGAACAAGTTTCAAAATGGCGGCGGCTCAAATATGCGGTTTTTTCCGATTTTCGTGGCCCTCTAGCGGCCATGTTCCTTAACGGATTTTGATGAAACTTGGAATTATTGACTATTGAGTCAAGTTCTTTCATCATAAAAATTTAAAAATCGGATGACAAATAAAAAAGTCGAGAAACTTAATATCTTTATTTGTCATTTCCAATAAAAATCGAATACTTTTGTTCTGTCTAGAGTAAAGCTCTGGTTTGAACGAGATTTGGCAGATTAGTTAATGAGGCTCTAAGACAGATAGTTTTCAAAATTATCCAAAATCAAACGCTTAAATTCAAAATGGCGGCCCTCAAAGATTAGAAAGTTAGCGAAATTCGTATTTGACTTTCAAAGTGGCTGCCAAACAAATTATTTGGTATTAGAAACTAAGGGTGCCTGCGAGAGATATGCCTTTCCGGCTCGTGGTGCTTACAGGGATTTTTAATTAAAGGTAGATGTGTGGGGTACGAATAAAAATAACAATTCGCACTTAACACCCGGTATATTGTGTTAACTTTTAATGGTGGTCCAACCAGTTGCCTTACAGGAGCCAATTCTGCCTGGCATTATAGTTTCAGATGTGGGTAGTCGCGAAAATAGATTTCAGTTCTGACTGCCGGTAATTTGACGGTATGGTATGAAACGAATGCCATAAAGAACTTTTAGAATCTGATACTGACAACTATTTGAATTTCAGCAAAAGTGTGCATTGTAAATATAATGAATTAACTTATCGGTCAGCAAAATAATCAGTACTTAAATAGAATGCTGGCTGCTTTTTAGTGATGATAAGTCCTTTCGATCTCTCCAATTTCTGTAAATTATTTCATTCAATTTGGAGTGTCACTAAAGTGATTGATTTAAATTTGAACCATATGTTGGTTACAAAGCACTTTCTTGCTAACCTTACTTATTTTACGTATCCAGTTCCTTAAGCACTATATGTACAAAAATTTTATTTTATTTTAATCCCAAAGACTGGTAAAGGTTTCAAAGTTGATTCCACTGGAATTTTGATTTGTATAATTTTTTAATACAATTTTTCAATTATGAAACTCAATCCAAACATATCAATAATCATTTTTTGAATGCGTGGATAAATGTTTGAAACACCAACTAATCTATTTCTCTTTTGTTACATTTTTTTGTAAAAAACTAAATTTAGCGTCTGGAAGAGCTATTCGCCCAACAACTAGAAGAAATGGAAGCCTTATATGGCGGTAATTTAATTGTTCCGATACCGTCCGATACAATACCACGTGACTTCACCGGATCAACACGAAGCAGTTTATCATCATATTCTGAAGGTTAAGATAAATACAAAATATTTTCTTATAATTGAAAATTTAGCTGCAAGAATAGGAATAAGTGCCGCTACAACAACGCCCTGTTTTTGTTTTATTTTTTTTATCTATCCAAAATAATATTGTACCCTTATTAATAATAATAAATAAAAAAACTGTTTTCGAAAATTTCTTTGCTAAATGTTCTTTTATGTAGTATGTAAGAAAAAAGTGTAAAATGTATAAAATAGGGAATCAAAAAATAGAAAAAATAATAGTAACGAAATTAATTAGAAAAAAAGAAATATTTGATAAATATTATAAAATGTATTGTTTTTGTCTACTTATATAAAAGTAATACAACCGAAAAGATGAATATTCACAACAAAAAAGAACTGAAACTTAAAAAGCAATGAATAAATACAACAGTCATAAAGTTGCATTCAACTGAATAAATTCATTGGTCTAGTTCTGTTAACATAAAACAACGATAAAATCCGGCCGGCATATCTGAGAATATTAAATTAAATATTTTACAGTCTCCCTTTTTCATCATTCACTTCTCTGTTCTCAAATTGTTATATTCTTTAGTACTTTAACGACATTTGTTAGTTTCAGTTATGTATGTAATGAGACTCGGAAAAATACTATACTTTTACGTTTTGCTAGTGTAATTCGTTTTCATTTCAGCAGCATTTGGATAAACTTTGATTAATTCTCTCATTTACAATGAATCACTCGTTGCCTTTCTCTCTTTCTGCTAAAATAAAGTAACAATTGTAGGATATTCCGTTTTAAATAGAATGGCTATTTAAAGCAGAATGATTACGCTTAAGTTTATTTAAATTATACAATAATTTAGAAATTAATATAATTTATATTTGTTTAGGTTTATAATGATGATAGAGAAGGCAGCGAATATAAATTCTAAATGGAAATAGCGCGCATTTACCATGGTTCCAAAAAGAGCATTCAATTTTTATTATTTACTTTCAAGCCAAAACATTCATTCTTTTAAGCAGTTTAATTAATTTCATTGACCTTATATCTATCACTAATATATTAGAAAATCTTTGGAATTGTTTTGACAATAGCGGAGAAAAAATTGATGACGGTAAAATTCTATTTTCCTTTTTGGCTATTGTATAAGTGATTAGCAATTACTTTCATTTAGTACATTGATTTCTTTATTAACTAGCTGTTGATAACATTTAAATTTTTGTTATGGTTTATTTGCTTTTAATTCTGAAATACACATTAAATTAAAAAAAATCCCTGATGAAAGTGTTAACTGAATGGGACATATAGTTGGTTTGAATTATATCTATCTCACCTCCAAACTACATACATAAAATCAGATCCATGGATAAAATCTTTTAAAAATTTATAATTTTTTTTCTTATTTGGCGTTACTTCACTACTTCAATTATAGTTATTTATTTCAAAACAATGAAACATTTAGTAAATTGGAAAATTATGAGACAAAGAGAAGTAATATTTCATGTTCACACAAAAATACAATGTTACGAAATGTACTATTATATTAATTATTTTCATTCTGTTAATATTTACGAATGTTTGGTCTTAAATGAAATGTAAAAGATACTATGAAGTGTGAGAACAATCCATACTGATTGTTCTAGATCATGTAATTATAATTATATCATTCCAAATAATTTTGTTTCTTTCTTGAAATTTTCCTCTATTTATGTGATTTCGCAGCAGCGTCTCATCAGTTTTAGCAAGGTAGTGCTTCTTTAATGAAGCATTAAATGAAAAGGCTCACTACAGTAATTTCTTTCATAGGAGCTCTAAAAGATACGTCACGAACAATTTTTATTGTCTAGAAATTTTCGGGTTATCTTCTGAACTTGACAAGTATTGAGAATTCGTCTCCTTATGGTAAGCGGGCACGGAAGCTAGAGACGAACGTAAACAATAAGCCACTCCTATTCCAGACGCCCTGAAGGTCGCATCCCTACTTAGACCACTGTGGATTTCTTTGAGGTGTTTTTGCCGCCATTTTCATTTTCATAATACGTAGAGTTTGCTCGATGAAGCTAAATCTGAGGGCATCGGTGTTTTAAAACTGGCATCAGTACTTCTAAAGTGCTTGCCATCCAGTACGAAGAAATACAGATAAGTACCTTCTTTCATTTAGTGAATCTGGCATGATTTAGTGAGTGATAATTTTGTGGAAAAAATAAAGAGGAGAAATGTCCCAAAATGCAACAGGGTGCGGAAGACCGCCCCCGATCCAGGATTCAGGAATGTATTTAGTGTCAGTGAAATTAATAATGCAAACGAAAAAAGAACAAATGCTGGGCACCAACGGATCCCAAGCAAAGAAAAAAAAAAGATTTTAAATTCAACACCAATATGTCTGATATAACCTTCGAATTCACACCACCTACGCCAATGGGAAAAAATATTAACGTGCCCATCGATAATGAGGCGAATTTGTAATGAATTTTCCGTCTAAATTCGTGAACGAAGTCGGAACCGACCTCTCATCGGTTTTAGACGTGAAGTCTGAGTCGTGCCAACGAATGGTACCAATCAGTCACCCAGTTCGTGCACCCGTAATCCATTTCGCGGTGACTGCTTGTCGGCCAGCTAGAACGGAGAGGATTTCGGTCGCAGGTCTTAAAATGGATTACGCTCAATTAAGTATTTCAGCTACCATTAAATGCCCGTTTCAAACGCGTCGAAACCACAAACATACGGAAGAGAAACCTACTTTACTTTATTCCGTATTCATTCATCCCTTCAGTCAATTACAAAAATCTAATTTCCATTTCGCGTTCCCGAATTTCACGGACGCGGTACCGAAAAATACACTACGTTAACTCAATCCCGAAGAACTCTACGCTAAGAAAAACAAGTTGGGTAAACAGACCTACGCTCATGTCAGAAGGGTTTTGTATTCAATTTACAAAATGCAGTCACCAGATCGAATCAAATCAAGAAACATGTCAAAGACGATTTTATTGGAGAAAATATGAAATGCGAAGATCATACTATTTTTAACAAAGTTCAATGAATTTCGACTTTTGAGGTTTTTGGTATTGTTATACTCATAAATATCTCCCTTGATAATTATTTCAGATGTCCATCCGCGACGGAGGAAACACATTTTTCACGTATTTCCCCCCTGTGCCCCCACTAAAGCAAAAACTGACAGTTTAACAACTGTTTTGAAAAGCTCCCATGAAATTTTTCATTTCAAACTCATACCGGCTACGTTTGATTAATTTTTTTTTCAGGGGCCACTCTCCTGTGCTGAAATCATCGATTCATGGCCAATTTTTTCGAATCCTAGAATGGTTACAAAACCCTTTTGCTAGGAGCTCTCTCCCACCTCCTTGACTTGTTTCACTTATGAGTGTAATGTTATAAATCTCCTACCTCACAGGATCCTCCCGGCCTTTTCCGAGATGTCCTGCTTCGGTACTTTGGGCACCACTCAGCCTCGCCACCTGCAGCTTACTTTATCAACCTCAAACTCTTTGGACTTGCCAAAAGAAAACACCTAGTTTTGTATTTTTTTTTAAATATTTATTTGAATTTTTTACAACTTCCCGGTCGCCTTTAGTAGCGCGTATGCGATCCTTCACCTCCTTCTTGATCTTGCGCCGCAGCTCCGTCACCTTCTGCTGCCACTGAGTCCGCTCCGCTGTCGTGGTCGAGATGCGTGCGAGCCGCCTGAATTCGTGGAGCTGCTGCCGTAACTGCTCCCGTCGACCGCCGCGCCTCCGCTTGTAGTTGGCTTCACGGACGGAGGTGTCCAGCGGCGCCTTCAATCTGCCCAAGTACTCCTCGCGGGTGATGGGCCGTGGACCTGCCCTGGCGTTTTCCCGGAGTGCCTCCTCCAGACTCTTCTTGGGTGAACGATGGAGTGCACCTGGGCTGCTGGTTGCGGACACTCCGGCTGCCACTCGATAGATCGGGATACACACGCTGGCGAGTGCTGGTCTAGCTGGGGTGCTCCTGTCCTCCTGGGCACGGCTTCTGATTTTTCGCTCTGCTCGGCACGCTTCAACCGTGCGTCTGGCGGTGTCTCCACGGACGGAGGATGCCTGGAAGAAAGTAGGAATTAATCGATGGTGGCTACGCAGCGTAAAAACGCATCCAAGCCGAATGAGGTTCGCGGCTCAAGCCTACACCTCACCATCTAACTGTTGTGTTGGTTTCCTGCAATTGTACCGGAACTCGTTATACTTTCTGGCCTCGCTGATTACTTCGCGGCGGAATACACTTCGCGTACAAAACCGTAACCGCTGTTGTTACTACTCGCCGTTTCTCGCTCGATCAATTGTCTTTTAAACGATTCTTGCGGCCTCAATTCGCCCTAAATTCGCTGAGTAGTTGAAACGTGCGTTCTCGTTCCACGTAAACTTCTTCCTCCGCACACTTCTCACCAACTCGCATGGTGAAGCTTTGCGGCGAATTTAATAAATGGTTTGAAGGCAGGGTTTAGCACAGTGTCACTCCGCTGGAAACACACCCCGAAGCTTCTCATGTACATGGTTGTTGTCGCCGCTAATGTTATGGCTTATGCAGTATAACACTTGGCGTAGCTTGTCGATATTTCTATAAGCACACCCCGAAGCTTCTTATGTACATGGTCGTTGTCGTCGCTAATGTTGTGGTTTATGTAGATCGAATTATGAAGTCTTTACGCTTGCCGTTGGTCGACAAGTGCATACTTTGACGACAATGGGCGTAGCTTGTCGATAATTCTATAAGCACACCCCGAAGCTTCTTATGTACATGGTCGTCGTCGCTAATTGTATGGATTATGAAGACTTTACGCTTGCCGTTGGTCGACAAGTACATGTTTTAATGACAATGGGCGTATGTGCTTGGCCGTATACACTTGGCGGAGCTTAGACAATTGACGACGTTGTATATAGCATAACATGAGCATTAATTGTAGGTACTCATCTTTAGTCATTCATTAAATTGAATCAAGTGTTCAAAGCATGCACCTTGAACGTTGAAGTTGGGAAAAAATAACTCCAAATTATTCAATCTTCGCATTTAAAACAGCCACTATTTTGTTTTACGATTACTGATACTACTAGCTGAACCGATTCTCAAAGATATACATGACACCTATCATTCCTGAAATTTTCATGCAAATCCTAGCAAAACTGTAGTGTCTGAGTCGGTAAAAAGCGCATGTTGTTCCATAGCCATATGTTGCCATAGTAATACATGCAGCGCATATTGTTCCATAGTAATACAGGAAAATTCAAACCGCTATAACTTCGCTAAATATGATTCAATCTTTATGAAACTTTCAGGATAGATCAATCTTATAAATAGACATCTACGCCCTGGATTTCATTGAATTTAAGGGTACTGTTAAGATTTTATTCAAGAAAACATAAAATCGATAAATCATACTATTACTAACAAAGTTGAGCGAATTGCGACTTCTCACGTATTTGTTGTTGTTGTACGCACCAAGGCCTACATGCCTGATTTTTTTCAGATTTTTCGGATCACAGGTGTACAATCGCGAGGGGGGGGGGACACAAATTTTTCGTGTATTTCCCCTCCCTGTGCGCCCCTCGAAGCAAATTTTGCCAAACTAAGACCAGTTTTGAAAAGTTCTCATCAAGACCTTTCATTTGATACCCATATCGGCTACCTTCAATGACATTTTTTTTTCGGGGGGTCACTCTCCTATATGGGGAGACCCCCCTTAAATACCTCATAAAATTTTTTTGTAAGTGAACTTTGAAGAGATCACCACTTTACACCTACACACAAAATTTGATGTTTCTAGCTTAAGTAGTTTCCGAGAAAAACTGCTGTGACACACGGACGGACGGACGGACAGACGGACAGACTGGTCGCGAAACTAGTAGGGTTTTGTAAAATTATTTTACAAAACCCTAAAAAGCAAGACAAACTCCGCGGATTTTTAAAACCCTACCCTCGCGACGGCATACTTACCATGCACTCTCCTTCCCGCTGGAAAGAAAAGAAGGGCAGGATAGAAAGGAAAAATGTTTTTTTTATTAGCAATTCATCTTATTTATTATCCTTTTAACTTTCAATAATTCTAATTCCATAAAATTGGGATTTCTATTGCAAACATTATCTTCGATTCAAAAACGGCAAACTTCTATAATTTAAATATCTGCCACGTAAATAAAATCGTGCAAATATTTATCTAAGATATTTTTCCTTATCTGACTTGATTTTAGTTGTCTAATTTTCTTCATTTTAAGCTTGAATTTTAGAAAACAAAAAACTATCTTTCGTCTTTGTTTTGTTTTTAAATTTTAGGTTTTTTTAAAAAAATTATTACCTTCGGTTTTTCGTACATTCTAAGCCTTAAACAAATTTGCTGTTTGCTTGTCTATTTTAAATTCAGTCATAAAGAGCTTATTGCTTATCGGGAAAGGATTTTGGGGATTAAATATGCTTTAGAATTTCTCAAAACGTTACATGTATCGTGTTGAAATCAGAAAGAAAAATTAAAATATCTCAAATAAGCCAAGAAACAAAAACAAATGATGGAGTTCAATAACTAATTTCATGGTGACAATGTTATCTTGCCTCTTTTAATTGCCAACAACACTCTTTGTAAATTATTTTAGTGGTCGTATGGCAAAATTATCAGCAAAAATCGGATACACTATTTCAAGAGATTTCCCCTCCTAGGATTGTTTTTTTTTGTTATTACAAAAGAAAATCATCCCTCTATCATGGTTGTTTTTATTTCCCACATACTGTCTTCTAATTTTTCCAACGCTTGTTTAAAAAAATCAGAAAAACCATTGTCTTATTATATCAGGGGTAGTTTTTTTCAGCAATACTGACTATCCAACGACCAGAACTTACTTTATAATAAATTAATTTAAAATCAGTTGTTATTTACTATAATAAGTTGTATTATTTGTTATTTATTAACAGGGTTCGTTTCATTTATTGTTGTTATTTGTATCATTGGTTAGTTATTAATAGTGTTCATATTATTTCTTTTTATTATTTGTTAGTTATGAATAGGCTCGTATTATTTCTTTTTATTATTATTTGTTAGTTATGAATAGGTTCGTATTATTGTTTTTTTTTTTTTATTTTATTATTTGTGTTATGAGATATTTACTAACTTGGTTTGTATTATTTCTTATTATTCTTGGTTATTTATTGTGATTGTTCGTTTTATTTCTCAGTATTATTTGTTATTTATTATGATTGTTCGTTTTAGTTCTTAGTACTATTTGTTATTTATTATGATTGTTCGTTTATACTATGTGTAAGTACATGCTTTGTGTTTTGTATTCTACTGTGATCCCCGGGGTGCAATATGAAATGTTTGAATATGTTTATTTGTAATTGTTTCCAAGTTAAACTTGAGTCTAAATCCAAATAAATTCGAACTTTTAAATTATTCTATAAGCCTAGTAAATTTTTCTAGATAAAGTTTTAATACGCACGGAAGATTGGTCTTTAACATAAATTCAACACTGCTTTCATGTTTGGCTAATGAATTAATAAAATCGATAAAATTAGGGGCCAAATATTTAATAATTAAAGCATCTTTAGGCCATACGAATGTTTCAAATTGGGAGGATGTAGGATGGTCGCTAAAAGTTTGTCTTAATCGTAAAGTTTAGGACAAAATAAATTACGTTCAACATCAATTATCGAATTTCAAGGTTATAATATTTCGGAAATATCGTTCGAACTTAACTTTTTATTATATCAGTCGGTTGTGATTTTTCATCTTCTTGTTTTTAAATGGAGACATATCAATAAGACCGCCAGCTGTGATTCCTTGCAGGTGTGAGCATTGACCGTGACTCGGGCTGTAATAGATTTTGAGCAATCAAACGCGCTGCAAGTTCTTCTTTGTAATGGAATTTAGAGTTTTCATTCGGGGCCGCCTAATTATCAAAAATGCCTCCGACTATAGTTTTCGGTGCAATACCTTCTAAAGCATCTATCATAACGTCACGATCGATTTTATTCATAATCATATTCTAGAACACGCAGGTAACCATCAATCTCAATTGCCCGAAAATATTTGAGGAGACCATCATATTCTTTGCGGCTACACTGAACTGTGTCCAACAGTTGATCATACGTAAAGAGTAATTTTCGCTCGACGCAGTATTTATTTTCAGGCCCTGAATACCTTGTCATTCGTAACAACTCTCCGAGTTTTTTCGATCGTGGCTTTCCCTATCATGAATACGTTTCGATCAATACAATCTTATTGTAAATTATTGAACCTATTTCTAGCAACGCAGTTACGGAAGTTTTCTGGCATTCTATACGACTTAACTTTTAATAGTAGGTAATAAACTAACGAACAGAATAAAATTTAAGAATAATGGCGTAATACTATAAACTAAATTGTTTAAACATCTCACTTACTGCAAACAGTTTTCATGCCCGGTTTATTTAAATTTCGGGGTTATGTCCACTGGCCGGTCGAGAAATGTCCCATTTGGTTCCTTGTTTTGTAATTCTGAAAAAAAGATTTGCCTGATGACATTTCCCTCTTAGTGAGATGTTGGTGCTGTAGGAGGATTCCGTACCTTGTTGCGAGTCGTGCACTTAGCTTGCCATTACAACCTTCGATCCTGTAATTCCTTGACCACACGTCAATAGTCTTAAATTCCCCATGCCAAATCAATATGGTATGCACCGAATCACATATAAAATAAAATCTCCATCTAGAAAGCAGCTTATGTAAATTTGCGTCAACATATGCACCACTTGTACAACGACCTGCGATTATCGTTGCACGTGCCTTCCCTCTTTGACAGTTTCCACCGACTCCAACTGCCATCAGCTTTGGGTGACATTCCTCGACTCAAGCTGACGTAGGATGGGAATGTCATCCAAAGCTGACGTTCGCTCGAAAGCCATATGGCAGCGATGCGCATGTGTGCGAGCCGGCAGTGGCATAGGGTCGCCTCATTACAAATTTGACTAACGAAAAGTCAATCCCACCAGTACAGGGCAAACCACACAAATATGAATTGGACTTCAATGAAAAAATATTTCCAGTTATCATGGAATGGCCAATCAACGGTAAATCCGCCGGATTAATGCCTATGAGATTTTTCATGATCAATCAGTATTCAAAATCCTATTTATCAAATGTGAAAAAACGGACTTAGGCTCAAAGTTTTGTTTGACACACTTAAAGAAGCCAATGATGCGACAGAAAATATAGTCTTGAAAGAAAACAACATAGATGCATTCATTCCAGGCAGCTTCACCTGCACTTATGGGGTAATTCGAGATGTATAATAAATTAGCCCTCCGCCACTGACGCCGATCAGCAGATGCAGGTATCCTACGCTATTGACGTCGACGGTTCGGGAGCGACCTTTTTATCACTCGCTGCCACTGCACCGCGATTTGACAGTTGTCAAAAGGAAAAAGGAAGGATGACGTCCGGTTCGCGCGGGACGAGGATTCCACGTTGCAAGAGTTGAGCGGTTGCATTCTGTGTCCTAACGAGTGTTGTATAGAGTTTTTGTGAAGAGTGCTAGCGGTAAATGATGGAATTGCAATAGTCATATATATTGAAAATGGAGCATTTACTAACCTCCAGGGACTACGCAGAAATCTAGTCTGCTATGATCTTTCTGCACGTTGTATCGATATACAGGCTGTGAATGTTGTTTTTAATTTCGATTTCCCTCTTATGGCTGGGTCTTACTTGCATCGTATTGGCGTTCAGGACATTCCGGACATTTGGGTATTACCATCAAGGTAAGCACATATGAGTATCGTCTCGATTTGAATTGCATTGAAAAGGAATTAGTTACCGAGATTAAATCAATTCCAGAGGTGATCTGTCGCAGGAGTTGAGCATCAGCGTTGTGATGCATGAGACAATAGCACAGTCGAAACACGCCACAGGAACAACCACACTGGGATTATACTTTTAGAAGTGGTCGCCGGCTCTTGTCTCCTACACTAATACGAAATGGTACCACCCCACATAAAAAAAGGAAACTTGGATGATGTAGTCAAAAGGAAAAACAAGAGAAAAGGTTTTCATCAAAAGCTTCCATTTGATTTTAATTATATTTTAGTCACTCGATACTTTGCTTTTTGCCCCCTTTGTCAAACATAGACGTTGCTGAAGCTTTGAATTTATTGATTTCAGAGTTTTTAGGTTTTTAATTTCCCTTATTCTGTCGAGAGGAAGAGTTTAGAATTTTAGAATTACAGTTAGAAAAGAAAGGACAATTGTTGTCGAGTTTTTATGCATGCATGAATGTAATCAATTATTGATTCAGGTAAGCAGTCAAATAGCAGTGAATTTCGTGATAGATTGAGTGATCAGTTGATGATGTGATTGTCTTTTTACAAGAAATACGATGAGGCGTATCTCTCAGGTATTATGTGACTTCTGCTGTAGGTAACTCCGGCTTTAATTTCCATTTTAACTCGACAAAAGCCTGTATGGATATCCCACAATTTTTAGTTTGCCATATTTTACCAATTTTTAATCTTTCATGATATTCATAGTCAATTTATAATCACCGTTTATGTTGCAGCTGCAGCTCCACAGGATGCCTGGAAGATAAAGAATCACAAGGTTCCTACAGCACACGAATGCCCAAATACGTTGGAAATGGTTGCGATTTCACTCGCGAAGCCGACACTACATATTTATGTTTTGAATTGTAAACAAACATATGACAATTGTCAAATACATTACAATTGTCAAACATAAATTAAAGGTATGCAAAGATCAAGGCAGCAAAGATAAAATGTTAAGTAGTTTACTGATTGGAAAAATGGTCGAATTTGAATCGGGTAACAATTTTAGTATACTAATTTTAAGAAATGTTCGAATCGGGGAATAATTATAAGAAGCGGTAATTCTCTGAAGCAGAATACCGCAATTTTTGCAGACAGAAGAAAAAGGTTAGTCAGTTTTTTAAAGTAGAGTCTCTCGAACAACGTTGAATTATTAAATCGTTTCCGTCGAATCACAATTGTAGTTTGAACTGTAATTAAAGGTAATTTTAAAAATAAAAACATTCAGTATAGCGAAAGTGATTGTTTTTCCATTCACAATAAGTTGGTTTTATTGCAAAACATTTTGATCCTTCACTTGGAGATAGAAAATAAATGGGAGGCATTGTTAGTACACTTGACAACGCAACGATTACCATCGGACACGCGTCAAATGTGGGAGCAACAACATGCAGTCCAGTCTGGGAAAGCAACATTTGCTAAATTAAAGGAATTTTTGCAGTCACGTTTTAGAGCATTAGAAGCTGCTAGCTCCGATAAACAAACATCCAATAAGGTGTCGCGTAGTGTCTTAATGGCGCAAGGAGAGCAAGGAGTTACATGTGTTTTGTGTAAAGGACCACATCATTTTAAAGGTGCAACGAATTCCTGCAGTTTGGTCATGCGGAGAAATTTAATGTGGTCAAAAGAAATGGCTTATGTCTCAACTGTTTGAGTAAAGGACATTTGGTTGGAAAATGTCCCAGTACTTCGAGATGCTTTCATTGCAAAAGGGCTCATCATACACTTCTTCACAAATCTGCCGTATCGACTGATGCGAAAAATATGTATCAATCGCAGCTGTTGTCTGAGCGTAAAGAACAATCAGTTATCCCGGTGTCACATAAGAATCAACTCGCATCGACAGCGCTAGGTCAGCCGTCCTCATCGAGGTTTTCGCATACTGGACAAACATCTAGTGGGTTTCCTTCGCATTCTGGGGCATCAACGACATCGTCCATCAAGACCAACTCTGTGAACAGTAGCACTGCACAATTGGTATTGCTAGCGATAGCACTAGTAAAGGTCGAAGCTTTGAGCGGATGTATACCACTTCGTGTTTTGTTGGATCAAGGTTCGCAGACGTCAAGAATTACTGAGCACGCAGCCCAAAAACTGGGGATTAAAAGACAATTTACTAACATTACAATAGCTGGCATTGGGAAATCGAAAGGCATTTCAACCAATGGAAATCTAGAAATTAGATTACGCACAAAGACGAACGAATGTTTAACAATCGAGGCTCTCATATTGAGTAAGCTCACCAATTTCGTCCCATCCCAAACGATCTCTACATTGGTGCGAGAGCACATTGGAAATTTGGATCTGGCTGATCCTCAATTTGATCAGCCAAATAAAATCGATCTTCTTTTAGGCGCAGATGTGTACGCTCAAGTTATACTCGGGAAAATTCGAAAATTGACACTAGGTCCAATTTTGCAACGAACCAAATTAGGCTGGACAATTTCAGGAAGAGTTGACGTTGATGGTGCACGAACAATGCATAGCTTCAAAGCAGAAATAGATAGAAACGTGGAGATAAGCGAACAATTAAAACGATTTTGGGAGCTGGAGGAAATTGACTCACGTAACGATATGACGCAAGAGGAGGAAACCTGCTAACAACATTACAAAGCAAATGTTCAAAGAGAACTGGATGGGCGGTACCAAGTTCGATTGCCGTTCAAGGATACTGATAGCCGACATTCACTAGGTTGTTCCAGGGCAAGCGCAGTGGCAAGCTTACTCCATTTAGAAAGGTGATTTGCTGGAAACAGGAAACTGCGAGAAGAATATTCGGCAGTAATTCAAGAGTATCTAGAATTAGGTCACATGAAGGATGTTCCTTAGTGCAATGAAGTGATGTATGACAAGGGAAGAAAGATTAGTATGGCCAATTTTCTGCCACATCATGCCGTATTCAAGGAGAGTATATCAACATAACTACGGGTGGTGTTTGATGCCTCACGGAAGACAAGTTCTGGACTGTCGCTTAACGACACACTATTGACTGGACCGACCATCCAGAATAGCATGACATCAATTATTATCAATTGGAGGTTAAAGAAATTTGCAATGATGGCCGACATTGCTAAGATGTACCGCCAAGTGAACATATATCCTCAAGACGCGAAATATCAAAAGATTGTCTGGGGGTCACAACCAGAAACAACAATTAAGGATTATTGTCTATGCACCGTCACATTTGGAACATGCTCAGCCCCATTTCTTGCGATACGGAAGTTGCACCAGTTAGCAATGAGTAAGATGGAGAAGTATCCTGCTGCAAGCAAGTCAGTGTAAAAGAAATTTTTTGTAGATGATGTGTTATCAGGGGGACACAACATAGAGGAAACTGTGCAGAAACGAGATGAATTGATTCAACTTTTGAAAGCTGGTGGCTTTCAATTAAGAAAATGGATCACAAATGATGAACGATTACTGCAAAATCTCCCAATCGAAGACATTGAAATGAAAGATTCAATCGATTTTGAAATAGATGGCGGATACAAGTCTCTGGGAGTTATGTGGTCTGATGAAGGATTATTTCACGTATCGGTTGAAAAGACGGGAACAATCAACAACATTTACCAAACGCACGGCTATACGACCCATTAGGATGGATAGCACCTGTTATGGTAACAGCAAAAGTTTTGCTTCAAAGTCTTTGGTTACATGGACAAGAATAGGATCAGCCAATACCGAGTGTCTTAAACAAAGAATGGGTTAACCTGTTGGAAGAATTACACAATATTGAAGATATTAGAATCCCAAGATGGGTAACATACCAAAAGAATTCAGCAGTATCACTCGCATGGTTTCTGTGATGCATCTCAACGTGCATACGCAGCAGCAATTTATATAGTGGTGCAATCAGAATCATCGACCAACAGTCACTTACTAATAGCGAAGACCAAAGTAGCACCAGTGAAACCAATTAGTATACCTCGACTACAACTATGCGATGCAGTATTGCTGTCGCGATTATTAAAAAAAGAGGTCACAGGTTCAGTAGAAATCGAAAAAATACCTACCTGGTTGTGGACTGATTCCGAAGTTGTCCTAGCATGGCTGAAAGGGCTATCTAATCAGTAACCAACTTTGGTGGAACGGACCAAGTTGGCTAGTTGAGCACAGCGACGAATGGCCTAAAATTAAACTGATCGATTTATTACCACACCAAATTCATCAGTCAACGTTACATGGACAAACGCAGCTAATGCTTAATACACTTAGGAGAAAATTCTGGCTAATAGATGGTCGCAATCGTATCAAACAATTTATACATAGGTGCGTTTATTGTTCCCGTGCCAAAGCAAACACCTCAACGCAACTGATGGACGATTTTCCAGAAGCTCGAGTGACCGTATCCCGTCCTGACACGCACACGGGTGTTGATTTCTGTGGACCCTTTGATATAAAGGACAGGCAAGGAAGAGGTAGCAAGAGTACAAAGGGGTATGTAGCTATTTTTATTTGTCTGGCAGTAAAAGCCATACACATAGAAGTCGTCAGTGACTTGTCCACACCGGCTTTCATCGTAGCGTTACGAAGGTTCATGGGTAGACGCGGTTATAGCTCACACATGTATTCTGACTGTGGTACAAATTTTGTTGGTGCGGCTGCTGAACTAAAGAGAATGAGGGAAATCAATGCTGGAGCAGCCGAAGCTCTGGCACAGGATGGAATAACTTGGCATTTCAATCCGCCTGCATCACTTCATTTTGGAGGGCTTTGGGAAGCCGGAGTCAAGTCTATAAAGGCGCATCTACGTCGAGTGGTAGGCAGCGTTCCATTGACCTACGAAGAATTTTCTACAGTGCTAGTACAGATAGAAGCCTGCCTCAACTCTCGTCCCCTGTGTCCCCTTAATGATGACCCAATGGATACCGCAGCATTAACTCCTGCTCATTTTTTAATTGGTGACATTCTGATAACTCCACCGGATTGTATATTGGAAAATGTTAATATCAACCACCTCGACCGATGGCAACTGACACAAAAAATTGCTCAAGATTTTTGGAGACGTTGGCAATGTGAGTACTTAAGCCGTTTACAATGCCGACCGAAGTGGTTCAAGAGTGGAATCAACCTCAAAGTAGGCGATTTATGCATACTAAAAGAAGAAAGAACTCCGTCCTGCAGATGACCTCTACCTAGGATCACCCAGGTTCATCCAGGACATGATGCGGTGGTGCGAGTCGTGACAGTATTTTCAAACGGAAAGTACTATAAGAGAGCGATCACGAAAATCGCACTTTTACCCGTGCAGACAAATGCAGAATAACGCTCGTAATGTCTTTTCATTACTTCACCAATACGAATATCTTTTCCCAACAAACCTAGATCCTAACGAGAAACCTCGCTCAATTTTGAAACCAACTCCTCTCAGTTTCCATTTATTTCCCAGCGGACCTTGATACCAGCCAATATGAACTTTAATAACACAATAGAAACTTGAATTGTTACTAAGGTGCAGGTGGACGCCCAGCATAAGGTGGGACAACTTCACCATACTTACGTGACGACACAAGCCATTGCAAACAAGTGGTATCATCCAAGACTCAAAGGATTTCCATGAGTCAACTTCGTCACACCATGAATGGGACCGGACAATCAAAACGATAAACAAAATATAAAAAACCAAAAATCAAAATTAATCAGTATACTTCCAGGACAGTTATTTCCAATTCTGAGGTATTAAAAATCCCTCATCAAGTGGAGTATGTTGCAGCTGCAGCTCCACAGGATACCTGGAAGATAAAGAATCACAAGTTTTCTGTAGCACACTAACGCCCAAATACGATGCAACGTTGGAAATGGTTGCGATTTCACTCGCGAAGCCGACACTACATGTTTATGTTTTGAATAGTATCGTGTTAGTCCTCAAAGGATTTAATTTAAATAAATTTGTAATTACCTAACTTGTCGTCTAGCCCGTTTTTACACTGGCCAAATTGTGACGTGCACCAAAGCTAATGCTTTTATGCAGCAAACAGAATCTAAGTTTGGCCGAAATATCCAGCCAAAGTATTATTATGATCAATAAAAATCTTTCCCTTAAGTCTTTAATAAAACCAGCCTAAGATCACTTTGGCCGAACTCTTTATTACAAGACGGGTCAGAATTTACTGATCCCGAATCAATACATTCTTTTCTATTTATACTAATTCTACTCGTTGTTTGTAAATCTATTTCTCACGCCCTCATTACTTAACATTCAACTTGTGTGGTCATCAACACCTCGCATTCCCATTTACCACACTCATCATCGCAATGCAATTTATGACCTATTTTCTAGGTCATAAATTTCTTTTCAAGTGCATTACTAGGTCGCTAGCATACACATGGCAAATCGAATGCGGAAGAAAAGTGAAAGTCAAAGAATTCGAACGTTGAGTAATGAGGTAGGTTTCATGTTACATATGTTCGTCGTCACATTAGTCTCTGCGACATGTTTTGGTTTCATATTCCAATGCAATGGCTCGTGGTAGTTATTTATGACCTTACCATGGGATTGGAATATGAGACGAAATGCAATTTGAGTATCTATATTATGAATGAATGATTTAATTGAGTTTATGCAACCTATTTAGTGAATGAATGATTTAATTGAGTTTATGCAACCTATTTAGTGAATGAATGATTTAATTGAGTTTATGCAACCTATTTAGTGGGAATAGTGGGAATCATTACAATAGTAAACAGACATACCTGTATGACAATTGTCAAATACATAACAGTTTTCAAACATCAATTAAAGGTATGCAAAGATCAAGGCAGCAAAGATAAAATGTTAAGTAGTTTACTGATTGGAAAAATGGACGAATTTGAATTGGGTAACAATTTTAGTATACTAATGTTCGAATCAGGGAATAATTGTAAGAAGCGGTAATTCTCTGAAGTGGAATACCGTAATTTTTGCAGACAGGAGAAAAAGGTTAGTCAGTTTTTTAAAGTAGAGTCTCTCGAACAACGTTGAATTATTAAATCGTTTCCGTCGAATCACAATTGTAGTTTGAACTGTAATTAAAGGTATTTTTAAAAATAAAAACATTCAGTATAGAGAAAGTGATTCGTTTTTCCATTTACAATAAGTTGGTATTATTGCAAAACAGTATATGTTTATACTCATATATTGTAGAATTTAATTTTCTATGCATTGGAAACATGTTTGGCTTAATTTGATTTTTGGATTAATGTATTCTATCAACATTAGAATTTCAAAAAAACTTAGGTTTTAATTATTTCAAAGGTCGGGATTTTTTATTATTTATCAAATGTTTGCAAACATTTGCATTAGGAACGTTTTTTAAAATCCCCATTATTTTTCACTGGTTCCATACTTTTCGTGACATTTTTAATGAAGAATGGGTAGTATCAAAAGAGATCCTCTCGTAATCGGGTCTTACAATAACCATCCTAAGACTTACGAGTGGTCGAATATCTTAGATTTATCAATAATACGTACAAATGCTTCACATAAAGTGTTATTAAATATTAAATATGCAAAATTTATTTTGTCGCATAGCCATAGGTATAGAGTTTTGCCCATCTAAACGCCAATTTATTAAAAATCCTAAAATTGTGATATGAACTTGGGTAGATAATAATTGTTCTATTGTATTTCAAGATAGATTTTTCTGAGATAGTATTGTGTTTTGGTTTTCTTTTGTGCAAGTATGATGACGGTAAATTTTTGGGCAATTTATAACGCAAGCACCGAGAAAACGGAAATTAAAAAATTTGTCCAATTGCTTTAAGCATAAAGTTGGATAAAAAGGCGACCGGACTACCCATTAAACACCTCCCCTGTCAACCTGAGAACCTAGCCTAAAACCGTAAGCTAGTAAAATAATAAGATCAATAAGCTGCCTGCATTAATTTTAATTATTAGAAATTACTAGAATTTCCATCTTTCTTCTTATTTTAAACCTTGCACACTTTCTAGAAAGCGATCAATTTATTAGTTAGATTTTACGATTGTATTGATTGATTTTTCCATTTAAATATGAAGTTAGGAATAAAATATGTTCTTATATAGAAGCAATGGGAATCGGAGTACCATTGCTGTAAAATTGCATTTATTTTAAAATAGAACAAAACCACACAATGAAGTTATTGTTTTTTTTATCTTTGAAGTTATAGTATATGTTAGACGCCATTTAAAGATATTTGATAAATAAAGTTATTTTGTACTTCAAAGTAATCATCCTTATAAATTGAAAATTAGAGAATGATAGCTTTTGATAATGTGTAAGAAGAAAAGTTAACACCAACACTTTATTAGGAAGAGATTCAAAATGTGTAAAATTTTTTTGGGAAGCCTGTGTTTACGTTCTACAATTTGATTAAAATTAACTTTGTATCATACGTAATTAACGATCCGCTGGTCGACCTATGGTTTTGTGTTAGTATTTATCCTGACCCAATCCACTCCATGGTACTGAGGAAAAGCCTTGATAGCTAACTTGACCACTCAAAATGAATGTGATTCTTAGGATTGTACTATAATCAGAAGTTTGAATGGAATATGAAAAACAGAAGCTCCTTCCTTCTTCTTCTCCAAATTGTTAGATGATTTTCGATAATTCATTTTAAAAAGAGGATCCTTAACAGGTTTACTTCCACGTTCAACATAAACTGTAATTGAAATTCTCTTCTCTTGCAATATACATTAAACCAAATCAGTTGGTTCCTCTTTTCTTTATCTTCAAAGCAAAATACTTGGCAACATGAAATAAAATTCAATATTTATAATTTATACGTAAAGGGCGAGACTTAAGTTTGTATCATTTAGTGTAAAAGCAGCTTTAGTTAGAATTGCTATTTATTTATAATTAACTTGAAAGTGTATCTGAATGTATTGTTTGCATTTCATTATCGTAGTGTACCATGAATAAAATGAATTGCTAGGCTAACCCAGTCTTTCCTTTCCAGCTAAACCCTTCTCTTCCAGCGGGACACTGTCGGCAAACGGTGAGTATGCGGCTAAGAGGGTAGGGTTCTTGTAATCCGCCAATGGCCGGTTTCGCGTTGCGATCGGTACGTGGTCTCATAATTTGTTTTGAGGTTTTTTACTAGAGTAGGATATTTAGTACTTTGCATTAGAGTAGGATATTTTGCGGTACCGCGTCGAGAAACAGAGAAAGAAATTTCGGGAGCGCGTATTTTTGGCGGTTGTTTTGATTCATTTCCTCCAGGATGGGAAGTTGCATTTTAAGAGTAGTCGATGGAAGTTGTTTGACGCATTAGTCAATCGGGCATGTCAACCGGTGGCGAACTTCCTCTCCGAACTAGCTAGCTAGCCAGCAGCCACCTCGGAGTAGACTAAGTGTGTCCGGACTTGTTGACCTGAGGGGTACAGTCCGTTGTCACGTTCCAAGACTTCACGTCTAGAACCGATGAGAGGTCGGTTCAGATTTCTTTCGGAAATCTCGACGTTCGATTTGTGTGAGAGTTTAAAATCATTACAAATGTAGAATTAGACTTTGACCTGAAGGAGTTAATTGAAATAGCTAGACCCTGCAACAAGATGAGTTTACTTCTGGACAACATTAAATTAATCAACACTACAAGACTGAACCGGAGGGATTCTGAAAAGCCCGACAAGTTTATTCCGACGAAATCAGTTAAGATAATGGTCTCAGGCAACACACTCCCGGGTTTCCTAAAAATTGCATACTTCAGTGCTAAATTTGAATACTTCAAATTTCGACCCAGCCAATGCAGAAACTGCGGCTGATCTGCAAAGATAAGACTTCGAGATGCCTGAAATGCAGCTCAACTGAATGCAAGGGATCATGCAATGACGAAAAATGTCTACTATGCAATAGCAAAGAACATGTAGCTACTGACCAATCATGCCCCAAATAAGTGAAATATAAGCATAAAGTAGAAGTTAGTTCCATATTAAACGTAACCAAAAAAGAAGCTTGGTCGATCATAAATAAAAAAAGGTACAGGGCTTTACCTCAAAGATAGAACTCAAATTGGATTTTCCGCAATTGAAGACAGACAAGTTCACGAATAAAAGGTACCCGGTAGGAGATGTCCGGAAAGTGTTTATGAAACATTCATATGCTCAAGTGGTGGCCTCTTGGATGAAAACTAACAAAAAAAGCAACCAAACCTAAAACTGCGAACTTTCCATCAAGCCTATAACCAACAACCCTCTTAAAGCATCAGAGATTGAAAAAATAGTTCACGAATTACAAAGAAAACTTTCGATATTAGCGATTCAGGACTTCCAAGAAATAGATATGAATTTACTAGTGAAATCCGAATACCTTATTCAGACAAAAATACAAAGATAGGAAAAGATTGTGTAGTAATCGAGCAGTCGCACTTCCGCAGGAGAGTGCGCATCTATCACCAAACTTTAAACGCATGAAACATCTCGGAGGCTTATGAGAATGACACTCGACCTTACGCACCAATCAAAATTTTGGGCAAAATCGCTGTTGCACTGATTGACACGGGTGCAAATATTAGCGGCCTTGCCTCGAGCCTTGGCTCAACACCCTACGGTGGTAAAACCCTGGCGCTCTGAAATCAGCATAGCTGATGGCACCCAACATCCTATCCAGGGTAGATTGACAACACTCGTGACGTTCAGAGGTCAAACTAAGGATATTACTTTCTTAATTATCCTTTTACTGACTCAAAACGTGTACCTTGGCGTCAATTTCGTCCTTCAATTTGGTTTGGCCCCAGACCTATTCATAGACTCGACCTTAAATACAAGATATGTCAATGAACTCGCTTCTATACCCGACAGACATGAATTAACGCCTAACCAACGACAACGTCTGGAAGCATCCATCGCTGCCTTGCTACGCAAGGCCATGGCCGCACCATTCTGGTCTCACATGTCATCGATGTTGGCGATAGTAAACCAATGAAGCAGAGACACCACGCCGTCTCGTCGGCCATGGAAAAGGCTGGTGTACGCAAAGTTGGACAGGATGCTAGAGTTTGGTGTTATATAGGAGTCCCAAAGTGCCTGGTCCTCACTGGTAACCTTGGTCGTGAAGCCAGGTAAAGTACGTCTTTGTCTAGGTTCCCGAAAAATCAACGCAGTGATCGTTAAGGACACGTACCCTCTTCCGCTCATCAATGGAATATTGGGAAGACTGCCGAAAGCAAACTACGTTACAAGTCTCGACTTGAAAGATGCATTCTGGCTAATTCCACTCGATGGAGGCTCAAACAAGAATGTCTGGCAGCGGTGATGGCTATCAAGAAATTCCGAACGTACATAGAAGGCCACACGTTTGAAATCATCACAGACCACGCTTCGTTACAATGGCTAATGAACCAATCGGACTTACATAGGTATCTGGCTCGATGGGCTTTTAACATGCCCAATACTCTCTCGCAAATGTTTCCATCCAAGGGAGTGGAATTGGCGTTAAATTGTGATAATTCCATCGAGATAGATTTAGACAGCCCGCATTTTAATTCAGACAACTACAACGAGTTGAGGCAAACTATTGTAGCCCAACAAGCACAGTTGCCTGATTTGAAAGTGGTCGATGGATATATTTATCGAAGTAACGAATACACAACCGGTGACGAAGAAAGAAAAGTCTTGAAAGATTTGGGTGCTGGAGAAGATGACTCACAATCTGATCCTCCGCGCACATGACCATCCTCTAAGTCCCCACGGTGGCAACGGTTGGATGCTTCAGCGCTTTAAGAAATTCTACTTTTGGCCTAAAATGTCATCTCAGGTCAAGGATTATGTTGGCACCTGTGAGACCTGCAAAGGCAGTGAGGCTCCCAATCAGCCTCTTCGACCTCCCATGAGTCAACTCCACATTGTGGAACGCGTATTCCAACGTCTGTATATAGATCTGCTCGGTCCATACCCTTGTTCTACTATGGGACACATTGGAGCTATCGTTGTTCTAGATCAGCTATCTAAGCTCCCACTGCTGGAACCTTTCCGCAAATTCACGACTCCACCTATCGTTAATTTTTTTAAGAGCCCAGTATTCCATGTGTTTGGTGTACCAGAAAGCTTGTACTTGGACAAAGGAGTACAGTTCCGATCTCGGCAGTTGAAGAGTCTACTTGAACAGTACAGTGTCGAATACCAACTGACAACAATATACTCTCCTCAATTGAACGCGTCAGAATGTTTGAATTGAACCCTGTTAGCTGCGATCCGTTCTTATGTCCATCCAACTCAGAAGGATTAGGACCGCAGATTGCCCGCCATCACCTGCGCTCTACGGTCGTCTTATCATTCGTCACCGGTGTCTTGCCTTACTTTGCCGCCTTCGGACAGCATATGATTTGCTTTGGCAAATCATATAAGCTATTGCGGCAATTAAAATGTTTAGGAGATGCCGTCGTTGCGCTGGAGCCCCATGAAAGATTATGCGATCTCCGCCAACAAATCAGACGGAAGATAAGGGAAGCAGGAAGTGCAATTGAAGTACATTATAATCTGAGATCACGATCTTCCGAGCTTAGAGAAGGAGATGAAGTCTTTCGTCGCTATTTTCGACAAAGCGACGCAGCTGGTTATTATAATGCAAAATTAGATCGCCGGTTCTGGAAAAGCCGTGTGCATAAAATTGTAGGACCTGGTCGTTACCTCCTCACTGATCTGTCTGGGAAGGAAGTGCATATATACCACGCAAAAAACCAGCGCCGATAGTTTAAGCATACACGTCTGTTTTGTCCGTCCGTATTTAGTTTCAATCACATACATTGGTTTCCCCATTTACAGCCAGTTGAAAGCACTAGTCTGTCCGTCCGCCATCATTTTTTTGTTGCCCATGCTTCTTATTCCGGCTCCGAACACAATTGGTTATCCACCTGAAGATCCTTCAACTCCTTTTCGCAATCCTCGTCTCTTTCGGATCGCGAGAAAATTAGCTGCCCTGTAGTAATCGAGCAGTCGCCTAGGCAAACTACTCAGAAAAAATATTTGCGGAGAAAACACCATTTCCCGTACTACAACCTGCCAATATCATCACTATCATAACCAGAAGAATTGCTTCATAACAAAATATAAAAAAAACAAATTAAATAAAAATTACAAAAAAAAACGTTTATCACGGCAACCCCTTTGCAATGCAATTCAGCAAAGAATGGCACTTTTATTTCGTAGAGAAAAAAAACCGTTGTCGCCATGTAAGGGGCTCGTCGAGAAAACTCCATAATAAACGAGCGGGAGAACGATTTGCGGAGTGTGTCGGTTCGACGGTTTGCCGCTTTTTCATTCTTTCGCCTATTGGTGAGCTTGCTCGCGCCTGTAGCCGATATAACTTGTGGGAGTCTCCAAAGTGAGGTGATATGACAGCGATCGGTTTGCTCGCGCATACCATTGTACAACAAACACTGCCACATCAATGTGTTCATCCAAAGGCAATAAATTCGAAGCGAATCGGCTGCAACAGAGAGGCACACAAGTGATCCTATAATGATACCATTTTCACATTTGGATGAACGAACCCCTTAAAAGAAATGTTTACGGCAGATTTCTCTGTATTGGATCCTGGATTCCTATTATAATGAAAAATGATAAGCAAATGATGTAACTGAATACGAATACACTTCTGAAGGGATGCGAACATCAAAGCTTTATCAAATTTTACTACATGGAAACAATATAACAGTGCTTGTTCTTGGAGAAGATATGCCGGATGCGTAAATTGAAAAGTTCAAATTGATATGAACAGGAGTTGAACGTGTTTTGAATGATAAATTGTTTGAAGATGCGAATGGAATGAACTGTTTTTAAAAGGAATGGGTTGCCTAGCATACTGGCAAATTTTATTTAGATCAAATATCGAAGTAAACAGTGAACAGTTTCAAGAATTTAATATAAAACAACTATTCCTGACATACAACAATAAAATTAACCGGACTTGCAAGGAAATTTCGAGTGTTTGCAGGCCTTACTGACCCCATCAACGAGGATTGGGTAAGTACCCTTTTTTATTGCCTAAATTGCATTTATTAATTGATTAAATGATTTATTTATATCAAACATGCATATATTTCTATATTGCAAACCATGTGATTTTTAGTGAGTTGCATTTTAGGCAATATTATTCATGTTGGCGTTTGTACTTTTGTACAAATACTCACTTAGTTTATCAGTGAATTTCAAACAAATAAAAATTATTGGCTAAGCTAATTAAGGGGAATCGTGTGATTCAAATATGAAAATGAAGTATATAAGAAAATGAAATTTTTATGAACGATCGCGTAAAAGAAAACAATACGTTAGCAATAGGGAAGTTTTTAAATTATTTTTTTATATATTTTTTTTTATATTTTTTTTATATATGTATGTGTATATTCCTCAAGAATATATAAAAAATTAATTTCTTTCGTATGAAAACAATTGTTTGCGAAAATTGGAATTGTATGAAATAACATATTGAAATTGTATTAAGGATGTGCAAAATTATTTCCTATTGTAACGTTCGATGAACTCAACAGAAACAACAAAAAAGATGGTGTAATTATAACGACGACCTAAAGATTCAACAAGCAGTCATAATGCAGACGCTTCACTGCCAAAACGGAATGCACTAATACACAGCACACTGTAGATAATAATTTTGCACCTGCCTCTGGCATTTATATGGACTGAATTTTATTGTCTAAAGCATTCAGAAATTATGTAACTTGAGCTAGTATAATAAGTTTACGCATTTCAATCTATCAATTTGTGAATAAGCGAATTGTCTGAACAAAAAAATTTTACAAGTTATTATATAGGGGAAGAGAATGAATAGATAATTAAATTGTGCGTTCAGTCTTTTCATTTAGTTGAGACCCTGACCGGGTATGGGACCCGGCACGTTGGCTGGCCCCTCCACTCATGAAGTAGACATCGGGTGAGCTTTGTCGTTACAGGTGCTCTCGCAGGGTGGAGTGGCTTTCCGCTTGAGTTTCCTATTTATGTTAGAGTGTTATGTGATTCCAGCATATAAGACTTTAACATAAGTTTGAAACGTCAATATTTTCCATTTAAACGAAAAACTCATGCAGACTATGTTTGTATGAGTTTTTTATTTAAATGGAAAATATATGGTCACGTCTATAATGGATCTTGATCCGGATGAGGGGGTGCGAGGGGGCACCGCTTACTCCTGGGGCTGTAAGTATACATGGTAAAGACAAGATCCTCTCGAGTGTCGCCCGCGTTTGCCAGGCCCAGCCTGTCGTTTTCTTTGACAACGCATCCTTTCAATAGGTTACCTCGGCATCGACACCTGTCGATCCGAATCCTACGACCAGTTAATTCGTGAATGCGAAGTTTTTTTATAGTTGGGCCTAGTGCTGGAGAAAAGAACCCACCCCACGACACCGCAATGCTAGCCTGCCAGTGCATTCACACGTCCTCAGACAAGACCAATTTCGGCGAACACCAACAAATTCATTCTAAAATAAATATTTTCTTACTAATTTCCAACAAAATCTAAGTGTTTGTTAAGGAAAACCTTCCTTATCGTAATACTTGATTCATTGGTTATCCTGCATGATCACTTTGAATTAAATAACACTATTGACCCTCAAACAAAAGAATATGTTTTAGGGGTACAACAAGCAAATGAAATGAAAAAACTTAGTGTTCAAAGCATTTGCAGAAAATGTACTCGTATATAGGCACATAAGCATATTATTATTTTACTCTATAAATGCAACAGTTCAAAGGTTTTTTCATGCTGTAAATCTATCGATATAGTTGGAAATTGTTTATTAATACATTTACCAGTACTTCCGAAACCAGTTGGCTCCGTTTCTTAACATTGAAGAAAGAGCTAACTGGGTTCTAAAATACTGGTATATATATTGGTAAAACGTATTCGATGGTTTGAAGAACGATAGTGTTATATAAGTCAAACTGATCATGCGCGTTAACCAATGGATCAAGCAAACTTGTGTGCAACTGTTTCCTAGGCACAAAACTATTTTTTTCACACTTTTTATTACCAACAAGGTTTAAAATACATTTCATACATGTTTTCTACCGGCCAGGTTTCATGCAGTTAGTTAGCTCTTGGACCGTAATTTTAATGTTCCATGGACATACATGGTAAGCCCCAACATAATTATTGTACCGTCAATGAGAATATCGTACCAAAAGTATTTACTACAATAGCTACATTTCAGTAATTGCTGTAATAGTTTAATTATATTACATTACATTAAAGGTCATTTTTTGCCAACTCGGAGTGACGTTCCCGCTTTTCCCTAGATGTTTTGCTTAAAATTAACAAGTATGAGTCAAAAAAGATGTCCATTCAAAATTTGCATTGTCTTTACCTTTCCTTGCACTGTTTCAGACCCGTTTAGCCGTTTGTGATGTAAAATCTACTTAAACGTTATAAACCTATAAAGAATAATACAATCAAATACGTAAAACCTTTAAAAATGGTAAAATAACTGATACGATTGTTTGACTTTCTCACTTGAATATGCGAACTGTCAAACATATCATATGATCTGTTCCCTATCAAACCGGGAGTCCCACAAGGCTTTATCCTCGGTCCCGACCTGTCCAACTTTTTCCTTCATGATATCCCACGTGCAAACTGCTCGACTATTGATATAGCAGTGTATGCAGATAGTATCCTCCTCACTGTCACCCATAGCCTCCCAGAGATGGCCCAAGTAAAGCTGCAGCGCTCTGTCCTCAACATCTTTCAATATCTGAAGGGTTGGGGCTCGAAATAAATGCCAGCAAATCGGAGCTGATCTGCTTCAGAAATGCCAGCGGGAGAGGGCACCGCCTTGCTGTGTCGCAAGGTAGGAATATGCAATCACATATTGCTGGTGAAATCATTCCTCTCAAGGAAAAAATCAAATACCTTGGAGTCCATTCTAACAATCGACTTAAGGTGAATAGATACGCAAGGACAATCCTCAATAAAACAAAAGCATCGTCCGCAATTATTTCGTCTCTCTTTTCTTCGAAATCAGTCTGCCCAAAAGTTAAGTTGTTAATGTACAAAACTCTTGTTGGGCCGATCATTACCAACGCGTTTCCAGCATGGCTAACAATCTCGCCTACTACTGCCGAAGAAATTCAAATTTTCGAGAGGAAGATCCTTGGGAAATGCCTGTCCAAATACAGGCGGCCTAATAAGAAGCACTACAGGAACTCTATCCTTTACAAAGATACGGAGATAGAATGTAGGCAATGCCTAAAAAACGCATATAGCCTACCACTGCAAATAGTCTCTACTACCTATGTCCCTTTAAAATCCTTGAGCAATGCCACCACGATCCCATTAATTCCGTAACTACCAATAAACCGGCGTTTTACGTTTTATGCGAACCAAACACATACCGTGGTTAAACAAAATATTATTAAATTTAGTTAGTTCATAAATGTAATGTAATGATTTTCTCTTTTCAGATCGAACGCGGAACCGACCTCTCATCGGTTCTAGACGTTAAGTCTGAGTAGTGCCAACGGATGGTACCAACAGGTCAACCAATCCGTGCACCGTAACCCATTCTCGCGGTGACTGCTTGTCAGCCAGCTAGTTCGGAGAGGATTTCGGTCGCGGGTCACCGAATGGATTACGCTCAATTACAATATTTCAGTCACCTGAACTTGCCCGTTTTCTAAACGCGTCAACAATTACTCATCCAGAACGAGAAACCTACATTACGTTAATTCTGGATGTGATCTATCCACAGATCTCAAATCAAAAACGCTACAAAATCCCATAGGCGCGTTACCGAATCACCGACGCGGTACCGAAAAATATGCTACTCGAACTTAAACCGAAGGAAACTACTCTAAGGAAATGACGAAACAATCAAAGGTACCGCGTACCGCGCGCGACGCGAAACCGACTTCAGCGGATTTGTCGAAACCCTAACCTCGCGACGGCATACCTACCCTGCACTTCCCTTTCACGCTGAAAAAGAACGAGCCACTGAAAAGGAAAGTCGTGGTTTATCTTTTAGCAATTCATATTATTTATTTCTAACATATAATATTAAATTTAGTTTAGATTCGTTTATTCATTTTCATCTTTCTTTTAAGATCACAAAAGCAACACGGATACTCTTTGCATTGTAGTTAATTGATACAACTTTAATATAAGTAGTTAAGACTTTATCTTGTGACTTCTTGGATGGATAATTAATTTTCACTAATTGTAAGATTTATTGATATATTGACTTGAATAAAGTAAGCTTCATCGAAAATGTCAAATACTTCGACCTTAAATATACTAGACGGTATACATTCTCCTCATTTATATTACTTCGATGTAGAACAAACTTTCGATCCTACATTCTCTTATTGAACTGGTTATTTATAAGGGAAATTAATTCTAATTACAAAAATATTTTTTTAAAACCATATTATTATTAATTGGTGTAATTACGTCTTAGTTTACGGCTAAAACAAATTTTCTAATTTTCAAAATTAGATCGCATTAAGATAAAATGTGATTGACTGCTTGGTGTCAAGCATGATGAACCGCGGATAAATTTATTTTGTACATTATATTATGGCATTTCAATTAAATAATGAGATACGCTGCTTAAAACTTAATTTTCTCTTTGCGAGACTTTTTCCCAACCGAATTTTCAAGATTCGGCATTTATTCCAAATTCAATTAATTACATTTCCTTATTTGTATCGCTAATACGAATATATCAGAGTATAATTATATTATAAATTTTCTACGAGATAAAATTTATTTCATGTCCAACCATTAACAACGATACGACCATAAAATATAGAATTACTTCCTTCCTCTCTTTCATATCTTATTAATTTGACAACCTTTTGAGAATGCCATTTTGCGCTTAAACTACTCGTATTTACTCTACTTAATCATCATTTTGTATGTTATCTTAAAAAGCTAAATGCATTTAGCAAAAAAAAAAAACTAAAGTAAAGGCTAGCGTGGTGAAAGGAATGAATTAATTGGTTGGAATTTTGATTGATCGCAATAATATTGTATTAGTTTGCGGATACTGAACGTTATAAATGCCTTTATTTCTTTCTTAGTTTAATTTTTTTTTCATCTATTTCGAATTGGTTTATACGACGCCCATCATATACTTATATTCCAATTCAATATTTATCATTATCACTTGTATTTATTTATATATTATTCGTATTTAAAAACAAATTGTACAAAATATCCGCACTCAATTAACGTTAATATAATTTACTTAGCAAAATAATCATAAGTGACTTGAATGCAACTTCTGTGATAGAGGACTTTCTGGTTTTCAGCTGATAGCGTTAAGAATGTAAATATTTATTCGTTGAAGGCAGTGGGTCCTTTTAAAATATTTAAGTTAAAAGAAAATGCTCCGAGGCATGTTAGCATTTGCAACTTCGTATTAATAATAAACTTGTAACGGAATATTATGACCACTTCAGCTGACCGAAAAAATTGTCCTGCGCATCGAAGTTACTGTTTATACTACTACTCATATATAACTAAATCATTAATTATTTATTCAAAAGGAAAAAAGCTTATGATTTCATCTGACTTTCTCCCTGTATAAAGGAAATTCATATTTGATTAAAAAGTTGAATATGGATTTTCAAAATTTTATCTTTTTATAAGGCACAATAAATAATATTTTCCTTTTTTTTTCTCTTATAAGTTTGCATCGGTTTCGTTTGGTTAAAGATGATTTTTATTGTGCTGCTACATTAAATTCAAGTGCCTTTTTACCCCAAAAAGAAAACCATTTCTTATTTGAAGGGCATTTTAAATCTAATGCATAATATGTTTTAATATTCGATATCATGTTTTTCCGTTAGCATGATTTCTATTTTTATGGATGCTATTTGCGTAATTATTTTCGGGAATGTCATTATTATTGGGTGTATCGTCCTTGTTGTTATTATTATTGTTTTTACAGTTTTTTGTTTTGTTTAACCTTGCAAGTTGGTTGTTGGCTGTTTTGTGTTTTCTTGGTTTGTTGATTTTTGTTTGTAGAAATAAAAGTACTTATGCAATTGGTTACCTGAAATTACGTGTGCCGGGTGTTACCCAAGTCAATACCATTTCCACTGAGCTCGCACTGTTTGGTTCTTGCAGAATATTGAAATCAGGGCTGGCATAGTAATCGCATTGTTCATTACGGGCTTTGTTGTTGCGCCGAACGGTGAAGGCGATTGTCTTGCTATTTCGTAGCCGAATCCATCCGAAATTGCCTTGAAAACAGCCAAATCGCACTGCAAACGATGCAAGGTGATCGCAACTACAACACACTCGATATCTGGTTTTTTTGCGCCGTCTACTGTTGGTTGCAGATGGAGATCATACAAATAGCACCTGCTACTCTTAGTCTACGGTAATCGAAATGGACAGTGTTAGATTGTGTGCATATGCAGGAATGGTTTAAAATAATGCTGAATCTCTACTACTTCAAAACTAATAGTACCTTTCGTAACTTGCACCCCTCATGCTCCAGCCTGAGGCAATGCTCCGGTGAATTTCTCAAGTGTTTGATGGTCCACGTGCAGCCCTCTTGAGTACACCTCGCTCCGACCAAATCCTACACACAAACGATCGTCACGAAGGTATGTTAAGAGGTAGAAAAGCACTTGAAAGGATCTAGACAGCACGAACTACGATCACGCACCATCGATCACCACAAAACGTTATTTTCTTTTTCTTCGCCGCCATGTGGCTGTCAAAAATCCCGGTTGTCACCTCGGACAAAACATCTGTGTGTGGAATGGCACGCCATATGGCGGCAATGTGCCTCTCCAGTTGTCGCCAGTGGCATAGTTTTCTCGATGGCCATGGTGGAGGGGCATTTCCAGATGGTTATGTCTCGAAATGTGCCGGGGTTTGGGATTAATTCTATATTTCGAATATTTATATCCACGGATCTAAATATTTGGACAGAAAAAAAATATTTTCTGCACAACGATATCCGCACGACAGATGAAGTCCGCTGGCACTTCGAGGACATATCCATCTGGCCGGTTGCAAGGGTTCGGGATCGGAATCACTTCGATTCCCGGGCGTGGGCGTCACATTACACATTCCCCCCCCCAAAATCGAAGTAATTACGATCCCGTCTCCTATATAAAAGGTCTTGGTTAGGGCCATGGCGGGTCGAAAGTCGGTTCCGAGGAATAAGCTACACCCATATTCGTGAAGACTCGACAGTGACTATATGGTAGGGAGTCGGGTGTTATTCGGAGGTCTTCGTCTAAGCAGAGATTGGGGTAAGCCAAGGTTTCTCGTGGGAAATAGTTGCACTTCATCGTCTAAGGTCTTTTGCGTGGTAAATTCCCAGGGTTTTACCAGTCATGTCCGCGATGAGGTATCGGGTGGGGCTTATGACTTGTAGGACTCGACACTTCACGAATTTCTTGTCTAGTTTGGCATTGTAATGTCGGGTGGCATCGCTCTGTCGGAAGTTTCGACGATATATCTCGTCGCCTACCTTAAAGCCAGAAGGATGAGATCGCAAGTTGTACCGCTCTTCTCCCATCCGTCTACTTTCTTCAATCTTCTCCCGCAGTTGATCTCGCAGAAGTTGGAGCTTTTCGTGCGGTTCTAGAACCACGATTGGGTCCTCTAGCGATTTCAGCTGCCGCAATAGCCGGTAAGCGCTCCCATGACAGATCATGTACTGGCCGAACACTGCGAAATACGGCGAAATGCCGGTAGTGGCGTGGTACGACGAGCGCAGCGCACTAGTGATGGCGGACAATTTGCGATCCCAGTCCTTCTGATTCGGGTGGACATAGGCGCGGATGGCCGCTATGAGCGTACGATTCAGTCGTTCGGATGCGTTGGCTTGTGGTGAATAGACGGCAGTTCGTTGGTGGATGATGCCGTATTTGGACATTAGGTCTCGGAACTTGCTGGAGGTGAACTGGACCCCATTGTCGGAGACAAGTTTCTCCGGAACTCCAAACATGTGAAAGACTCGGTTCTCCAAAAAGTTGATTATAGGTCCAGTGTGCATGTTACATAGTGGTTCTATGATAGGGAATTTAGAGAGCTGGTCCAGGACCACGACAGCTCCCGTGTGACCAGAAGCAGATCGAGGGTAAGGACCGATAAGATCAATGTACAAGCGCTGGAACACGCGTTCGGGGACCTCAACCTTACCCATGGGTGGCCGAAGAATGGTGTTGGGCGCTTTAGTGCACTTGCATAGCTCACAAGAGGCTACGTACGCTTTTATCTGTTGTGCCATCTTAGGCCAAAAGAAACAGGTTTTCAACCGCCTAAGTGTACGACCGTATCCGCCGTGCGCACTTGTTGGGTGGTCATGAGCCCGTCTGATAAGATCAGTGGTTAATTCTTCGGGCACCCACAACTTCCACTGTTCTTCTTCTTGTATGGGGTCTCCGGATGCGTGTCCCATCCGCTTATAAATAAATCCATCCGTCAACCGCAGTTCAGGAAGCTGGGGCTGTTGATTCTGGATAGTGTGAATCAGTTGTGTGTAGCTGGCTGACTTGAAGGCAGGATGGTCCAGATCGATCAATTGGGGGCTGTCGTCCTCTTGGACCAACTCGGCTCCTTTAGGGGCGAACATTCTGGATAGGGTGTCGGGGACTACATGCTGGCTACCTTTTCGGTGGCGGATTGTGAAGTCAAATGCCTGTAATTTCAGTGCCCACCTTGCCAATCTGCCGTTGAGATCAGTCTGGCTCATTAGCCATTTCAGAGAAGCGTGATCCGTAACGATTTCAAAGGTGTGTCCCTCCACATAGGCTCGGAAGCGTTTCACTGCCAACACCGCGGCTAGACATTCCTGCTCGGAGACCGTGTAATTTCGCTGGGCTGGGTTCAGCTTGTGAGACATGAAGGCTATAGGTCTCTCCTCGCCGTCTTGTGCAACCTGGACTAAGACTGCTCCCACCCCATGTTGACTCGCGTCACAATGGATTGAGAACGGTTTGTCAAAGTCCGGGCTGTGCAGTACGGGGGCTGTAGTCAGACTCTTCTTTAGCTCTTCAAAGGCTCGCAAGCTGGACTCTTCCCAGACGAATTTACGTCCCTTACGCAGCATGTCGGTCAAAGGAGTGGTAATGGTGGCATAGTCACGTACAAAACGCTGGTACCATCCGCATAAACCTAAGAATCGGCGTAACTGTTTGGTGGTCTTGGGTAGTGGAAAAACGTCAATCGCTTGAGTCTTTTCCGGATCGGTCTTGATATGGCCATGCCCAATGATGTGACCTAAATACTTCACCTCCGTCATCACGAACTGGCTCTTCCTTATGTTGATGGTTAATCTTGCCCTCCGGATGTGTAGAGCCACCTCCTGAAGCAGGTCGATGTGTTCCTCAAAGGTCTCGGTTATAAGCAACAGATCGTCCAAGTAAACGAAAACTTGGTGCCGCAAATGAGGTGGTATCACCTTATCCATAAGGCGCGTCATTGTTTGGGGGGCATTACACAATCCGAATGGCATGGTCACGAATTGATATAGGGGCCGACCTGGGACTGTGAAGGCTGTTTTCTCCTTTGAACCGGGGTCTAAAGGAATTTGCCAGAAGGCGTCCTTGAGGTCTAAGCTCGTGATGAAATGGGCTTTAGGCAATCGACTCAAAATGCCTTCGATCAACGGTAGAGGATATGCGTCCTTGACTGTGACGGCGTTCAAGCGTCTGGCATCTAGGCATAACGGGACCTTGTTCGGCTTGACAACTAAGGTGACTGGGGAAGCCCACGCGCTCTGTGATTCTTCGATTACGCCTAATGCTAGCATTCGATCCACTTCGGCATGTAACGATTTTTCCTTCGCCGGAGATATGGCGAAATGTCTCTGTTTTATGGGTTTAGCATCCCCCACGTCTATCGTGTGGAACACCAGGGCAGTCCTCCCGAGACCTTCTTTCTCATGCGATGGAAAAGCCGATATAGCCGAGTCTAGACGCAGTTGCTGATTTACATCTAGAGTATGTCGTAGTAAGTTAGTGGGTTGAGATTGGTCAGGAACGGTGGTGACGGACTCCAGGGTCGAACCGGAAAATAGTGCCGGGGCCAAGTTAAATTTTCGAACGAAATCCACTCCTAAATAAAGATTCTGGGTTAACTGAGGTATGATGAAAAATTCCATGGGTTTAGTTACTCCTTTAAAGGTGACATCCGTCATAATTTTTCCCACTACAGAGTGACGAGTTCCGTCCGCCGTGCTTAACCAGGAGGTGAAATGACGGATTTGGTCCGCGTGCTTTGCCAGTACCTCCCCTGCAAACTCGGCAGATATGCAATTCACACTGGCTCCCGTATCGACTAAGCCTGATACTCGTTTTTGCAGGAGGTGTACTGACGCATATGGCCGAACATCATCCCTCAATAATTCGTCTAAGTATATGTCCTTCAACACTTTCCTCGACTGCCTGACTTTTCTCCAGAAGCTCCGCATCCGACGCGTGGCTCGCTTGCTTCGCGGTGGGACAGTTGTGGCCAATTCCTCATGGAAGATGCGCTGTCGAGTAGCCAAATAATTCCGCAGCCTGACATGAAAAGGTTTTACATGCCAGGGAACTTTCGCCTCGCTATCATTTCCCTGCGCGTTGGCCTCGCCGAAGGACGGCGTCGGTTGTGGAACTTCGGGAGAACTGTGTTTAGCGGTGCGAGTCAGCAGAGTTGGAGTCCTGTTGGGAGCTGGGTCATAGCTGGTGATGGGGTCTGGATTGGTTCGTCCGGGGTCTAGGAGTGCCGACGGGTGGTCGCGGCACTCGGTGGCAAGTTTTTTCGCCCTTTGCAATTTGCACAGTCAGGTGCGTATGTGTCGGCCTTCCCGCATCGGTAGCAGAAAAGCGTTGGCTCCGCTGGACATGCATAGAACCGATGTCCCGGTTGTCGGCAGTTCCAACAGACCGTCGGGCTTGTAATCGCTTCCAGGGAGGGTCGATCAATCAATGCTGGGTCCTCAAGCTCCGGTGGTGCTCCGCTCCTCGGTATTGGTACTGGATCAGCCAGCAGGTGGTCCGCTGCCATCAACTCCGCGGTGTGATGATTTCGGGGAGTTGGTCCCGTTATGCGAGGTTGTGGACGGAAGGTACCTCGCCGCTCATCCAAGTGTTCTTGTCTACGGGCATGGAGGCGCAATCCCTGTATGGTGTTGATGGGAAAATGTAGAAGGCTGTTCTGGAGATCCCAGCGCATATTCTCTCTGATAATTTCTACCAGTTCGTCCTCGGGCATGGTATTTCGCAAGCGAGTGCTCAATCTCACTATACTTGTGTAGTACTGGTCGAACGGTTCGTGAGCGCCTTGTTTCCGTTTCTTTATTTGCTCCCTTAGCTCTCTCTCAGTGAAGCCATCCTCAAATCGATTGCGGAAGGCTGCACTGAAAGAGTGCCAAGTGGGACGTGGCGTTGACTCTTTAAAGCTCCAGTACCAGTCGGCAGCGTCGCCGCTGAACAAAAGATGTGCATGCCGGAGGAAGGCCGAGGAATCACCTCCCAGGGTGCTGGATACCAACGCCTGAATCCGGAAAAGGAACCGGTCCACCGATATCATATCGTTGAACCCTGTAAAGTTCAGGCGCCAACTCTCCATGATACGAGGCGTCGGGTCTCGAAAAAGTGTCAATGCGTTCCCGGGGGGAATCACATCCTCGATTGACCTGTTGTACTGAACGGCCTCGGGGGCTGGAGGTACCAACGGGGGTCCGGTACTGTGTCGTGGTCTATATTCGGGAGCTCTGGGATCCATTCCTGAGTTCCTTGGAGGTGGGACCCATTGCTCGGATTGTCGGGAGTGGGGCATCGCCACACTGGGATTTGGCTCCCAGCCAAGTGGAGTTCTCACGCGGCTGGGTGGTTGGCTCAACGGGAGATTCTGGATCTTTCCCTCCAGGTTGCCAATCCTCTCCGACATATCCCTCATCAACGCCACGAGGGTGTCAATGGAGTGGGCGGAAGGCATGGTTGTCACCTCGGACACGACACTTGCAGCCGGAACTTCACCGCCTACTGCTCCTTGCAGGTCTAAGAGTGGTTGTGACGGTTCGGCTTCTGGAGCTCCTTTCGCCACTGCTCCGCGCGTCGGTAGGGGCGTTCCGAGGGGGACGTCTAGGGCAGACCGCTCGATGGGTCGCCGACATAATGGGCAACTCTCTGACGTGAGGAGGAGCTGTTGTACACAGGCACGATGGAATAGATGTCCACAATCCAATCGCACGCTGTGTACCCCCTCCACTACGTCCTCGAAACAGATTCCACAGTTCGCGGGTTGGACCGTTTTTGACCGGGTCCACCGCTTTTCTGGGGTCCGCTTCGTTGCCATTTTTACTGGTTTTGGTGGTTGCACGTTTTACTGTGAAAGAAAAGAAATGTAACACTATAATATAAAAACTTAAGACTAACTTAGTGGCCGATAGTGGCGAGCTAATGATAGAGGGGAAAAAAAAAACAAATATTTGACAGTCACTTTCCTTTTCAGTGGTCGACTCCTTCAACGGGAAAAGAGAGTGCGTGGTAATCTGCCGAAGAAAGGGTGCTTTTGGTCGATTTACGAAAATTAACCCATAACCCACATACATTACAAAAAACCGTCTCTAAACTACGTTAAAGTGACTCGACGAGACAAGTGGTAGAGCTACCGTAACGACTTTGTACGCGGTCAAAATTCCCGACGCGTAGAAGCATTCCGGGCTTCGCAACTCCAGCATACGCCACCGAACGTTGAACCGATACCACTCGTCTAACACGCATAAGAAATAGTTAGAATCCTTCCGCGACATAAAGGCAAGGTAGCCTTCTATTTTCTTGAGAGTCCATGCTGATAGGTAAACCCATCAGACTGGCAGTTCCATCAAGAAAATAGAAGGTCCTTACAGGGGTTAGCCTAGGACAACACATCGGAAGGATTCTGTCGCGAAAGCAAAATCAAACAAAGGAGAGCGGAAGCTACAACTCACGTGAAGCGACTGCGAGTGTGTATCACACAACTCCACTGCTCCTGTTAGTGGGACTCGAGTACCAAAGTACCTTACATCCTCCGCAAAGGACCAACTCGTCAGAAGACGCGAAGTTCTTTCCCCATTAGGATGTTTTTGGCCCCACGTTGGGCGCCATTTGTAATGATTTTCTCTTTTCAGATCGAACGCGGAACCGACCTCTCATCGGTTCTAGACGTTAAGTCTGAGTAGTGCCAACGGATGGTACCAACAGGTCAACCAATCCGTGCACCGTAACCCATTCTCGCGGTGACTGCTTGTCGGCCAGCTAGTTCGGAGAGGATTTCGGTCGCGGGTCTCCGAATGGATTACGCTCAATTACAATATTTCAGTCACCTGAACTTGCCCGTTTTCTAAACGCGTCAACAATTACTCATCCAGAACGAGAAACCTACATTACGTTAATTCTGGATGTGATCTATCCACAGATCTCAAATCAAAAACGCTACAAAGTCCCATAGGCGCGTTACCGAATCACCGACGCGGTACCGAAAAATATGCTACTCGAACTTAAACCGAAGGAAACTACTCTAAGGAAATGACGAAACAATCAAAGGTACCGCGTACCGCGCGCGACGCGAAACCGACTTCAGCGGATTTGTCGAAACCCTAACCTCGCGACGGCATACCTACCCTGCACTTCCCTTTCACGCTGAAAAAGAACGAGCCACTGAAAAGGAAAGTCGTGGTTTATCTTTTAGCAATTCATATTATTTATTTCTAACATATAATATTAAATTTAGTTTAGATTCGTTTATTCATTTTCATCTTTCTTTTAAGATCACAAAAGCAACACGGATACTCTTTGCATTGTAGTTAATTGATACAACTTTAATATAAGTAGTTAAGACTTTATCTTGTGACTTCTTGGATGGATAATTAATTTTCACTAATTGTAAGATTTATTGATATATTGACTTGAATAAAGTAAGCTTCATCGAAAATGTCAAATACTTCGACCTTAAATATACTAGACGGTATACATTCTCCTCATTTATATTACTTCGATGTAGAACAAACTTTCGATCCTACATTCTCTTATTGAACTGGTTATTTATAAGGGAAATTAATTCTAATTACAAAAATATTTTTTTAAAACCATATTATTATTAATTGGTGTAATTACGTCTTAGTTTACGGCTAAAACAAATTTTCTAATTTTCAAAATTAGATCGCATTAAGATAAAATGTGATTGACTGCTTGGTGTCAAGCATGATGAACCGCGGATAAATTTATTTTGTACATTATATTATGGCATTTCAATTAAATAATGAGATACGCTGCTTAAAACTTAATTTTCTCTTTGCGAGACTTTTTCCCAACCGAATTTTCAAGATTCGGCATTTATTCCAAATTCAATTAATTACATTTCCTTATTTGTATCGCTAATACGAATATATCAGAGTATAATTATATTATAAATTTTCTACGAGATAAAATTTATTTCATGTCCAACCATTAACAACGATACGACCATAAAATATAGAATTACTTCCTTCCTCTCTTTCATATCTTATTAATTTGACAACCTTTTGAGAATGCCATTTTGCGCTTAAACTACTCGTATTTACTCTACTTAATCATCATTTTGTATGTTATCTTAAAAAGCTAAATGCATTTAGCAAAAAAAAAAAACTAAAGTAAAGGCTAGCGTGGTGAAAGGAATGAATTAATTGGTTGGAATTTTGATTGATCGCAATAATATTGTATTAGTTTGCGGATACTGAACGTTATAAATGCCTTTATTTCTTTCTTAGTTTAATTTTTTTTTCATCTATTTCGAATTGGTTTATACGACGCCCATCATATACTTATATTCCAATTCAATATTTATCATTATCACTTGTATTTATTTATATATTATTCGTATTTAAAAACAAATTGTACAAAATATCCGCACTCAATTAACGTTAATATAATTTACTTAGCAAAATAATCATAAGTGACTTGAATGCAACTTCTGTGATAGAGGACTTTCTGGTTTTCAGCTGATAGCGTTAAGAATGTAAATATTTATTCGTTGAAGGCAGTGGGTCCTTTTAAAATATTTAAGTTAAAAGAAAATGCTCCGAGGCATGTTAGCATTTGCAACTTCGTATTAATAATAAACTTGTAACGGAATATTATGACCACTTCAGCTGACCGAAAAAATTGTCCTGCGCATCGAAGTTACTGTTTATACTACTACTCATATATAACTAAATCATTAATTATTTATTCAAAAGGAAAAAAGCTTATGATTTCATCTGACTTTCTCCCTGTATAAAGGAAATTCATATTTGATTAAAAAGTTGAATATGGATTTTCAAAATTTTATCTTTTTATAAGGCACAATAAATAATATTTTCCTTTTTTTTTCTCTTATAAGTTTGCATCGGTTTCGTTTGGTTAAAGATGATTTTTATTGTGCTGCTACATTAAATTCAAGTGCCTTTTTACCCCAAAAAGAAAACCATTTCTTATTTGAAGGGCATTTTAAATCTAATGCATAATATGTTTTAATATTCGATATCATGTTTTTCCGTTAGCATGATTTCTATTTTTATGGATGCTATTTGCGTAATTATTTTCGGGAATGTCATTATTATTGGGTGTATCGTCCTTGTTGTTATTATTATTGTTTTTACAGTTTTTTGTTTTGTTTAACCTTGCAAGTTGGTTGTTGGCTGTTTTGTGTTTTCTTGGTTTGTTGATTTTTGTTTGTAGAAATAAAAGTACTTATGCAATTGGTTACCTGAAATTACGTGTGCCGGGTGTTACCCAAGTCAATACCATTTCCACTGAGCTCGCACTGTTTGGTTCTTGCAGAATATTGAAATCAGGGCTGGCATAGTAATCGCATTGTTCATTACGGGCTTTGTTGTTGCGCCGAACGGTGAAGGCGATTGTCTTGCTATTTCGTAGCCGAATCCATCCGAAATTGCCTTGAAAACAGCCAAATCGCACTGCAAACGATGCAAGGTGATCGCAACTACAACACACTCGATATCTGGTTTTTTTGCGCCGTCTACTGTTGGTTGCAGATGGAGATCATACAAATAGCACCTGCTACTCTTAGTCTACGGTAATCGAAATGGACAGTGTTAGATTGTGTGCATATGCAGGAATGGTTTAAAATAATGCTAAATCTCTACTACTTCAAAACTAATAGTACCTTTCGTAACTTGCACCCCTCATGCTCCAGCCTGAGGCAATGCTCCGGTGAATTTCTCAAGTGTTTGATGGTCCACGTGCAGCCCTCTTGAGTACACCTCGCTCCGACCAAATCCTACACACAAACGATCGTCACGAAGGTATGTTAAGAGGTAGAAAAGCACTTGAAAGGATCTAGACAGCACGAACTACGATCACGCACCATCGATCACCACAAAACGTTATTTTCTTTTTCTTCGCCGCCATGTGGCTGTCAAAAATCCCGGTTGTCACCTCGGACAAAACATCTGTGTGTGGAATGGCACGCCATATGGCGGCAATGTGCCTCTCCAGTTGTCGCCAGTGGCATAGTTTTCTCGATGGCCATGGTGGAGGGGCATTTCCAGATGGTTATGTCTCGAAATGTGCCGGGGTTTGGGATTAATTCTATATTTCGAATATTTATATCCACGGATCTAAATATTTGGACAGAAAAAAAATATTTTCTGCACAACGATATCCGCACGACAGATGAAGTCCGCTGGCACTTCGAGGACATATCCATCTGGCCGGTTGCAAGGGTTCGGGATCGGAATCACTTCGATTCCCGGGCGTGGGCGTCACATTACACATTCCCCCCCCCAAAATCGAAGTAATTACGATCCCGTCTCCTATATAAAAGGTCTTGGTTAGGGCCATGGCGGGTCGAAAGTCGGTTCCGAGGAATAAGCTACACCCATATTCGTGAAGACTCGACAGTGACTATATGGTAGGGAGTCGGGTGTTATTCGGAGGTCTTCGTCTAAGCAGAGATTGGGGTAAGCCAAGGTTTCTCGTGGGAAATAGTTGCACTTCATCGTCTAAGGTCTTTTGCGTGGTAAATTCCCAGGGTTTTACCAGTCATGTCCGCGATGAGGTATCGGGTGGGGCTTATGACTTGTAGGACTCGACACTTCACGAATTTCTTGTCTAGTTTGGCATTGTAATGTCGGGTGGCATCGCTCTGTCGGAAGTTTCGACGATATATCTCGTCGCCTACCTTAAAGCCAGAAGGATGAGATCGCAAGTTGTACCGCTCTTCTCCCATCCGTCTACTTTCTTCAATCTTCTCCCGCAGTTGATCTCGCAGAAGTTGGAGCTTTTCGTGCGGTTCTAGAACCACGATTGGGTCCTCTAGCGATTTCAGCTGCCGCAATAGCCGGTAAGCGCTCCCATGACAGATCATGTACTGGCCGAACACTGCGAAATACGGCGAAATGCCGGTAGTGGCGTGGTACGATGAGCGCAGCGCACTAGTGATGGCGGACAATTTGCGATCCCAGTCCTTCTGATTCGGGTGGACATAGGCGCGGATGGCCGCTATGAGCGTACGATTCAGTCGTTCGGATGCGTTGGCTTGTGGTGAATAGACGGCAGTTCGTTGGTGGATGATGCCGTATTTGGACATTAGGTCTCGGAACTTGCTGGAGGTGAACTGGACCCCATTCTCGGAGACAAGTTTCTCCGGAACTCCAAACATGTGAAAGACTCGGTTCTCCAAAAAGCTGATTATAGGTCCAGTGTGCATGTTACGTAGTGGTTCTATGATAGGGAATTTAGAGAGCTGGTCCAGGACCACGACAGCTCCCGTGTGACCAGAAGCAGATCGAGGGTAAGGACCGATAAGATCAATGTACAAGCGCTGGAACACGCGTTCGGGGACCTCAACCTTACCCATGGGTGGCCGAAGAATGGTGTTGGGCGCTTTAGTGCACTTGCATAGCTCACAAGAGGCTACGTACGCTTTTATCTGTTGTGCCATCTTAGGCCAAAAGAAACAGGTTTTCAACCGCCTAAGTGTACGACCGTATCCGCCGTGCGCACTTGTTGGGTGGTCATGAGCCCGTCTGATAAGATCAGTGGTTAATTCTTCGGGCACCCACAACTTCCACTGTTCTTCTTCTTGTATGGGGTCTCCGGATGCGTGTCCCATCCGCTTATAAATAAATCCATCCGTCAACCGCAGTTCAGGAAGCTGGGGCAGTTGGTTCTGGATAGTGTGAATCAGTTGTGTGTAGGTTGCTGACTTGAAGGCAGGATGGTCCAGATCGATCAATTGGGGGCTGTCGTCCTCTTGGACCAACTCGGCTCCTTCAGGGGCGAACATTCTGGATAGGGTGTCGGGGACTACATGCTGGCTTCCTTTTCGGTGGCGGATTGTGAAGTCAAATGCCTGTAGTTTCAGTGCCCACCTTGCCAATCTGCCGTTGAGATCAGTCTGGCTCATTAGCCATTTCAGAGAAGCGTGATCCGTAACGATTTCAAAGGTGTGTCCCTCCACATAGGCTCGGAAGCGTTTCACTGCCAACACCGCCGCTAAACATTCCTGCTCGGAGACCGTGTAATTTCGCTGGGCTGGGTTCAGCTTGTGAGACATGAAGGCTATAGGTCTCTCCTCGCCGTCTTGTGCAACCTGGACTAAGACTGCTCCCACCCCATGTTGACTCGCGTCACAATGGATTGAGAACGGTTTGTCAAAGTCCTGGCTGTGCAGTACGGGGGCTGTAGTCAGACTCTTCTTTAGCTCTTCAAAGGCTCGCAAGCTGGGCTCTTCCCAGACGAATTTACGTCCCTTACACAGCATGTCGGTCAAAGGAGTGGTTATGGTGGCATAGTCACGTACAAAACGCTGGTACCATCCGCATAAACCTAAGAATCGGCGTAACTGTTTGGTGGTCTTGGGTAGTGGAAAAACGTCAATCGCTTGAGTCTTTTCCGGATCGGTCTTGATATGGCCATGCCCAATGATGTGACCTAAATACTTCACTTCCGTCATCACGAACTGGCTCTTCGTTATGTTGATGGTTAATCTTGCCCTCCGGATGTGTAGAGCCACCTCCTGAAGCAGGTCGATGTGTTCATCAAAGGTCTCGGTTATAAGCAACAGATCGTCCAAGTAAACGAAAACTTGGTGCCGCAAATGAGGTGGTATCACCTTATCCATAAGGCGCGTCATTGTTTGGGGGGCATTACACAATCCGAATGGCATGGTCACGAATTGATATAGGTGCCGACCTGGGACTGTGAAGTGTATCACACAACTCCACTGCTCCTGTTAGTGGGACTCGAGTACCAAAGTACCTTACATCCTCCGTAAAGGACCAACTCGTCAGAAGACGCGAAGTTCTTTCCCCATTAGGATGTTTTTGGCCCCACGTTGGGTGCCATTTGTAATGATTTTCTCTTTTCAGATCGAACGCGGAACCGACCTCTCATCGGTTCTAGACGTTAAGTCTGAGTAGTGCCAACGGATGGTACCAACAGGTCAACCAATCCGTGCACCGTAACCCATTCTCGCGGTGACTGCTTGTCGGCCAGCTAGTTCGGAGAGGATTTCGGTCGCGGGTCTCCGAATGGATTACGCTCAATTACAATATTTCAGTCACCTGAACTTGCCCGTTTTCTAAACGCGTCAACAATTACTCATCCAGAACGAGAAACCTACATTACGTTAATTCTGGATGTGATCTATCCACAGATCTCAAATCAAAAACGCTACAAAATCCCATAGGCGCGTTACCGAATCACCGACGCGGTACCGAAAAATATGCTACTCGAACTTAAACCGAAGGAAACTACTCTAAGGAAATGACGAAACAATCAAAGGTACCGCGTACCGCGCGCGACGCGAAACCGACTTCAGCGGATTTGTCGAAACCCTAACCTCGCGACGGCATACCTACCCTGCACTTCCCTTTCACGCTGAAAAAGAACGAGCCACTGAAAAGGAAAGTCGTGGTTTATCTTTTAGCAATTCATATTATTTATTTCTAACATATAATATTAAATTTAGTTTAGATTCGTTTATTCATTTTCATCTTTCTTTTAAGATCACAAAAGCAACACGGATACTCTTTGCATTGTAGTTAATTGATACAACTTTAATATAAGTAGTTAAGACTTTATCTTGTGACTTCTTGGATGGATAATTAATTTTCACTAATTGTAAGATTTATTGATATATTGACTTGAATAAAGTAAGCTTCATCGAAAATGTCAAATACTTCGACCTTAAATATACTAGACGGTATACATTCTCCTCATTTATATTACTTCGATGTAGAACAAACTTTCGATCCTACATTCTCTTATTGAACTGGTTATTTATAAGGGAAATTAATTCTAATTACAAAAATATTTTTTTAAAACCATATTATTATTAATTGGTGTAATTACGTCTTAGTTTACGGCTAAAACAAATTTTCTAATTTTCAAAATTAGATCGCATTAAGATAAAATGTGATTGACTGCTTGGTGTCAAGCATGATGAACCGCGGATAAATTTATTTTGTACATTATATTATGGCATTTCAATTAAATAATGAGATACGCTGCTTAAAACTTAATTTTCTCTTTGCGAGACTTTTTCCCAACCGAATTTTCAAGATTCGGCATTTATTCCAAATTCAATTAATTACATTTCCTTATTTGTATCGCTAATACGAATATATCAGAGTATAATTATATTATAAATTTTCTACGAGATAAAATTTATTTCATGTCCAACCATTAACAACGATACGACCATAAAATATAGAATTACTTCCTTCCTCTCTTTCATATCTTATTAATTTGACAACCTTTTGAGAATGCCATTTTGCGCTTAAACTACTCGTATTTACTCTACTTAATCATCATTTTGTATGTTATCTTAAAAAGCTAAATGCATTTAGCAAAAAAAAAAAACTAAAGTAAAGGCTAGCGTGGTGAAAGGAATGAATTAATTGGTTGGAATTTTGATTGATCGCAATAATATTGTATTAGTTTGCGGATACTGAACGTTATAAATGCCTTTATTTCTTTCTTAGTTTAATTTTTTTTTCATCTATTTCGAATTGGTTTATACGACGCCCATCATATACTTATATTCCAATTCAATATTTATCATTATCACTTGTATTTATTTATATATTATTCGTATTTAAAAACAAATTGTACAAAATATCCGCACTCAATTAACGTTAATATAATTTACTTAGCAAAATAATCATAAGTGACTTGAATGCAACTTCTGTGATAGAGGACTTTCTGGTTTTCAGCTGATAGCGTTAAGAATGTAAATATTTATTCGTTGAAGGCAGTGGGTCCTTTTAAAATATTTAAGTTAAAAGAAAATGCTCCGAGGCATGTTAGCATTTGCAACTTCGTATTAATAATAAACTTGTAACGGAATATTATGACCACTTCAGCTGACCGAAAAAATTGTCCTGCGCATCGAAGTTACTGTTTATACTACTACTCATATATAACTAAATCATTAATTATTTATTCAAAAGGAAAAAAGCTTATGATTTCATCTGACTTTCTCCCTGTATAAAGGAAATTCATATTTGATTAAAAAGTTGAATATGGATTTTCAAAATTTTATCTTTTTATAAGGCACAATAAATAATATTTTCCTTTTTTTTTCTCTTATAAGTTTGCATCGGTTTCGTTTGGTTAAAGATGATTTTTATTGTGCTGCTACATTAAATTCAAGTGCCTTTTTACCCCAAAAAGAAAACCATTTCTTATTTGAAGGGCATTTTAAATCTAATGCATAATATGTTTTAATATTCGATATCATGTTTTTCCGTTAGCATGATTTCTATTTTTATGGATGCTATTTGCGTAATTATTTTCGGGAATGTCATTATTATTGGGTGTATCGTCCTTGTTGTTATTATTGTTGTTTTTACAGTTTTTTGTTTTGTTTAACCTTGCAAGTTGGTTGTTGGCTGTTTTGTGTTTTCTTGGTTTGTTGATTTTTGTTTGTAGAAATAAAAGTACTTATGCAATTGGTTACCTGAAATTACGTGTGCCGGGTGTTACCCAAGTCAATACCATTTCCACTGAGCTCGCACTGTTTGGTTCTTGCAGAATATTGAAATCAGGGCTGGCATAGTAATCGCATTGTTCATTACGGGCTTTGTTGTTGCGCCGAACGGTGAAGGCGATTGTCTTGCTATTTCGTAGCCGAATCCATCCGAAATTGCCTTGAAAACAGCCAAATCGCACTGCAAACGATGCAAGGTGATCGCAACTACAACACACTCGATATCTGGTTTTTTTGCGCCGTCTACTGTTGGTTGCAGATGGAGATCATACAAATAGCACCTGCTACTCTTAGTCTACGGTAATCGAAATGGACAGTGTTAGATTGTGTGCATATGCAGGAATGGTTTAAAATAATGCTAAATCTCTACTACTTCAAAACTAATAGTACCTTTCGTAACTTGCACCCCTCATGCTCCAGCCTGAGGCAATGCTCCGGTGAATTTCTCAAGTGTTTGATGGTCCACGTGCAGCCCTCTTGAGTACACCTCGCTCCGACCAAATCCTACACACAAACGATCGTCACGAAGGTATGTTAAGAGGTAGAAAAGCACTTGAAAGGATCTAGACAGCACGAACTACGATCACGCACCATCGATCACCACAAAACGTTATTTTCTTTTTCTTCGCCGCCATGTGGCTGTCAAAAATCCCGGTTGTCACCTCGGACAAAACATCTGTGTGTGGAATGGCACGCCATATGGCGGCAATGTGCCTCTCCAGTTGTCGCCAGTGGCATAGTTTTCTCGATGGCCATGGTGGAGGGGCATTTCCAGATGGTTATGTCTCGAAATGTGCCGGGGTTTGGGATTAATTCTATATTTCGAATATTTATATCCACGGATCTAAATATTTGGACAGAAAAAAAATATTTTCTGCACAACGATATCCGCACGACAGATGAAGTCCGCTGGCACTTCGAGGACATATCCATCTGGCCGGTTGCAAGGGTTCGGGATCGGAATCACTTCGATTCCCGGGCGTGGGCGTCACATTACACATTCCCCCCCCCAAAATCGAAGTAATTACGATCCCGTCTCCTATATAAAAGGTCTTGGTTAGGGCCATGGCGGGTCGAAAGTCGGTTCCGAGGAATAAGCTACACCCATGTTCGTGAAGACTCGACAGTGACTATATGGTAGGGAGTCGGGTGTTATTCGGAGGTCTTCGTCTAAGCAGAGATTGGGGTAAGCCAAGGTTTCTCGTGGGAAATAGTTGCACTTCATCGTCTAAGGTCTTTTGCGTGGTAAATTCCCAGGGTTTTACCAGTCATGTCCGCGATGAGGTATCGGGTGGGGCTTATGACTTGTAGGACTCGACACTTCACGAATTTCTTGTCTAGTTTGGCATTGTAATGTCGGGTGGCATCGCTCTGTCGGAAGTTTCGACGATATATCTCGTCGCCTACCTTAAAGCCAGAAGGATGAGATCGCAAGTTGTACCGCTCTTCTCCCATCCGTCTACTTTCTTCAATCTTCTCCCGCAGTTGATCTCGCAGAAGTTGGAGCTTTTCGTGCGGTTCTAGAACCACGATTGGGTCCTCTAGCGATTTCAGCTGCCGCAATAGCCGGTAAGCGCTCCCATGACAGATCATGTACTGGCCGAACACTGCGAAATACGGCGAAATGCCGGTAGTGGCGTGGTACGACGAGCGCAGCGCACTAGTGATGGCGGACAATTTGCGATCCCAGTCCTTCTGATTCGGGTGGACATAGGCGCGGATGGCCGCTATGAGCGTACGATTCAGTCGTTCGGATGCGTTGGCTTGTGGTGAATAGACGGCAGTTCGTTGGTGGATGATGCCGTATTTGGACATTAGGTCTCGGAACTTGCTGGAGGTGAACTGGACCCCATTGTCGGAGACAAGTTTCTCCGGAACTCCAAACATGTGAAAGACTCGGTTCTCCAAAAAGCTGATTATAGGTCCAGTGTGCATGTTACGTAGTGGTTCTATGATAGGGAATTTAGAGAGCTGGTCCAGGACCACGACAGCTCCCGTGTGACCAGAAGCAGATCGAGGGTAAGGACCGATAAGATCAATGTACAAGCGCTGGAACACGCGTTCGGGGACCTCAACCTTACCCATGGGTGGCCGAAGAATGGTGTTGGGCGCTTTAGTGCACTTGCATAGCTCACAAGAGGCTACGTACGCTTTTATCTGTTGTGCCATCTTAGGCCAAAAGAAACAGGTTTTCAACCGCCTAAGTGTACGACCGTATCCGCCGTGCGCACTTGTTGGGTGGTCATGAGCCCGTCTGATAAGATCAGTGGTTAATTCTTCGGGCACCCACAACTTCCACTGTTCTTCTTCTTGTATGGGGTCTCCGGATGCGTGTCCCATCCGCTTATAAATAAATCCATCCGTCAACCGCAGTTCAGGAAGCTGGGGCAGTTGGTTCTGGATAGTGTGAATCAGTTGTGTGTAGGTTGCTGACTTGAAGGCAGGATGGTCCAGATCGATCAATTGGGGGCTGTCGTCCTCTTGGACCAACTCGGCTCCTTCAGGGGCGAACATTCTGGATAGGGTGTCGGGGACTACATGCTGGCTTCCTTTTCGGTGGCGAATTGTGAAGTCAAACGCCTGTAGTTTCAGTGCCCACCTTGCCAATCTGCCGTTGAGATCAGTCTGGCTCATTAGCCATTTCAGAGAAGCGTGATCCGTAACGATTTCAAAGGTGTGTCCCTCCACATAGGCTCGGAAGCGTTTCACTGCCAACACCGCCGCTAAACATTCCTGCTCGGAGACCGTGTAATTTCGCTGGGCTGGGTTCAGCTTGTGAGACATGAAGGCTATAGGTCTCTCCTCGCCGTCTTGTGCAACCTGGACTAAGACTGCTCCCACCCCATGTTGACTCGCGTCACAATGGATTGAGAACGGTTTGTCAAAGTCCGGGCTGTGCAGTACGGGGGCTGTAGTCAGACTCTTCTTTAGCTCTTCAAAGGCTCGCAAGCTGGGCTCTTCCCAGACGAATTTACGTCCCTTACGCAGCATGTCGGTCAAAGGAGTGGTTATGGTGGCATAGTCACGTACAAAACGCTGGTACCATCCGCATAAACCTAAGAATCGGCGTAACTGTTTGGTGGTCTTGGGTAGTGGAAAAACGTCAATCGCTTGAGTCTTTTCCGGATCGGTCTTGATATGGCCATGCCCAATGATGTGACCTAAATACTTCACTTCCGTCATCACGAACTGGCTCTTCGTTATGTTGATGGTTAATCTTGCCCTCCGGATGTGTAGAGCCACCTCCTGAAGCAGGTCGATGTGTTCATCAAAGGTCTCGGTTATAAGCAACAGATCGTCCAAGTAAACGAAAACTTGGTGCCGCAAATGAGGTGGTATCACCTTATCCATAAGGCGCGTCATTGTTTGGGGGGCATTACACAATCCGAATGGCATGGTCACGAATTGATATAGGTGCCGACCTGGGACTGTGAAGTGTATCACACAACTCCACTGCTCCTGTTAGTGGGACTCGAGTACCAAAGTACCTTACATCCTCCGTAAAGGACCAACTCGTCAGAAGACGCGAAGTTCTTTCCCCATTAGGATGTTTTTGGCCCCACGTTGGGCGCCATTTGTAATGATTTTCTCTTTTCAGATCGAACGCGGAACCGACCTCTCATCGGTTCTAGACGTTAAGTCTGAGTAGTGCCAACGGATGGTACCAACAGGTCAACCAATCCGTGCACCGTAACCCATTCTCGCGGTGACTGCTTGTCGGCCAGCTAGTTCGGAGAGGATTTCGGTCGCGGGTCTCCGAATGGATTACGCTCAATTACAATATTTCAGTCACCTGAACTTGCCCGTTTTCTAAACGCGTCAACAATTACTCATCCAGAACGAGAAACCTACATTACGTTAATTCTGGATGTGATCTATCCACAGATCTCAAATCAAAAACGCTACAAAATCAAATAGGCGCGTTACCGAATCACCGACGCGGTACCGAAAAATATGCTACTCGAACTTAAACCGAAGGAAACTACTCTAAGGAAATGACGAAACAATCAAAAACCCTAACCTCGCGACGGCATACCTACCCTGCACTTCCCTTTCACGCTGAAAAAGAACGAGCCACTGAAAAGGAAAGTCGTGGTTTATCTTTTAGCAATTCATATTATTTATTTCTAACATATAATATTAAATTTAGTTTAGATTCGTTTATTCATTTTCATCTTTCTTTTAAGATCACAAAAGCAACACGGATACTCTTTGCATTGTAGTTAATTGATACAACTTTAATATAAGTAGTTAAGACTTTATCTTGTGACTTCTTGGATGGATAATTAATTTTCACTAATTGTAAGATTTATTGATATATTGACTTGAATAAAGTAAGCTTCATCGAAAATGTCAAATACTTCGACCTTAAATATACTAGACGGTATACATTCTCCTCATTTATATTACTTCGATGTAGAACAAACTTTCGATCCTACATTCTCTTATTGAACTGGTTATTTATAAGGGAAATTAATTCTAATTACAAAAATATTTTTTTAAAACCATATTATTATTAATTGGTGTAATTACGTCTTAGTTTACGGCTAAAACAAATTTTCTAATTTTCAAAATTAGATCGCATTAAGATAAAATGTGATTGACTGCTTGGTGTCAAGCATGATGAACCGCGGATAAATTTATTTTGTACATTATATTATGGCATTTCAATTAAATAATGAGATACGCTGCTTAAAACTTAATTTTCTCTTTGCGAGACTTTTTCCCAACCGAATTTTCAAGATTCGGCATTTATTCCAAATTCAATTAATTACATTTCCTTATTTGTATCGCTAATACGAATATATCAGAGTATAATTATATTATAAATTTTCTACGAGATAAAATTTATTTCATGTCCAACCATTAACAACGATACGACCATAAAATATAGAATTACTTCCTTCCTCTCTTTCATATCTTATTAATTTGACAACCTTTTGAGAATGCCATTTTGCGCTTAAACTACTCGTATTTACTCTACTTAATCATCATTTTGTATGTTATCTTAAAAAGCTAAATGCATTTAGCAAAAAAAAAAAACTAAAGTAAAGGCTAGCGTGGTGAAAGGAATGAATTAATTGGTTGGAATTTTGATTGATCGCAATAATATTGTATTAGTTTGCGGATACTGAACGTTATAAATGCCTTTATTTCTTTCTTAGTTTAATTTTTTTTTCATCTATTTCGAATTGGTTTATACGACGCCCATCATATACTTATATTCCAATTCAATATTTATCATTATCACTTGTATTTATTTATATATTATTCGTATTTAAAAACAAATTGTACAAAATATCCGCACTCAATTAACGTTAATATAATTTACTTAGCAAAATAATCATAAGTGACTTGAATGCAACTTCTGTGATAGAGGACTTTCTGGTTTTCAGCTGATAGCGTTAAGAATGTAAATATTTATTCGTTGAAGGCAGTGGGTCCTTTTAAAATATTTAAGTTAAAAGAAAATGCTCCGAGGCATGTTAGCATTTGCAACTTCGTATTAATAATAAACTTGTAACGGAATATTATGACCACTTCAGCTGACCGAAAAAATTGTCCTGCGCATCGAAGTTACTGTTTATACTACTACTCATATATAACTAAATCATTAATTATTTATTCAAAAGGAAAAAAGCTTATGATTTCATCTGACTTTCTCCCTGTATAAAGGAAATTCATATTTGATTAAAAAGTTGAATATGGATTTTCAAAATTTTATCTTTTTATAAGGCACAATAAATAATATTTTCCTTTTTTTTTCTCTTATAAGTTTGCATCGGTTTCGTTTGGTTAAAGATGATTTTTATTGTGCTGCTACATTAAATTCAAGTGCCTTTTTACCCCAAAAAGAAAACCATTTCTTATTTGAAGGGCATTTTAAATCTAATGCATAATATGTTTTAATATTCGATATCATGTTTTTCCGTTAGCATGATTTCTATTTTTATGGATGCTATTTGCGTAATTATTTTCGGGAATGTCATTATTATTGGGTGTATCGTCCTTGTTGTTATTATTATTGTTTTTACAGTTTTTTGTTTTGTTTAACCTTGCAAGTTGGTTGTTGGCTGTTTTGTGTTTTCTTGGTTTGTTGATTTTTGTTTGTAGAAATAAAAGTACTTATGCAATTGGTTACCTGAAATTACGTGTGCCGGGTGTTACCCAAGTCAATACCATTTCCACTGAGCTCGCACTGTTTGGTTCTTGCAGAATATTGAAATCAGGGCTGGCATAGTAATCGCATTGTTCATTACGGGCTTTGTTGTTGCGCCGAACGGTGAAGGCGATTGTCTTGCTATTTCGTAGCCGAATCCATCCGAAATTGCCTTGAAAACAGCCAAATCGCACTGCAAACGATGCAAGGTGATCGCAACTACAACACACTCGATATCTGGTTTTTTTGCGCCGTCTACTGTTGGTTGCAGATGGAGATCATACAAATAGCACCTGCTACTCTTAGTCTACGGTAATCGAAATGGACAGTGTTAGATTGTGTGCATATGCAGGAATGGTTTAAAATAATGCTAAATCTCTACTACTTCAAAACTAATAGTACCTTTCGTAACTTGCACCCCTCATGCTCCAGCCTGAGGCAATGCTCCGGTGAATTTCTCAAGTGTTTGATGGTCCACGTGCAGCCCTCTTGAGTACACCTCGCTCCGACCAAATCCTACACACAAACGATCGTCACGAAGGTATGTTAAGAGGTAGAAAAGCACTTGAAAGGATCTAGACAGCACGAACTACGATCACGCACCATCGATCACCACAAAACGTTATTTTCTTTTTCTTCGCCGCCATGTGGCTGTCAAAAATCCCGGTTGTCACCTCGGACAAAACATCTGTGTGTGGAATGGCACGCCATATGGCGGCAATGTGCCTCTCCAGTTGTCGCCAGTGGCATAGTTTTCTCGATGGCCATGGTGGAGGGGCATTTCCAGATGGTTATGTCTCGAAATGTGCCGGGGTTTGGGATTAATTCTATATTTCGAATATTTATATCCACGGATCTAAATATTTGGACAGAAAAAAAATATTTTCTGCACAACGATATCCGCACGACAGATGAAGTCCGCTGGCACTTCGAGGACATATCCATCTGGCCGGTTGCAAGGGTTCGGGATCGGAATCACTTCGATTCCCGGGCGTGGGCGTCACATTACACATTCCCCCCCCCAAAATCGAAGTAATTACGATCCCGTCTCCTATATAAAAGGTCTTGGTTAGGGCCATGGCGGGTCGAAAGTCGGTTCCGAGGAATAAGCTACACCCATGTTCGTGAAGACTCGACAGTGACTATATGGTAGGGAGTCGGGTGTTATTCGGAGGTCTTCGTCTAAGCAGAGATTGGGGTAAGCCAAGGTTTCTCGTGGGAAATAGTTGCACTTCATCGTCTAAGGTCTTTTGCGTGGTAAATTCCCAGGGTTTTACCAGTCATGTCCGCGATGAGGTATCGGGTGGGGCTTATGACTTGTAGGACTCGACACTTCACGAATTTCTTGTCTAGTTTGGCATTGTAATGTCGGGTGGCATCGCTCTGTCGGAAGTTTCGACGATATATCTCGTCGCCTACCTTAAAGCCAGAAGGATGAGATCGCAAGTTGTACCGCTCTTCTCCCATCCGTCTACTTTCTTCAATCTTCTCCCGCAGTTGATCTCGCAGAAGTTGGAGCTTTTCGTGCGGTTCTAGAACCACGATTGGGTCCTCTAGCGATTTCAGCTGCCGCAATAGCCGGTAAGCGCTCCCATGACAGATCATGTACTGGCCGAACACTGCGAAATACGGCGAAATGCCGGTAGTGGCGTGGTACGACGAGCGCAGCGCACTAGTGATGGCGGACAATTTGCGATCCCAGTCCTTCTGATTCGGGTGGACATAGGCGCGGATGGCCGCTATGAGCGTACGATTCAGTCGTTCGGATGCGTTGGCTTGTGGTGAATAGACGGCAGTTCGTTGGTGGATGATGCCGTATTTGGACATTAGGTCTCGGAACTTGCTGGAGGTGAACTGGACCCCATTGTCGGAGACAAGTTTCTCCGGAACTCCAAACATGTGAAAGACTCGGTTCTCCAAAAAGCTGATTATAGGTCCAGTGTGCATGTTACGTAGTGGTTCTATGATAGGGAATTTAGAGAGCTGGTCCAGGACCACGACAGCTCCCGTGTGACCAGAAGCAGATCGAGGGTAAGGACCGATAAGATCAATGTACAAGCGCTGGAACACGCGTTCGGGGACCTCAACCTTACCCATGGGTGGCCGAAGAATGGTGTTGGGCGCTTTAGTGCACTTGCATAGCTCACAAGAGGCTACGTACGCTTTTATCTGTTGTGCCATCTTAGGCCAAAAGAAACAGGTTTTCAACCGCCTAAGTGTACGACCGTATCCGCCGTGCGCACTTGTTGGGTGGTCATGAGCCCGTCTGATAAGATCAGTGGTTAATTCTTCGGGCACCCACAACTTCCACTGTTCTTCTTCTTGTATGGGGTCTCCGGATGCGTGTCCCATCCGCTTATAAATAAATCCATCCGTCAACCGCAGTTCAGGAAGCTGGGGCAGTTGGTTCTGGATAGTGTGAATCAGTTGTGTGTAGGTTGCTGACTTGAAGGCAGGATGGTCCAGATCGATCAATTGGGGGCTGTCGTCCTCTTGGACCAACTCGGCTCCTTCAGGGGCGAACATTCTGGATAGGGTGTCGGGGACTACATGCTGGCTTCCTTTTCGGTGGCGAATTGTGAAGTCAAATGCCTGTAGTTTCAGTGCCCACCTTGCCAATCTGCCGTTGAGATCAGTCTGGCTCATTAGCCATTTCAGAGAAGCGTGATCCGTAACGATTTCAAAGGTGTGTCCCTCCACATAGGCTCGGAAGCGTTTCACTGCCAACACCGCCGCTAAACATTCCTGCTCGGAGACCGTGTAATTTCGCTGGGCTGGGTTCAGCTTGTGAGACATGAAGGCTATAGGTCTCTCCTCGCCGTCTTGTGCAACCTGGACTAAGACTGCTCCCACCCCATGTTGACTCGCGTCACAATGGATTGAGAACGGTTTGTCAAAGTCCGGGCTGTGCAGTACGGGGGCTGTAGTCAGACTCTTCTTTAGCTCTTCAAAGGCTCGCAAGCTGGGCTCTTCCCAGACGAATTTACGTCCCTTACACAGCATGTCGGTCAAAGGAGTGGTTATGGTGGCATAGTCACGTACAAAACGCTGGTACCATCCGCATAAACCTAAGAATCGGCGTAACTGTTTGGTGGTCTTGGGTAGTGGAAAAACGTCAATCGCTTGAGTCTTTTCCGGATCGGTCTTGATATGGCCATGCCCAATGATGTGACCTAAATACTTCACTTCCGTCATCACGAACTGGCTCTTCGTTATGTTGATGGTTAATCTTGCCCTCCGGATGTGTAGAGCCACCTCCTGAAGCAGGTCGATGTGTTCATCAAAGGTCTCGGTTATAAGCAACAGATCGTCCAAGTAAACGAAAACTTGGTGCCGCAAATGAGGTGGTATCACCTTATCCATAAGGCGCGTCATTGTTTGGGGGGCATTACACAATCCGAATGGCATGGTCACGAATTGATATAGGTGCCGACCTGGGACTGTGAAGTGTATCACACAACTCCACTGCTCCTGTTAGTGGGACTCGAGTACCAAAGTACCTTACATCCTCCGTAAAGGACCAACTCGTCAGAAGACGCGAAGTTCTTTCCCCATTAGGATGTTTTTGGCCCCACGTTGGGCGCCATTTGTAATGATTTTCTCTTTTCAGATCGAACGCGGAACCGACCTCTCATCGGTTCTAGACGTTAAGTCTGAGTAGTGCCAACGGATGGTACCAACAGGTCAACCAATCCGTGCACCGTAACCCATTCTCGCGGTGACTGCTTGTCGGCCAGCTAGTTCGGAGAGGATTTCGGTCGCGGGTCTCCGAATGGATTACGCTCAATTACAATATTTCAGTCACCTGAACTTGCCCGTTTTCTAAACGCGTCAACAATTACTCATCCAGAACGAGAAACCTACATTACGTTAATTCTGGATGTGATCTATCCACAGATCTCAAATCAAAAACGCTACAAAATCAAATAGGCGCGTTACCGAATCACCGACGCGGTACCGAAAAATATGCTACTCGAACTTAAACCGAAGGAAACTACTCTAAGGAAATGACGAAACAATCAAAGGTACCGCGTACCGCGCGCGACGCGAAACCGACTTCAGCGGATTTGTCGAAACCCTAACCTCGCGACGGCATACCTACCCTGCACTTCCCTTTCACGCTGAAAAAGAACGAGCCACTGAAAAGGAAAGTCGTGGTTTATCTTTTAGCAATTCATATTATTTATTTCTAACATATAATATTAAATTTAGTTTAGATTCGTTTATTCATTTTCATCTTTCTTTTAAGATCACAAAAGCAACACGGATACTCTTTGCATTGTAGTTAATTGATACAACTTTAATATAAGTAGTTAAGACTTTATCTTGTGACTTCTTGGATGGATAATTAATTTTCACTAATTGTAAGATTTATTGATATATTGACTTGAATAAAGTAAGCTTCATCGAAAATGTCAAATACTTCGACCTTAAATATACTAGACGGTATACATTCTCCTCATTTATATTACTTCGATGTAGAACAAACTTTCGATCCTACATTCTCTTATTGAACTGGTTATTTATAAGGGAAATTAATTCTAATTACAAAAATATTTTTTTAAAACCATATTATTATTAATTGGTGTAATTACGTCTTAGTTTACGGCTAAAACAAATTTTCTAATTTTCAAAATTAGATCGCATTAAGATAAAATGTGATTGACTGCTTGGTGTCAAGCATGATGAACCGCGGATAAATTTATTTTGTACATTATATTATGGCATTTCAATTAAATAATGAGATACGCTGCTTAAAACTTAATTTTCTCTTTGCGAGACTTTTTCCCAACCGAATTTTCAAGATTCGGCATTTATTCCAAATTCAATTAATTACATTTCCTTATTTGTATCGCTAATACGAATATATCAGAGTATAATTATATTATAAATTTTCTACGAGATAAAATTTATTTCATGTCCAACCATTAACAACGATACGACCATAAAATATAGAATTACTTCCTTCCTCTCTTTCATATCTTATTAATTTGACAACCTTTTGAGAATGCCATTTTGCGCTTAAACTACTCGTATTTACTCTACTTAATCATCATTTTGTATGTTATCTTAAAAAGCTAAATGCATTTAGCAAAAAAAAAAAACTAAAGTAAAGGCTAGCGTGGTGAAAGGAATGAATTAATTGGTTGGAATTTTGATTGATCGCAATAATATTGTATTAGTTTGCGGATACTGAACGTTATAAATGCCTTTATTTCTTTCTTAGTTTAATTTTTTTTTCATCTATTTCGAATTGGTTTATACGACGCCCATCATATACTTATATTCCAATTCAATATTTATCATTATCACTTGTATTTATTTATATATTATTCGTATTTAAAAACAAATTGTACAAAATATCCGCACTCAATTAACGTTAATATAATTTACTTAGCAAAATAATCATAAGTGACTTGAATGCAACTTCTGTGATAGAGGACTTTCTGGTTTTCAGCTGATAGCGTTAAGAATGTAAATATTTATTCGTTGAAGGCAGTGGGTCCTTTTAAAATATTTAAGTTAAAAGAAAATGCTCCGAGGCATGTTAGCATTTGCAACTTCGTATTAATAATAAACTTGTAACGGAATATTATGACCACTTCAGCTGACCGAAAAAATTGTCCTGCGCATCGAAGTTACTGTTTATACTACTACTCATATATAACTAAATCATTAATTATTTATTCAAAAGGAAAAAAGCTTATGATTTCATCTGACTTTCTCCCTGTATAAAGGAAATTCATATTTGATTAAAAAGTTGAATATGGATTTTCAAAATTTTATCTTTTTATAAGGCACAATAAATAATATTTTCCTTTTTTTTTCTCTTATAAGTTTGCATCGGTTTCGTTTGGTTAAAGATGATTTTTATTGTGCTGCTACATTAAATTCAAGTGCCTTTTTACCCCAAAAAGAAAACCATTTCTTATTTGAAGGGCATTTTAAATCTAATGCATAATATGTTTTAATATTCGATATCATGTTTTTCCGTTAGCATGATTTCTATTTTTATGGATGCTATTTGCGTAATTATTTTCGGGAATGTCATTATTATTGGGTGTATCGTCCTTGTTGTTATTATTATTGTTTTTACAGTTTTTTGTTTTGTTTAACCTTGCAAGTTGGTTGTTGGCTGTTTTGTGTTTTCTTGGTTTGTTGATTTTTGTTTGTAGAAATAAAAGTACTTATGCAATTGGTTACCTGAAATTACGTGTGCCGGGTGTTACCCAAGTCAATACCATTTCCACTGAGCTCGCACTGTTTGGTTCTTGCAGAATATTGAAATCAGGGCTGGCATAGTAATCGCATTGTTCATTACGGGCTTTGTTGTTGCGCCGAACGGTGAAGGCGATTGTCTTGCTATTTCGTAGCCGAATCCATCCGAAATTGCCTTGAAAACAGCCAAATCGCACTGCAAACGATGCAAGGTGATCGCAACTACAACACACTCGATATCTGGTTTTTTTGCGCCGTCTACTGTTGGTTGCAGATGGAGATCATACAAATAGCACCTGCTACTCTTAGTCTACGGTAATCGAAATGGACAGTGTTAGATTGTGTGCATATGCAGGAATGGTTTAAAATAATGCTAAATCTCTACTACTTCAAAACTAATAGTACCTTTCGTAACTTGCACCCCTCATGCTCCAGCCTGAGGCAATGCTCCGGTGAATTTCTCAAGTGTTTGATGGTCCACGTGCAGCCCTCTTGAGTACACCTCGCTCCGACCAAATCCTACACACAAACGATCGTCACGAAGGTATGTTAAGAGGTAGAAAAGCACTTGAAAGGATCTAGACAGCACGAACTACGATCACGCACCATCGATCACCACAAAACGTTATTTTCTTTTTCTTCGCCGCCATGTGGCTGTCAAAAATCCCGGTTGTCACCTCGGACAAAACATCTGTGTGTGGAATGGCACGCCATATGGCGGCAATGTGCCTCTCCAGTTGTCGCCAGTGGCATAGTTTTCTCGATGGCCATGGTGGAGGGGCATTTCCAGATGGTTATGTCTCGAAATGTGCCGGGGTTTGGGATTAATTCTATATTTCGAATATTTATATCCACGGATCTAAATATTTGGACAGAAAAAAAATATTTTCTGCACAACGATATCCGCACGACAGATGAAGTCCGCTGGCACTTCGAGGACATATCCATCTGGCCGGTTGCAAGGGTTCGGGATCGGAATCACTTCGATTCCCGGGCGTGGGCGTCACATTACACATTCCCCCCCCCCAAAATCGAAGTAATTACGATCCCGTCTCCTATATAAAAGGTCTTGGTTAGGGCCATGGCGGGTCGAAAGTCGGTTCCGAGGAATAAGCTACACCCATGTTCGTGAAGACTCGACAGTGACTATATGGTAGGGAGTCGGGTGTTATTCGGAGGTCTTCGTCTAAGCAGAGATTGGGGTAAGCCAAGGTTTCTCGTGGGAAATAGTTGCACTTCATCGTCTAAGGTCTTTTGCGTGGTAAATTCCCAGGGTTTTACCAGTCATGTCCGCGATGAGGTATCGGGTGGGGCTTATGACTTGTAGGACTCGACACTTCACGAATTTCTTGTCTAGTTTGGCATTGTAATGTCGGGTGGCATCGCTCTGTCGGAAGTTTCGACGATATATCTCGTCGCCTACCTTAAAGCCAGAAGGATGAGATCGCAAGTTGTACCGCTCTTCTCCCATCCGTCTACTTTCTTCAATCTTCTCCCGCAGTTGATCTCGCAGAAGTTGGAGCTTTTCGTGCGGTTCTAGAACCACGATTGGGTCCTCTAGCGATTTCAGCTGCCGCAATAGCCGGTAAGCGCTCCCATGACAGATCATGTACTGGCCGAACACTGCGAAATACGGCGAAATGCCGGTAGTGGCGTGGTACGACGAGCGCAGCGCACTAGTGATGGCGGACAATTTGCGATCCCAGTCCTTCTGATTCGGGTGGACATAGGCGCGGATGGCCGCTATGAGCGTACGATTCAGTCGTTCGGATGCGTTGGCTTGTGGTGAATAGACGGCAGTTCGTTGGTGGATGATGCCGTATTTGGACATTAGGTCTCGGAACTTGCTGGAGGTGAACTGGACCCCATTGTCGGAGACAAGTTTCTCCGGAACTCCAAACATGTGAAAGACTCGGTTCTCCAAAAAGCTGATTATAGGTCCAGTGTGCATGTTACGTAGTGGTTCTATGATAGGGAATTTAGAGAGCTGGTCCAGGACCACGACAGCTCCCGTGTGACCAGAAGCAGATCGAGGGTAAGGACCGATAAGATCAATGTACAAGCGCTGGAACACGCGTTCGGGGACCTCAACCTTACCCATGGGTGGCCGAAGAATGGTGTTGGGCGCTTTAGTGCACTTGCATAGCTCACAAGAGGCTACGTACGCTTTTATCTGTTGTGCCATCTTAGGCCAAAAGAAACAGGTTTTCAACCGCCTAAGTGTACGACCGTATCCGCCGTGCGCACTTGTTGGGTGGTCATGAGCCCGTCTGATAAGATCAGTGGTTAATTCTTCGGGCACCCACAACTTCCACTGTTCTTCTTCTTGTATGGGGTCTCCGGATGCGTGTCCCATCCGCTTATAAATAAATCCATCCGTCAACCGCAGTTCAGGAAGCTGGGGCAGTTGGTTCTGGATAGTGTGAATCAGTTGTGTGTAGGTTGCTGACTTGAAGGCAGGATGGTCCAGATCGATCAATTGGGGGCTGTCGTCCTCTTGGACCAACTCGGCTCCTTCAGGGGCGAACATTCTGGATAGGGTGTCGGGGACTACATGCTGGCTTCCTTTTCGGTGGCGAATTGTGAAGTCAAATGCCTGTAGTTTCAGTGCCCACCTTGCCAATCTGCCGTTGAGATCAGTCTGGCTCATTAGCCATTTCAGAGAAGCGTGATCCGTAACGATTTCAAAGGTGTGTCCCTCCACATAGGCTCGGAAGCGTTTCACTGCCAACACCGCCGCTAAACATTCCTGCTCGGAGACCGTGTAATTTCGCTGGGCTGGGTTCAGCTTGTGAGACATGAAGGCTATAGGTCTCTCCTCGCCGTCTTTTCTGCACAACGATATCCGCACGACAGATGAAGTCCGCTGGCACTTCGAGGACATATCCATCTGGCCGGTTGCAAGGGTTCGGGATCGGAATCACTTCGATTCCCGGGCGTGGGCGTCACATTACAGTAATAAAATAAAAACACAAGATAAATATAAATGTAAATTCGAGTGCTGTACTAAACAGCTCATAGTTTTAGGTTAGATATAGGAATATGTTTAATTTATATTAGGGTTAGATTTAGATTAAGTTTTAACGTATTAATTTGTCAAACTATTCAAGTCGCAAGCCATAAGAGCAAATGGCAAAGTTTATATATCTAAAAACACAGATGTAATATAAGTATAAATACATTCTAACCGTCAAAGTTTATTTGACATCCATATACTGTCAAATGTCACATAGTCATTAAGCATACTCTGAAATGCCAAGTTATAAAAAACTCAATAAAGTTTACTTACTTACTCGTATGATCAAAACTGACGTAGGATAGGAAGCCATATGGTAGCAATTTGCATATTTATTAGTCGGCCTACTATGGACAAGCTTCCGTGAGCTGTCATCCAACTGCGGCATTAGTAAATGCTTTTATTGCGTAATATATACTATTTTCCGAATGAAAACGTACGAAACGCATTCCGTGCATGCTATAAATTCACCTTGCACTGTCCACTGTACTCCTAAACTTTTCAAGACGAACAAATGAAGCACATGTTTTGCACCTTCGACTGATAGCTCAGCGTTGAGAAGTAACAAACCCCTATACATTCACTTTGGAAGGCGATAAAAATTAAACGGGTATAAGAATTGAAATAATTTTCACTTCACGAGGAGCTCTATATTGTTCTTCGCGGACCTTCTGGATTTTACTGTAGAAATCCGTCTCAAAACCGTGCAAAACTTCGAATTTCCCTCTGCATCTCCATACTTGTAATTCTTCATATACCACCATGTAAGTTAGCCAGCAAAGTCGGCCTACTAATGGTCATGTGTGGGGTAGTAATGGGTAGTAAGCGCTGCTGCCATATGGCTTCCTATTTCACGTGAGCTTTGGTCATGATGCAAAATTTGCATAGCATTTGAGCCTATTTAAGGGATGCATCAGACTACGACTATATAGTCGCAGTTCTGTCGCAAGTTACACATGGTTAAATGGAAGCCCGCACAATGCGATTTTCGACAGTTTTTTCAGGTTGGCAGTAGCAGGAATTTGCGATTTTTCCTAAAACCAGTTTAGTAGGTAGTATTTGTGATACTCGCGCAGGCGCACATCATTTGGACATTTGACGCTGATGTGCCCGGAAGTTTCTTGCATAGCGCACATATGAGTTAGCGCATGTGTACCTGGCAAAGACATACCTTCAAATGAGCATATTAGTTCTGCGCATGCCTGAAGTTCCTTTGCAAATCTTCTTATTTGCGTCTAAAAATCGCTGGTTACGACAGGAAAATCGCAATGTGGCCGAACCAAAACTGACGATAGATACAAGCCATATGGCAGCAGCGCTTACTACCCATTACTACCCCACACATGACTATTCGTAGGCCGACTTTGCTGGCTAACTTACATGGCGTTATATGAAGAATTGTGGAGGTGCCAACAAAAATTCGAGGTTTCGTACGGTTTAGAGACGGATTTCTACAGTGAAATTCAGATGATCCGCGGAAAACACAATAGCGCTCCTAGTGAAGTGAAAATTATTTCAGTTCTTATACCCGTTTAGTTTTTATCGCATTCCAAAGTGAATTTATAGGAGTTTGTTTCCATCTCAACGCTGAGCTATCAGTCGAAGGTGCAAATCGTGTGCTTCATTTGCTCGTCTTGGAAAGTTTAGGAGCACAATGGGCTATACAAGGTGAATTTATAGCATGCACGGAATGCGTTCGGCACGTTTTTTATTCGGAAAATAGTATATGTGACGAAATATAAGCATTTGCGAATGCCGCAGTTGGGTGACAGCTACCGGAAGCTTGTCCATAGTAGGCCAACTAATACATATGTAAATTGCTACCATATGGCTTGTATCTATCGTCAGTTTTGGGCCGAACCCTAAGCAGAGCATATATACTAACTAGCGCCTGCAATCGAGGAGCTGTCAAAATGAAAAGAGAGGCAAATAAACGTGTAAAAGATGGATTAAAGTTTACCTTGTGTTGGTAAAATTGCATGCAAATTCAAGTTTATGTTTACCAACATACGCACTTTTAGTCTAATTCTCTCTACTCCATAAGTACCGTAAGAAAGAAAATTTGTTCTAATTGCAGCTGCTATTTAGTAGATATGCTCTGCCCTAAGAAAGCAATCTTACGATGGATCAACATTAGAAAAATTTAAATTTTAAATAGATGTTGGAACTCACATTATAATTGTTTCGTTTATTTGAGTAGCTGCATACAGCGTCATCTATCACCATCTAGTTATAATAAATTTAACCTCTGTGTCTCTTTCCGTGACCGGTTGCATTTTCATTGTCAAAAAGTGGCTGATTCAGCCGGCAGCGGTTGCATAAAGTTGCATTAAGTTCGTTGGTTAATTTATGCTGATTAAAAAAGTTTTAAAATCGTGCATCAGCCCATTCGTTCGTCAACTATCCACGATGAGTTTAAACGAAGCCAAGAAAATTGCTGCGTACAAAGCAGTAGACGAATGGATTAAAGATGGAACAGCCATCGGAATTGGAAGTGGATCCACTGTGGTGTATGCAGTAGAACGAATTGCCCAGAGGGTAGCGAAGGATAATTTGAAAGTGGTTTGTGTTCCCACCAGTTTCCAATCAAAACAACTCATTATCGAAAACAACTTGGTACTAACCGATTTGGATCAACATCCACGTTTGGATTGTATCATTGATGGAGCTGACGAGGTTGACAAGGACATGACATTGATTAAAGGAGGCGGAGGATGCTTGCTTCAGGAAAAAATTGTAGCATGGTGTGCTGATAAGTTAATTATCATTGCGGATTACACGAAGGATTCTAAAAAGTTAGGTGAACAGTATAAAAAAGGAATACCAATGGAAGTTATTCCTATGGCCTATGTTCCCATTCGTGATAGGATCCAGGAGCGTTTTGGAGGGAAAATACTGCTGAGAATGGGCGTATCAAAAGCTGGTCCCTGTGTGACAGATAATGGCAACTTTGTGTTGGACTGGATATTTGATGAGAGCAAGGATTACGATTGGGACGCTGTTAATCGTGAGCTTATGCTGATGCCAGGTCTTGTCGAAACAGGATTATTCATTGGAATGGTAAAGAAAGCTTATTTCGGATTGGCGGATGGTACAGTCAAGACGATCTAATCAAAGTGATGTATTACTAACTATATATGGGATAACGTGGGCCTTGGGCATAAAATTTGATATAAATTTAAGAATCTGCATTTAAAATGCACGTTTTAAGGACGCGCAGTTATCAGTTTTAATAGAATATTGGTTAGTTTTAGGCACAAGTATAATTTGCGCCATTATATTCAATGCACTATGAACGCGTTGTTCATTCACTTAAAAGAAATGGTATTATGTTCAGTTTTAACACATGATGTATTACGTATATTTTAAGATTTAAATGCAAGGCATATGTTTCTGGAATTAATAAACGTTTTCTATCTTCATAACTTGAATTTTTTTCAAATTATGCACATCTTCGCCGTGAATATTTGCATCCATGATTATTATATCATGTGCAGTTTTTGAAAAACATTGATTTTTTAGGTTTTGTAAGTTATTAAATCGCGAACTATCCGTCCATCTGTTTGTGTGTTAAAGCAGCTTTTTTTCGAAAACTACAAATAAATTTGGTAGGTATGTCAGAATAATTACTTTCCGCATAGGTAGGAGAGCCAAAAAAATATTTTTTATCGATGGAGGTCATGGCCAGGTTTATACCTAGGAGGAACAAAGTTTATGGTGATCCAAAATGAAATAGCTGCACCAAAGGTTGCAGTCGTAATACGGCCGATTAGAAAGGAGTATGCTTTAAAGATGCGATGGCTGATTATATGGAATCTGTTGTTTCATCTGTCAAATTTAGAAAGCTTTCATTATAGAATCATCTGAACTGGGTTAGGTATGTGGCTGAGATTGAAGCCGTCTTATTGGTAGGCGCAGTTTTCGCTTTTGTAGCATTCGACGAGTTCTCTTGTTAGTGACGACGTACTCAGAAAATGTTTCCTGATGGCTTGTGTCTTCCAGCGGTCTGGAAATATTGGAACTGATGTGTACAGAAATTCTGTATTACTAAGCCTGGCGGAATAGAAGTCGTTTTCAGCACGGAACACTTTAAAAAAGTCTCAATCATTTTGTCGTGTGTCAGTGCCAACATCTAGGAAAAATAACTTCTCGACAAAAACGTTCGTCCAGGTTGTTCCGGGGCTAAAGGTAAATGTTAAGGGATACACAAGATATCGAAAGGGGATACTCCTTCAACAACCGTCACCTGAATCACAAGGGAAATCAGGATCTCTATTCAGAATCTTTCGAAAAATTAAGTTCCAACAAAGCCAATTGTATTAAACTATAACTTTGTAGCAAATTAAAATTTGATATAATTAAGTACTATTTGAAATACTTCTTCTTCTTAGCACTAGAGCCCCTCTCGGGCCTTCGCTTCCTGCAAGCAGCGCCTCCAACTATCTTAGTCCATTGACCGCGTCTTCCAATTCCGAAATCCGAGCAGCGATGAACTGTCTTCATCGACCGAGTCGGACCAGCGTTTCCTCGGTTTACCCACTGGCCTTCAGTTCTCCCAATGAATACCTTCTTGGGTATCCGTTGTTCGTCCATACGATTCATGTGTCCAGCCCATTGCAGCTTCCGCAGTCTTACAATCCTTGAGACCTCCGGTTCGTCATTTGGAACTAGGACTGTAAAATTAATTTGAAGATTTTAGCAAGTACTTTGGAATAGCGACATAGGAATCGCCAGAGATTACGAGATAGAACGAAGATCAAGAAGCTAAACTAAACAAATTTCATCTTCATTTAATAGCAAACGGAACTCAGTACCAAATCCTAGACAGCATTGTTACCATCAGGTGAATTCAAATAAAAATCAACAATAAATTCAATTGATTCAGCAGCAGAGAAATCAACCAAATTTGCATACTGAAGGAAAACCAATTAAAATTTAGCCCAACCGCAAAAAATACAAGAAATCCTATTATACAATACAATAACGAACAATGTGCCATACCAGATAATAGCCGATACGAATCAAATCTTCTCGAACCTATCCTATCCAACAGAGCAGACATTGAGTATAGTCCCGCAGAAATTCCCAGTCTAGTGTATTCCATGTCTAGTGAATCCCCCGTACAATAGGCCAACGAATTCGGTCGGTAGAAATTCTTCTTTTTCGTAGCACTACAGCCCCTCTAGGACCTTTGCTTCCTGCAAATAGCACATCTAACTGTCACGGCCTATTATTGCGTCCTCCAACATAGAAATCCGAACAGCGATGAACTGTCTTCGTCGACCGAGTCAGACCAGCATTTCTTCGGTTTCCCCACTGGTCTCCGGCCTTCAGTTGTCCCAACGAATACCTTTTTGGGTATCCGTTGTTCGTCCATACGATTCATGTGTCCGACCCGTTGCAGCTTCCGCAGTCTGACAGTCGTTGAGACCTCCGGCTAGTCAAAAATTTCATACAGCTCATGGTTGTATCGAATTCGCCATTGGTCCCCGTCTAGCTTCTTCCGAATATTCGCCTCAGGACCCGTCGCTCAAAGGCGTTGAATATATTTGCGGATGCTTGGGTTGGGGTCCATGTTTCACACCCGTAACATCACACAGGTCTTATCACATATTTGTATACTTGGAGATTGGAACAGGTAGCTAACAGGAACGGCCCGATGCTAATGGAGCACTGAATTTTCTTGTCATCAATTCTCGCTGTCGATAAGGAGAAATCTTCATATTATCATATGATTTTTTTGCATTCGCTGTCAAATTCGGTTGTGAAAACGCGTAAACAAACTCGTTTGCTGTGTAATTTGGATGTTAAAATCAGTGAAAATTCGTGATTTATCTGTTGTACATCAACAAGACAATAAGAGACAATCTATCGGTTAGATTACAAGTGAGAAAACGTTATATTTCGACGAAAAATTAATAAAATGCAAAGAAGTTTCAAAAATATGGAGCATTGTGAAAATATGTAATAATAGAACGACCCGCCAGCCCACAGGAGTAGCATTTCCTAGGTTAGTAACAACATAAAACGTAGAAAAGAAAATACAAAATTTGGAAGTGTTTTTTCATTCAAAATCATTGCTTTCAATTCATGCATGATTATGTTTACATTTCGACGGCGACCATTTTATTCGATTAGTTTTCGCGTAGTAGCGCCTGCATTTTGGGGGCAAGTTTTGCTAGCATATTGCTTGAATAATTTAATTAATGAAATCAATTTTATTTCTTTTTCCAGGTGTCTGTTAAATGATACTGGACATGCGAATATATGGGGATGAAAAAATAATTAATGGACAACAATCGGTAAACTGTTTACTTTTAGAAATCTCATCTGGATCTCAGACATATTTTTATTTTTGCAGGCAAGTGCAAGCGACGGTATTGATTTCAAGTGCCTCTTTGGATGTGGAAGCTATTTCATCCTCGAAAGCGGAAAGCAGATTCCTTTAACTATAGGCATATACCGAATGAATTCCATTTATTATATTATTGAATTTTCAAATGAATAAAAGTAATTTCGAAATAATTAGTCTTTATATTAACAAGCAGTAGGATATATGAACTCCTCAAAAATATGCTTTGTACAAATACGAATTTTGTATTAAAGCTTTTGATCAATTTTATAGCCTATATCAAAGAGATAAATTTATTATTGGGGCGCAGGATAATTCATTTAAAGAAAAGCGTTGGATTTTTAGGACTAATCACTGGTTTGAGAAATTCAATAGTAGTAAATGACATATTTATAAACAATAGTACTCTCAAATTTGTTCCCTCGTACAAATTAGTTCAAGACCACATAAAGTTATTTTTTATCCATTCAATCAAGTCTCGGCCATAGCAATATAATATACAAACTGTAAGGCATTTTACTACAACGTACGAGAAACTTTAATTTACTCCAAATAGTATACTTAAAAATGTTCAAGTGGCATGCATCGGAAAGCAACTCTTTGTTGCATATGGTGAGCACATGAACAACAAACGACACTTCAGCTCGTTAGTTAAGCTTATAGCAGTAAAATACATAAACACAAAATACTATTTTATTGCGAAATTAAAATCAGAATAAATTTCTGTTAGGCGATATCTTAACGAATTAGTACACCTTAAAGGCATGTAGTTCTCTCATACATAGCGAAGGTCAAGCTCAACGATTATACATTTAACCTTAATTCCACTGCAGACGATTATGAAGGGAAAAGGGAAGTGAAAAAGTATAAAAGAATGAACGATTATAGTTTTAATAGTAGTTGAATTTGTAATTACCTAAGGAACAGATTTAGTTTTTGCTTATTAAATGTCGCTGTGAGTTTCTTTTTATCTAAATAAAGTTTTACAAACTATTCAAGTCTGAAATAGGAACATTATCAATCAATTATGCAATGGCAGTTAACTTGTACATTTTCAAATATTTCTAAACTGTAGCTCCCTTTTTAGACTACACCCTTCCAAAATTAAGTCGAAAGACCAACGTTCGTGGCGCATCGGGAAATGATGACAAAATTTGAGTTGATGTTCCACTCCAGTGTTCCATTCTCAAAGACTTGGAGCTTTGTTTTCCTGTGTATGCTGCTTGTCTTCACGATTGTCAAAACTGAATAAATATTTTATTTGCGAGCTGTATTCCTCGGCATATCCCGTCTTTTTCATTACCAGTTCTCTTCATTTTAGCACCTAGATACACAAATTTGCCCATATTTTTGATACTGTACTCGCCAAGTGTGATACTTTGTGTGCTTAAGGTATTTTTCCTCGACTGTGTCTTGGGCTTTTATTTTCATTGATTTGTAGCCCTACTAGTTTTGATTCGCTGTCGAGTTTCAGGAAGAGATCTTTGGCAGTTGTTATTGACCGTGACAAAATGTTGATATCATCCGCACTGGCTGCTACTTGGCTCGACTTGGATAGTAATGTACCTCGTGTATCTACAGGTAGCTTCCTTATGACGTACTCCAGAGCCAAATTGAATAGCAAAGAGGCCAGCCCATCTCCCTATTTTAGTCCGATATTTGTGTCAAAAGCATCGGAGAGTTGATTATTGATCCGGACTTGGGAGATTGTTGACGTCATTGTTGTTTGGGTAAGACGGACTAATTTGGCTGGGATGCCAAAGCAAAGCATTATTTGGTACAGTACGTTACGATCAATACTGTCGTATGCTTGCTTCAATCAACGAAAATTTGGTGTACGTCTATGTTGAACTCCAAGCATTTTTCAAGTACCTGCTTGACTGTGAACAATTGGTCTATCGTCGATCTACCTACTCTAAAACTATCTTGATACTCTCCAATAATACTGTTGGCGTTTCGGTAGACGCATAGATGTCAGAAAGAATGGATACGAAATGCCATTGAGTAATTAAATAATACTGGAGTGGACAACCACGTGACAATATGGTTGCAACAGCCCCTGCGACCACTTTTCCTACTGCTACGCTCTTGTTTACAACCTTAGAGAGAGCCAAATTGCACAAGCAAACATGGCTGCTGCTCAATGTAAACAAATTTTCATACAATACCAAAAATTTGCTTTCTATTTGAAAAACCTTTAGCATTGTATGAAAAACATGCAAAACATTAATATAATAACTACTCACTTGTGAAAGGAAACACCTACAGATCCTTTTCCACTATGATTTTTTCACGAAGGCACTACATATTTCATTTTGAAATTCTAACTTAATTACACAGTGTCACACGTTAAAATAACTTGAATCACAAACTCTAATCGAATGTTTAAACACTTGGTACGAATTTAGATCGCGAACACTTTCCATAGTTTTAATATCGGATAAAATTCGCGACGAAACTTGCAAATTGGCCAATTTGGCGTCCAATTTGCATCAGTCAACTTGACAGTCTGTTCACACCTAGTCAGCTTTTGGAACAAGAAAGTGACCAGCAAGAGGCAGACGGGGAGGAAATGACAGACTGTTCACTTGGAAGAGAACAGAAACCGGTCGCATGCTCTCTCATGCATTTTATATGAGCTTAGCCCATCCAGTTCTTATTAATCTTAGCGAAATGCATAGCGAGAATTGAAGCACTTTATGATGTAGTGTGAAGTTGGCGCGTTATCAGCTGTTGATTCGAATTTCAAATAAATTTGACGTGACGTCTCCCACTTATTTTCGCATCTTGAACTAAATCGATTTTCCGTGCTTGTATTCTAACTTGAACGATATAAAAGATTCAACATGACTTACTCTAGAAGGATACGTCCCTGACATGCTTCCTATAGCTGTTTTTACAATCTCACTCACAACACTGCATTTTTCGTTTTCCGACACAAAAATACTCGCAATTCGTAACAAACTTTTCAGTTTGATTAATTATCACATTTGCAATGCTTTTGCACTAGATTCAACACAGTTTATCTTAAAAAAATTGTTTTGTGTACAATTTCAAATTCAACTTGACTAAACGTTTCCCATCATTGTTGAATTTTCACGAATCATATGTTTTCAATCATATGGTTGTTATTTCGTTGACAATTCGGGGGTTAAAGTATAAAAGGAGTGGGATTTTCATGAGAGCTACTTGAGTGTGTGGATGCTCTAGCGGCGGGATTTCATTTCGTATGGCAGAGGAAAGCATGTATGTAGTAAAAGTCTTTCACTCACGTATGGATGAAAATAAGCTCATTTCGCGTCCATTACTTTATATGTCTTTGGGTAGACGTTACCGAAACCTGTAGTGATGAGTGTGCAAGTGTTATCGACTCCGGCCACGGCAGCAGTTCAAAATCAACACAATGTCAACAATGCTACACGATAGAGCACAACCATTCAACAACAACACCTTCAGCAATCTCTGCAATAGAAACATCCCCAACAATCGATGCCCGCAGGACATCAATCATCTTTTTCATCTGCGCGAACTGTTCTACGGCCATATTACGTCTTCCATGATTTAAGAAGATCTCTGCAAGAAGCAGAAATGAAGGAAAAAATCCCGTTGGGATCACTAGCCGGAAAGGTCAATTTCTTGTATATAAGTACCCTTATTTTTTAAAGCAAATAATCATTTTATCGGGCGCCAATTTTAAAAGTCAAACACTTTTTAAGGAAAAAAGTTTGTTGTATAAATAATTCCAATTTTAGCCATTTCCAACCTTTCCATGAGAAATATTCATTGTTTCAGTTTTCGCTAAAATAGCAAATTCTGACCATCGCGGGCCGCTATTTTGAATCTACGTCTTTGATTTTGGTTTTTTTTTAAATATAAGTGTCTTAGGGTCTCATCAATCAATGTGTGTTTTAAATATTCGACGTTTTTATTTTTCATCTGATTTTAATGATTTTTTTGCAGAAAATAAGAACAGTTCAGTTTTCCATAATTTCAAGTTTCATTAAAATCCGTTGAAAAACGTGGACGCTAGAAGGCCACCAAAATCTGAAAAAAAACATATAATTGAGTCTCCACCATTTTGAAACCTGTAAATGAATAGTCACTAAAATGACGGAATCTTTAGTTATGATCATTTTCTACCTTAATAAAAATTTTCATACATGTCGAGTCAGAATTCGAGCGTTTACAACCCGCAATTTTGCTTTGTGAGATCTGACCTCTGGTTTTTTTTACATTGTTCTATAGAAGTTTATAGTTTTTACCAAACTAATGAATTTAATTAACATCAGTTGAAAGGTTTGGTCAAAACTACAACAACAAATTTTTGCACGTTTTTCGACCTTTTATTGTGAGACTCATCAAATAGTTCACTGAACCTGTGTATCCAATTTCATCCGAATCTGAGCTATACTTTGGTCAGAACAGAAATCACAATTTTGCGTCTAGAATAGCCGCCATTTTGTTTTCGCTCAGCCGTTTTAGGTGGTTAACGAATTTATCCGAGGTATTTACTCAATACACCTTTCCTGAAAATTTGGTGAAAATTGGTCACAAATGTCGTTATATCCCATATATATGTATATATATATATATATATATATATATATATATATATATATATATATATATATATATATATATATATATATATATATATATATATATATATATATATATATATATATATATATATATATATATATATATATATATATATATATATATATATATATACATATATGTATATGCATATGCAGGGTGCGTCAGCAAAATCCGAAAAGAACAAGCAGTTTATAATAATAATTATTTATCAACATTTACCACAAAAAAATCTAATTCGAAGTATCTCAATATAACCCTCGCTTGCTTCAATCACCGCTTCGATTTTCCGCCTAAATCACGAGCACGACTTTTTTAACTACTCTGGTTGTAAATTCATGAATGATGCTTCAACAGCGGCCTGTAGGGGTGCCTCATTAGGATGTCTGGACTTTTTAGTAGCCCGCTTAATAACGCTTCACACGTAATAGTCCAGGGGGTTTAAATCTGGGCTGTTAGGAGGCCGGAGTTCTTTGGACCAAAACATGTCCAGATTACCTGAGAGCCATTTTTTCACTAAATGGCTCGTCTGAGCTCAAGCGCCTTTCTGCTGAAAAATTAACGGCCTTCCGTCGGTCACTGTTTCAATCTATGGCTTCACAATCGTCATTAGAATCCGTAGGTAGACCTATTTTTTATTAATCACCTCCATTCCCTACCACTCTCTCCATCACTCTTTCTTCTTCGCACAAAGCTCGTGCGATCTGCATTCATATCTCGTCACTTCGTCAAGTGTGCCACTCAGAAAATGTTCAATGCATCGGTATAAGGGGGCACACAAAAGAATGTAAAATAATGTGATTGTTTTTCCCAGGATCCTCCGAAATGAGGTCTTGGGCCTTCGAACATCTTCTGGGGTCCTTGTCATCTTCTCCTTCGCATGAGTTTTCCTTGCTGGGCTAGGAGAACCTACTTATAATTTTCCGCGGCCACATACTTCTGAGCAGTATCGTAAACTGTGGATTTCGGATACCCGAAAAACGATATAATTTCTTGTTGGCGACCGTCCAGCGTGAAGACTTTCAAGAACCGCCACTCTTCGATTGTATTCCGCACTCGATTGCACAACCTCCGCCATTTAGAATTCACGCACGAATGCACACACGTCAACTCAATTGAAATAACAACAACTGACTGCTGTCGTTGAGATCCACTACAGCGAAAAATTAATGTGAATTTTCTCCGAACTTTGCTGACGCAGTACGCACCTTATATATGTAAAGGGTGATTCATAACAAGTGTACACATTTTTGTCGAAAAAAAACATAGTTTTTATGAAGATTGAGCTGTAATGTTTATTTGTTATGAAAATTTGGTCCCTTACAATTAAATATGAAACATTACTTTGGGCATATGTGCACCTCGTGCTGCTTTACAGACTTAAACGATGATTGTAATTTTCGATGACATTTTCGCACATTTCCGGCGTTATTAGGCGTATGTTGGCTCGAATATTGTTTTTTAATGCTTCAGTAGCCTGAGGAGCATCAGCGTGAACACGATCCTGCAGAAATCCCCAAAGGAAAAAGTCACAAGGAGTCAAATCACACGATCTCACCGGCCAATTTATGGCTGGACCAAAAAATTCACGTAGAGCGCGAACTGTTTGCACTGGCGATTCATTATTTTTGTAAAAAGTTTTAACAATAATAAAACGTTTGGCTGATGTATCTGACGCCATGGTTAGAATTGTAAAATACCAAACTGTCATCACCTGTCAATATATGGACCTGAAGTTGACGATAAATAGGAGTTAAGGCCCATTAACATGTGTACACTTGTTATGAATCACCTTCTATATATTATATATTTATATATATATATATATATATATATATATATATATATATATATATATATATATATATATATATATATATATATATACATATATATAGTATATATATGTATATAAAGTACTCTCCGCAATAAGCAAATTTTTCTCGAGAAATTCGTATCGTGTGTACCATAAAAATATAAATGAGCTGCGATCGATTGTGAAGGCCCTATGAAGTGCATAGATTATTATTGTTTGCAATGGGATAATTGTCAGTGAAACATCGCCTCAGACAAAATCTAGGAATATAACATCGATGTGCACCAGCTTTACACCGACATCAAGCAAGAATGCAAAGCACATTATGATGGAAATGACCAGCTCAAAATAATGTTTGAATTTAACGTTAATATAAACGTATTTCCAAAGGTAATTAATTAGAAACTGGAGGTGGGCTATCCCCAGATCTAAAGCTTGCTCTGGAGTATATCGTAAGGAAAACACCAACTGACTCCATTGACACGCCTCTGTTCAAGTCCACACAATAAGTTATATTTGTCCTCGACTTCTGAAATGGGCAATTCGAAATGCTTTTTTATACATAGAGTCCGAGGCTTATTAAAACAGGCTTGTGGTCAACGAAGCAAATACTACATTCATGACCAAACCAGGAATGACACACCAGCCTGACAAAACTTTACCTTGGGAGACTAAAACCTTGAAAGTAAGGACGGCTTCTTATTAGATTGGGGGGACGGATGGACGCTCAAAACAAATCTAACTTCTCTGGATATTTTCTCCCAGTCACGCACAGGGAAAATAAGCTTCGCATATACATAACTGTGCCAATGTGACGCCTGGACCTAAATAAGCGATTCCGAAACACGCCGAATGTGTTCAAATGCAAGAGCTAATGCGAATTTTTAATCTTGTGGAGTACGGAACAGTGCTGTATGATATATGTAATCCCATAGCCTTTCGCTGGGATACTTGAGGTAGTATTGTCTTGCTTAATATTCTTGAAAAATCTTCGTTGTTCTAGTCGGCCGTAACGTTAACAACCTACCATTTGATTATATTTGAGCTTCTGTAAATATTTGCTCTTTTAATTGGCTGTCTTGGTAAGATTTATTTTTCAACTGTTTTTCACAAAAATATTTGATATGTCAGGAAAATATAAAGCTACTTGATATTTTCTTGATCAAAGTCAGCAAGCTTTACGATATTTAAATGTAATGAGGTTAATTCCTCAACTATCAAGACAACAATAACATTAACATGTTCCTATTAACAGAATGGGGAACGATTAACAATAAATGGTGGGAGACAATCACCACATATAAAGGGTGGTCCTGTGCTGTTTTAACAATCCCACACGCATTACACCCATAAATTAAAACAATCCCACACGCATTACACCCATAAATAAAAACAATATATCTTACCACACAACGGTCACGTTCCTAAATTATAAAAGAAACAACTTCATATGCAGAAGTTCAACGCAATAATTTCTTTTCGTTGTCAACAACCTAGACAATGAATTGTTTCATTAACGTCGACAACATTCGATACTCACATTACACCGTCCATACTCTATACAAAGCATATACACTTGCTAGTGCTACATATGTTCCTATGATGGGAATAGAGGATCTGGTTACGCATGTGCATGACGGCACGTTCGAAAGAATCATGTTACATAACACCATTGAGAATGAGTTCTTTTGAATGGACTTATTATTGCAGTATGTTTATATTATCTTAGGAAAACAATAATATGTGGACATAGAGTGAGTTGTTGGGTGGTATCAATTAGGAATATGAGTTTTTAGGACAATAAATTGTACTCGTGACATACTGACCACTTGAAAGGGCCAGTTATATTCCTATGAGAAATTGAATGAATTATTCAGGTATAAGCGAATTTTGCACATAGGAAAATAGTATTTAAGCACTTGTGAATTTTAGAGAAAATACAGTGGAAAGTAAAAAGCGAAAGTGCCAACATCGGCAAGACTTTTATTTGAGACTTCAAGACATATCGCCTCCACTGGATGCCAATAGCTCTTGCGCTTGCGCTGGAAACTAAGTATTTCTTTTAATATAAAGAAAAACAACAAATAACTCAACATGGCGATCCTGCCAACTTCTCTTAGATTCAACGATGAATTGTTCTTGGCTTATTAACGTACACTTTTTCTTTTAAATATCCCCAAAGAAAGAAGTCCAACGGTGTCAAATCATATGATTGTGGCGACCAACTAACATCGCCACAACGTGAGATAACATGGCCATTGAATTTCTCGCGCAAAAAAAGCCATTGTTTCGTTGGCTGTGTGACAAGTGGCACCATGCTGTTGGAACCACATTTCTTCCAGGTCCATAAGCTCAATTTCTGGCCACAAGAAGTCCATTATCATTTCGCAATAGCGAACACCATTCACGGTAACTGCTTGGCCGTCCTCATGTTCGAAGAAGTACGGCCCGATGATGCCGCCAGCCCGTAAATTTCAACAAACAGTCACTCTTTACGGATGCATCGGCCTTTCAACAATCACTCGGGGATTCTCATTTGCCCAAATATGGCAATTCTGCTTGTTAACGAATCCACTGAAGTGAAAGTGTGCATCGTCGCTTAAGATGATTTTCTTTGTAAAGTCACCATTCCCTTCTGTCTGTTCAACCAACCATTCGGCGTATTGCCGACGCTAGAAATGATCAGTAGGCTTCAGTTCTTGAGTCAATTGAACCTTGTAAGCGTGTAAATTTAAATCTTTATTCAAAATTCGCATCAGTGATGTTCGTGAGATGTTCAATTGTTGAGCACGACGACGAGTCGAGATTGACGGCTCTTCTGCCACACTATCACGAACAACAGCAATATTTTCCGCAGAACGAACTGGGCGAGCATGCTCAGGTGATTTCACGTTTCCCACAGACCCGGTTTGCTGAAATTCGGGCACAAATCTCCCGATTGTGGACACATTTGGTCGATTATGCTGACCAAACAAATCACGAAGTGCACGAGATGCATTTTGATTTGAACGCTCATTTTCGTAAAAAGCTTCAATAATCTTAACGCGCTGCTCAATTGTTTACCTCTCCATGGTTGAATTTGTCAAATACTGAAACAGAGAAATGTCAAATTAAGTTGGACGAAAACCTTGACGTTAAGGTGTGCCTCACAATTAACATCATGCATTATGGTTAGACCACCCTTTATATACCGACCCGACTGCATGCATATGCATATCGCCTTGTATGAGGACTAGTGATGGGGAAAATCGTTCATTCAGGTGACTCAGTATATTCGAGTCATTCCGTTTTAGTGACCGAAGCAAATGATTCGGTCATTTGAGTCATTTAGTTTTGGAGTTGGCTTTGTAGTTGAGAGAATATACGAGCTACATTTCTTATGGCATTCAAATGAAACGAAGTTGTAATTAATCTTATTGCATTATTTAAAAAACAAGTTGCGTAGACAGACCTACGCTCATGTCAGAAGGGTTTTGTACTCAACTTACAAAATGCAGTAACCAGCAACGAATAAAATCAAGAAACATGTCAAAGACGATTTTATTGGAGAAAATGTGAAATTCGAGGATCATACTATGATTAACAAAGTTGAACTACTTTTGACATCCCCATAAATATCTCTCTTGATAATTTTTTCAGATTTTTAGATCACAGGTGTCCATTCGCGAGGGAGGAAACAGATTTTTCATGTATTTCCCTCCTGTACCCCCACTGAAGGAAAAACTGTCAGTTTGAGAACTGTTTTGAAAAGCTCTCATAAAGACCTTTCATTTGATACTCATATCGGCTACCTTTGATGAAATTTTTTTTCAGGGGCCACTCCCCTGCACTGTAATCATCGATTCATGGCCTATTTTTCGAATCCTAGAATGGTTACAATAGGAGCTCTCTCCTGCCTCATTGACTTGTTTCACATATGAGTATTAATTGTAGGTACTCATCTTCAGCCATTCATTAAATTGAATCAAGTGTTCAAAGCTTGCACCTTAAACGTTGAAGTAGGGGAAAAATAACTCAAAATTATTCAATCTTCGCATTAAAAACAGCCACTATTTTGTTTTACGATTACTGATACCACTAACTGAACCGATTCTCAAAGATATTCATTATACCTATCATTCCTGGAATTCTCACGCAAATCCTAGCAAAGCTGTACTGTCTAAGTCGGTAAAAAGCGCATATTGTTGCAGAGCCATATGTTCCTATACTAATATAGCGTATATTGTTCCATAGCAATACAGGAAAAGTCAAATCGCTATAACCTTGTTAAATAAAATTCGATGTTTACAAAAGTTTCAGAAAAGATCACTCTTATAAACAGTCATCTGTGTGCTGAATTTTATTAAATTTAAGGGTACCGTTAAGATTTTATTCAAGAAAACGTAAAATCGATAAATCATACTATTACTAACAAAGTTGAGTGAATTTCGACTTGTCATGTATTTGTTGTTGTTGCACTAATGAAGGCCTACATCTATGATTTTTTTCAGATGTTTCGGATGGAAGGTGTCTAATCGCGAGTGGGGTACGCGAAAAATTCGCACATTTTAAGACTTGTTTTGAAAAGATCTCATGGAGACCTTTCCAATGACACCCTACTCGACTATCAACGGTGAAATTTTTTTTTTTGGGGGTCACCTCCCTATATGGCGAGGCCCCCTTAAACTCCTTTGAAAAATTTTTCCAGCCTTGAACTTTCAAGAAGTTTCATTGCCGGCGCTTCCATAGTTTCGGAGAAAAAGTGCTGTGACATACAGACGGACATACGGACGGACGGACGGACGGATACAGGTCGTGATTGCAATAGGTTTTTGTATTTTAGTACAAAACCCTAAAAAGCCAAATAATATTATACAAAACAAAGCATTCAATTGCAGATTAATCTTAAACTAAGAAAATAATGTAGGGCTACGACAACGAAGAAATCAGTCTTTAATAAAATGTTCAGTCTTTTTGGACAGATGAGCTGGATGCTGAGAAATTGAAAATTCCTTAAAAAATTTCAAATAATTAATGTTAAAGTGTAATTTTAGCAGCACTGACCTGCCTCTAGGAGTTGTAATTCAAAAATAAAAGTTTGGAAACTTGTCCAGCGGAAATGCGATTTCTGCGATCCGTTAAAATTTGCCCAGCCTTCGAAAAAATCCTTTCAAACGGAACGGAAGTAGCAGGAATGCAGAGCTTTTTCTGCATGACGTTGTAGAGCTTTGGATACAGTAATTTCTTTTGACTCCACCATTTTATTGGGTTCACTTCACGGCCAATATAAGGTTCATTAAGATACTGCTCTATTTCTTTGTTGGCTTCTGCTTCCGGAGTTTGTTTGCAAATTGAATTTTGTAGCAGCACATGCGAATCGAAGTCACCCCAAACTAAGGAACAACATGCACTTTAGTTGGTATCATTAGGAGTAGATGCAATTATTTTGAGACTGTCTTGCCGTGCCTGCCGATCTACAACACAACAAATTGCTTCATCTACAATGGACTGCTTAATTTGTGAAAAATTAACCTCCTGATAAAATGCTTGCATTTTAAAGCGCGGACCCAAAAAAGCGGATTGGACATAAAGATGGTTTTGCTCAACGCTATTTAATCGTGCCATTAAATCTTTATGAATGCATCTTACCATATTTTCGACCTCCTTTGGAATGTTTGCTGCATTTCTAAATTTTTCTACATATTTTATCAAAGATCTTCTAAATAAAAGAACCTTTGAAAGAGTCACTGTTTTCTCACTTTCTCTACTTCGCAGACTTTTTCTAGGATAGCAAAGTCTTCCTCAGAAAGTGCAAACAAACTGCGATTCATCTGGCTTAATGAATAAAGCAATGGTTCCTTCATTTCTAGAACTCGTTGGAACATCATGTAAGTTGAATTCCATCTACTTGAGATATCCTGTATCAACTTTTTCTCGGTGCCTAGCATTTGTTTTTGTACAGAAAGAAACTTGCTAATTGCGTTTGGGCTTTTTTGTAAAACTGGATAATTGATTTTATTTTTGATTGAGTTGTCTTAATTTCTTTTATGCCGTCTCGAACAATTAAGTTCAAAGTATGGGCAAATCATGGAATATGATTCCAGTTACCTTGTCGAATGGCTCCAACTATATTTGCTACATTGTCACTTACGACACTCACAACTTTTTCGCCCAAATCCCATTCGTCGATGATTCGTTTCATTTCACGACTTAAGTATTGCGATGTATGACGTTCATCGCTGCATTCAAAGCAATCCAGCAATGCCGATCGCAAATTGGTGTTATCATCATCACCGGATATAAAATGAGCTGTTAAAGCCATAAAGTTTTAATTATTCGATGACGTCCACCCGTCTGTAGTCAACGATACATAATTTGCACTGCTCAATGTTGTCCTTAATTTTGCTTTTATCTCTTCAAACATTTGCGGCATTAAAACATTAGAAACTGTTTTTCGACAAGGAAGAACATAATTGGAATTTAACAAAACGACGAATTTTTTAAATTACACACTTTCCACTGTTGAAAACGGCTGATATTCTTTTGCCATCATCTTCACCAGCTGTGTATCAATTTTCTTTGACAAGCTTATCGGTAATGGCTTTTTTAAAAAGTGGGCAATCGTTGTCTGCGCTTTCACAAAGTCGCAAGTATTATTTACAGGGTCAGGCAAACTTTCATTGTTGGAGGCGCTGGGAACAACATTTTCATTTACAGGCGTTGCTGGTGTAGCCTTGTTTTTGATCCTGGAATCCTGTACGCCAGGATGCTTCGTTTCCAAGTGCCTCAACAAATTTCTCGTTGAGCTGAACTGTTGCGCAAAATCCACATTTTGTCTTATCACCAGCAATTTCGCTGAAACAATTCCACACCGCACTCTTTTTACGTGGATTCTGCATATTTTCGCTATAAAAAGAGGATTGGTAAATTTTTACTGTACATTAAAGTTCATATAAGGTCTTTACTGTACATTAAAGTCAATATAAGGTCTTGCCAATTAAATTAATAAATCTTTCATCGATTTTAACAAATATGCTTAACAAAAGCTTTTGAATTTATGTTTAAAGTGACTACAATTACATCATTGTGATCAAACGCTTTCAACAAAAATTTAATATATATCCGTTACCTTATGCTTTAAAACTTCTTTTTGGACACACTGAAATGCAATAATCAACAATCCAATTTTAGCACTAACACAAATTAATTGCTCCACTAATCACAAGTTAATGGGAAAATGTGTTCTCGTGCGAAATCTCACAATCTAATGCTATTCATATGCCAACATAATTTGTAAAAATGTATACATTTATAACCTTTCATAGACTCCAGCGAGGCGATAGATATCATCCTACCGCATCGAGAAACGATCGGTCGAAGGAAATTAAAATCAAATACACTAAATGTGACTCAGTTATCCACAGCATGTATCGTGTTGCATAGCATGAATGGGTCGCCCCAAGGACACACAGCATAAACTGATTATGAGTCGGTCGCAACCAGTATCGGTCATAGTATTGTGCGTTGTGCAAATGAGCATACACTGTCTGAAAGAACGACTCATTCTTAATTGTATGACCGAGTCATTTCGGTCATTGCAACTGACTCGGTATATACGAACGAATCGTTCGCGACCGACACATCACTGATGAGGACATTAAAAAGTAGAGTATAACGGAAACAGTCAGTGGGGACACTGAGGAAACTACGGGGGATTCAGTGGAAGCTCATTGTTCAGTTATAAGTACAAGACCCCCATTTCTTGTAAGGTACGATCGGTGGAGGCCGCGGAACGGTGATGATAGGCGGCCAATTGTAGTGAATAATGGGTTTTCATAAGGTCCGTGAAGGACCGCAGCGATGTTCTGCTGCCTCGGCAGAGGAAGGTGTTGATTCCTGCCGAGAATGCCCTCGTCCGGAGACGCGTGAATGCGCTGGCAGGCTAGCATTGCGGTGTCGTGGGGCGGGTTCGTTTCCCCGGCACGAGGACTCACTACAAAACATTTCGCATTCACGAATTGCTTGCAGAAGATCAACAGAGGACGACCGAAGTCGCAAATATGTAGATAACCTCCACGAAGGAATTACGACTTGTTGCGAGAACGAGTGCAACCTGACAAGAAAGACTAATTTGGGGGTGACCTCGTCTTTACCCAAATACCTTCAGGGCCCACAAATGAAAGAGGGGCAACCGGGTGGTGGTGGAGCCCCTTCATGCCCACCCAACCGGAATAAATCCAATGTTAAATCGTTGAAGTGGCCAGGTATTCCTCTTCTGAGTGGAAAACTCATACAACTTGAATTATATGAACTTTCCCATCAGAAGGGGAGTACCCCGGTGACCAATTTATGTCATAGAATTATACAATTGAATTGCATAACTCTATGCCATAAAAAGGCACTTGGCTTGGGCCACTCAACCCATAATGTCACCTGAAACAGAAAAATTATTAAGTACCCGGTGGCTGACTCATATTTTGGGGTGGAAGCCTGCCACCGTACCGGGTCCTATACCCGATTGGAAAAGACCGGAAGGGAAAAGACCGATTTTACGTTTAACAATTCATTTTATTTGAATTAAATTTCGATTCAAACGAAAAGAGCATGACAATATCCATTGAAAATTAATGACAGGCAAAAGTAGACAAATGGAATTTTCCCGGTTTTGAAATGGTTTGCTCAGTTTTAATTTGATTTCTCATCAATAATTTTGGACTTGATAATATTTACTAATCCATACAATCTAGTAGCCTTAGCAGCATGTTTCTGTTTCTTTTCCTTCTCTTTTGTTGTTTATATTAATGTGAATCAAAATATGAAAATAATATTATATTAACAAAACGTCGAAAAACTTTTAACATACTTGTTTCATTTCAATGATTTTTATAGTTATGTGTTGAGTAAATTGTATTTTTATGAATAATAAATTACCACTATGCATGTTAGTTCAAATTAACCGAGTATAATTTCTGTATCAAACACAAAAAAATTCAATGTTGAACCGTCCATAAATTGAAGGTTGTTCAATGAAAACCACAAAAAAAAACCAAAATTGAATGTTGATGTCAGATATATGGTGGAATTCGAAAAAATGGTTCGAAGCATATTTTTAAATGAAATGCCAACTGCGGAACATTTCACAATCGTATCTATTGATTGTTTTACAAGCGCACAAATTTAAAATACCCTTCCGAATCAAGTGGGCAAGCTGCTCTATTAAAGAAATTTTTATTTCCTTGGATTTAATGCTCTGTTGATAATTTCAACAAACATAACCAGTCTGGGTTCAGTATCAAAAAAAATACAACCAAAATCCAATGTTTCAGAATGATGCGCGATTTGATTTGGATTTAATTATACTAATACGTTCAATCGCGTTGAATTCGAAGCTGAATACATACAAACGATAGTTTGCATACACATGATGAGAGTGTTAATAGCTTATCGGTTGTGAAGTGTTTTTGACAGTTATATTAAGCATGTCAATTACTGTAGATTCCAAAAGTGAAACAGAATCAAAAGAAATATGCAGAGATGGTTGGAGCCAAAAGAAAACAGACTTGCTTTGATGGCTTCATAGTTGGGAAAGAATAAAGATCAATCAACCAACAAAACTCTTCAATAGATTCAAAATCAAAAGGAATCTGTGTAACATAAAACACTCAAGAAAAGTCTGATGACTTGAAATGTAATTGAGTAAACTTCTATTGTTTCTCTGTATACCAATGCAATAGTGTTTTAATGTATTGTTCGTGACGTGTTGCGATATTCAAAAAATCTGAATATGCCGAATTAAAGTAATTTTCCCATTTGCATTTATACAAGAATTATTTTTTTTTTTTTTTTCAAATATAAATATTAATAAATATATAATTTTATAAATAATTAAAAGATATTTAGTTCACAATGAATCGGTAGATAATAAAAATTTAAATTAAAATGGTACTTACAATACCTTTCCCTCGACGACGAGCGCTCGTTGACTAATTGGAGGTACTTGTGTATAAAATCCTATAAAAATTCGGCTATCAAAGTGTAAATACATGCAAACTTCTTTGAATATCACAACCGTATTGTCTTCGAACGTGTTAATGCTCGCTGCTACTTATTCTACTGCTTCCTATTTCATCGATAAATTGCTTTGACGTTTAGGCGCGGAGAAATTCATAAGTAGTTTAGTTCCTCTAGACACATGCACGAATGGTTTAAAATTACTTTCACACTTCACCGTGTTCCGTATAAGACAACGCACAATTTATGTTTGCTAGCATTAAAATATACTTTAAAAAAAAATATTCGAAATAGTTCCACTCGAGTGAAATATTCTAAACTGACAGATAAACTACAGTATCCGAAAATCTGTAATTCGGCACCTTCTCATCTTTCATAACCTTTCACAACTTGACAATCGGTCGGGTCTCGTCCAATCCAGCTCGCCGCTCTTCACAAATTGAATAGAAGTCGTGGTTCCTTCAATATCGCATAGAATTGCTGTCGCTGCAATTGTTTGCGGCATATCACTAGAAGTGTGTACTTCTCTAATCTTAACTAGCACTGTATAAAAACAATACTCAGGTTAATGTATTTTTTGAAAATTATGTTCAACTTACATCCACCACGAATAATTTTCATTGGCTCTGTGATGTAGGAGTCCAGCTAGATGATAAGGTTTGTCCAGCAGAGGGTTCATTCTCACTCACAACACCCAATGCATCCACACTCCATCATAACCTACTCCAAGGCGAACGACCTTTCCTATGACGCGAATAATTTCTATTAATATTAGAATTTTTAGATCGACCGTACGTGGCCCCCACTGAATACCTGTTTTCCGCTGCATTAATTTTTGCCATTATTCACTGTTATTTTTCCATGTACTCTGCGCAGTAAAAGTACAAGTTCTATAAAACAAACGAATGCTTCGCGAGACGGAAAAAGAAATGATATCACTGACGCACGAGCGGGTCAAATACACTAATCGTTGTAAGATTTTGGTTTACAGAGGTGAAAATTTTCCGGCCGCTAGTTTGAACGCTTTAAACAAACTCTTTTCCGACAGCCATTACTAGCTCCACCCGTAGAGCAATCGATTGCACGTCTTTTTTTTTATCGGTTTGCCATTTATGCGATTAATTTACTGCAAAACTGAAAGAACTTTCAATTGGTACGAAGAATGACGATAACACTTTTTCAGTCACAATTTCTTAAAAATCGACCGTGCGGCTGATGCAAGCAGATTTTGTTCCCGTCGGAGGTTGCGAACGAAGTGCACGTCTCGTTGACATGAGTTGTGAAATTCACTAATTCACTAACTGCTTGATGCGCTCCTTGCGGTGAGCATGTGGACGCCACAATGTGGAAATAGAATTGCCATCTATGTGTGAACCCGCGGTGGTGATAATGCACACTCGTTTCGGTTGTTTCTTTTTAAAATTCCAAATCGTCTTTTTGTAGATTCGATTAAGTTTTCAATTGAAAGCAATTTATGTTTATAATTATTAGGCGTAATTAAGGAGGAAATAAATCGAAAGAAAAAAGACAGGCACGCGTTAATTACCGACAAACGAAATAATTTTTAATTACTATTATGGTTGGAATGGGTGGAATTTGACAAATTTTGTGGGGTTTAAATGATACAATGATTTTATCGGTCATATAATTTAAGGGGTTAACCGTTTCGTTCTAAGCATTTGCATGCCGCGTTACACCGCAATTAGTTAAATTATATTCAAAAGATATTGAAATAAAATCACTACACAGTAGAAATATTAAACCGTTTTAGAATTTTGTTTCCCGGGTGTTAAGTACAAAAGAAATTTTTCACTTATTTTTCATGCGCAAAAAAAACGAGTGTTGCGATGGGGAAGGTGACTGAATCGACTGAATCCTTATTAAATTGCGTTCATGCTGTGTGCCTGTGTCAGCGCTGCTTTTAGAGCCATAGTTCTTAGATTACTACACAATGCACCATACATTACGAAAATATAACTTTAGCCCCATTTTGAGATTCAATTTAGGACGGTGTGGTTTGTGTTTTGACGAAAATTTACTAATTTAATCGATAATTTGTCATTTCATTTAATCGATAATTTTTCATTTCTGCGAAGCGAATGAATTGCTTAGATAAGGCTATAGAAAGGTTTTCTCATATCACCCTGGTATCGGGGTATATCTAGTTCTCTAGATACTTATAGCATCTATCACACTGAAAAATTTCATTAACATCTGTTGAGGGATTCGGTCACAACTACAATAAAAAAATTTTGCACTTTTTTCGACCTCTGAGCGGCCGCGATTTTGACTAAGATGATTTTGGATTTTTGACCCACTTCGAATTTAGATTTTACTCAGTTCAATGAACTTCCCTACGAAGTTTCGTCCAGAATGGCCGCTATTTTGTTTTCGCTCGGCCGATTTGTCTGGTTAACGAACTGACCCGAGATATTTACTCACATCTTTCCTGAAAATTTAGGAATTAGTAGAAACTTATGCTTAAAAATGTCCCTTTAGCAATCCTGGAGAAATTAATGTGTATCATATTAATGGGCCAACTTATACTCTAAATTAATGAGTATCTTTAGACATTTACAGGGAAACAAGGAGTTAGCGAAATAAATTAAACTGAAAAATAAAAATATATCACATGCTACTCTCTTATTTGGTATGTGTCATCTAACAAAAATCAAAAGTAATGCTTGATAACAATTCCATTCATTGAGTCCAGTCCCGCTATCGCTTGATTATGTTAATCTCAAGGTCACTTCTTGACCGGTAATAGCCTTTTCTCAATTTCATAACCAGCAATTTAAACAAGTTCGTGAATTATCATGCTTTTCATATTTTAATTTTAAAATCAAAACAATGATGATAAAGTATAACTTACGGAATTCCATGTGAAATCTGATTAAATACTTGTATTTCCTGGTTAAAATTTGTAAGAAAAAAACCAAGTGTACGTAGAAAATACAATTTTATTCAGAAGATTTTCTATGTTGCTATTACCGAGAAATTCATGCGCATCGAAGTGCTTTTATGAAAATGAAAATCACGGTTTTTATGTTAAATTTATTTTTAATGGCTCAATATATTATCAAATATCTTATATTAAACAATTTGGAGCATGAAATTTCGAGCTCCCAGTATAATCGTACATTTCATTAAGTTTACTTATTACTTGATAAATATAACACATCATGTACTTTCTTATCGAACACTGATTTATCAAACAGTCTGTGATGAAATGAGGCAACAAAAGTACATTCCAGCCAATTTTCTAAATAAAATACTCTAAAAACCTTTTTATACTTTAAAAAATAAAGTAAGGCTGTGATAAACAAAATCACCTAACATAATAAAACGTGAACAGTTTCACAATTATGTCTATGTAATATCATTTCGAACGATCCTAATTTGCTCTCATGGTATGATTAGTTATTGTATGTTAGTAGCAAATCAATACTAACTGCACTTTCAGTATGATATTACTGGGTTGATTAAAATGATTTCTTACTTCGCTCAGGCAATAAACTTTCTTTAGCATAATTAAAAAGTGAAAGCAATCCTTGCTTTTTGCCTTTACGAGAGAAATAGTTCGATACAACATCTCGGTTATCTGGAAAGAAATAAATTAGAAACTAGTTTGAAGACAATTCATTTATTTGATTACCTAGCAAGGGACTCTGCTCTGAAACTGTCGGGAGTACATTATCATTGGCACTCAATGACACAAAAAGCGCAAATGGGACAATCCAAATGCAAAGTGTAAAGAAGGCGAGAACCTGTGAGTAAATAATTAAAAATAGTAGAATTATGACACTTACTATAATTAAATTAAACAGCTTTTTCGCAGTTATTTTCATATCTGAATTATTTTGGGCAAAAAAAAGGGACTATGGCATTGGATCCTGGAATGTCAGATCACTCAATTACCCTGGCGCTGTTAAGGACCTTCTACAACAGGTCAGTCAATATAAATTAAAAATATTGGCAACCCAGGAAAGGAACTGGAATGGAACTGATATTCAAGAAATGAGATCTCACACAATATTCAAAAGTGGGAAGTCTACAGGAAAACGAGAATTCGGAGTGGCCTTCATTGTGGATAGGGAGTTCAAATCGCACGTTATTGATTTTAAGGCAGTCAATGAACGGTTTTGTGCGATCCGTATAAAAGCAAAATTCTTCAAAATCTGGCTGATAAATGTTCACGCCTCTACAAAAAAAGGACGAAGGAAACGTTCTACAATCACCTGGAAAGACTGGCCGACTCATTGCCTAGAAACGACACAAAAATTATTCTGGGTGATTTCAACGATAAAGTTGGCAATGAGCTATCTCATCGGGGAACGACTGGAGGATATAGCCTCCACGATGAAACAAATGACAACGGCCAGCGCCTGACTACTTTGCATGTAGCAGAAATCTAGTCATACGTTCGACTTACTTCCCACATCGACGCATACACAAAATGACCTGGGTATCACCGAATGGCAACACACAAAACCAGATCGACCATGTTCTGATCCAACAACGTTGGGCCTCGAGCATACTTGACGTCCGTACCGTACATACCGAGAAGCCAATTGTAACTCAGATCATTACTTGGTCAAATTAACCTAGCGATGTCGTATGTCAAAGGCAGTCCAGCCCGCTACAATATTGACATCGAAAGGCTCCAAACGATCTCTAGATAGATGTGAAAGCGGCTATTAAGACCGTAGCAGAACAGACGATCGGACAGAAAATTCTTTGACAACCAATTGAGAAGTATCGATGTAAGTCTGGGAAGCAACAACACAAAGGCCTGAAATGTGGTTAGCAGCCCAAAACCACGCTCTGTTGTGCTGACATCGGCAATATCATCGCTGATGAAACCAAGATTAAGGAAATAGGGGAATCATATTTGAAGAACCTCCTTAATCCTCCGCACATCTACAGAATATCTGAGCCTATAGACGTCTGCGGAGATCTTCCACTGGCCCCACCAACTGTGGATGAAGTTTGTTCCACATCAAAGCCCAAAAGAATAATAAAGTGCCGGGCATCGATGAGATTCCAGTGGAGCTCATCAAATATGATGGCAGCAGTGTTCATGAAGCTATTCACAAAGTTATCCAGCACATTTGGCAACAAGAACATATGCCGAAAAAGTGGAGCAAATCAATTATATTCCCTATCCTACAGTGCGAAAACTAAACAGGCATACCACTTCTTTGTACGGCGTACAGAATATCTTCAAAGATCTTAGAAAATCAAATCGGATCATACGCCGACAGTATTATTGGGGAGTATCGAGGTGGTTTTAGAGCAGGTAGATCGACGATAGACCAATTGTCAAGCAGGTAATTGATAAATGCTGGGAGTTCAACATCGACGTACACCAAATTTTCGCTAACTTTAAGCAAGCATACAACAGTTTTGATCGTAACGTAGTGTACCAAATAATGCTTTGCTTTGGTATCCCACCCAAATTAGTCCATTTTACCAAAACGACAATGACGTCGACGACCTCCCAAGTCCGCATCAATAACCAACTAACCGATGCTTTTGACACAAATATCGGACTAAATTAGGGAGATGGGCTGGCCCCATTGCTAATCGATTTGGCTCTGGAGTACGTCATAAGGAAGCTACCTGTAGATACACGAGGTACATCAATATACAAGTCGAGCCAAGTAGTAGCCTATGCGGACGACATCAACATTTTGTCACGGTCAATAAAAACTGCCAGATAACTGTTCCTGAATCTCGACAGCGAAGCAAAACTAGTAGGGCTACAAATCAATGAAAATAAAACAAAGCTCATGACACAGTCAAGGAAAAAAACTCAAGTACACAAAAAATCAGACTTGGCGAATACAGTATCGAAAATGTGAGCGAAATTTTGTATCTAGGCGCCAAAATAACCGGTAATGAAAGAGACGGAATACGCCGAAGAACAAAGCTCGCAAATAAAATATTTTTTTTCGGTTTTGACGATCATCACGATACACAGGAAAACAAAGCTAACAAGCATACAAATCTGTGATAAGACCTGTGTTATGCTACGGGTGTGAAATATGGGCCCTAATTCAAGCATCCGCAAGCATATTGAACGCCTTTGAGCGACGAGTCTTGATGCGAATAATTGGAGCGAACGTTACCAATGGTGAATTCGATACAACTAAGAGCTGTATGAGATTTTTGGCGAGCTGGAGGTCTGGGGCTGGCAACATGAATCGTATGGACGAACTACGGATACCCAAAAAGGTTATCGTTGGATGTTGATGGTAAATTCGACTAATCGCGGAAAATTTTCTCATGCATAAATCTTCATGTAAAACCTTATGCACCCGTTCAGTTGATATCCTACAAGTCTTAGCAATTTTCTTAATGGTTAATCGGCGATCTTCCATCACGGTTGTGTGCACCAAACTGACGATATCTTTCGTTGAAACAGTTTTTGGACGTCCAGAACGTTCATAGTCAAAAATGCTTGTACGACCGCGTTTGAACTCGGCTTTCTGCTCTTCTTCAGCCTTCTGGTTCTCTTCGGCCTTTAACCAGCTCCTCTATGCGGTCTAGAAGCGGTCTAGAAGCTCCTCTAGTTCAAGGAGCCCAATCCTTACTGCTTTGCTGATTTTTGACGAATCGTATGCGGATTGTATTCTTTTTAGAACATCTCTCGGTTTTCGGAATAGCCTTTCTTCTTCATGTCGCTGGGCGGCAATTGTGCTTTGCGACCATCGATCTTGGGAGAGGTTATCGGCTTTCGTTTCCGAATACAGTACTTCCGCCACATTTTCGACGTTGGCGATGAAATCATACAACGTCACTTCTGTCTTTTCATGCCGTAATCTCATCGTGAATTTCAGGATGGTTCGTTATTATTTCGGGATTAACAACCCTTGCTTCAGTCGCCTCGGTAGCGATCGTAGCAGTGACTATCGAATTCTCGTTTTTCTTTATATTTTCTTCTACCGCTCGAACATCAGACGCGTCTTGCAGAGTTTCCCGCTTTTCCTCTTTAGGATATTCTGGCGTTCGCATCATTTTTTTGCTGCGCCCGAACGCCGCAGAAATCTCAGTCTGGACCAGACTGTCTGTTAATCTCCGTTTTTCGTCCATCTTCTCTGTCATTGTACTAACCTTTAACTATGGACGTTCCATTTTTGTTACACTACTATGGACGTACGGCCTCACAGACCGCTATCTTTACGGGCTGGTGTCTATCTGGAAGAGTAAGTATTGTATCATTTTTTGTTTTTATCCCTTAGAAGTGTTACTAAATGTAAATAAAAGATATAATTTTAATGGAAAATGTATTTATTTTAAACTAAATCTAACGATATAAGAATCAAAGGCACTTTTCAGACTTATTAGCTTGAGATCACTTTACAGGTATATTAACACAGGAAAATGACTTTTTTAGTTTGTTTTACTTCTTTTACAATAAAATATAAAGAACAAAGAACATAATCTACTGATAGGATCTTTCTTTTCGTCTTCAGTCAGGTGCAGAATAGATCTGTTCAACACTATATTATGCTGTGGAGTGCGAACTCTTGTGGAAGGTGGTTCTGTAGCCCATTTGTAGCGATTTTTACCATAGTAATACTTTGAGGTCCGTAACTATGCTATAGGTATATTGTCGTCATCTGACCTTTCACTATCCGATCTCCTTATTTCACCGTCAGCTCTGGTAGTACTGCCACTTTCTTCAATAATCGCTTGTTCACTCGAGTGCTTTTCTTCAATGTCAGCTTCATAAAACAAACAATCATCAACATCCCCATCGCTGTCGCACTGATCCGATTCTAAAAGCAATCGTTGAAACTCATCTTCAAAAGAAGGATCATCTAATCGCAATATTTTACTGGCTCTCTGAGTCGACGAACTCGATATTCATTTGCCTGCAGTCGTTGGTTGACCGTTTTTTGACATTTTAGTTTACAAAATCTAAAACAAACAAAATCACCGTATAAGACGAACGTGGACGCGCGGTCTCACAGACCGCACTCAAAATATAAAGCGAAGTTACTAACACAAAATTCAGCCGGCGACGTAACCTTCACTCTCAACGGTCGTTTCGCCACTAAAACCGAAGCTACTGAGGTCGGCATACGCGTGGGGTACGCGGGAGTAGGGGGCTGGAGAATCACAAACAGCAAGCGGCCTGTGAGATCGCACGTCCATAGTTAAAGGTTAATCGTCATTTTTGTCATCGCTCCCGATGTGCTGTCATCGTTAGTCCCGCTGTGCATCGTGGCTGCAGCCGCTAGTTACGTCGTCGTTGTTGTTATTTTTGCTGTTTTTGGGTTTTTGGTTGCTCCAGTTTTATTGGGACCCCCCTCGGAGCCGCTATCTCCGTTCGTGTGTGTAGTCGCCTTTTTGGTCCCATGGTTATCTTTGCAGAGCAGGGAGGCCATGCGAGGGTTGGCACAATTTGCAATTTGTGATTGAAAATTGCCTCCGCGAATTTTCTGTAGGCACAGCACGCACCCGTAATATCTGAAGTGGGTTCGGAATCACGGAACAGAACTACCGGGCTAGGGTGGCTGCTGCTGATCACCTGAGTCGGGCAGTGAGTGGAACAACTGGAGACGGCGAGCGCTGGGACTTTTCTTATCCTACGAGAAACGTGTCCAAAAGAAGACACATGAATGAAGCGCCAAAGAATTGGATACTATCGCGGAGGAATATTTCGAACGTGTTTAGCTTGTGAACGTGATTGAAATTTGAAAGAAAGTGGCTCGCGAAAACGTACGCGGTTTGTGTTGCATTCAGTTATATCTCAATGATCGTTTTAATACCAGAATATTTTTGTTGATCGGGAACGTTTTTATAGCGTAATATAAAGGGTAGTCCAACCAAAACGCACGATGTTAATTGTAAATCAACCACACCAAACAGTCACTCTTTGTAGATGCATCGGCTTTTCATCAATCACTCGTGGATTCTCATTTGTTCAAATGTGGCAATTCTGCTTGTTAACGAATTCACTGAGTGAAAGTGTGCCTCGTCGCAGAAGATGATTTTCTTTGTAAAGTCACCATTCCCTTCTGTCTGTGCAACCAACTATATGGCTTGAAATGGTCAGTAGGTTTTATTTCTTGAGTCAATCGAACCTTGTAAGCGTGTAAATTTAAATCTTTATTCAAAATTCGCATCAGTGATGTTCGTGAGATGTTCAATTGGCGACGAGGTTGCGACACTTCTGCCACACTATCGCGAACAACAGCAATGTTCTCCGCAGAACGAACTGGGTGAGCATGCACAGGTGATTTCACACTTCCTACAGACCCGGTTTGCTGAAATTTGCGCACAAATCTCCCGATTGTGGACACATTTGGTCGATTATGCTGACCAAAAAAATCACGAAGTGCACGAAATGGATTTTGATTTGAACGCCCTTTTTCGTAAAAGGCTTCAACAACCTTAACGCGCTAAAAAATGTTGTACCTCTCCATGGTTGAATTTGTCGAACACTGATACAAAGAAATGTCAAATTAAGTTGGGCGAAAAACTTCACGTTAAGGTGTGCCTCACAATTAACATCGTGCATTATGGTTGGACCACCCTTTCGTACAATTTAAGAGCAAAGTAAAAAGTTTTTCTGAACATATTTAGTAGAAGGGTGTATGCGCTATCAAAAGGATAAATATAATCGCTGTATTTGGCGATTTAATTATTTTAAAACGAAGGGAGTGGGTTGGTAAATTCTTTTGCTAGATACGGCAGTGTATGTTCCAAACTTCTAAGATACTTGAGCGGCTCATTAAAAGATTTTTTTCAAATATTAGCGAATGCTCTTAGTAAACTAAAGTCGATAAGTGTGACTCTGCTACTCTCACTTCATTAACTTCCACAGTCCTCCCATCTCATGTGACATACATAAAACGCACTCAGCCGCAACACGGATATACGCGTGCCATTAAACACGAAAGTTCGAACTCGCAACTATTTGGAATTTCATTTTCATCGTACCTTGCGGGCGCTCCTAGTTGTTTGTTGCTTTTACGTTTTTCATTGGCGCAGTGTCTTGCAAACTAGGTGAGTTCAGTTTCCTCAATTTTCCGAACCGGACTCCAAGAACGACTAGCATCTTCCAGTACTGGCAGTAAACGGTCAACGTAGAAAGAGGAATTCCAGCCAGAGCAGCGAAACAAACGCGCTTATTGTAAATAACGAATACATTTATTGCACGTTATACATCTTCAGAGCCGGAAATCTCACTTATTTTACGAATGTCAGCATTTAGAATTAACAAGGCGTTTAAAGTTTCAGGCCATTTATCCCCCCTTAACAACGAGCGCTCGTCGGAATGGGTGAGTACACCCTAATTTTTTAAATTATTATTACATTTAATTTCTTAAATTAATACGTATGTATTTTTTAAGTTTTAAAAACTAAAAATGTATCAACCAAATCTATATAAATATCTCATTCGTACATACAACATTCACATGCAGCATAAATATAAATGGAAAGTAAACATTGCTCGACATTCGTTACACAGGATGTACATGCATATTTTGGTGGTATTTGCTTCATTTTTCAAAGTAGAAGTATTTTAAATTTGAGCAGCCGTGAACTTTTGAAAACTACGCTACCAGAATGGTTACAGAAAAATTCACAGGGGGAATGCCAGGATATTGAACAGTGAAAGAACAAACATATAGAATTTTTATAATTGAGTTGTTTGTATTTTGCAGATTTAATAATGCTGGTTAAGTTTGCACTATTTGTAAAAATTTTAGGAATTTGTTTATTCAACTATATCAACTATAAACTTTGAATGCATATTCAAGATTCGAGCTAGACTTCATATTGTTTTTCTGATTTTGATTGTCTGTTAAATATTTTTCAAACTTAATTTGACTTATGAACTGATACAACCTTGCACGGGTGGGTCAATTTAGTTTTAATCCTTTTTAGCCAATGACAATTGAACACACCTACTCAAAGTACTACTACTAAAAGTAATTGTATGGGATTGATGTGAACTACAGGTCGAACGGAAATGAAATGAAATCTAAATACATTCATATATTCATAAACACATCTTTTGGTTACACAAAAGCATCTAATAATTTTACTAAGAAAGAAGGAAAACTAATGTCAAATTAATATTAACATTCGGTCTTTGCACTTGAAACTCAGACGGGTATGGGACCCGCAACGTTGGCGGGCTCTTACGTAGGTATGAGCTAGCTATCGGGCGAAGCTCCCTCTTCTGTTTCTGTTCCAGGTGCTCTCGCAGGGATGCTTGGCCTTCCACACCCGATATGGGCCAAGGCACTAGCTGGATGCTCCATTTTTATTTGTGGGCCGTGACTTTCGCCAGCAAACACAGAATCTCGCGCGCGATTAATCAGGTATTCGTCGTCGCGTTTCTTCTGTTATCCTTTCGGTTAGTTACTTCGGCCATTGGCACCTTTCCACCAGTCAATCGGTTCGGTTTCGATACTGTCACCCTTCAATTCGTAATTGCGAAAATATTTTGTAGTGGGCCCTTGTACTTTGGGAAAAGAACCCGCCCTACGTCACCACAAAGCTAGCTTGCTAGCGCAATTACGCGTCCCCAGGCAAAGCCATTTCCAGCGTAGCACTAATTTTCGCTCACTGAAGCAGCAGACCATCGCTGCAGTCCTCAACGGACATATATTTACTATCAAAGACAAACACTACAAACCCAATACTAGTTACGTTAGATATCCAATCGTTTTGAAAAAATTCAGTCATAATATTGGTGTTCCATACCGATGTTCTAAACTCAATTCTTATTCGATAGTACTGATAAGTAATCAGATACCGCTTCGCCACACGCTGTTGTCCAACGCGAGCAGAATCAATGCCATACAGATCACCATACTTTACTTTGTTTTCTGTCAGTTTTTTTTAATATCAGAACGCTGCCCGCTGTGAGCTATGATGGACCTTTGCCTCGTTGGCAGATTGCGTTCTGTGTGGGTAAGCCTTTAAAATTTTGAAACCAAATTTTCACTCATACAATTATTGAATTCAATAATCAGCTTGTAGTAATCGAGCAGTCGCCTAAGCAAACTGCTCGAAAACCTTCATAAGACCTATCCGAAATTTTAATTGCAGATTTGAAAAAAAAAAATTAATTATTTCAATTTATAGTTATAAATCATAAAATATATTTTTATTTTATTTAAATGTAAATTTTATATCTTTTTTTCTATATTAAATTCAAACCTTTCTTTATAAATATATTCTTTATGATATTCATCATTTCATTTATTTTTTTTAAATTTTATTATTAACTTCTATTAATTTAAAAAATTCAAATCTGCAATTAAAATGCGGAAATGGCAACCCCTTTACAACGGAGCTTATTAACGAATTGCACCTCTGCAATACAATTGGGAATGAATAAGTGGCTCGTCGAGTGCCGTTGGACATCTAGCGAGTGGACGATTGACATTGAAAAAGGGATTCTGTTCTTGATCGCCACGGCGTTGAGGTTGCGTTTGGTGAACGGAGCTCGGTTTCTGACATTGGAACGAGGTGGGATAGTAGCGCAGGTTCTCACTTGGTTGCGTGTATCGCAACTTCGAGTTTTTCGAGTTTGAAGCGGTTTTGCATTCAATTTTCGGACACGGGAGTGTTCCGCGAATAATGTTCACGTCCAGGTCTTGTCGCGCTGCATGTTTTCCAACCACGAAAATCGTCTGAAAAGCCCTGCCTCCGGGTTTTGTTCGCACGACGTGGCACTATCCGAGTCCATTCTGCGTACCCATAATCATCGATCCTAGAGTAGAGAAGAAAGAATGTATGGAAATGAACTGGATTTAGTGCTTGCAAAGTGCAGTGAAATTTACACAAACAAATTGCCCATGATGTAACGTATAAATTTAGAGAGCCATTCGGGCCATTAAGTTTTTTTATAGTTTTATTGTTTGGAATTTGCTTTATGTTCTTTTAAAAATTTATAACGATTAGTATTAAATAAAGCGCTTTTGACTTTGACTTTGACTTTGACATTGCCCATGATATATTTTCTTGTGCATAAGCGGCCCCATGATATAATTTCTTGTGTTTAATGCATGGTCCTCGGATGACATCCTTTACCGCGAATCGTCAATACGCAGTTCAACCGAACATAACGGTTCAAGAATGCGCAGAGTGTTAAGGAGTGCTAACCATGCGATCAATGTGAATGGTGCTGAGAATTCTTAAGATAAAAGGTTTCTTATAAAAATCATTTTTTGTTTGTGGACTTGTGTGCGAGTGTATTCATCGGTCTCGGCATGTGATTTTAATTGTATAGACAAATATATCGTTACGACGTGGAGCATATAAGCTAAAAAGTATTTGATGGAATTCGGGCTTCTATAGCTGCGAATATGATGCAGGGTAAATAATACCAGTCATGCGGGAATCGGTTTCGGTTGGTTAGCTCGTTAAATATTCATGAAATGTTCGACTAACGGGTTGATCGGTTCTGATGATCGTTGATTAGCGGTAGGAGAATCTGGCAAGTATCAGATCAGAAGGAAGAATTGCATGGTGGTATCTAGAGAAGGGATCACACGTATGCTATTAGGATGTTTGAGGACTATAATCGGATAGTTTTCGAAGAATTGTTAATGGTTCCGAACATGAATGCTCATCTATGCAAATGAATCAAAAGCAATGCAAGTTATCCCCGGATTTACAAAAACATCAATTTTCATCAATTTAGACAGAGATGAACAGTAAATTGCTAAATCTCGGGCTAAAGATTGTTAAAGATGCAACATATGAGTTCCTGTGCGGTTTAATCGCTTTTAACGAGTGAAAATAATTTAACAAAAAGAAAGTATAAATACATAATTATATTTTTTTTGCAGAATTGCAAAGCCCCTGAATGAGAAAAAAAGTGTTATGCTTGATCATTCATTTACGTTCTCTCGGCGGAGTAGATACCAATCCCCGCTAAACTATTTTTAACAATTACAGCGATATTGGAATACACCCACATCACTAGCCCGGCTAGGATGTTAGGTAAGTACCCTTTTTTTTTATTAATAAAAAGTAGTAAAAGTAAATAAATTATTGATGTCTTGAGATATTTCCATAATGTTAAATGGATGTTTGTAAATAACACAATTGAACGGCGATTGAATCATTCAGCTTGGCTGAATCAAATTGAATTTATTAATTCTTTCGATTCATTTTTGTTTGAACGCCTCAAATGTACTCTATTGTCAATTGATTTGGTATCGTTTTGGAGTTACTATTGTGAGACAATAATGTGATGAACATATGCACTTAATCCTAAGCTGTTGAATTGAAGCTTTTCAACACACCTTTTAATTTAACGTATCATCCTACACATTCTATTATAACTAGACTTTATGTATAAATTTAGATTATACACAAATACTTTGTTTTGAACAGATACGTTCATATATGTATATCTGACTTGAATATATTTATTCTAATGATTGATCATTTTGCGAATATTATGGATGTCAATGATTTATATGCGCCTAGAATTTTTTCGTTCCCTTTTTCTCTATGGGGAAAATAAATATTTTAAAAATATAATAACAGAAAAATTGTATTTGCGACTTTCCGTACACGACAGTAAAAATAAAGTTAGAATGGATTATTAAAACTTGAAGATTCGGTCTTTGCTTTCGGTGGGAACCTGACCGGGTATGGGACCCGCAACAATGGCCGGCCTCTCTACTATAATGAGCTAGCCATCGGGCGCGCTCCTCCTTGTGATGCGATATAGGGGCTCTTACGCGGGTAGAGTGGCATTCCGCCGTGTTATGTGATTCTATCACATAATAGTATAACATGAATTGGCCACGTTTATATTTCTCATTTAAGGGAAAAATTCATACAAATTATGTTTGTATGCGTTTTTCACTTAAATGGGAAATATATGGCCACGTCTACATTTGGATCTTGATCCGGTTGAGAGGAGGAGGAAGAGGATGCCCCACTCTTATTTGGGCGCCATAAGTATAGTCGGTAAAGACGAAGTCCGCTCAAGTCTGTCTGTGTTCTCCCGGCCCAGTTTGTTACTGGCTATAAGCAATTTCAACCCTTAACAGGTTACCTCGGCGTCGACACCAGTCGATTAGCATTAGATCGCTTCAATTCGTGTTGTCGTTTTGTAGTGGGTCTGGAAAAAAGAGCCCGCCCCACGACACCGCAATGCTAGCCTGCCAGCGCATTCACGCGTCCTCAGACAAGGCCAATCTCGGCGGATCTCACCATTCTCTTTCGCCGAGGCAGCAGACCATCACTGCAGTCCTTTACGGACCTTTATCCACACCTACTTCACTACAAGCTACTGATATATATTTCTTTCACCTGATTTTTACAAAATGTAGCGGAAAATTTCAATTTTTGCCATTTCAACAGGGAAAAAATATTTAAATTTTACTACTACATTTAGAGATATTTAGCGAATTTTTTCATTTTAACTGATGAGTGTTTCATGCTGAATTAGGGAGATTCTTGTCTTATTGCCGGCAATAGACACCAGTTTCAATAAATTGATCAAGAAAACACCAACCCTACTCATCTGCGTTCAAAAGTTATGTATGTACATACATACTACAGAGCAAGTGCGAGGGAATTCTGTAAAGAATAAAAATAGAGGTCTTTTAGAGCACTTAAATAAAGGTTCTCTAAATTGTCTCAGAAAAATGCATTGTTTTTCCATTATTTCACATTGAAGCTTTCAATTTTGGTGTTTGACAAATAGCCAATCAACTTTTAACAAGCTATTACTCCATTTGTATTGAGTCTACAGACATTATAGACCCAGCATTCTTTTTGTTTTTATAGGCTTTATTTTTATTTTGTATATTTTTTCGAGAAACTACTTATTTTTGGCATTATTCGCAAAAAAAAACACCTTAGAACGTGGAGTTTTTGGTTCAAAAACTGTCGCTTTCACTCGCGAATAATTCGAAAAGTATTGACTTTCAGAAAAAAACTTTACAAAACAAAAGTAGCTTAGGATTAGTCAATCTATTTATTACCGGACTTATTTTCAATGAAAAATTGTTCACCCTTGGGGAGGTGCCATCCATCCCCGGGAAAAAGTAACACCTAGCACAGGGTCGACTTTCAAATAGAGGATAAGTTGAACCTAAGCCCGAATTTATGTGAAAATTGGTGCTGCATGGCAGAATTGTACAGCATTGCCGTATTTCACCTTTTTTTTTTTTGTGGTAGGGAGGTGAAGGCATTTACGCCCGCCGAGTCTGGCAGTGTGGGACTCCCATGGAGGATACCCTTGGACTACCCACTAAACACCTCCTCCTTGGTGCTGCATGGCAGAATTGTACAGCATTGCCGTATTTCACCTTTTTTTTTTTGTGGTAGGGAGGTGAAGGCATTTACGCCCGCCGAGTCTGGCAGTGTGGGACTCCCATGGAGGATACCCTTGGACTACCCACTAAACACCTCCTCCAGGCTGAGAACCTAGCCTGGAACCGTTTGACACATTACTTCGGGCCAGGTCTCGTTTTGTTACGCCGTGGGGCGCCTTCAAGCTGGGGAGTCCCTTTCCTAGCGGGAGGGGAGAGGGGAAGAGGAAATGCCAGAAGAGCGATCCCCCAGCCCCAGCACCTCCGGCTGCTGCGAGTCCCTTTTATCTTTTAGGACTGCTCGAGCATAATGTGCCACCTGGTTCCATTTGTCAACCGATTCGAGCATCACCGCAACTATATTATCCGGGGTGAGCTCTCCTGTCTCCCTGTAGAGTTCCCTTCGCAGCCTGGCCCATTTGGTACACGCGAAAAATGTGTGACAGGCATTGTCCTCCTCTCCTGGGCAAAACCGACAATCGGGAGACCGTGACTTACCGATCTTGTGCAGGTAAGACTGAAAACACCCGTGCCCGCTCAAAAGCTGGGTCAGATAGAAGTCAGTCTCACCATGCCTTCGATTTAGCCACGGTCTCACATCCGGGATGAGGCGCGCAGTCCACCTTCCCTTCGTGCAATTCCTCCAAGACTGCTGCCAATCGTTGAGCGAGCGTTGTCTCTCCTCGCGGACAACCATCTCCCTCGCATCCTCGTTTCGGCGCAGGTAAATAGCGCGGCGCTCTCTAGCAAGGAGGGCGACAGGTATCACGCCTGCAATCACTCTCACCGCCGAGTCGGAGACTGTTGAATACGAAGATGCAATTCTCAGTGCTCCTCTTCTCTGCACCCGTGCCAAACGTTTTCGGTATACCTCCTTGCTGGGAGCGTCGCCCCATACCTCTGCTCCGTACAGTAGCACTGACCCTACGTTGGCCATAAGTCGGATCAGGGCCGATATTCCCGAAGCAGCCTTCTCAGCCGTTGCCCTGATTTGCTCAGAGAAACTCATCTTCGAGTCGATCAGTAGCCCCAGGTACTTCACCGCTGGCTTCGATTCGATTTGCATGTCTACAATACTGATCATCCTTACTCTAGGGATTCTCTTTTTTGTCAATATGACCACTTCGGTTTTCTCCAGTGCTAAACTGAGCCCGCGAGCAGTCATCCAGTCCCTCACTCGGCGCATTAGCGTACCTAGCCTAAGTTGCGCTTGTTCAACGGTGCGTCCGGCGACCAGAGCCGCAACATCATCCGCATAGCCGACCAAGCGCGACTCATCTGGCATCTCAAGTCTCAGTAGCCCATCGTAAGACACGTTCCACAGGTCCGGACCAAGGATAGATCCCTGGGCAACACCCGATGTAATTTCCATCCTTCGTTGGCCCTGTGTCGTGTCGTAGAGCAGGCTTCGGTCCTTTAGGTAGTTCCTCAAAAGCCGCATTAGATATTCTGGAACTTGAAAAGAGTTTTCCAACGTATCCAGAATATCCACCCATCTAGCAGAGTTGAAGGCATTCCTGACGTCGAGTGTCACCAACAGGACGATCCGTCGCTTGGTGCGACTATAAGCCTCTGCCTTTTGGACCGCGTTCACCACCTCTGCAATCGCATCAATGGTAGAACGTCCTGCTCTAAAGCCGTACTGCCGAGGAGATAGGTCCCCAGCAGCACGAATCGCGTCAGTGAGTCTTCCCTTGATGAGTTTCTCTAGCACTTTCCCAGCCGTGTCTAGCATGCATAACGGGCGGTATGCAGACGGCCATTCGGGATTTCCCTTCCCCTTGCTGACCAGCACGAGCCTCGCCTTGCTGACCAGCACGAGCCTACCTTCCATCGTACCGGGAAAACCCCGTCCCGTAGGCAAGCGTTGAATGTGCTGAGCAGCAAGTCAGGACAATGGTGATAGACGAGCTGCAAAACCTCAGCTGGAACACCATCTGGACCTGGAGCCTTCCTCGCTTTCAGGGAGAGGACTGCCTCCTCCAGTTCCAGCTGTGTGAAGAGTGGGCACTCGACTGCTGTTTCACCATGGACAGCGTCAACACGGACGGGATGGGCGGGGAAGAGTCCCCGCACTATCGCGTCCATCTTTTCCGCGTCATGTATACAAGGCTTCCGTAGGGCACCAAGTTTCCCCATGATCAGCTTGTAGCCAAGGCCCCACGGATCCCTATTTACATCGTCCACGAGGTCTTGCCAGCATCGGGCCTTGCTCTTGTTTATAAGCCTGCGAAGATATTTCCTGCCGGACCTGTATGCTGCTAGCCTAGTGTCTGCCTCCTCCCGTGTTCGCGCCCGCTGGGCCTCTCGCCGAAGTTTGTGACACTCGCTTCTTTGTTCGGCGATCTCGTTTGACCACCAGTATACTGGAAGCTTACCGTGTCGGGGTCTCCGACGGGGCATGGAAGACTCGCAAGCAGTTATGATGGTACTCATAGTTGAGTTCACCAAGTCCTTGGCTGTAGGCCCTCCACTCCCTGGCGGAGCTCCCAGCAACGGTGCGCCTGCCGTAAGCGCGTCAGCGAACCTTTCAGCGTCCATCCTCCCAGTCCTCCATCCAAGGATTGAAGTTTGGGCATATGCACGCAGAGTGGCACTGTCGTGAATCTCAACCGCTATATACTGGTGATCACTAGCCGAGTAGTCCTCTAGTACTCGCCAGTTGTGTACTCTAGGTACCAGGGACTCCGAAGCGAGTGTCACATCGGGTATGGTTCCTACGCAACCCCAGCGGCGGAAAGTAGGGGTGTTACCAGTATTTAGGACAAAAAGCGCTGTTCTGGCCGCCATGTCCAAGATTTGCTTTCCCCTTGGGTCGGATTGTGGCATACCCCATTCAATGGCTCTAGCGTTGAAGTCTCCCCCGACCAGCATGTGGCCCTCTGTGTTCGAGACAGCGTCCTCCAGGGCATCGAATTTGGTTCGAAAAGATCGCATTGTCTCGTAAGGCGTCAGATAAACACTGAAATATGTTATCCCTGAACACTGCACCCACACAAAACCTTCCCCGCGTCCATGGCCCTGCACCTGAAGGCGGGCGCTGTCTCGAACCCAGATGGCCGAGGTTCTAGATTTGTCAGGGTACCACGCTTGCGAGTCCTTGTTATGATGTTGCTCGCTCAGCAACAGGAGGTCAGCTTTCTTATCCCTCGCAAACTGCTCAAGTAGGTCCTGGGCGTTTGTGCTTCGGTGCAAATTGACCTGCAGGATACGGATCATTTGAGTATCGATCTGGCTTTAGTTAGGGCCTCCTTGAAAACCCAGCATCTCCCTGTCCCCGGCTCATGTTTGAGGTCGCCGGGTGCTAGCTTAGCATCCTTGCAAAGAATGCATTTTGCCTCGTTCGTGCACTCCTTCCTTTTGTGCCCCGTTTCACCACATTTGTAGCACAGAGATCTCCTGTCGGGTCCCCTACAGCCATACGCGGTGTGTCCGTATTCGAAGCATCTGAAGCAGCGGATAGGGATCGCTCTTCTCCGTATCCTGCAGATCACCCAACCTATCTTAATTTTGCCCTTCGCCAGGATTTGCTGGGCGTCTTTATCAGCTAGTTCGACAATAGCCATGCGTTGCCCCCTTGTGTTTTCACGTGTCAATCTTGCCTTGACTTCACTTAAGCTGGGGAACTCCCTCCTAATGGCATCCTCTACTTCAACTTTGTCCGTGACGCAGTCGAGGTCCCTGATTTCCAGGGTGGCCATTGGTTCGAGCGAGGCAACCGTTGCCGCATCTCCAAGAACCTTTTGAACCGCGTCACGGAATGCATCTTTGTTTGTGGCCTCTGGCCCGAATTCCACCAGCAGGCCACCGGTCCGGGTTGGTCGAACTGCTTTGATGGCAGTTTTGGTGTCGTCTGGCTTGACCGTTCCTTTAATTTCACGGAGGGCATCTGCGTAGGTTCGGCCTTTAGTGGGTTTAATAAGCAGTGCCTCTCGCAAGGGTTTGCGCCGCGGTTTGCTTTTTGTTTTCTGCGGTATATCGGGGGGTTCTTTGTTCTTTTCGTGGTTAAACTCTTTGTCTGTTTTTTCTAGGAGTAGCTTTTTGGCCGCTTTTTTCGCTGCCTTGTTTCGCACCACATGAAACTCCTCGCATGGAGTGTCAACTTCGTTTATGGTCTCGTTCTTCCTCCTTTTCTCACGGTCGCCTTCAATTGGGCTACCGGCCATTCTTTTGCTGCTGCTAGGACCCACTGATGCCTCGAGGGAGAGCGTGTCTTTTTGGTGCTTTTCGGTGGCAAGCCACCTCCGCCTGTAGTGCGTTATGCGGCCAAAAAGCTTCTCCAGTTCAAGAATGCCATTCTTGACACTCTTGCCTATGTTTTTCTGCACTTCGCAGGCAGCCCTCAGTTGTTTGACGATAGTCCCCGCTTTCCGAGTAAGCTGCTCCTCTTCGGCGCGGTCAAGGGCGATTGTGTTATTTGGCGCCACCTCTTGGGAGAGGCCCCTGTTTCCTAGCCCTTTTGCTTCTATCGCTTGGGTCGCGTTTGAAGTGGCGTCGGCCAACGGCAAAACTTCTCCCTCCCCCAGTCTTACACTGGCCTCTGTTGGTGTCGCAGCTTGATCCGGATTGTGTACGTCTTGCACTGGACGCTCCGGGGTGCGCATAGTCCTTCTACTGCGCGCAAAGGCCGCAATGATGCCAGGTTGCACAACGCACTCTGCCTTCTTTCGTTCGTTAGTCCGTCTGTGGTCTGTCTCCGATGATTTAACATGTGATGTTGACTTTGACAGTGTTTCTGGGGTTTGCTGCCTCCCCCCGCAATCGGTGAATTGTTTCATCGGTGTTCTTGCCAACAGCGGTTTTTGCCTGAAAGGGTTCTCCGTGCTAGCGTCCTGTTTGCTTGTAGTTATATCTGTTACAGAAGCCAAGTTCACCACTTCTATAACATTGCAGTCGCTGGATGACGACGGCCGGGAGCCTGCTCGCTCACTACCCTCTGCCGCCGGTACTGGGGATCCGACCCCCTGCACCGTAATCCCCTTGTGGACCTGCATGATTTGGTTTTCTGTCTGGGTTTCCGTTCCCATAGCATTTTACCTACTGCCAGGATATATGGATAATTGATGACGCCATATATTTCGTCATGTCACAGTGAAGATCATTGACACTCAGGTATTTGTCCTGAGACTCTCCCTTCACTGCCGACGGCTGCTTATTGGTTATTCGCAGCGAACCTTTCGAGAAAGGTCTGCCCCTATCCGCAACCCTGGGGACGCGTTTGGTTCCCCGGTCTGAGGGCACTATCGATAAATCGATAACTAAACATCATTTTTCATCAATTTAGACAGAGATGAACAGTAAATTGCTAAATCTCGGGCTAAAGATTGTGAAAGATGCAACATATGAGTTCCTGTGCGGTTTAATCGCTTTTAACGAGTGAAAATAATTTAACAAACAGAATTGCAAAGCCCCTGAATGAGAAAAAAAGTGTTATGCTTGATCATTAATTTACGTTCTCTCGGCGGAGTAGATACCAATCCCCGCTAAACTATTTTTAACAATTACAGCGATATTGGAATACACCCACATCACTAGCCCGGCCAGGATGTTAGGTAAGTACCCTTTTTTTTTATTAATAAAAAGTCGTAAAAGTAAATAAATTATTGATGTCTTGAGATATTTCAATAATGTTAAATGGATGTTTGTAAATAACACAATTGAACGGCGATTGAATCATTCAGCTTGGCTGAATCAAATTGAATTTATTAATTCTTTCGATTCATTTTTGTTTGAACGCCTCAAATGTACTCTATTTTCAATTGATTTGGTATCGTTTTGGAGTTACTTTTGTGAGACAATAATGTGATGAACATATGCACTTAATCTTAAGCTGTTGAATTGAAGCTTTCCAACACACCTTTTAATTTAACGTAGACTTTATGTATAAATTTAGATTATACACAAATACTTTGTTTTGAACAGATACGTTCATATATGTATATCTAACTTGAATATATTTATTCTAATGATTGATCATTTTGCGAATATTATGGATGTCAATGAATTATATGCGCCTAGCATTTTTTCGTTCCCTTTTTCTCTATGGGGAAAATAAATATTTTAAAAATATAATAACAGAAAAATTGTATTTGCGACTTTCCGTACACGACAGTAAAAATAAAGTTAGAATGGATTATTAAAACTTGAAGATTCGGTCTTTGCTTTCGGTGGGAACCTGACCGGGTATGGGACCCGCAATGATGGCCGGCCTCTCTACTATAATGAGCTAGCCATCGGGCGCGCTCCTCCCTTATGATGCGATATAGGGGCTCTTACGCGGGTAGAGTGGCATTCCGCTCGCGTGCCCTTTTATGGTATAGTGTTATGTGATTCTATCACATAATAGTATAACATGAATTGGCCACGTTTATATTTCTCATTTAAGGGAAAAATTCATACAAATTATGTTTGTATGCGTTTTTCACTTAAATGGGAAATATATGGCCACGTCTACATTTGGATCTTGATCCGGTTGAGAGGAGGAGGAAGAGGATGCCCCACTCTTATTTGGGCGCCATAAGTATCGTCGGTAAAGACGAAGTCCGCTCAAGTCTGTCTGTGTTCTCCCGGCCCAGTTTGTTACTGGCTATAAGCAATTTCAACCCTTAACAGGTTACCTCGGCGTCGACACCAGTCGATTAGCATTAGATCGCTTCAATTCGTGTTGTCGTTTTGTAGTGGGTCTGGAAAAAAGAGCCCGCCCCACGACACCGCAATGCTAGCCTGCCAGCGCATTCACGCGTCCTCAGACAAGGCCAATCTCGGCGGATCTCACCATTCTCTTTCGCCGAGGCAGCAGACCATCACTGCAGTCCTTTACGGACCTTTATCCACACCTACTTCACTACAAGCTACTGATATATATTTCTTTCACCTGATTTTTACAAAATGTAGCGGAAAATTTCAATTTTTGCCATTTCAACAGGGAAAAAATATTTAAATTTTACTACTACATTTACAGATATCTAGCGAATTTTTTTTCATTTTAACTGATGAGTGTTTCACGCTGAATTAGGGAGATTCTTGTCTTATTGCCGGCAATAGACACCAGTTTCAATAAATTGATCAAGAAAACACCAACCCTACTCATCTGCGTTCAAAATTTATGTATGTACATACATAATACAGAGCAAGTGCGAGGGAATTCTGTAAAGAATAAAAATAGAGGTCTTTTAGAGCACTTAAATAAAGGTTCTCTAAATTGTCTCAGAAAAATGCATTGTTTTTCCATTATTTCACATTGAAGCTTTCAATTTTGGTGTTTGACAAATAGCCAATCAACTTTTAACAAGCTATTACTCCATTTGTATTGAGTCTACAGACATCATAGACCCAGCATTTTTTTTGTTTTTATAGGCTTTATTTTTATTTTGTATATTTTTTCGAGAAACTACTTATTTTTTGTATTATTCGCAAAAAAACACCTTAGAACGTGGAGTTTTTGGTTCAAAAACTGTCGCTTTCACTTGCGAATAATTCGAAAAGTATTGACTTTCAGAAAAAAACTTTACCAAACAAAAGTAGCTTAGGATTAGTCAATCTATTTATTACCGGACTTATTTTCAATGAAAAATTGTTCACCCTTGGGGGGGGTGCCATCCATCCCCGGGTAAAAGTAACACCTAGCACAGGGTCGACTTTCAAATAGAGGATAAGTTGAACCTAAACCCGAATTTATGTGAAAATTGGTGCCGCTTGGCAGAATTGTACAGCATTGCCGTATTTCACCTTAAATGACTGGACAATTTCTATTTTTTCATTTTAGTTGGTTGAGCTTGAGGTTCTGAAACTGATACTAAAAATTGAGAACGATGTCACTTTGACCTGCAAAGTGATTCAAAGCCATTTCATGCAACACGTGCTGTATACAAAGTGATTGAAATGAGATACTGGACCCGAAGCAATGTTGTATCTAAAAGTTCTATCTCCAATCTCTTCTGATTCAAAGACCTTTTTCGAGTTTCTTCAACATGGAGGCTATTGTTCAGCTTACAAACGAATACCTCCGAATAAATTCACGCCAGAGCAATCAAACACACATTTCTCAAAAGTCAGTTTTCAATAAAACTAACTTGACAAACATCGAAGCACCTAATGGGCTCAAACTGCAAAAATGAAAATTTCACCAAAATTACCATAAACTTAAAACTTAACCTACTCAAAGCTTTTTGTGAATACTGCTATCTAGAAATTGTTTAGTATGTCCCGAGCTATCGGCTATTGTAAACTTAATTCGCAATCTACAGAATTACATTATAAGCGGGTGACACTGTATTATTAAAAGGTTTACACTTCTTACAAAAACACAATTTTATATCGCTTTAACTCCAGAATCGTTGATTGAATACCACGAATACTAAAAGTGAAAACACAAATGATGCAATATTGCTATTTTTCATTTGCATCGTGTGCTTCACATCTTCCTTCGTTACTCCGCCATCCTTTGGTCGGAAAATTCAATGTAACCATGAAACTAATGTAAACCAATAGATGAGTTGATTTCAAGTAGGTTTCTAGCAAATTTTTGGTAATGACAAAGGACGGAAAATTTTTTTCAGCCAGGACTGAACGGGTAAAAACAGAACGATAAAAATTGTTTACATCACGTTTTCCTTATCATTGGATTTTTATGATTTTTTATGGTTTGTTCTTTGTTCTCTATTCTAGAATATGGAAATCTAGATTCTATGTACGATATGGATACTTAAACAGTGTGTGGCCAATCAAATTTTAATTTGCTTTTTGAAACGAAGAGTGCTTACGGAAAATTTGCCTTCCTACTTTGAACAAATTTCTGTCGTCAATCTATATCAAAAGAGCTTAACAATTTCTTGTTGACTCCTACCTTCCTACCGATGACGTGATGCTCTTTTTTGAGAAATCACTGACATGTGTACATGTTTTTGGCACAAAACCAAAACAAGGAAAAAATAATTCAAGTGCCTTCTAAAGGCAGAACGTACCAACACACTTTTAATTTTTTGTAATGCATTTTCAGATATAGTTAAATAAAAGAATAATCGAGGAAGTTTTAGGCGTAGGTGAATTACTCTTTGGCACTATTTTAATGATTACCTACACTTGTAAAATTTTAATTCATTAATTTCAGAATAATTCGTTCCCATAAACTGCTACTGCGTATATGACAATAACAATGTTTATGTTCGAATGAGATAAATTTATATTTAGCTGCCAGCTGTTGTCGATTGAACCGTGTACATGAAATACTTATTATCAAATCATCACATTTATTTAAAGTCATTCAAGTTTTCATCTGCACTTACCTCCGTAAATGGATGATAGTTGTATGTGAAATATTGAAACGCAAAAAAGTGATTTGCCACTAACATCACCACTGTCCCTAAGAAAGGTATCGATAAAAATTCCACAAATGGAAAATTCTTCATTATCAGTAAATGAAAAAGTTGAGCTCCTAAACCGGATAGTATCACCGACCAGGGCAATTTGTCCGTAAATATAAACAGAAGGTAAACAACTGACGTTGCAAGAATTATCCAATTTATAACTCGTTTTGCCACAACCGAATATTCTTCCACCAACTCAGCAAGATAGTACAGTCCGGCAGCTGAAAGAGAGATAAATTTTATTAATTATTATTATCAATATTAGTACTTATCTTTGGTCTTAATTAATTTAACGTAAAAGCGGACTTTGACGTAAAGCGTACTTACCAACCGATACGGTTACAAAAATTATATGAACTACTATAGAAACATAACTTAATATAAATAACAGTGACATGCTTATTTCTTTAAATTAACCGATCTAAAAGGAAACTAATTTAAATTTTGTTAATTCTATGCGAATTCATATCACAGGCCAAGTGATGACCAATATCCAACACTGGAGGTTATGTTTTGACTTTAGCTTGACTTGCAACGCGTAATGTCATATTAATGTCAAAACAAATGTCACAGAAATGCTGAGGGGTTTAAGTAGGTTGAGGGAAATTTTATTTGTATGAATTATGTAAATTTCCACAATGCAGAAACTTTTAAAAAAATCAAAATTAGAAAATATTTAATGTAATATGAACATTTTCAAACAAAAGGTTTTATCTAAACAGGAAAAGAATGAGACGAAAATGTAGTCAGCTTTAAATACATCAACAGTATACGGTTCATAGCAAATCTTATTTATTTGGTGGGATTCTTATGGATCAAATAAATAATAATCACTCGCACTAATGCCTGACGGGTGTGCCTCAAGGCTCTCATTGTGGATACATACATACAAATTTATTGAGCCTTTATACATAAATGAATATACAAGAAAGGAATAAAACATACTGACAGGGAATAAAACATACTAGACAATTGTAAGTAAACATAGATAAAATTCGGTCGTAACTAACACAATATTATTAAATAATGATATGTTTAGAGTACACAATCGCTCTAAGACTTTATGGTAATGAAATGAAACGGAAATTCACTAGCTAACATGATATAAAACTTTTAAGCTTAATGTAGAGATAATCCAAAAAATTAAATCGATAGGTAGAAATTCATAATTACAATTGAAAATAACGTGTGATTATATTGTACGTGTGTACTCGTATAGGTATTCTTAACTATGATCAAAAACGAAATGGTGGTCTCCGATAGAGAAAAATAATGGCTTATGAGGATCAAGTATTGAGGGCATAAGCAGTAGATGATTATCAATACACAAAGATTTAAATGAAGAAATATATCCATTTGTGTTTTCCATAGTAAAATTCTGATTAAACAATTCTCGAATGAAGGAATCAGAATGAGAAACCCAGTTGAAAAAACGTTTGATACTCAATTCAATCATATAAAATAAGATGGGTGGAATTCTGGTCTCGTCATAAAGAGAATTGTTACTAGAATATTTTTCATTTGGTCGTCTATACTTAGAGAGGCATTTCCTGAAAATTTAACATTCTAAAATTGCAATTCTTCTACAACGGTGGATGAGACTGAGAGTCAAGCTGGGAAACAATAGGTAATTATGTGAGGTATGACTTTGTCAAGGTCACAATAGAAAATAGAACAGACATTTAATTTTTCTTCGGTTGAAACATAAACTTGGCCATTATGACTAATAGGGTTGGATGCTCGAAAGTCAACTAGTCAATTTGTTAATCTCTTCAGAGACATAAGCCATGCTTTGTAAGTCGAATTCAGCTTTATACGGATTTGGTCTCCTATAATTTTACTTAGACAGTTAATTTGTGATCCAAGGGAAATGTAAGGAGGATTGACCCTATTATAATTTTGATGAAACAGTCTTTTTAATTTTTGTTGCCATAAATTTCGAATGCGAATGAGGTGAAGAGTTGATTGGGAAATATTGTGATATTTAGAATTAAAGAATTTTTAAGCAGGAGCGAAAGTATCCAAACATTCAGAAACTCTGCTAGAAAGATATTAAATAGAGTCATCAATTTACTAATTATTTAGAATCCGGTCATCAGAAAAGTTACCTTACAATAAATCAGAAAGGTGATTATTAAAATGTGCCAGTCAACATTTTTGAAAGAACGTGTTAGGGAGTGGCTAGGATTTATTGGGTAATGACCTAAAAGAGGCAAAGTTAAAAAAGAGAGTATTATGATCAGAAGTAGCCGAAAAAGAAAAGCAGTGATGCGTATCACGACTCACGCTCAAAAGAGAAGGTGGAACTAAAAAGTTATCTAAAACTGAACTACCATTAGGAAAAGTGGGGACACCTGCATTGATAATGGATAAAGAGGAACTCTTGCCTGCCGCAAGCCAATTGTAAATGATTCTACCGTTAGAGTTAATACTGCAGTCACCCCAACTATGATGCCTTGCAGTTACATTCCTACCCTATAAAAAAACTGTCAAATCCATCAGAGGTGTTCAGCAAGAAGTTAAGATGAGGGATTTGTAATGATTTTAGGTCTACGTGCGAACGCGGAACCGACCTCTCATCGGTTTCAGACGTTAAGTCTGAGTAGTGCCAACGGATGGTACCAACCGGTCAACCAATCCGTGCACCGTAACCCATTCACGCGGTGGCTGCTTGTCGGCCAGCTAGATCGGAGAGGATTTCGGTCGCGGGTCTCCGAATGGGTTACGCTCATTTACAATATTCAGCCACCAATACATGCCCGTTTTCAAACGCGTCACAAAACAAAACCATACGGAGAGGAGACCTACTTTACGTTACTCCGTTTTTCTTCCTATAACCAGTCAAAAGACAAAGATCTAATCTTTACTTCGCGTTCCCGAATTTCCGACGTGGTACCGAAAAATATACTACGTTAACGTAATTCCGAAAAAAGCTACGCTAAAGAAAAACCAAAATCAACTAAGGTACCGCGTCGGAAATTCGGGAACGCGAAGTAAAGATTAGATCTTTGTCTTTTGACTGGTTATAGGAAGAAATACGGAGTAACGTAAAGTAGGTCTTCTCTCCGTATGGTTTTGTTTTGTGACGCGTTTGAAAACGGGCATGTATTGTTTGCTGAATATTGTAAATGAGCGGAACCCATTTGGAGACCCGTGACCGAAATCCTCTCCGATCTAGTTGGCCGACAAGCAGCCACCGCGTGAATGGGTTACGGTGCACGGATTGGTTGACCGGTTGGTACCATCCGTCTGCTCTTCAGCTCTCTGAGGTGCGTGAGTGGTTCCAAATTGCTCAACTCCTGACTATTGCTCCCAGCAAGAACTACTGACTCCAAATTGGGGATACATTCCGGCAGGCAATCGCCCATTCGTATTGTCCGGTTGTTGTTTAATGCGGCACTTTAATCTAGGCAAATACGGACATCTATCGCATTTGCGTATCTCTGCATGGATTGATTGATGATATCCACGGTTAACCTAAACATCACAGAACGTTATTTTAACTCGAAGCGGAAAAACATACTTTGCATTTGCCGACTTACCAGTTCCAATTTCTGATACCTTTACTACTTTTGAATAGTCGATGGATATCAGTGATGACCTATTTGTGGGAGAATTCTTCTTCCTGTCAATCCTAAGCCCTTTTGCTGCTTGTTGGCACCCTCTGGGACTTCTTCCTGAGTAACGGCCACTACTTCCACACTTTCCTCCCATGTGGGTGTCAAATCTTCTTGACATCCCACGACAAAATCGAAGTGGGATGTGCGCTCGTCGCAACCAACTTGAAATGACAAGCCACCTGGCAGCAAAGTGTGGTCGCCAGTGGCGTCGCATGATTCATTACAGATTAACAGAGAACCTAAATCCGAGAGGAAATACAAAGAACCCATAAATAATTTTCTAGCGTGGCCCCCATGTATCCGCATATGTAATATAACAATTGCATAAGAAAGAGAAGAAAGAGAGGAAATATTGCAAGGAACTTGGAAAACCGAATGTTTTGAATGTGCAAGAATAATTGTACCTGTCAGCATCATTGCGATGAATTGTATAATTGTTAAATAATGGCTTACGTCTTTCATATATGCGAGTCTCATTTAAAAAAAAAAACAAGATCTGGAAGATACCGATCAAGAATTAACTACATAGCACTTCTTTTATCATGTAATTGAAGTGAATTTATATTTAATGCAATGATTTTTAAGTTATTTACCACTCGCAATACTAATGAAAAATTAAAAGGGCTTATGGTTGGTCATCAGATTTCAAAATGTTATAAGATGATAAGAACTCTTTGGTTTTCTTATGAGCACAGCTAGAAAGACTCCAAAATAAAGAAGGAGTTCTCGATTTATTGTGGTTAGATAATTTTCCAACTTTTGACTCATTTGAGTCATCTTTAGTGCATAAATGTTTGACAAATTGAAGACACTGAAGATGACTCAAAGGAACATTTATTTATGTTTTTGTAATTTACTACACGTTGAACAGCCGATGTTAGCAAATTAATATTCCTGCGACTTCCATGCAGTTTGTATGCAGTTTATGAACATTTGAGGGACTATGTTTATGTTATTTTTTTGATTTGAAGTGAACCCTAGCAACTAAAACTCTTATTTGGTGAGTATTGATTTGTGATTTCTTCCAGGCTTTGAGATTTATTCGACAAAATTGCGCAATGTTTCATCTTTTAATATTTTCACTGAGTTGGTTGAGCTTAGTGTATTCAAATTATTCAAACATCTGTGCAAGGGGGAAAAATTGTTTCATAAGAGTCATTCCAAATTTTAGCAGATTTCTTATAATGTAAAGTTGCTTAAGCAAATAGATGCGAAGTGTAACATTTTCTTGACTAAAATTAATTAAGCTTACAGTCTTCATTTACGTGCTATTTGTATATAGTGACTATTGAATAAAATTAAAATTTTAGACATGTTTACAATCAATCAATAAATCAAACAGATTTGTTTGATGGTATCCTTAACAGAGATGATCAATCTCGTGCTATATCTGCCAAAGTCACCAGAGGGATAATGATTTTTAAATAATGATTCTAACCGAAGGTAGCCGAATAATTTAAAGCTGAAATGCTCAAATGTACACTGGTTCAGAGCATATATACTAACTAGCACTTACAATCGAGGAGCTATTAAAATGAAAAGAGAGGCAAATAAACGTTTAAAAGATGGATTTAAGTTTACCATAATTTGGTACAACTGCTTGCAAATTCAAGTTTTTGTTTACCATACATATGCACTTTTAATCCATTTCCCTCTACTTTATAAGCATAGTAAGAAACAAAATTTGTTCTAATTGCAGTTGCTATTTATTAGATATGCTTTGTACTGGTTATAGCCTCTTTACTTATTGAACCCTGTCTGAGGTTTACATGGTCTAATATTGCACCCATGCTCACTTTGTATGCGTTACATATTTTTTCAATGTATGTGTATCACTGAGTTTATTTCCTTGTCAGCCGTTGACAAGTGAACACGAGTAACATACATGAGATGCGTGTCCTCACTGGCTTCATCTTGAAACCAAGAACGCATTTCCAATTTTCGATATGAGATTTTTCTCCCTGAGCTGTCGATAGATGAATGCTTGCTTTGAGACTTTTGAGGTGCCTTAGATAGGTACGTATTTGTTGCAGCGCGTGCGGTCAGGCCATTAGAAAATTTTCAGGACTCATGCGTCTTGTTTTCTTTCACTCTACGTCGTTTCCTTCGCGTCTGAGAAAATTGAATTTTTTTTAAATACCTCCATTCCCTATCACTCTCTCCATCACTCTTTCTTCGTCACACAACGCTCGTGCGATCTGCATTCACATTACGTCGCTTGGTCCTTTGTGCCACCCAGACAATGTTTAACACATCGGTATAAGGGGGCACACAATATAATGTGAACTAGTCCTTTTCGAGAACATCTAGTCCAAAAAATCATGATCAGCTCTCAGAGATAGAAAAAATTCAATATAATACGACGCATTCAAAAAAAAAACTCTGAGTAACTGTCACTTCAGTATCTCGTCGATAGGGTCAAAAAGAACGCCCTAAGATACTGGGCTCATAAAAGTAGAATTACAGGTCCACGCTTCAATCAGTTTTCATTAAATGCTCCCTTAGTCTTTTCTTAAATATCAAAAGTGAGTTTGCTTCCTTAACAATTTCTGGTAGATTGTTATATATACGCAGAGCATCATTCGTTGCATCGTTCTTTAGTCGATCCGTTCTGGCAAAAGGTATTACGAATTGATCTGCATGCCTCACATTATAAAGGTTGATCTGTGATACCTTAATTAATGGCGCTCGTTCCGATCCATTAGCTTTTAAATTTCTGTAGATAAACTTAGCTTTCTCCATAATAATAATTTGACTAAAGGTTAATGATTTGCCAATTGGTAAACCAAACTAGTTTAAGTAAGCAATGGCAGCTTCAGAATGTTTTTATACGCTTTGGTCTGCAGCCTGGATATACTGTTTAAGTGTTGCTTTGCTGATTGACTCCAAATAAGTACTCCATAATGCAATTTCGTCAGGACAAACGCATTTAGAACAAATTTCTTGATGTGCATTGGAAAATCCTCATATCTTCTTAACAATCCTATTATTGGGGCTAATTGGCTTCTTAAGCTATTTATGTGTGGTAGCCAGGTCATCCAATGGTCTATGATAAGACTAATATATTTCATTTCTAGCACTCTTTGCAATTTTTCGCCGTTAATATTTAGTTCGATACCTATGTCTCTTTTGTTCTTTTGCTTAAAAACAATATAATTTGTCTTTGAAGTGTTCAATACTAGTTTGTTTCCAATTAACCACTGATTGAATTTTCCTAGATCCTCGTTGATAGTGTTCTCAATGGCAGTTTTGTCTCGTCCTGAATAAAGTAGAACTGTGTCATCAGCATATAATGTGTGATATCCCGTCAGCCCACATATATTTAGGTTATTTGTGTATAGCAGGAACAAAGTTGGGCCAAGTATTGAGCCTTGGGGAACTCCTCTTTCGTAGGTGCATGATCGCTCAGGATATTGTTGATTAAAGTTCTCTGCGATCTTCCCTCCAAGTAACTCTTAAACAACTGCTTAGGACTACCCTGAATACCGTACGATTCAAGTTTACGAAGCAAGAGGTCATGATCAACTGTATCAAATGCTTTTTTCAAATTCACAAAAATTGCGATGACATAATCAGCTCTGTCAAGTCCTAGATTGATGAAACGTGTGACAGAATGTAGGGCATCCAAAGTACTCTTGTTGTTTTGAAAACCAAACTGATGTTGGCTTATGATAGAGTTTTCAACTAAGAATGATGTTAATCGATTGTTTAGTATTTTTCCAAATATCATACTAATTCCCATCAACAGCGCAATCGGGTGATAGTTATTTGGGTCAAGATGATCACCACCCTTAAATATAAGAACTATATTTGCAAATTTTTCTTCTTCCGGAAAAGTCCCATTCCTAATATGCACGTTTATAAAATTTGCTATAATCTGGGCTATGTCCTCTTTTATTATACTAATCTCATTCATTGTGATGCTATCGATGCCTGGCGCCTTATTCTTTTTCAATTCATTGATTACATTTAAGACTTCCCTTTTATTTGTTTGATGAATGTGAAGGATGGAATTTATTGAGATATTTGTAGTATTTAAATTGCTTGCTGAACTGGCAACGATTTCTTTAGTGATTCTTCCACCAATTGTTGTAAAAAAAAGTCATTATGAGTTCGCCACATCACGTGGACACGATGTATTAGGGGGGCCATCAGGACTCAGTTGAAAGTTTTGTGATATACCCTGGGTTGAAGAGTTATCCTTTACTTCTATTATTATTTTCCATATTTCACGGGAGTTGTCAGCCGCTGTTCCATTCTTCTTGAGAAATATAAGAATTTAGCCTCTTTCACCAGTCGTTTCAATTCTTTTTTCGCTTGCATATATACAAACTTGAAAGCCTGGTTTCCATTGTTCTTCCTGTAGTCCATGTATGCCTTCCTTATTTTTAATACTTGCATCAATTACTTTTTTCGTTATCCAAGTCCATTGTCGACACCTGATTTTTTCTCAATTGTAGAGCTTTGCTTAGCAGATATGATGATATTTTTGAGTTCAATAATACTATACTCGTATGTTTGATTTAAAGAGCTCCTTGTCAAGATATCTAAAGGTTTTGTAAGTCGGCTTCTGTTTGTTCAGGGTTTGGTCTTGAATAGCAATTTTTAACACACGGTGATCCAGTTCCGGCCAGTCCTCAAATATATATGTCATGCTTTCAGCGACTTTTAAATCATTGGTTACTATATGATCCCGACAGGTATTTGACACTGGGCGAGTAATTTGGTTTTTGTTTATGATTACCGTTCCATTCGTTTCTAGCGTATCCTTATAAATCCTTGTTTCTGGTGATTCAATTAGTATATCAATATTTGTGTCCGCTACTGTGTTACCCGTTTAAAGACAGCAACATGCTGAAACGTATGATATCACCCAAAGGTCTGATTTGAAAAGATTCTTATTTTATTATTCAAGGACATATTCATTTCATAGAATTAATTTCAAACTTCTCAACGGTATGATCCCTTTGCACATCAGGCATCCCTAATATTTCCCGTGTTTTTCCAACTTGACAACTGGAATGAAGGCAATCTTATTTCATCACGTTTGTCAAATTCGAAGCGCGTGCGTTCTGGCTTTCTCGAGGTTGACGGAATTTTATTGAAGAAGATTAGGTCTGAGCATACACATAGAGTTTTAGGATTATTCTCCGTTGAAAAATCAGTGCGCCAGGTGAAAAAGGACGCAAAAGATCTCGGGATAGAATTTGATTTGGTGTTTTATGTTTTTCGCTGCGTATTTCCCGCGGCACATGAAATTGCCATTCGGCGTGTAGCCTATTGTGAGCGTATCAGAAACTTGTCGACGGTGTGAATTTTCCCTTTGCATTCACGCATTGTGATTTGAGGTTAAGCGATTAACCACTTTAAAAATTTGTGCAAGTGCCGAAGTACCAAGTGAATTGTGCATTTGTGCTGTTCAAATTGTGATAATTAAGGCTTATTGGCCCCAAAATGACTTCAGCCGCTGACCAGGAGGCAATTTTACGGGGCCGAGAAATCCCGGCCATATTCCGTCTGTGGGAGGAGAAATATGCACAACCAGGAATTGATCCAGAACCAATTCTGAGAAGGTAAATATTAGAATTTCGATAGCTGCTAACAGCGCTTGCTGTATATTTATTGCTCATTAACCGTAATAACCTAGCGGGATAAAGATGTAAATGATCGTTTCCGAAGAGGTTGAAAATTCGCTTAGTTTTTGTTGGGTGGTAAATCTATGCAGCGATCGTTGCATATGCAATTTCTTCTTTGAACGTGGAGGGAGGGCTTGATTTTCGATAGGCCAGCAACGCATATGTCCAATTGCAAATTCGTTGTCCGTCAACGAGTTTTTGCGAAGTTTGACGTTTGATCTTAAAGTTTTGTTGTTGGTTCTAACTGGAAAACTGGAATGATGGGACTAGAAAGTGCTCTGACATTTAACTCTTTGGTTTTGTGTTCCGTATTTCCTTTTATGCAGCAAAAGGTAAACAGAGTGATAAAAATGGCACAAAAAGGTCAGCATTACCTTTTAGAAACGAGAAATGTAACAAATTACTGTTGTCACAGCATCATTAACATGGTATTGACTACACATATCTAATGTCTAATTGGAGTGGACGTAAACGACCTTGAAAATTGTAAACAAACTACGAGTCAAACAAGTTTGTTATGATTCTAGCTTCATGTAATTAGAAGTTCAGATTGGACATGGATACATATTCTTTTTTAGGCGTTTCTACTAACTTACAAAATTTTATTGAAATCGAGACTGTCCTTCCGTCTATGTGTCATAGTAGTTTTTTGCCGAAACTATAGCCAATACAGACACCAAACTTGGTATGTGAATGTAAAGCATGAGCTCAAGGAATGCAAAAGCACACAAGAGAAATGTAACAATTGTATGGGTAATAATAAGATGCTGATCACTCACACAGAGCAGGCTTGTGGCACTGCCCAGAGTATCAACATAGGATTGTAATTGCTAGGAGTACTGATTACAATTTTGATGATGACTGTTAACTATAGAAATCAATCGTATGACAAATTAACTATCTTTTATGCTAATACAGGTTATCCATTTCGTGGTAGGAAAGTATAGCCCTGCCATTTGACATCTGTCAGAATTAAATGTTATCCAAAGCGTATTTTTTAGTTGAAGGTTTGCCATTTAGAAATATGGATCGTTTAACAGTCGAAGAACGCGTTAAAATTATTAAATTTTATTATAAAAATGGTGGTTCGGCTGTATCAACATATAGGGCTTTATTAGCCGATTACGGTCGACATAATCGACCTACACAGCAAACAATTTCGAGCACAGTGAGAAAATTTGAAGAGACTGGATCGGTTATTGATATTGCAATGCCTGTGCATCATCGCAACATTCGTTCTGATGAAAATATCGCTGTCGTTTCTCAAAGTGTGGAAGAAGACCCGAATTTGTCGATTCCTCGACGTGCTCAACATTTGGGCATGTCTTACGGCTCATTGTGGCGGATTTTGCATTTGGATTTGCATCTCCATCCGTACAAAATCCAACTCACTCAAGAACTTAAGCCTCAAGACCATACACAACGCGAAATGTATGCGAATAGGATAATTGAACAACAAGCCATTGATAACGATTTTTCGAACAAAATTTTCTTTACTGAAGAGGGTCATTTTTCGCTCAGTGGTTAAATTACATCAAAAGGATTGAGGCCTGTAAGAGGTCCCGTGGAGGACATTTGAATGATGTTGTGTTTCACGTATAATGGCAAGGTTCAATTTTTATATTTAATAAAAAATTTCGTTTCCATCTTAATATTTTATGTGTTTTCTTTAGCTTTACTTTCCCAAGTAAAATGGATATCCCTATATAAGAAGCCTACGACACAAATGGAGTGATGTTCGAATTTATCTGCAGCAAAATCCTGAAACGGATTTGTTAATACTAAGCGAAGTATGGATCTAGTCTGAAGAAGCAGAGTATAACAATATTCCGGGATGTAGCTCAGTTTTCTCCTCTAGGCCTTGAAGAGGTGGAGGCACCGCAATTTATATAGAAAATACAATTAATTTCGTGACCAAAAGAGTAACATCTGACAAATCTAATATACGCTTGCCAGAAAAAGTATCCGTACAACATCAAAAGAAAGCAACATATTAGGAAATTCATGCTAAAGAAAGCTGCTACATATAAATATGTAAGCAACAAAATTTATTCATTAATGAAAGTACTTTTCTATAAATTTTTCCTGTGGTATTCCTTTAAAAACTAGATTTTACAGAATAAAAAAAAAGTATCCGTACATGACAATATTAATTTGAAAAATTCAAATATTTTATTACATATCAGGGCTTAATAACTTATCGGATAACCTTTTCTCTCAAGGACCTCCTACAGGTGATTTGGCATGGAGTGAACCAATTTGGGTGTGCCCTGCCTGGTGATTTTGCCCCATTCATCGACGATGACGTTTTTCAGAATTTCCTTCGAAGTTATGCTGTGCTGACGGATTAAGGTCTGGGGATTTGCGCGGCGTAGACAGTTGATGTTTTGTTTTGTAGAGTAACCAAGGCTTCACATTGTGTGCCGTGTGCTTGGGATCACTATCTTGCTGGAACCAGAAATCGTCACTAAGCCTCAACTGCTGAACGCTTTGCTTGAAATTTGCCTTCAAAATATTAAGTTAACCGAATTGATCCATAGTTGATTCTATAAACACAAGTTAGCCAACTCCTTCTCCCGCCATACACCCCCAGACCATCACACCACTTCCGCCAGGTTTCACAGTTGATATGAGATTTTCTTTTTCGAAGGCAGTACCGCTCTTCCGCCACACTAACTTTCTTCCTTTAATGCCAGATATGCAAAAATTGCTTTCGTCAGAGAATAGGACCTGTTCCCGAAACTCTAGTGGCATGTTTGTATATTTTTTTGCAAGTCCACATGTTTCTTCCTATTCACTTCCGAAATGTATGACTTCTTACGTGCTATGCATGAGCGATATCTATCTCTCTTTAGTATTTTTCGTATAGTATCTTCGTGGAAAACCTTGCCAAAGAGTTTTATTTTATATTTGTAACAATTTGGGAAGCAGTTACTCGAGAATTCTTTTTAACTGTCTGCAAAACGTTTCCTTTTTCGCGTTCAGTTAGTATGGAGAGTCGACCACAACGAGGCTTTGAGGTAATCTAACCAGTTGTATTAAATGTTTTCATCACATACTGGACAGGGGAGTCAGTTCTGCCTACTATTAGACCAATTTGGCGGTTAGTTTTCCCTTCACTCTTAAGTTTCAGCATAATTTTCCTCTCCTTAGCACTGATTTCGCTAATTTTGGGCGTCATTATGTATTCTAGTGCACAAAAAATTAAAAAATACTGCACCCACTTTTAAACCTATCGCAACTTAAAATAGAACTATTATCGGACCTAAAAACATTAATATGCATCTGCATATGTCATCGCATAACACGGGGAATCCCCCGGTTTGTTCTGTACGGATACTTTTTCTGGTCTACTGTGTTGCAGCAAATTCATTTTGTTTGAGTTTCAAATCATGCAAAATTTTAGATTTTTTGATATTATAAAAGAAAGCATTCAAATTAAGTGGACATATCCTTTTTATTACAACGATAAGTTTGTTATCTTGCATGTACGGATACTTTTTCTGGCAAGTGTAATTATAATTGATATAACCTGCGCTGGTAAAAAACTGAAAATCGGTACTCCCAATTGTCTCAATGCGCATAACTGCTACACAGAAATAGGTACAATATACTCTGCTAAAAAAATTTTAAACACAGTTGCAGACAGAAACCGATGTGAATCTCCAGAATCGAGATTGTTCAAGGATACTCTAGAAACAAACGGAGCGGTCTTTGTCAATTATAACAAAATTGCTCGCCCGAATTCAAGTACCTGCCTGGATTATATAGCAATTCTACGACTAGTACTCGTTGCGAACAGACGTGTTCCTGTCAAGAATTTTTAAAAATTAAAATATAACAGTAACAGTTTATCGAGTATCTGGATTTTATTTGCGAGGAGTCGCAAAAAGTTCAAAAAAGAAGAAACGTTTTTTTACTGGCGGCTGGGGAACATGGGGCCAGGCATTTCAAATGCTACTTATGAAAAAATTATGAGACGAAAAAACGACCAAGAAAGCTTTGAACATGGGAAGCGTATTCCGCTTTCAAGCGAAGAATTGGAAAGAGTAACCAAAGAAATCGAAAGTATTGCTAGAGAAAATGAAGAGATGAAACTCCAAATTCAAAATTTGGAGGAAATTTATCAAACGTCAACAAAACTAAATTGATTAAGCCACAAAATACGTCCGGAAAAGAATAAGCGACAACAAATAAGACAAAGGAAAAAAAGTAGCCACGCAAAAGGCTCAACAATCAAATAAACCAACAATACAAGCTACGAAAAAGGCAACAATTCATGATGCTGATATCATACTAGGCGCGGGAGGAGCAAACGATAGCGCAAATTACTATGCGGTACTTGCTGCGATGAATGACGACATGTATACCGAGTTGGTGTGCCAAGAAAACATAGATCATATTAATGATTCTAGTGATAATTTTATCGAATACTTAAAATCTTAAAAACAAGGCGAAGGAGAAGAAGCCAACCGATGTGTCTGCTTTTTCTCCTATTAAAAATAAAAAGAAAACTGAGAAAGTTCCTCCAATTAATGTCTTTGGGCAGCGCGGAGGGGATATGGTTCGGCTATTGGTAGCAAAAAAGATACATAATTTCGAAGCTAAGAGAGTGACCGCTGATAAACTCACAATTAAAACAAAAAACACTGGCTGATTTCAAGTTAGCGAAAGATGCTCTTAATAGTGTGAAAGCTTCCCACTTCACATACACGCCAAAGGCGAAGAAAAATCAAACCTTCCTGTTGAAGGGCTTGGACTATGGGGAGAATACAGTTGATCTCCTTGAAACACCAGCTGTCAAATTCATTATTGTGAAAAATTTTACTACCAGGAGATTAACTGTTCACGGCAAAATATTACCATTTTATTTGGTCCAAATTTCTAACGATAGCAGACCAAGTGTCCTCCAAAAGGTAAGGTACATGAACTTTAGAGTTGTGAGGTGGGAGCGTCTCCAAAAAACTGAGGTCAACCAGTGTTACAGGTACGGTGGATTCAGGCATTCGGCTGCCAATTGTGCCATGCATTATCGCTGCGTTAAATGTAAAGATATTCATGCCCCTGGTAAATGCAAATTTGCTCAGATGGGCCCAAAAGCAAAATCATATGGAGGATGCCCTCGGTATTAAGATGCAAAAGTTAAATTTTCCCCAAAACAAACCCAAGTACATCGCAGTGTTTTACCTTCCAACTTCGTCAAACACGGAGTAGCAGTTGTACTTGCTGCTAGAGGACCAGCAGACAACAATGTAAATACAATAAATAATGTAAGTGGCAATAATGAGCTGCTACTCAAAATTTACCAACAGCTTGAATCTCTTTCAGAAAGAATAAATAAGCAAGATAAAAAAATCAATTTCGTTTTTCAACGTTTAGGCAAACATGCTTCAAAATAATTTGTCATGTAGTCACATTTTAATCTATAAGCTTCGTCTCATCTTGATCAACGCCAACTCCATTGTTACTATACATCGACGTGTCTATCTTTTTGAATTCATCGTTAAGCAAAAGCCTGACATCATGCTTCTCACTGAAATCCACCTCAATTCATGGCACTCCATGACATTCAAGGATTTTGAATTCGTAAGAAACGATAGGGTAAACTGTGATGGGAGAGGTGGCACCGGGATGTTGGTTCGAAGAACCTATTGTTTCCAAAATATTGAAAAAGGCGAATTCAAAAGCTTTGAACCTCTTGCAAGTGTCCGTTATCAAAATTTCACTGCCAGGTAGGGATAACCACTTCTTTATCTTTGCCTACGCAACTGGTGGAAATGTTCTCATGTTCAAGGAGGAGCTCAATTCGTTGTTTGAAATACGCGAATTGAACAGGCTGCATAATTATTATATTCTTGCCGGTGACCTGAACGCGAAGCATACATCATTGCTAAACGCTAACAATAATCCCAGAGGTGTATTCCTGAAATCGTGGATAAAAGAGAGCCAAATTGAAAACAGGTGCAATCTATATGGGTCGGAGTTTCCAACATACCTTAGGACAAATTCATATTTGCATTGCAGACGCATGAAAATCATCGGCCGAATTTAAAAAAAAAACGGATTGGGGAAAGTTTCAAAAGAAGTTTAATCGGGATTACCAGAAGCAATGTCCTCTTTCTGATGATGGCAACGCTTGCTCAATGGTTCCGAATGACAGGAATCTAACTAACGATGAAATAGATCTCTATTTGTCGAAGTTAGAGAAGCTGACGTTGGAAACGATTGAGAAAGTAGTTCCCAAGATTAAACATCGAAATAATGTGGAAGGATATGAAACACAAACCATTGCAAGGTTAAAAAGATTAGAAAACCTTCATCTCACACGCTTCAACAATATTTAACGGCGATTTCTGGACTGCAAACATCCCTCTTTGGGTTTGTTGAAATTACACCTGAAGAATGTCTGGAGCTTAATCCGTTCATATTCAGGAGTGAGGACAGCGACCAATGGGCAGAAAAACTGAGGGGTATTAGCCCACAGGACCCAGATGGGGTTTTCATGAAAGTAAATAGCTTATTCCGCAAGAAGTCTTGAGTGAAGGTATCGAATCTTGAAGTCGCTAGTGATGAGATAAATCTTTTCGATAGGGCTGGTATCGAAATTGATAGTACGACTCCGGATAGAAATGTAAACAGGATTATATGTGATAGTTTGCATAAACTTGCCCTGATTGGAACTCATTTTGATTTGGTTTCATCTACCAAACTCTGAGAGAGGGAAACAAATGCTTTCAGAGGTAATTGAAGCAAATGTTTCTGACCAAATCAAGCCTGAACGGCGAATTTCTTCTTCATTCCAATGAAACATAAACATCTGACCTCATACCGAGCTTGAATCTTATTGATTATTTTGTCAGCTATGAAGACTTGTGTTTCATATTTGGCAGGATAAACAAGAAGAAATCATGTGGTATCGACGATGTTCCAAATGTAGCTCTCCGACATTTGGCTGAGGTTGTTATTAGGAATTATTGCATATTGTTCAACAACATGTTGAGCAATTCATATTTCCCGAATGAGCGGAAAAAGTCCAAAGTATTTCCGATCTTGAAGATAGGAAAAGAATCTTCGTGCCCTAAAAGCTATCACCTAATCAGCTTGCTGCCTAACATCCACAAGATGTTTCAAGTGATACTGAACAAATAATTAACCTCCACATTGAGAAATACGCGAGCTGATACCGAATTGCCAATTTGGTTTTCGTGCCAGGCATTCGACCATACATGCGATAGCGAAAGTAACCTCAGACATCTGTTGGAAACTAAACAACAGAGAATGTGTTGGAGCGTGTCTCAATGATATGGAGAAAGCCTTCGATACGGTGTGGTTAGATGGACTAATTTTTAAACTCCTTCAGGACAGGTTCCCCAGACAACTTGTCGCCATGATGTGCAATATGTTGCATGGGAAATCATTTGTTGTAACTGATGGAAATCTGACGACAATAAGCGAATTCAAGGTCTTGAATGGTCTACAGCAGGGAACAGTTACTGCGCCTCTGGTTTTCTCAATATTCATTCGCAACTATTGAACGGCTTTGATTTTAACGTCTCGCCAACGCAATCATTGGTAGTGTTTGCTGATGATCTGGTCATCTATACGGCAGACCGAAAAGCGACAATAGTTCAGAACAATCTTCAAAAAATGTTCAATGATCTGCAGCTCTACACCGACAATTGGCGAATGAAAATTAATGCGCTGCAGGGGGCCAGTCAAGAGCTGAAACGTAATTGGAAGGATTTCTACAGTATGACTGATGATGGTAGTTCAGAACGGGTTCCACATAAATCCTGTGTTCGATACCTCTGTGTTCATCTCGATTAGGAATGAGCATCAAAATTAAAAGATCGATGTTCACCATGGAACAGTTATCGAAAGAAAACAAACGATGGCAATAAAATGTCGGACTCATTCCATCGATTCTAAACAAAATCGATGTTTCACTTTTTTACTATTATATGTTTTGTCTATTTCGTTCTCTAATGGACTCTAATGGTGTACTCACCAGGTATCTGGATCTTAAAAGTAGTCGCATAATATACAAATACACCATAATTCCAAAAATTTTATTGATGAAAGCCATTTTTATTATGCTAAATCTAAAAAATAAGAAAAGTAGTAATATTGTTCTTTGCATTTTAGAAAATTCAAGCCCAAAACTCGGGTAAAGAGCTTAAAAATAGTAGTTTAGAAGCAAATTTCCTATTTAATCAATTTCTTGCTGTGGAAATTATTTGCCCCGCTTTCGGGAAAAGTCTCTCTGAAGGGACTGAGGTGAACACGGTAGTCATTAGATATTCTTTAGATATTTCTGACATATGCTGATAGGTTACAGTCATTTGCTTCCAGAATATGAGGGGATCATGCTCAATTTTTTTAGGGGGTGCTTCTGAAATACAACGATAGTAAATTTATAAATAACACCCATACTGAATATTATGCCGAATACGTTAAAATCTTTAAAAGCTTCCATACTTGAATAGAGGCTTAGTTCTTGATGATATGAAGCATCAAATCGATCTTCTTTTCTTTCTCCAAGCTTCTCCCCTTTTTTGAATGGCTTTATTGTGGTCGGAAAACAACCCTGAACCTGAAAAACAATTGTTGAGAATAAATTACTTTTGTTTTTTTTTTGAATAATTTTATCAAACTCACAAGAAGGTGCTGAATTGGACTCAGACTCAGAGGATGTTGAGCTTGATGCTATTGTTTTCAGTTTTTTCTCTTTTATAAGTTGATCGATAAATTATAAGTGTTTTCCTAAACACGTTGCATCTTCGAAATACGTGTGTTTGAATCTTTTTTTTGTGGTAGGGAGGTGAATGCCATTTATGCACAGAGTGCGGGACTCCCATGCTCGCAAGAAGGCGACTGGACTACCCACTAAACACCTCCCCTGTCAACCTGAGAACCCAGCCCGGAACCGTTTGACACATTACTTCGGGCCAGGTCTCGTTTTGTTGCGCCGTGAGGCGCCTTCAAGCTGGCGGATCCCTTTCCTAGCGAGAGGGGAGAGGGGAAGAGGAAGTGCCAGACAAGCGATCCCCCAGCCCCGACGCCCCCGGCTGCTGTGAGTCCCGAGCGTAATGTCCCACCTGGTTCCATTTGTCAACCGATTCGAGCATCACCGCGACTATATTATTCGGGGTGTAGAGGTTCCTTCGCAGCCTGACCCATTTTTTGCATGCAAAAAATGTGGCAGGCATTGTCCTCCTCTCCTGGGCAATGCCGACACTCGGGGGACCGTGACTTACCAATCTTGTGCAGGTAAGACTTAAAACACCCATGCCCGCTCAAAAGCTGGGTCAGATAGAAGTCAGTCTCACCATGCCTTCGATTTAGCCACGGTCTCACATCCGGGATAAGGCGCGCAGTCCATCTTCCCTTCGTGCAATTGACTCAAGGCTGCTGCCAATCGTTGAGCGAGCGCTGTCTCTCCTCGCGGCTCTCTCTAGCAAGGCTCTCTCTAGCAAGGAGGGCGACAGGTATCACGCCTGCAATAACTCTCACCGCCGAGTCAGAGACTGTCGGATACGAAGATGCAATCCTCAGTGCTCATCTTCTGTGTACCTGTGCCAAACGTTTTCGGTATACCTCCTTGTTGAGAGCGTCGCCCCATACCTCTGCCTCGTACAGTAGCACTGACCCTACAGCACTCATCAAGAGGCGTCTTCTTGATGGGCTGGGTCCCCCTACGTTGGCCATAAGTCGACTCAGAGCCGATACTCCTGAAGCAGCCTTCTCAGCCGCTGCCCTGATTTGCTCAGAGATACTCATCTTCGAGTCGATCAGTAGCCCCAGGTACTTCAATGATGGCTTTGATTCGATTCGTAAGTCCCCAATACTGATCATCCTTACTCTAGGGATTCTCTTTTTTGTCAAGATGACCATTTCGGTTTTCTCCAGTGCTAAACTGAACCCGCGAGCAGTCATCCAGTCCTTCACTGGGCGCATTAGCATACCTAGTCAAAGTTGCGCCTGTTCAACGGTGCGCCCAGCGACCAGAGCCGCATCATCATCCGTATAGCCGACCAAGCGCGACTCATCTGGCATTTCAAGTCTCAGTAGCCCGTCGTAAGACACGTTCCATAGATCCGGACCAAGAATAGATCCTTGGGCAACACCCGATGTAATTTCCAACCTTCGTTGGGGCGTGTCGTATCGTAGAGCAGTCCTCGGTCCTTTAGGTAGCCCTTCAAAAGCCGCATTAGATATTCTGGAACTTGAAAAGGGCTTTCCAGAATATCCACCCATCTAGCGGTGTTGAAGGCGTTCCTGACGTCGAGTGTCACCAACAGGGCGATCCGTCGCTTGGTGCGACTATATGCCTCTGCCTTTTGGACCGCGCTCACCACCTCTGCAATCGCATCAATGGTGGAACGTCTTGCTCTAAAGCCGTACTGTCGAGGAGATAGGTCCCCAGCAGCACGAATCGCGTCAGTGATTCTTCCCTTAATGAGTTTTTCTAGCACTTTCCCAGCCGTGTCTAGCATGCATAACGAGTGGTATGCAGACGGCGATTCGATATTTCCCTTCCCCTTGCTGATCAGCATGAGCCTCGCGAGCTTCCATCGTATCGGGAAACCCCCTTCCCGAAGGCAAGCGTTGAATGTATTGAGCAGCAAGTCAGGACAATGGTGATAGACAATCCGTAACACCTCGTCTGGAACACCATCTGGACCTGGAGCCTTCCTCGCTTCCAATGAAAGGACTGCCTCTTCCAGTTCCGGCTGTGTGAAGAGTGGACACTCGACTGCTGTTTCACTATGGGCAGCGTCAACACGGACGGGATGGACGGGGAAGAGTGCCCGCACTATCTCGTCCATCTTTTCCGCATCATGTATACAAGGCATCCGTAGGGCACCAAGCTTCCGCATAACTAGCTTGTAGCCAAGGCCCCACGGATCCTTGTTCACATTGTCCACTAGATCTTGCCAGTAGTGAGCTTTGCTGTTGTTGATCAATTTGCGAAGGCATTTCCTGGCCGACTTATATGCTGCTGCGCGGTTGCTTGCCACGTCATGGCTCTGTGCCCGTTGAGCCTCACGCCGAAGATTGTGACACTCCCTTCGTTTTTCAGCGATTTCAGTTGACCACCAGTACACTGGGGGCTTGTCGTGTCGGGGTTTTCGACGGGGCATAGAAGCTTTGCAAGCAGTAGTAATGATGCTCATAGTTGAGTTTACCACGTCTTGAGCTGCCAGTTCTTCCGTCCCCTCCGAAGCCCCCTGCTGCGGTACACCTGCTGTGAGCACCTCGATGAACCTCTCGACGTCCATTCTCCCGACGTTCCATCCAATTGTAGAAAGCCGAAAGCACGGACGTCGGGAGACAACATCGCTAATCTCTAGCAGAATGTACTGATGATCACTGGCTGAGTAGTCCTCTAATACTCTCCAGTGGTGTATCCTCCGTACTAAGGACTCCGAGGCGAATGTCACGTCCAGTATGGTTCCTCCACAGCCAATACGGCGGAACGTCAGCGTATTTCTGGTGTTTAGTGCGACGAGCGCCGTCCTGGCCGCCATTTCTAGGACTCGTTTTCCCCGCGGATCTGATTGAGGCATACCCCATTCGATTGCTTTCGCGTTGAAGTCTCCCCCAACGAGCACGTTCCCGTCTGCGTTAGAAACAGCGCCCTCCAAAGAATTTAGCTTGACTTGGATAGATGATATCGATTCGTTCGGCGTTAGGTACACACTAAAGAAGGTGGTCCGTGAGCGCCGAACCCACACAAAAGTATCCCCACGTCCACAGCTCTGCGCCTGGAAATCACTATTTCGAACCCAGATGGCGGCAGTACCAGTTTCATCAGGATACCATGATGCTGAATTTTTATCATGATGTTGCTCACTCAGCAGAAAGAAGTCGGCTTTCATGTCCCTCGCAAACTGCTCAAGCAGATTTTGGGCGGTTGAACTGCGGAAGCTCTGATTTTGCCTTGGCTAGGGCTTCCTGGAAAACCCGGCATTTTCCTGCTCCCAAGGCCTGGGATTAGCATTCTTGCAAAGAATACAATGTGCCTCCTTCGTACATTTTTTTCTTTTATGTCCCATTTCACCGCATTTGTAACATTGAAAACTCCTATCGGGTCCTTTGCATACTTGTGCGGTGTGACCATAGCCAAGGCATTTGAAACATTGTAGAGGCGTTGCTCTTCGCCCTATCCTACAGACACGCCACCCTATTCGTACTTTGCCCTTATTCAGAAATTGTTCGGCATCCTTTTCTGTCAAGTTAAATATGGCCATGCGTTGTCCCCTATGGTTTTCTGGTGTCAGCCTCGCCTTGATTCCGCCCACGCTAGGGAACTCCCTTTTGATGGCCTCTTCCACCTCGGCCAGATCTGTGACGCAGTCAATGTCTGTTATACCGATCGTTGCCATCGGCTCAAGCGAGGCTATAGCTGCGCTTTTGTCGAGGACTTTCTTTACTGCGTCGCAGAATGCTTCCCTATTCTCGGCCTCTGCTCCAAATTCGACCAGTATGTGGCCCGACCGCGTTGGTCGGACTGCTTTAATAGCAGTGTTAGTTTCTTCGGGCCTTACCTTTCCCCTGATGTCCCGTAGAACCTCCGCGTAGGATCGACCATCTGCCTGCTGCCGGGATCTTCGTCGGGGCTTCTTTTTCTCCTGTTTTGCATCAGGTCCTTTTTCTTGTTGGGCGTCTGTGCGAACTTTAATTTCTGGCTCTTTTTGAAGGAGTTTCTTTGCGGCTTTCTTCGCTCCATTTGTAAGCACTGTCTGAAACCCGTGATCTGCTGCTTAACGCCCATCAAGTGCCTCTTCCTTCTTTCTTTTATCCCGATCTCCTTCGATTGGGCTAGACGCCATTCTTTTATTGATTTTTAATGGTGGAGCTATCTGCATGTGGCCTTTAGATTTCGCCCCCAGCGCTTCTTTATTCTTCTGCTCGTCTTCGGCCTTTAACCAACTCCTCCGATAATGCGGTCTAGGAGCTCCTCTAGTTCAAGGAGCCCATTCTTTACTGCTTTGCTGATTTTTGGGGAGATTGTCTTCTTTTCAGAACATCTACCGCTTTTCGGAATAGCCTTTCTTCTTCGTGTCGCTGGGCGGCAATTGTACTTTGCGACCATCCTTGCGAGAGCTTATCGCTTTCCGTTCCCGAATACCGTACTTCCGCCACATTTTCGACGTTGGCGATGCAAGCGCCCAACATTGCTTTTTTGTCTGGTCACTCGTTACTTTTCCTGGCGTAATCTCCTCGTTGGCTTCAGGATGGTTCTTTATTATATCAGGATTTACGACCCTTGCATCGGTCGCTTCGGTAACGATCGCAGCAGTGACCATCGAATTCTCGATGCTCTTTATATTTTCTACCACCGCTCGAACACCTGAAGCGTCCTGCAGAGTTTCATCAAGTTTTGGTAATTCTAGCAATGGGGATTGCTATGCTACTTGTTAAGTATTTTTCCCCACTGATATCGTTGGTCGCTGCAGTATACGGCTTTAAAACTTCGAAGATTTCTTGAATTTATTCGATTTCCGATACAGTGACCATTGAAAGAGCTGTTTTGTGAACATTTAAAATATCGTTCAGAACTAGCCGGAGGTCAGCAAAACGCTCCAACATTTCATATGTCGAGTTCCATCTCGTTGCGAGACTCTGTATTAATTTTTTATCGGACTTTCTACTAAGATCATCGCTGGCTATGATGCTGTACTTGAAGAAAAACACAATCGACTGTCGCGACCAACGGTTTTAAATTTAAGGTATGTGCAAAGCACAGTATATGCTTATCTCCATCGCAATGAATTGTAATGGCTTTTACAATATTTGCTGTCACTTTTGTTTATACCCCATTCTTCACACATATTGTTGATTTTGGCAGCCAAATACTCTGATGTGTGATTGGAATCTAACAAATTCATCCCGAGATTCCCACTACACATTTTGTTCCTTTCAGCGTCGTGGAAGTGCACAGTTGTCCCCAGATAGCTTCGCATTTGCAAATCTGTCCAAAAATCCATTGTTAAGGAGCATTTTCGATGTCTTATCTTAGTTTTAAAATCATCTTTTGAATGCTCATATTTTTTCTCAATCATATTTTTAATTGTGAAATGGCTTGGCACTGCATAATATGGAACAGCAACTTTCATAAAATTAAGGAAACCTTTTCGTTCCACCAGTCTTAACGGCTCCAAATCAGTGCAGATCATATGCACAAGTGCATTCTTATTTTATGAGATAATGTGCCCTTCTTTGAATGACCCCATTGATTGAAACATTTTGGGTAAAGATTGCTGCGTTGGATTTTTTTTACCTGATTGAATGTTCGATGACGACGTGGATTAGACGGAGACATATATGAAGATGAAGGTAGTGGTTCACGTTCGCTAAGATCACTACCACCTGAATCATCCACATTTTCAACTTCCTTTGTTGATTTTTGTGTCCTGTTTTTTTTTCTCGGGAACAGGAACGGTAATAAACTTCTCCTGGTGTTTACTTTACTTTAATGATTAGTGGGGATTGTAGAATAGCAGTACGTAAGTCTGCTTGGAACTAACTAGTGGGGTCTTTGTTTACCAGTTTGTTCTCGTTGGCGTTAATGAAGTCTATTGTTTTTGTACATAGTCCTTTGTTTTTAGGATCACCGTTGTATGTCCTTTGTCGTTTTGCTTATGCTCTAGCGTATTTTTTGTAGTATATCTACTGCAGTATGTCTTCCATGTGACTGTTATTCCTGCGGCAGTTTTTTAATGGCTAGTTCAGTGTCGACTACTAGTTGTTCTAGGTCTTTGTTGCGTCTTGTGTTATATAAGTTGTGTTTGAGTCCCTTATCTTGTGTCTTAAAAGGTGTATCTGGTAGATTTACAGTCGGTGGATAGAAGGCTCTGTTCGTTGGTTTGGTCATTGTGTTTTGTTTTTTCATCAATTTGTCCAGTTTCTTTGTCATGGTCTCACATTTAGATTTGAGCTGGGTATCAATATTTTGTCTCACATCATTGTAGAATTGTAGAAAGTTTTCAGTTTGTATAATATTAGGTAATTGTAAGTGTGAATGTAGTACTCGTAGTTGTCGCCAACGGATACAAACTGGTTGCAGAACGAAAGCGAGCAGAACAACGCTGACCCTGGATTTCAGTAAGATAGCCCACACCATAAACTTCACACAATGTCTTTCGAGCTTGCATCGCATTTTTGCCCTTTGGGAAATAAAACAATAAAATAAACCGATAATGCTCTCTTTAATTGTCCATTTTCAAGTTTATTTTAACCAACTTGTTTACTAATGATGCTCATTTTTTGACTGAAGATAGTCTAAAGTCTAATCTTTAAAATAATATAATTATATAAGCCACGCAATCACTGCTGCATGAAATTTGCAGTTCACGTCATCTAAGAGAACAAACGACATGAATTATCGAACAACACAATATTATTAAAAAAGTTGAGTCAATTTGTACTCTAAGGGTTGTTGCTTTTGTACTCATAAAAAACTATTGTATATGATTTTTTTTTTCAAATTTTTCGCATCAAAGGGTTCAATTCCGATGGGGGAGGGCAAACACATTTTTCGTACTTTTCCACTTCCCCGGGACTCTCCTGGAATCTGTTTCCGATAGCTCTCATCAAGACCTGTCATTTGATATCCCACATGGCCACCTTTTGTGACAAATTTTAAGGGTTCCTTTCTCCATTCGGGGGCCACCCTTCAAAAATATCTGAAAGTTGTTTTGATACCCAAACTTCCCTGCCAAGTTTGATGATTGTAGCTGCTATAGATTCGACGAAAAACAAAGATTGGACCCCCGGATAGACAGGTCGCGATTTCAATAGGGTTTTATGAGATAGTACAAAACCGGACCATTTGCAGATTGTCCAGTGATGATGAAGATGCTTATAAATCTTAGGATAGCCACCCGTGTTCAACTTTGACGCGAAAATCATCGACAGTAGTTTATTTTTTAGTCAATTCCTTTTTGTTATAATATAGTACTCAACTGGATTTTAGGGATTGCTCAATTTTTCCTTCAATTTTGGGGCTGTATAAAACATATTCTAAATAGTATAAAACATATTCTAAATAGCCGTTTATAAGGAGAGATCCAAAATTACCGCAAAGTTATCCTGCTACTCTACTCTTCAATCTACCTAATTAAACTTACAGCTCAGGTATTTTTGTATTAATGTTTATGTAAAGAATAAACAAATAGTCCGCGTAGTGTAGTGGTTAGAGTACTCGCTGCGTAAGCCGAAGGTCCCTTGTTCAAATCCCGTTTGTGGCATGAAGATTTGTTTCAAGCGATTCTTCGGACGGACTACATATAAGCCCGCTCAGTTATGATACGTACTGGTTTAATCAGAACGTATCGCAGCTGGGTCGACGGACATACAGCCAAAGCGTGGTGCTAAATATATCACCTTCTCGAGTGTCGACTACATGCGATCAAGGTAATGAGATACTCTACCTATCTCTAGGCGAAGGCCCGAAAATGGCTGTAAATTAACCTTACTTTTGTAATTGCTCAAGAATTTTTCCATAATCCTTAGAAATGCTGATCTTTGTTTTCTTTTGAAAGGTTGAAATTAATTAAAACTATTTTCAGACTATCCGAAATTTTCGAATCCGAAACAGAAGTTTACATGCGGAAAGATCGCGATCCTTTTGATGAGCGACATCCATCACGAACAGATCCTGATTGTGAATTTGGGAGATCACTTAAATTACTTTTTCGAAAAGACAATTTTATGACTAGAGTAAGTAGAAAAACTATATCTTAAGACCCTAAATTTGAATAACGGTAATTTCAGTTAGTTAATGATTATTTACGTGACAATTTCTTCTCACGTCAAAATATCCAAAAAAGTTCCTTAGAGTTAAATATAGCAGCATGCCGACTGATTCTTGTCATAATGCCAGGATTGGATACGTCGGCTGTATTTCAAGTGAGTTTATTTGTAATCTTGTAATTTGGCATTGTTTCTTTATTTTTGATCTTTTGGTAAATTCTCGTAGGTCGAGTACGTCAGTTTAATAAATCGTCTGTACAATTGGGCAATGGAATCGGCCGAACCTATACAAAGTTACGCAACCGGGCTTTTAGCCGCCGCTATGGAAGTTCAAGATGTTGCTGTTACATTTCGTGATTTAAATTACCGCCTAGTTCCAAAGATGCTAAAACGTTTACAAATGTTACAAAAAGTTTACAAAAAGAAAACCAACATAGATCCGTCGGAGACTCTCGCACATCCAATAGAAGCAGCTGTGAATTTTGAAAATGACCCCGAGAATACTGAAAGTAGTCCGGCGGGCACAGTAAGCGAGTCGAATGTTCAAATGTCTGAAAGACCGTTTGCTCATTTAGGGGGTGGTTCGGTGCCGAATAGCCCGGAGCAGCCTAATGGGCCCAATTTGAATGGGTTATCGAAATTCGGAAATACAACGAATTTATCAACGTTGCTAGAAAATGATGTGAGCCAAAATACTTCGGATGTAAAATACGCGAAAAATTTTTATATTCCAATATATCCGCCCACCACAACTTCGAGCCAAATGTTGATATTACGCTACCTGACATCAATGGGCGAGTATCAGGAGGTACGTACGCAGATTTCAAAACCCTACCATACACTATTCATCGCTCGTTTAATCCCTCAGTTCCTAGGACAAGTATTCGAGAATAACGCCATGTCCTTGATCTTCGGTTATATTGAAGACTTAGACCCAAAAGACACTTGTTTGGCCTTCGAGGCTTTAAAATATTTAGCCTCATTACTTTGTCATAAAAAGTTTGCCCTGGAGTTTATTGCCAGAGGAGGTTTGGAAAGATTATTGAAAGTTCCACATCCTAGTGTGGCAGCCACAGGAGTTTCCATAACGCTTTACTACTTGGCATACTGCGAAGATGCCATGGAACGCATTTGTGCAATGCCTCGCGCAATTATTACCGAATTGATCAAATATGCATTGTGGCTTTTAGGATGTTCTCATGATTCTGGCCGATGTCATGCAACCATGTTTTTTGGACTGTGCTTCCAATTTAAAGTAATATTGGATGAATTCGATCGGCAGGACGGTTTGCGGCAACTTTACAATGTGGTAAGCTTCTTAAATTACACTTGTAGATTTCCATTTGATTTTTTCATATTGCTTAGATATCAATACTACCTATTCTTGCTGATTATGATGATCCCCCGGTGCTGAATGACGATGAAGAATGTGCTGCGAGGCAATTAGTTCGGCATGTTTGCGTTTCCCTAAAAAAATATATGGAAAGTCATTTGTATTTCAAATACACTCACTTTATGAGGCAACAATGCCCGAATATGGCTGCAGAGCAGCCCTCCTTCAAAGCGAGTAAATGCACTTTAGAACAAATAAGCGAACAAGTGCGAACACTACAGGAGAATTTACCATCTAAAGCCCATTGGGGGCCTGTTGATCAAATATTACATTTGCGTGGAGTGACGCTATTACTCAGAATTATCGCTTATTCGTATGAATGGAACAACAGTGGCAGGTACGTTTATTTTCTCAGTGAGTAGTAAGATTGTTACGTCATTTCGTGTTGCAGAGCCGAGACTGTTCGGTCAGCATTAGATGTTTTATCAATCTGTTGTGTAACTCCTCGAGTCTTCAACGTTTTCTGCGAATTGTTAGAATTTCCAGACGGTAGTTCTTCTGCTGGAATCAATACAATATTAGGTGCAGCTATTGGAGAAATCGTCACTGATGCTGAAGTGCAAAAGGCAGCACTAGCTGTTTTGGTTCATTGTGTCTGTGCGCCAACATTACGGGTAAGTTTTAGTTGCCATTGAAAGTTCGTAGTTATTATTTTACATTATATAGCCTGTTTCCGGGAATCGTTTTACAACGCAAACGTCAGCCAAAAAGAAAGTAGCCAACCGTTTCAATGAGGAACTTGTCGAGAAGGTTTGGGAGTGTGTATGCTCAAATAATGGAATAATTGTACTGTTACAATTAATGCAAGTAAAAACGCCCATTACTGACGCCGATTGTATACGAGGAATGGCTTGCCGGGCGTTGGCAGGGTTAGCGCGATCAGAACGTGTACGACAAATTATTGGAAAGCTTCCGTTGTTTGCTAACGGGCAGTTACAACATTTAATGCGTGATCCAATTCTACAAGAGAAGCGTGCTGAGCACGTGATATTTCAAAAGTATGCCATTGAATTATTAGAACGCGTTTCGGGCAAAACAAAAACGATGAACAATCAATTAGAAGCTTCCTTAGCCAACATCCACAAAGCAAATGTTGTTGCACAAACTAGGATACAGTACAATGAACAACAGCTTTACCAACTAATTCACGATCATTTGATTTCACGAGGTCTGACAACATCGGCGGCAGCATTGCAGAAAGAGGCCGGACTAACGATAGTTCTACCACCCCCTAAGCCTTCTGTGCATCATTCTCCCTTCAGTTATAAGTAAGAATCATATTTCAGAATAATTTCATTTAAATAACACTGTATTTACTAGGACTTCGGCCGCCAGTGCAGTATCGCGAACTCGTTTGAGGACTCGCACGCAAGAGCTCAATAATATTATTCACTTAACAATGTCCAATCAAAATGATACTCCAGCTCTAATGAATGGCACGGCTGAAAGTCATTCTCCACCAAGTGAAGACCAACAATCAACAGTTACACCGATAAAATTAATAAAAAAATCTGGATCTACATCTCAATTCAACACATCAAGTCATAGCTTGTCTTCTCAACGATCTCTTCAAAAGCAAATATCTTCCACTATTGAGACGGTAATTAATGACGCGCCACCAACGCAGCGTAGCAATTCATTGTCAATATCCGATAATCAACCAAACGCCTCAAGTAATGTCACACTCACAACAATTGTTACAGAATATTTAACAAATCAACATGCCTTGTGCAACAATCCAATGTCCACCTGCCCTCAATTTGATCTTTTCGTACCTCATAAGTGTCCAGATCCAAAACCAAATAAAATACTGGATCTTCAATTAAACCTTACGGCGCGATTATTCAAGGCTCAATCTGGTTACAATACCATGCGACTCGATAGGCGATTTGTCCATACGCAATTTTGTCCCACAAGAACGATACGCCCGCAAGACTATAATGAAATACAGTTCACTTGTTGTGATTTGTTACCGTGCAATAATCTTGTTCTAGCGGGAACATATCATGGCGAGGCAAAAATTTACAATATCAACGAAGGCACCGAAGAATTTTCAGCACAATGTCACGAATCATTTATGGATAGCATTAGGGCAAATCGAGAAGGAACGTTGGCTTTAACATCTTGCTTCTGGCGTCCGCCATTGTCAGTATTGTGGTCGATCGAAAATAGAGAATTTGTTAGTAAAGTTCAATTTGTGGAGGATTTCTACTGTGAATTTAGTAATGTTACACAAGATAAGATTTTAGGAACAAAACAAGAAGTAAGTTCTCATCTGGTTTCACTTGGAGGTTTGCAGCAACTAATATTAATTTTCTATATTTTTTCGCAGGCCGCGACTATATACGATTTGTATACAGGTCAGAAAGTAACAACATTAGTACCAAAAATATCGAATCAATATACAAAGAATAAAGCAACATTCTGTCCAACTGATGAACTTATTTTGTCAGGTAAGTTAAATGTTAACTACTACCGCAGTGAAATAGGTTATACGAAAGTTATAAGCGGACCTGTATAATTGTTACTTTTCGAAATTTGAAGTGGTCGTGCAACGGGTATTGAGTATTTAAAGTTGAAATCAAGAAATACGATAAGGGAAAATTTCGCAGTCAAAGAAAGTTAACTTTATCAAAACGACTTATGATCAATAGGGTATCAATCTGATGTCACAGAAGTTTGAAATAATCTATTATTATAACAGAATCAAAGGAGCAGCGGATGCTGCATATCAATCAATATAATCAATTTTGTTCAGGGATGTGTTATGTACACCATTTAAATTGTTTTATGAAGATTTTTCTTCAGAAAAGATTCCTTAATACGTTTCTTCAATAGTTATTATAAATAATTTTTATAGATATTCTTATCTATCTATATCGTTCATATCAAACATCTACGAAAAGGAATAATATTCAATTCAAACAAATCTTTTTTTAAAGTTCATAATTTTTTTTAACCAAACAATATTTTTACACAAAAATATGATACAGGGTGCGTACGGTATTTGAGGACAACTTGAGAGTAAAATTAATTAGCTTGTATTTTTAACAAAATTTAATGAAATTTCATGAATATTTTATACCACGTTAAATTAATATATGGCTATAGTTATTCAATAAAATCGCTATTAGCAGCAATAACCTCTTCGAACCGAGTCCGGAACATAACGGCATTAATAGCAGTCTTCAGCGAAGAAGTGGTATTATGAGGACACTTATTGGTCTCACGCTCAACTACGCCCAATACGTAATAATCTAAAGGATTAAGGTCTGGAGAGCTAGGTGGCCATAGGTTCGGTGTTATGTGGTCACGAAGATTTTCGGCCATCCAATCTTGTGTCGCCATGTATGGTCTGCCTCCGCTTACATTGTCTATCCAGGGTTTCAGTACCGTCTCCAAAACCTCGATATATGCAGCTGAGTGCACTCGAAGTCCTTGAGTAAAAGAGTGTGGTGGCCTAACATGTCTTTCGTTGCTGACAACACCTAAAACCATAACAGTGGCTGGAAATTTTGTGTGCATAACAACAGGAACCTCCGTAGGATTTGAACATAGCCATCTGTCATTTCTGGAATTGGTCTTTTGATCTTGGTTAACATTTTTTTCGTCGGAAAAAAACCATAACATATTCGGCGCCTCAGGGTGTTTGATTTTGTTTAAAAGACGTTTTGATCGGAGAACTCTCTGTTCCTGTGTTTGTTCCGACATGAACTGTCCTCTGCGCATCACGTAAGACTTATACCGAAGGTCTTCGTGGACAACTCTACGAATAAGGCGCTCAGAAACATGAAGCTCACTCGCAAGGACCCTCATTGATTTTAAAGGGTCCTCGTCTATGATCGCTCGCACTTGCTCTAAAAATTCTGCACATCGGACAGTGTCAGAACGTTGTTCGTGCTTTTTGCGTTTTGCAACCGATTCTGTATCGCCTCCTGATGCTTCAAATTCACGGCGAACCTTATGCACGAATGAACAGGCGCAATTAGAAAATTAGAGATCTCTAAATCTGTATGGTTCGCACATATAGATACGATGACAACATGTGTCTTCATTTCTTGAGTGATGTTGTAGTCCGCCATTTCTTATCTGAAAAGGAAAAAAATAAAAAAAAAATCCGCGAAGTTATAGTCTTTATGTATGACCTCAAATACCGTACGCACCCTGCATAAGTTATTTATGCGAAATTGTTTTCGCCAAGTGAAATAAAACTAAGTGAATAGGCCATATATGAAAGTTAAAACTATTAATTAAAATTATTTGTATCGAATTCAATATTCGAACCGCCACAATACTCCACCTTCAGCGAATACTCAACTATCGTGATACGAATTTGTAGTTGTTGGCTTTCTACCAAATTTTGTAACATATTCTCTAGAAGAAACAGATTAAGTAATTTATTTGTTTAAATTAAAAGAAACCTTAAAAACAAAAATCTTGTTAGATGAGTGCTTGCTTTCAACTGAAGGTTTAATGTGATCCACATGAGGAATTACATTTTTAACGTAATAATTATTAAATTCATGTTTGGATAAGGGGTCAAGAATGCCTGAAGGTAAACATAGATTTGGTCCAAAAACTAATTGGACTGGCGACGCTGAAAGGTCTTCTTTAAAGAGCGGATCTAAGACCAAGGAGAGTCAATGGTAAAGCTTTAGTCCAAGATTGGTTGTTATATGCCATTGAAGCTGCCTTAAGCGTTTTGTGAAAATGTCCTACCATGCCATTGAACTCAGGATGACATGCCGTTATGTAATATTTTTTTGAAACCCAACCTACGTTCTAATTCATGAAGCAATTCGGACTCGAATTGCCTACGTAGATCTGTAACGATAGTATAATGTACACCAAATGCGGATATCCAATTTCTAATCAACGCTTCACCGCAAGGTTGAGCCGACATATCATCTAAAGGCATTATTAATTATAGTAAGACAGTAATTGAAACCTTGTGCTGATGGAAGTTAACCAACTGTATTCAGATGTTTGTGATGAAAACGTTGAACTGAAGATTTCAAATTGAGCAAAGGTGTTTTAACGTGACGAGTAATTTTAACTTTTTGGCAAGAAATGCCTTGTCGAGCCCATAAAGTAACGTATTTGTTCATAGATGGCCATAAATAGTTACTAGAAACGTGCGTCTTGTAGAACGGATACTAGGGTGTGCCATGTTATGGATATATAGAAATATTTTCTTCCGAAAAGATCCTGGCACCATGGATCTAATATTGTCATCAGAAATCTCACAAAGAATTTTGAAAGATCAATTTGGAAATGAAATTTTCCAAAATAATATTTATATTTCAAATTTTTTTTTGTTGTAACATCTTGACAGCTGTGTTTGAGCTAACGGTACTACTTGGCACCTTCATTTCATCTAGGCTGTAAAGTAACTACTTTTACGTTCTGAGCGCCTGAAATAAACCTAATATCTGAGGTGAAATCACTTATGAAAGATACAAGGGCGGTCCGATAAGTACTTAGCAATTATTTCTCAATATAATCTCTTCTTAGCTCGATACACTTGACTCAGCGATGCTCGAATTTCTTTAACCCGTCTGAAAAATACATTTTCTCGAGGTCTGCAAACTAAGCCCCCGTGGCGGCGATGACATCCTCATTCGACTCAAATTTCTGCCCGGCGAGTGAATTTTTCAAGTTTGGAAACAAAAAGAAGTCTCACGGGGCCACATCTGGAGATTACGGTGGAGATTACGGGTGGATGGGGTAGTAGTTCTTAGCCCAATTTGGTCGTGGCGACGGCGGATGTGTGAGCAGGTGCGTTGTCATGGTGGAAGAGCACTTTTTTCTTCGCCAACTGGGGCCTTTTTCTGCAATTCGGTGTCGAATCGGCCCAATAATTCGATATCGTAGAGCCCTGTGAACGTTTTGCCCTTCTCCAGGTAGTTGATGCTGATCACACCTTGTGAGTCCCAGAAAACGGTGGCCATCCATATTCCGGCCAATAGGACAGTCTTCGCCTTCTTCGGAGCATGTTCGCCGGGTGAAGTCCACTGTTTCGACTGCTCCTTGTGTAGTGAATTGGGTATGGAAAATTGTCCGTGAAGGACTGCAGCGATGGTCTGCTGCCTCGGCGAAAGAGGATGTTGAGATCCGCCGAGATTGACTTTGTCTGGGGACACGTGAATGCACTGACAGGCTAGCGATTTCGTGGGGCGGGTTCTTTCCCCCTTCCCACGAATTAAATATGAAAAATGCCGATCGACCGGTGTCGAGGTCGAGCTAACCTACTCATACTAAGGGTTGCAATGTTTGTTTGAAGGACAAATTGGGTCGGGCAAAAACGGACGGACTAGCGGAGACTTCGTCGTTACCGACGATACTTATGGCTCACAAATAAGAGTGGGGCATCCAGATGGAAGCGGTGCCCCCTCCCAACCGGATCAAGATCCAAACGTAGACGTGGCCTTGCATTTCCCATTTGAGTGAAAAACTCATACAAAACTACTTTGTATGACCTTTTCCCTCAAATGAGGAATACAAACGTAGCCGATTTATGCCATAGCTTTATGCAATGCAATCACATAACCCTACATCATAAAAGGGCACGCGGACGGAAGGCCGCTGTAGCTGGCAAAAGCCTCTGTTAAGCGAAAAGAAGGAAAGAGCGCGCCCGATGGCTAGCCCATTTTAGCGGAAGAGCCTGCCTAATGAAAACAACATCATGATTTGTAAGATATGAATAATTATCATGTATGTGAATTTGAAATACAATCGCGATTTGTACCATAAGAAAAACATTTTTCTTACTTAAAATATCAAGTGGAACAGATTATCACCTAAAGCAAAAACTCGATGTGTTTTGAAGAAGATATCTTTAATGTGTAAATAATCATTGGCTTTGAAATATAAGGAAGTGAAAAGTTTGCAATATATTCCTACTATTTCAAATGAAACTTCTATCATTATGCAGATAACTAAAGTCTATAATAGTAAAACCATACTAATATCGAGAAAAATAAAATTTCCTACTCCATTCATGCTTATCACTTAAGGGCACCGTGATTAAATTTCATCGACAATTATTCAATTAAATATCGAGCATGCTTGCTCTTCACTGGCAGCCTTGAAGAAGGTTTCCACAAAACCTGGACGGTTTATGGTATCAGGCGAGAAATAAGCACCCATGGACAAGTGCGTAAATGACGCATCAATTTCTTTTTTAATTTGTATTCGCATGGTTGATGCGCTGAGTAGTCATGTCAAGCCACCCAGTTGGGAGGTCCGGAATTGCAACGCTACTCAGTGGAGATTGATTGAAGGGAAAACATAGTTTAAATATAATCATGTGCCGCAAACATAATCATCATAACTGAACGGTTTCACGTGATTTCCACTTACGCGTCAAAAGGATTGTCGATCATATATCATTTCCGCCAATTTTATGTAGATTCAATGTCACATTTGCGGCGTAAATTTCACGATTGGGGCAACATAAAGAATCTTTGTCTTTACAGTTAACTAACATAAAAATGAAGTGTTTTTACACGACATCTAAGTCAATACAAATACACGTATGCTACTAACGCGTGTTCACAAGATGACCCGAATCGATTCTAACTTTGTCACTTTTGAACTCGCTGTTTATCTTTAGTTACATTCTCAAACTCCGTTCATTAAATTGAAAAAGTAACACCACTACACGCCTTTACACGAAAGTGGCACATGCACCGATACTCAGACAAGTTCCAGTCTTAAGAAAAGATACAATTTTCAAGTTACCGTTCTTGAAATGCCAACCGTATTTCAATCTCAATGTTGCTTTCCGTGCTGATCAACTGTCTCCGTGCTTCGGGGCGTAGTGGCTAGCGTTAATTTAAATCAATTAAACGTTTCGGCGTATTCACTGCTTCCCGCGGGCGGCACAACGGAAATCGAGCACGGGATTTACCTTGCCGTACGTACTACGACGCATTTAGCACGCACAGAATGAGATAATTTATCCCCAGGATTTCCACGCTTTCTTTAAATTCCCCAACTATTATGTACCGAAAGGCATTCGGAATAACTTCGGGAATAATGACTACCAGATTTTCCAAAAGTCCGTCAAACCCGAGTTTTTGTCGCGTGAGTTCTCGAACTTCTTAAGAGCTGTCACTCATCGGCCGTCGTCTTCTCCGACACTTTGGTACTTTTCTCTTCAAACTTTTTGAGCACCGCGTTTGAACGAAATGTTTTCACTTTTTAGTAAAAATCAGTTCACTTCACCAGAATCATTTATGCGAATTAAATCCCAGACCGAGCCACACGAAAAGTCGAGAAGGCAGTCTACACGTCGCCCTTCGAAACAACTCTTTTCTTCTCGTATGAAAAAACAAAACTCCGTGTCGGCACGTACAGTTTGCGGACCCGGCTCGCGATAACAAGTAGGCTTCCAGTTTACCAAAAAATTAACTTTGATTGGTTTTGATAATTCACTGCCCGTGTTCACAGAACAAATTCAACAAATTCAATAAATACTGAAGGCACGACGGTCAACCTTTCCACACACCCGTCTAGAACGTGGTCGAGAAGCGTTGTTCGTTCGTTGTGTCGTGCAACCGTATGATTCACTCCACTCGATTTCGCTCGACTATGTTTCGCGTGGAGAATTACACCCGTGCGTCGGCCGTCAAAGATTCCTTTCTTTTATTCCAGAAAATCGATATATCACGATAACTCCGAAGATTTATGCTAAATATTTAGTTGAAGCGCGGAACTCCTGCGAGTTTACCGTGAGGGACATTGCGAGCAGGATGGACCTTTAAAATCGCGAAAACCACAGAGCTTGATGCGACGACGGTCAACCTTTACACCCACTCGTCTGTTATCGTGCTGTCTCGAACACACGATATTTTGATTTTGGTCTATGGAACACTTTCGATTGCCAACAAATCCACTAGCAAGCACGACAAATACTTTGATTAAATTTTACAAACCTACGGATCGTTTAATTTCCACTCTTTTGCTACCCGGGCAGTCGTTTAGCTGCAACAATAACACTTTCATTTGTGTGGACTATCTAGCATCTGTCGAAATCGTCGCCGCAGCTGTAAACCATGCAACCATCGTCAGTTTCGCGTAACACACAAAAATTTATCAACCAACAAAGAATGGGACGACGGACGATCCGAGGTGTTTACATATTTTCCAAATTTCGGCACTTATTACGTATCATCGCGACATATTTATTTAACAACGGCAATGGAACACTTTACGCGTTTAATCAACCGCAAATTTCCATAGACGTACAAGATGAAGCGATTGTAAAACGAAAAATAATGCTACCCCGATTATAACTTTTGCCAATACCTCAACATTTACTTTTCGCGTTTTTCTTTGTGTTTACGTGGCAATTCTCACTATCAGAAAACTGCGAAATTATATCTCAAGCAGGACAATGTACCATCTCGGTTCGCCGCTTCGTAACAGCTCTCCCTCCCTTTCAATCTCTTCTCTTTCTTTTCCCGTGTCGCCACGGCAAATCGAATCAGCTGCTCGCTCAGCCGAGTTCGAATACATTCGGTAATACAATACACTGTTGGGATGCACTAGATCAGTGTTCCCATGTCCGAAATTTTAATTTGCAGATTTGAAATTTTTCAAAAATTTACAGAAGTACAGAAAAATGAAAAAGATTTTAAACAATACAATAATAAAAGTTAAATATCATGAAGAATATAATTAAAGGGAATCGTTTAAATTTAATATAAAGAAAAATGATATAAAATTACATTTAATAATAATAATAACAAAAAATATTTTATAAATTACAACTATGAATGGAAGTAATGAAATCTTTTTTTCGAAATCTGCAATTAAAATTTCGGATAAGGTTAGGAAGGTTTTGGAGCTATTTGCTTGTGTGACTGCTCGATTACTACACTTGGTCTCTGAAGTGTACCAGTGGAGCCATGTTTCGTCGACGGTCACGAAACGACCCAGAAACTCCTTCGGATTAGCGCTTAAACAACGTCAAACACTGCTCTGAAATGGTCTCACGGTTGCGTTTGTTGTCCGGAATGAGCAAACGCGGCACCCTTCTTACCGACAGCTTTCTCATGCCCAAAATTTCATGCAGGGTATAACCCAAGCAGGTCTTTTGAGATTCCTACTGTCTCAGCTATCTCGCGCACCTTCAATCGGCGATCTGCCAATACGAGCTCGTGTATTTTGTCACGTTATCCTTCGGGGTAGCCGTTTTCGGGCATCTGGGGGTGGTTCATCAAAATCCGACGTGCGATCAAGTTGAAACTCGTTAAACCAATTGTTTTCAGTCGCCATTGCAGGAGCAGAGTTACCGTACACAGCGCACTTTAATTTCGCTGCGTGATTTCCCTTCCAAAATCAAGAATCGAATCACCGACCGAGATATCGCTTGCACACGCAGTCAAAACAAAAGTACGAGTCGGCTGGAATTTTGACAGTAGCTATCTACGAGAATGTACTGCATGATAATGAATCTCTCTCTCTCTCACTCTCTCTTGTGATAGTGGCGCCATCGGGTGGTGAACCTAAGTACTTATCGAACCGCCCTCGTATTTCGGATCGGTTGAAAAATATATTGAAAATCGTCAATTGCCACTGCCAGATAGTACACCAAAGTCTTCGACAGAATTTGACTAGACGTCCGATTTAGAAAGTACACTATTTGGTAGATTGATGACGATCTCGACGTATCTTGAAACTTATCTCAAAGGAGCGTCTTCGAAAAGTTCTTATCAAGACTTTTCATTTTGTAAAAAAATTGTTAACCTCTAAAAATCGTTGAAAATGTTTGCTATTACTTTAATTAAATGAATATTTTTGGCCTCTTCACAATTTGTGATGATTCCAGCTTCTATACTTTGTGGGAAAAGGCCTTGAGTTACGGGCAGACATGACGTGAAACCAGGTGTTCTTTTTCACAAAGCCCTAAGTACCATACTCCTGCATATCAAACATATAACCTATTCCGTTTTGGAAGTTGTTGAAATGTTCATAAATACGCCCCATTAAATATATCTTCTTCTTTGCAGATGGTGTTTTATGGGATGTTCGTGCTGGGAAAGAAATTCATAAATTTGATAAACTCAATCAAACATTATCAGGAGTCTTCCATCCTAATGGATTAGAAGTAAGTAATATTACACGTGTGGGCATTAATGTTGCCATTTTCATATCATATTTTAATCATTCTAGATTGTTTCAAATACTGAAGTGTGGGATCTTCGGACATTCCATTTATTGCAAACTGTTCCTGTTCTTGATCAATGTCTTATAAAGTTCTCCCCAATGAATGTGATATATGGAATCAGTTTAGACTTGGAAACTCGCGTTGATTTGGACGCATCGAATAGCTATGAATCCAGTTTCAAAGTGTTGGATGCTTATGATTATTCCAGTATATCAACAATAGATGTTAAAAGAAATATCTTCGACGTTAGTATAAACAAATATGGAAGTCACATAGCACTGGTGGAAAATCAAGGTGCTTACGATTCGTCGCAAGAAACGTTCATACGAATTTATGCCGTGGGTATGAGAAAAAATGACGAGCAAGAAGAGGTGATTATGTTTTTTTATGTATCTGAAAGCAAGCATTCTGACAGTTTTTATTTGAAATTATTTGCAGGAGGATATGGATGTAGCCGAAACAGATGAAAATTCAGGATCAGATTCGGATTCTACCCGCAGTAAGTATCTATTGGTACAATTAATATCTAAATTGGCTTTTAAGCGATTGCGTTAAGTTGCTAAATTAAGTTTCAAAATAAATAATCCTGTTCCTTCGTGAAAAACATATCCCTTATTTGCAGTATTTGGACTTGATAATGGAGGTGATCGTAGGCGAAGTCGACGGAGGCGAAACAATCGTCGAAATCGTAATAATGATGACAATGCGAGCGAGAACGAAGGGTGGGAAACTGTAGGTACATCTTCAAGTAGTGATAATGATGATGGCGACAATGAAGACGGAGAGAACGATGATGGTGATAGTGATGGACAAAGTGGAAGTGATGACGATAATAACGATAATGATTCGTGGTCAAGTGATTCCACAGTAATGACTGTCGAATTCGAAGTATTGTGATTCATTTTTAACATTCATGTCTTTTTAAGTGAGAACATTGCGTTGCTATCGTTATCATCCCGGGAGGTCAAATCCTCTTTGAGCTTATTTCATGCTCTTCTAATTCCTTTCTAACAATAGAAAGGGAGATGGATTGGTTTGGTACGATGAAAACGAGCATCATTATCCATTTTCATTTTTGTTAAAATCATTTTTTTCTGAGAAACAAAGAAAAACAAAAACCAAAACAAAATTTTGTAAACTAAAATAATAGAGAAAAATGTGTTTCTTTGTTAATTGCTGTTTGTTTACATTTTTGATATTCAATTTGATTGATATTTTTTTATTTAATATTTGTAAGTTACGAAGAGCCACAAGTGTAAAGTCTATCTATACCAACGTGATGAAATTGTCCTGAATTTTAATGAGTTCATTTTTGTTTATATAATGGTAAACGGTGTTGAAATTTCATTGCGACAATAGGCAATATAATAAAGATAATAAAAACGTTTGCGATGTATCCTATTCAAAATTTAAACTTCATGTATATGTTTTTATTAGTAATCAATTACATTGATGGCTTATGTAAGCAGGATGAAAAACTCAAGTGGAATAGGCCGGTAATTTTTGTACATAAACGAACTAGAATTTAACATAGGAGCTATGAATATATATTTAAAAAATAAAATTTATTACAAATCATGTTTTTTTTGTTTGGATTCAGATTTCAGTCACATAGATAAAAAAATTGGTTTTGACTATACCAAGAGGTGGCGTTTATCCACGTCTAGCACTCGTTGCGTGTAGACGTGTTTTTAAGATTCTACGTCTAGCACTCGTTGCGTGTAGACGTGTTTTTAATCGCTCCTGTCATTAATTTTAAAAATTAATTAATTTTTCACAAAAGTCAGTTTCAAATAATTGAAATAATTTTGTACGAGTCAGTCAAAAGCAAGTTTTGATTTTATTGGGGAAGAATTAATCGTCGAAGGCATCGACCAACCATACCAATAAATCAAGAAAAGCAACAAACCAAAGACAACTCGGGACTGCTGTATGGAGGAGCCCGACGGCTTCCCTCCGTTGGGGGGCCCCGGGGAGAGTGACGGTGTGAAATTGGCAAGTGTCAACAAGCGGAGACACACGAGCACCCAGGATACCGCAGATGCCGGTCGCAAAACACAAGTGCTCGAGGATAGACAGGAAGTGTGCCGCCTTCGAAGTGAAATCGAAGAGCTAAAGGCAAGAATTCAAACGTATGAAGAAATGTTCAAGACGGCAAAACAAGTTCAAGAGAGTGGTCCGATACGAAAAATCGAAAAACAGAAGAAAGCTGCAACTCCAATAATAACTGAAGAGGTATTAAGTGCTGGTGGCACGAACGAAAGCCAGAACTACTTTGCGGCGCTGGATGGACTCCAGCAGGACATGGAGGTAGACGAAGGTAACAAAGACGATAATTTTATCTTATATTTAAAAAATAAAAATAATGAAAGTAGAAATAGGGAGAAGAAACCATCCCGTAGTTCTGCTGGTCCTCCTCAAAAAGTAGCCAAGAATACCGAGAAAGTTCCGCCGATTAATGTCTTCGGGCAAAGCGGAAAAGACATGGTTCGGCTGTTGGCAGCCGAAAACAAATTGACAAATTTCGAAATCAAACGAGTAAATTCTGAGAAGCTGTCAGTTAGAACGAAATCACTGGTTGATTTCAAATCAGCGAAAGATGCTTTGAATTCTGGGGAGGTTCCGCACTTCACCTATACCCCCAAGAGCGAGAAGAACCAGACGTTCTTGCTGAAGGGCTTGGACTGCGGAGAAGATACCGTCGATCTTCTTCAGGTTCTCAAGGAAACGGCGCCACAAATCGAGTTTATCTCAGTGAAAACATTCGCGACAAGAAGGTCGACGGTAGAAAAAAAAAACTTACCACTTTATTTGGTACAAATAACAAATAAGAGCAGTCCAAGCGCTCTTCGGCAAATCAGGTATTTAAATTTTCGAGTGGTGAGGTGGGAACGCCTCCAGAAACGAGAAATCAACCAGTGCTATCGCTGCCAACGATTTGGGCATTCGGCTGCCAACTGCGCCATGCATTACCGATGCGTTAAATGCAAAGACGTGCATGCTCCCGGTGAGTGCAAATTGGCTCAGACGGAGCCAAAAGAGAAGTTATATTGTGTGAACTGCGGTGTTTTTGGTCACCCGGCATCATATCGAGGATGCTCCCGATATCAGGATGCAAGATTGAAATCTGCCCCAAAACAAACACAAATACACCGCAGTGTCTTAGCTCCGAACTTCGTCAAGCCCGGAGTATCATTTGCACTCGCCGCTAGAGGACCAGCAGAAAATGCGGGAAATAGGGTAAATAATGTAAGTGGCAATAATGAGCTGCTTCTCAAAATTTATCAACAATTAAATTCCTTATCAGAGCGAATCGATAAACAAGATTCGAAAATTAACATTGTTTTTCAGCGTTTAGGACTTTCAAATGGCTCAAAATAAGTTGTCATCCAGCCAAATTCCCACGGATAGGATTCGTCTCATCTCGATCAACGTCAACTCCATTGTTACTTTACATCGGCGTGATTATCTCCTTGAATTCATTGCCAGACAAAAGCCTGACATCCTGCTTCTAACCGAAACCCACCTCAATTCATGGCACTTCATGACATTCAAGGATTTTGAGTTCGTAAGAAACGATAGGGTAATAGGTGATGGGGGAGGTGGCACCGGGATATTGGTTCGAAGACCCTATCGTTTCCAAAATATTGAAAAAGTCGAATTCAAAAGCTTTGAATCTTTTGAAGTGTCCGTTATCAAAATCTCACTGCCAGGTGGGGATAACCTCTTCGTTATCTCTGCCTATGCAACTGGTGGAACTGTTCTCAAGCTCAAGGAGGAACTCAATTCCTTGTTCGAAATACTCGAATTGAACAGGCTGCATAACTATTATATTCTTGCTGGTGACCTGAACGCCAAGCATACATCATGGCTGAACGCCACCAATAATCCAAGAGGTGTATTCCTGAAATCGTGGATAACAGAGAACCAAATTGAATACAGGTGCGATCTTTATGGGTCGGAGTTCCCAACATACCCTAAGACAAATTCATATTTGAACCTTTGCATTGCTGACGCAAGACTCGAATTCAACTTTAATAGTCCTCAACGGAAACTGCAGGTGCTTCCTTATGATAGCGACCATAACGCAATCGTAATGGAAATCAATCATCACAGGGATGATTTCTTCCTTATTCCAGTTCAACATGAAAATCATCGGTTGAATTTCAAAAAAACAGACTGGGGAAAGTTTCAAAAGAAGTTTAATCGGGAGTACCAGAAGCAATGTCCCCCTTCTGATGGCGGCAACTCTTGCTCAATGGTTCCTAATGACAGAAATCTAACTAACGATGAAATAGATGTCTATTTGTCGAAGTTAGAGAAGCTGACGTTGGAAACGATTGAGAAAGTAGTTCCAAAGATTAAACATCGAAACAATATGGAAGGATATGAAACACCAACCATCGCAAGGTTGAAAAGATTGAAAAGCCTCCTTCTCACACGCGTCAACAATATTTATCGACGATTTTTGGATTACAACCATCCCTCGTTGTCTTTGTTGAAATTACATCTGAAGAATGTCCGGAACTTAATCCGGTCATACTTCAGGAGTGAGGTAAGAAATCAATGGGCGGAAAAATTGAGGGGTATTAGCCCACAGGACCCAGACGGCGTGTTCGCGAAAGTGAATAGCATATTCCGTAAGAAGTCTCGAGTGAAGGTATCGAATCTTGAAGTCACTAGTGATGAGATAAATCTTCTCGATAGGGCTGGTATCGAAATTGATAGTACGACTCCGGATAGAAATGGAAACAGGATTATTTGTGAAGGATTGGATAAACTTGCCCTGATTGGAACACATTTTGAATTGGTTCATCTACCAAACCCTGAGAGAGGGAACGAAATTTTTTCAGAGGTCGTTGAAGCAAAAGTTTCCGACTTCAAATCAAGCCTGAACGGCCAATCAATTCTTCATTTCAATGAAACATTAACATCTGACCTCATACCGAGCTTGAATCTAATTGATTATTTTGTCAGCTATGAAGACTTGTGTTTCATATTTCGCAAGATAAACAACAAGAAATCATGTGGTAATGATGGTATTCCAAATGTAGTTCTCCGACATTTGCCTGAGGTTGCTATTAGGAACTATTGCATATTGTTCAACAACATGTTGAGCAATTCATATTTCCCAAATGAGTGGAAAAAGGCTAAGGTATTTCCGATCTTGAAGAAAGGAAAAGAATCTTCATGCCCGAAAAGCTATCGCCCAATCAGCTTGCTGCCTAACATCAGCAAGGTGTTTGAAGTGATACTCAACAGAGCATTAAACGCCCACATTGAGGAAAATGAGTTGATGCCGAATTGCCAATTTGGTTTTCGTGCCAGGCATTCGACCACACATGCAATAACGAAAGTAACCTCAGACATCTGTTGGAAACTAAATGATAGACAATGTGTTGGAGCATGTCTCATTGATATGGAGAAAGCCTTTGATACGGTATGGTTAGATGGACTTATTTTTAAACTTCTTCAGGACAAGTTCCCCAGACACCTTGTCGCCATGATGTGTAATATGTTATACGGGAAATCGTTTGTTGTAACCGATGGAAATCTGACAACAATGCGCGAGTTCAAGGTCTTGAATGGTCTACAACAGGGAACAGTTACTGCGCCTCTGCTCTTCTCAATCTTTATTCGCAAGCTATTGAACGGCTTTGATTTTAACGTCTCGCCAAAGCGATCATTGGTAGCGTTTGCTGATGATCTGATCATCTACACGGCTGACCGAAAAGCTACAATAGTTCAGAGCAATCTCCAAAAAATGTTCAATGATGTACAGCTGTACACTGACAATTGGCGAATGAAAATCAATGCGCAGAAGTGTGAAACAATCTTGTTTCGGACAACGCTGCAGGGGGTCAGTCAAGACCTGAAACGTAATTGGAAAGATTTCCACATCATGGCTGGCGAGGGTAGTTCAGAACGAATTCCACATAAATCCTGTGTTCGATACCTCGGTGTTTATCTCGATCAGTATCTGTACTATACTGAACATGTGAAAATCATGCTCAGTAAAGCACTTAAAGTAGTCATGACCCTTCGAAAACTCTTTCATTCCAGATACATTGATCAAAAGGTCAAAATTATCTGTTACAAGACACTGGTTAGACCAGTTTTGACCTATGGATGTCAGATCTGGTACAACCAGAGTGCTAGTACTATGGAAAAATTAAGAGTTTTCGAAAGGAAATGTCTTCGTGCATGTACTGGTTTGTACAGAAAGCCTGAGACGGATTGGAAACATTATATATCGAATAGAAGAATTTATCAAACTGCTGAAGTGACTAGAGTCGATATCTTCATATTGAAGCTTCTTCGGAATCATATCGCAAGATCTGTGACTGTGAGTGAAAACCCTTGGATTTCACAGCCGTTCCACCCTACAGACGGGTATATAGCGACTTGCCTCACTACTGGCTTCATTCCTCCAGAAGCATTCGTGTATTTGGACATGAATGGATATGTTTTTGATTCTGACGGCGTCCCAGTCATATATCACATATATCGACGGGCCACCGATAAGAAGATAAAATATCCTCCGAATTTGAGTTCACGAGACCAACGATTTCAATGGAGATACTCATTTGCTAGATTCGTTGAAGCTGATCGAGTTGAGACGGCGCAATCCAGGTATTGGTGGCTGAATGACAATGTCTAAATTTTTCGTGTTTGTTTTCAGTTTTGGTGTTTTTCGTTATTTAGTTTTTGAGTTTCAGCTCATTATTGCTACATTTAGTATTGTTATATATTTTTGTTAAAATCAGGTATAGGTTAGGTATATGTAATGTTTACTATATTCCGTTAGAGATAAGATTAAACACTTAGGTTAGGAACATTGTTATAGTATTTTTAGTATAAGATAAAGTTTTTTTGATTGTATTTTATTAGAAATAAGTTACAACATATTAGGTGTAGGATCAAAGTTTCACTGTTGTGTATTATTTATAAATAATTTTTGGATAGTGTTGGTTGGTTTTTTCTCCTTTTTCCAATTGAATTGTAAAAATATGTAATAATCGTAATTAATTGCATTTGCTATAGTTTTTTTTTTGATGAAATGAGTTTATGATAACGTACAAATTTAGAGAGCCATTTGGGCCATTAAGTTTTTTGATTGTTATTATTTGGAATTTGCTTTATATTCTTTTAAAATTTATAACGATGAGTATTAAATAAAGCGCTTTTGACTTTGACTTTGAGGTGGCGTTTATTTGCCAAAGCCCCGTAAACACTTTTAAGTTGGGTATACTTATTAATTTAAAGTTAGTTGGATTCTACGTCTAATATTCTTGCCTACAAACGTATTTCTAAAAGCTCGTCACTAGTTTTTTAAAAATAAAATATTTTTTTTAAAAAGTCAATTGGAAATCATTTTTGGGATTGAAAATTATCACACTGTCGAACTATTCGAGCAATTTATCGAATATCAGGTTTTACTTGTGATGGAATTTCGAGAAGCGGAAAGAAGACATTCAAGGGACAGTCCCTTTTGATGAATATTGCCCCGAATCTCGCTGCTAAGGCAAAGAGATGGAGGAGCCCGATGGCTTCAGCCATCAAATAGAAGTATCATGTCCATCGCCAACAATGACGGACGAGAAACTACTAAAACGAAGATACGAAAGAGAGAAAAATAAAGAAAAAAGTAAATTGAAAATTTAAAAGGACGAAATTGTAGTGAAATATGGTATATTTAATGTCCGTTCAGGACTGCAGCGATGGTCAGCTGCCTCAGCGGAAGAGGATGTTAAGATCCGCCGGTATTGGCCTTGTCTGGGGACGCGTGAATGCGCTGGCATGCTAGCGTTGTTTCGTCGTGGGGCGGGTTCTTTCCCCCAGCACAAGAACCCACTACAAAAGAATTTCGCATCCACGAATTCCGGGGTCAAATAAAAGTCGACCGAAGTCAAAAAAAGGAGGTAACCAACTAAGGGTTGGTAATTGCTGACGAGGACAAACTGGGCCTGGGTTTAGGCCTGGGGAAGACAGACGGATTTAAGGGGACTTTGTCGTTGCCCGAAGATTTTTATGGCCCACAAATGAGAGGGGGCACCACCTCCATCTGGATGAATTTGTCCAAAAGCAACCACAACCACACTGCAGTGTCTTAGCTCCGAACTTCGTCAAGCCCGGAGTATCATTTGCATTCGCCGCATTTGGTTTTCGTGCCAGGCATTCGACCACACATGCAATAACGAAAGTAACCTCAGACATCTGTTGGAAACTAAATGATAGACAATGTGTTGGAGCATGTCTCATTGATATGGAGAAAGCCTTTGATACGGTGTGGTTAGATGGACTAATTTTTAAACTCCTTCAGGACAAGTTCCCCAGACACCTTGTCGCCATGATGTGCAATATGTTATACGGGAAATCGTTTGTTGTAACTGATGGAAATCTGACAACAATGCGCGAGTTCAAGGTCTTGAATGGTCTACAGCAGGGAACAGTTACTGCGCCTCTGCTCTTCTCAATCTTCATTCGCAAGCTATTGAACGGCTTTGATTTTAACGTCTCGCCAACGCGATCATTGGTAGCGTTTGCTGATGATCTGATCATCTATACGGCAGACCGAAAAGCTACAATAGTTCAGAGCAATCTCCAAAAAAAGTTCAATGATGTACAGCTGTACACTGACAATTGGCGAATGAAAATAAATGCGCAAAAGTGTGAAACAATCTTGTTTCGGACAACGCTGCAGGGGGTTAGTCAAGACCTGAAACGTAATTGGAAAGATTTCCACATCATGGCTGGTGAGGGTAGTTCAGAACGAATTCCACATAAATCCTGTGTTCGATACCTCGGTGTTTATCTCGATCAGTATCTGTACTATACTGAACATGTGAAAATCATGCTCAGTAAAGCACTTAAAGTAGTCATGACCCTTCGAAAACTCTTTCATTCCAGATACATTGATCAAAAGGTCAAAATTATCTGTTACAAGACACTGGTTAGACCAGTTTTGACATATGGATGTCAGATCTGGTACAACCAGAGTGCTAGTACTATGGAAAAATTAAGAGTTTTCGAAAGGAAATGTCTTCGTGCATGTACTGGTTTGTACAGAAAGCCTGAGACGGATTGGAAACATTATATATCGAATAGAAGAATTTATCAAACTGCTGAAGTGACAAGAGTCGATATTTTCATATTGAAACTTCTTCGGAATCATATCGCAAGATCTGTGACTGTGAGTGAAAACCCTTGGATTTCACAGCCGTTCCACCCTACAGACGGGTATATAGCGACTTGCCTCGCTACTGGCTTCATTCCTCCAGAAGCATTCGTGTATTTGGACATGAATCGATATGTTTTTGATTCTGACGGCGTCCCAGTCATATATCACATATATCGACGGGCCACCGATAAGAAGATAAAATATCCTCCGAACTTGAGTTCGCGAGACCAACAGTTCCAATGGAGATACTCATTTGCTAGATTCGTTGAGGCTGATCGAGTTGAGACGGGGCAATCTAGGTATTGGTGGCTGAATGACAATGTCTAAATTATTCGTGTTTAATTTTCAGTTTTGGTGTTTTTCGTTATTTAGTTTTTGAGTTTCAGCTCATTATTGTTACATTTAGTGTTGTTGTTTATTTTTGTTAAAAATTAGGTATAGGTTAGGTTTATATTATGTTTATTATATTAGGTTAGAGATAAGGTAAAACGCTTAGGTTAAGAACATTGTTATAGATTTTTTTTAAGTATAAGATACAGTTTTTGATAGCATTTATTAGAATTAAGTTAAAACATATTAGGTGTAGGATCAAAGTTCACTGTAGTGTTAAGATTATAAATAATTTTAGAATAGTGTTGGTTGGTTTTTTCTCCTTTTTCCAATTAAATTTAAAAAATATGTAATAATCTTCATTGATTTGAATTTGTTATAGTTTTTTTTTTTAATGTGTAATGATAACGTACAAATTTAGAGAGCCATTTGGGCCATTAAGTTTTTTATTGTTATTGTTTGGAATTTGCTTTATATTCTTTTAAAATTTATAACGATTAGTACTAAATAAAGCGCTTTTGATTGATTGATTGATTGAGAAAATGCGGTAAATAATGTAAGTGGCAATAATGAGCTGCTTCTCAAAATTTACTAGCAACTACATTCTTTATCGGAGAGAATCGATAAACCAGATATGAAAATTAATCTTGTTTTTCATCGTCTGGGGGTTTCAAATGCCTCAAAATAATTTGTCATCCAGTCACATTCCCATGGATAGGATTCGTCTCATCTCGATCAACGTCAACTCCATTGTTACTATACATCGCAGTGATTATCTCCTTGAATTCATTGTTAAGCAAAAGCCTCACTGAAACCCACCTCAATTCATGGCACTCCATGACATTCAAGGATTTTGAATTCGTAAAAAACGATAGGGTAATAGGTGATGGGGGAGGTGTTACCGGGGTATTGGTTCGAAGACCTTATTGTTTCCAAAATATAAGTCAAATTCAAAAGCTTTGAATCTCTTGAAGTGTCCGTTATCAACATCTCACTGCCAGGTGGGGATGACCTCTTCGTTATCTCTGCCTATGGAACTGTTCTCAAGCTCAAGGAGGAGCTCGATTCCTTGTTTGAAATACTCGAATTGAACAGGCTGCATAATTATTATATTCTTGATGGTGACCTGAACACCAAGCATAACTCATGGCTGAACGCCACCAGTAATCCAAGAGGTGTATTCCTGAAATCGTGGATAACAGAGAACCGAATTGAGTACAGGTGCAATTTATATCGGTCGGAGTTCCCAACATGGCCTAGGACGAATTCATATTTGGACCTCTGCATTGCTGACGCACGACTTGAATTCAGCTTTAATAGTCCTCAACGGAAACTGCAGGTGCTTCCTTATGAAAGCGATCCTAACGCAATCGTAATGGAAATCAATCATCAAAGGGATGATTTCTTCCTCATTCCAGTTCAACATGAAAATAATCGGTTGAATTTAAAAAAAAACAGACGGGACAGTTTCAAAAGAAGTTTAATCGAGAGTACCAGAAGCAATGTTCTCCTTCTGATGATGGCAACGCTTGCTCAATGCTTCCTAATGACAGGAATCTAACTAACGATGAAATAGATCTCTATTTGTCGAAGTTAGAAAAGTTGACGTTGGAAACGATTGAGAAAGTAGTTCCCAAGATTAAACATCGAAACAATATGGAAGGATATGAAACACCAACCATTGCAAGGTTAAAAAGATTAAAAAGCCTTCTGCTCACACGCGGCAACAATATTTATCGGCGATTTTTGAACTACAACCATCCCTCGTTGGCTTTGTTGAAAATACACCTGAAGAAGGTCCGGAACTTAATCCGTGCATACTTCAGGAGTGAGGTAAGAAATCAATGGGCGGAAAAATTGAGGGGTATTAGCCCACAGGATCCAGATGGCGTTCTCGCGAAAGTGAATAGAATATTCCGCAAGAAGTCTCGAGTGAAGGTATCGAATCTTGGTCACTAGTTATGAGATAAATCTTCTCGATAGGGCTGGTATCGAAATTGATAGTACGACTCCGGATAGAAATGGAAACAGGATTATTTGTGAAGAATTGGATAAACTTGCCCTGATTGGAACACATTTTGAATTGGTTCATCTACCAAACCCTGAGAGAGGGAATGAAATATTTTCTTAGATCGTTGAAGCAAAAGTTTCCGACTTTAAATCAAGCCTGAACGGCCAATCAATTCTTCATTTCAATGAAACATTAACATCTGACCTCATACCGAGCTTGAATCTTATTGATTATTTTGTCAGCTATGACGACTTGTGTTTCATATTTCGCAAGATAAACAACAAGAAATCATGTGGTACGGATGGTATTCCAAAGGTAGATCTCCGACATTTGTTATTCGAAATTATTGCATATTGTTCAACAACATGTTGAGCAATTCATATTTCCCAAATGAGTGGAAAAAGGCTAAGGTATTTCCGATCTTGAAGAAAGGAAAATAATCTTCATGCCCTAAAAGCTATCGCCCAATCAGCTTGCCGCCTAACATCAGCAAGGTGTTTGAAGTGATACTCAACAGAGCATTAAACACCCACATTGACGAATATGAGTTGATGCCGAATTGCCAATTTGGTTTTCGTGCCAGGCATTCGACCACACATGCAATAACGAAAGTAACCTCAGACATCTGCTGGAAACTGATTGATAGACAATGTGTTGGAGCATGTCTCATTGATATGGAGAAAGCCTTCGATACGGTGTGGTTAGATGGACTAATTTTTAAACTCCTTCAGGACAAGTTCCCCAGACACCTTGTCGCCATGATGTGCAATATGTTATACGGGAAATCGTTTGTTGTAACTGACGGAAATCTGACAACAATGCGCGAGTTCAAGGTCTTGAATGGTCTACAGCAGGGAACATTTACTGCGCCTCTGCTCTTCTCAATCTTCATTCGCAAGCTATTGAACGGCTTTGATTTTAACGTCTTGCCAACGCTCATTGGTAGCGTTTGCTCATGATCTGATCATCTATACGGCAGACCGAAAAGCTACAATAGTTCAGATCAATCACCAAAAAATGTTCAATGATGTGCAGCTGTACAATAATGCGCAGAAGTATGAAACAATCTTGTTTCAGACAACGCTGCAGGGGGTCAGTCAAGACCTGAAACGTAATTGGAAAGATTTCCACATCATGGCTGGCGAGGGTAGTTCAGAACGAGTTCCACATAAATCCTGTGTTCGATACCTCGGTGTTTATCTCGATCAGAATCTGTACTATACCGAATATGTGAAAATCATGCTCAGTAAGGCACTAAAAGTAGTCATGGCCATACGATGACTCTTTCATTCCACATACATTGATCAAAAGGTTAAAATTATCTGTTACAAGACACTGGTTAGACCAGTTTTGACATATGGATGTCAGATCTGGTACAACCAGAGTGCTAGTACTATGGAAAAATTAAGAGTTTTCGAAAGGAAATGTCTTCGTGCATGTACTGGTTTGTACAGAAAGCCTGAGACGGATTGGAAACATTATATATCGAATAGAAGAATTTATCAAACTGCTCAAGTGACAAGAGTTGATATCTTTATATTGAAACTTCTTCGGAATCATATCGCTAGATCTGTGACTGTGAGTGAAAATCCTTGGATTTCACAGCCGTTCCACCCTACAGACGGGTATATAACGACTTGCCTCACTACTGGCTTCGTTCTTCCAGAAACATTCGTGTATTTGGACATGAATCGATACGTTTTTGATTCTGACGGCGTCCCAGTCATATATTACATATATCGACGGGCCACCGATAAGAAGATAAAATACCCTCCGAGCTTGAGTTCACGAGACCAACAATTCCAATGGAGATACTCATTTTGACATGTTCAGTATAGTACAGATACTGATGGAGATAAACACCGAGGTATCAAACACAGGATTTATGTGGAACTCGTTCTGAACTACCCTCGCCAGCCATGATGTGGAAATCCCTCCAATTACGTTTCAGGTCTTGACTGACCCCCTGCAGTGTTGTCCGAAACAAGATTGTTTCACACTTCTGCGCATTGATTTTCATTCGGAAATTGTCAGTATACAGCTGTACATCATTGAACATTTTTTGGAGATTTCTCTGGACTATCGAAGCTTTTCGGTCTGCCGTATAGATGATCAGATCATGAGCAAACGCTACCAATGAGCGTTGGCGAGACGTTAAAATCAAAGCCGTTCAATAGCTTGCGAATGAAGATTGAGAAGAGCAGAGGCGCAGTAAATGTTCCCTGCTGGAGACCATTCAAGACCTTGAACTCGCGCATTGTTGTCAGATTTCCGTCAGTTACAACAAACGATTTCCCGTATAACATGTTGCACATCATGGCGACAAGGTGTCTGGGGAACTTGTCCTGAAGGAGTTTAAAAATTAGTCCATCTAACCACACCGTATCGAAGGCTTTCTCCATATCAATGAGACATGCTCCAACACATTGTCTATCAATCAGTTTCCAGCAGATGTCTGAGGTTACTTTCGTTATTGCATGTGTGGTCGAATGCCTGGCACGAAAACCAAATTGGCAATTCGGCATCAACTCATATTCGTCAATGTGGGTGTTTAATGCTCTGTTGAGTATCACTTCAAACACCTTGCTGATTGTTTGTGGCCTCAGCAACATACCTTGCTGATGTTAGGCAGCAAGCTGATTAGGCGATAGCTTTTAGGGCATGAAGATTATTTTCCTTTCTTCAAGATCGGAAATACCTTAGCCTTTTTCCACTCATTTGGGAAATATGAATTGCTCAACATGTTGTTGAACAATATGCAATAATTTCGAATAACAAATGTCGGAGATCTACCTTTGGAATACCATCAGTACCACATGATTTCTTGTTGTTTATCTTGCGAAATATGAAACACAAGTCTCCAAAGCTGACAAAATAATCAATAAGATTCAAGCTCGGTATGAGGTCAGATGTTAATGTTTCATTGAAATGAAGAATTGATTGGCCGTTCAGGCTTGATTTGAAGTCGGAAACTTTTGCTTCAGCGACTTCTGAAAATATTTCATTCCCTCTCTCAGGGTTTGGTAGATGAACCAATTCAAAATGTGTTCCAATCAGGGCAAGTTTATGCAATTCCTCACATATAATCCTGTTTCCATTTCTATCCGGAGTCGTACTATCAATTTCGATACCAGCCCTATCGAGAAGATTTATCTCATAACTAGTGACCAAGATTCGATACCTTCACTCAAGACTCCTTGCGGAATATGCTATAAACTTTCGCGAAAAGGCCATTTGGGTCCTGTGGGCAGATACCCTTCAATTTTCCCGCCCATCGATTGCTGACCTCACTCCTGAAGTATGACGGGATTAAGTTCCGGACATTATTCAGGTTTAATTTCAACAAAGAATATGCTATTCAACGAGGGATGGTTGTAGTCCTAAAATCGTCGATAAATATTGTTGACGCGTGTGAGAAGAAGGCTTTTAAATGTTTTCAACCTTGCGATGGTTGGTGTTTCATATCCTTCCATATTGTTTCGATGTTTAATCTTGGGAACTACTTTCTCAATCGTTTCCGACGTCAGCTTCTCTAGCTTCGACAAATAGAGATCTATTTCATCGTTAGTTAGATTCCTGTCAATAGGAACCATTGAGCAAGCGTTGCCATCATCAGAAGGGGGACATTGCTTCTGATACTCCCGATTAAACTTCTTTTGAAACGTTCCCCAGTCGGTTTTTTTGAAATTCAACCGACGATTTTCCTGTTGAACTGGAATGAGGAAGAAATCATCCTTTTGATGATTGATTTCCATTACGATTGCGTTATGGTCGCTATCATAAGGAAGCACCAGCAGTTATCGTTGAGGACTATTAAAGCTGAATTCAAGTCGTGCGTCAGCAATACAGAGGTCCAATTATGATTTGTCCTAGGGTATGTTGGGAGCTCCGACCTATATAGATTGCACCTGTATTCAATTTGGTTCTCTGTTATCCACGATTTCAGGAATACACCTCTTGGATTATTGGTGGCGTTCAGCCATGATGTATGCTTGGCGATCAGGTCACCAGCAAGAATATAATAGTTATGCAGCCTGTTCAATTCGAGTGCTTCAAACAAGGAATTGAGCTCCTCCCTGAGCTTGAGAACAGTTCCAACAGTTGCATAGGCAGAGATAACGAAGAGGTTATCCCCACCTGGCAGTGAAATTTTGATGATGGACACTTCAAATGATTCAAAGCTTTTAAATTCGACTTTTTCAATATTTTGGAAACAATAAGGTCTTCGAACCAATATCCCGATGCCATCTCCCCCATCACCTATTACCCTATCGTTTCTTACGAATTCAAAATCCTTGAATGTCATGGAGTGCCATGAACTGAGGTGGGTTTCAGTGAGAAGCAAGATGTCAGGCTTTTGCTTAACAATGAATTCAAGGAGATAATCACGCCGATGTATAGTAACAATGGAGTTGACGTTGATCGAGATGAGACGAATCCTATCCATGGGAATGTGACTGGATGACAACCTATTTTGAAACATGTTGACCTAAACGTTGAAAAACGAAATTGATTTTTTGGTCTTGTTTATTTTTTCTATCTGAAAGAGATTCAAGCTGTTGGTAGATTTTGAGAAGCAGCTCATTATTGCCACTTACATTATTTATTTTATTTACATTGTTGTCTGCTGGTCGTCTAGCAGCAAGTGCAAATGATACCCCGGGTTTGACGAAATTGGGAGGTAAGAATTTGTGATTTACTTTGGTTTGTTTGGGGAAAATTAAACTCTTGCATCTTTATACCGAAGGCATCCTCGATATGATGCTGGAAGACCAAAAATACCGCAATTAACACAATATAATTTTTCTTTTGGCTACATCTGAGACAATTTGCATTCACCGGGGGCGTGAATATCTTTGCACTTAACACAGCGATAGTGCATGGCACAATTGGCAGCCGAATGACCGAATTTTTGGCACCTGTAAGACTGGTTGATCTCAGTTTTTTGGAGGCGTTCCCACCTCACAACTCTAAAGTTTAAGTACCTTACCTGTTGGAGGGTACTTGGACTGCTATCGTTAGAAATTTGGACTAAATAAAATGGTAATATTTAACCTTCAACAGTTGATCTCCTTGTAGCAAAATTTTTCACACTGATGAACTTAACAGCTGGTGCTGCCTCCTGCAACATTTCAAGGAGATCAACTGTATTCTCCCCACAGTCCAAGCCCTTCAACAGGAAGGTCTGATTTTTTTCCGCCTTTGGCGTGTATGTGAAGTGGGGAGCTTTGACACTATTAAGATTATTTGTCTTGATTGTGAGTTTATCAGCGGTCGCTCTCTTCACTTCAAAGTTATCGATTTTATGTTCGGCTGCCAATAACCGAACCATATCTCCTCCACGCTGCCCAAAAACGTTAATTGGAGGAACTTTCTCATTTACCTTATTGATTTTATTAGGAAAACCAGCACACACCGATTGGCTTCTTCTCCTTATTTTTTGGTTTTACGTATTGAATGAAATTATTACTACTATCAATATTACCTACGCTATCGTTGCACTCCATCTCGATGTCCATTTCGCCGTTCATTGCAGATAGCACCGCATAGTAATTGGCGCTGTCGTTCGCTCCTCCTGCGCTCAGGATGTTTTCAGCATCATGGATTGATGTCTTGTCGTATCTTGCGATTTGGTTTTATATATTTGAGTCTTCTGCGTTGGTACTGTTTTTTTCGTTGGTCTTGTTTGTTGTTGTTTCCTTTTTCTCATTCTTCTAAGTTGTTATCCCTTCTTCTTCGCTGGACGTATTCTGTGGCTTCATCACTTTTGGTTTGTTCACATTTGATGATGTCCGGCCCATATCCTCCAAACTTTGTATGCGGAGTTTCAACTCATCGTTTTGTTTCGTAACCTTTGCGTTTTCCCTGGTTACTTTTTCGTACTCCTCACTTGAAAGCGTAATACGCTTGCCATGTTCACAGCTGTCTGCTTCGTTTTTCCGCTTTATGATTTTATCATTTGTCATTTTAGAAATGCCTGGCTCTGGGTCCCCCAGCGGTGGGAACCCGTAGCGCTCATCCATCCCCCCGGTGAAAAAAAACTTTTCTTCTTTTTTGAAACTTTCTCGCAGGTAAAATCCAGATACTCGATAAATTGTTCGAATAGTTCGACGATGTAATAAGTTTTTTTCTAAAATTACTTCTTGACAGGACCGAATTAAAAACACGTCTACCTCGGATTCGATACATTCACTTAAGACTTTTTGCCAAAAATATTATTTACTTCCATAAAAATGTCATCTGGGCCCTGTTGGCTAGTACTCTTAATTCTTTCCGTCCATTGGTTGTTGATTTAATGTTTGTATTATGAAAGGATCATGTTCCCATCATTCTTAAGATAAAATTTCAACATGGCCAATTACAGAGAAGTATTTCCAGTTTCGATAAGGAATAATGAAATATGAGTTCCATTCAAGATTGTCTTGGAATATGCTGGGAACTGCAACTCATATAATTTACCTACTTTAAATTCAATCTGGTTTTGTGCTTTCTAAAAATTTAAGGAATACCTCTATTGGATTATTTGCTGTGCGCCATTTACTGTGCGCCATACATCGAGGGATTTCCAATTTCTGTACTTGAACAACTTATGTATACTCTATACCGAGTCCTAGCTGAAATTCAATAAACTGACATGTGACACGGGAAGTTTAGATAATTTTTAATTATTTGAATTAATTACTAAAAATTAGTTCCTTTCTTCGTAATCGAGTTGACGTAAATTGAGAATGAGCTCATCTTTAACTAATTAACTTGACTTCCATAGTATGCTGGTTCATCTAAACTAAAAAGCATCAATATTATTTAAAATATATCATAATTTCCTAGCTTTCCATTTAACGTTAAAATATCATTATGACCCAACTACTTCTTCAAAAGTTATTAATAACATACAACATACCCTCTTGACACTTTGTCAAGATGCATGATTGATAAATCGTGGTATTATTGAGCTTGAAATAAATCGAAACTTATCAAATTAAATAACTAATAAGTACTTAAAAATGTTGCATTGGACAAGGTGAATGTCAAGTACAAATTGATAAATTGTAAGTGCCATAGATCAACCGATACAAGTTATACTTTCTTACATAATGCTCCGTCGATATGTTTTATTGAGTCTACCTGTGAGTTATAGTATTTATTAAATACTTAAACTTTGTGATTAATTTATTCAAAATTTTTAACGGTAGGTATGAATGGCTTATATTTTTCAATTGGCCTCGTTGTTGTCAAGGTATCAATTAAAAATGATTTCGTAGGAAATGTTGGATAATTGGATTGAGGTTGAAAATTTAGTATTAAAAGTTAAGCTCAAGATCAAATGTATCTTAGAGCTTAGAAACTTTCCCTTATGCCTTTGATCGTATGTATTAATACCGACTTTGATTAAATCAAATTAACCAATGTGGGATTTGAATGCACCCCGTTTAAGCATTTATGGTCATTAATTCCATTGAAAATTGCTTCAGGACACAAAATATATTAAATTTTATGAAATGCATTTTTATTGGTGTGAAAAATCAATGTGGAAGGGAAACAAATATTCGCATTCTGAATTTTACAGTCACTAGAATTATGTAATTGAAAAATATTTTTTAAGCGTTGCAGGATAAATTAATATATTTTCCTTTAGAATTTCAGAACTTCTCAATGATTTCAACAAATGAACGCGAGTTCTTTGAAGGAGTAGTTGGAATGAGTTTACTTTTGTCTGTGGAAGAAAGAGACTAGTTCAAATCATAGCCCTGATTTATATCACGATATATTTTTGCTCACTTGATATCAAAGCTGTAAGCCTATTTGCCAGGCGAATAATTAGAGTGAAGCTAGACGGGGACCAATGGTGAACTCGATACAACCGTGAACGAGGTCTCAACGATTATAAAACTGCAGAAGTTGCAATAAGATGGCCACGGAAACCGTATGGACGACCAACGGATCTCCAAAAAGGTATTCGTGGAGAAAACTGAGGGGCAGAGTTGTAATGTGACGCCTACGCCCGGGAATCGGAGTGATTCCGATCCCGAACCCTGGCACCCGGCCAGATATGTATGACTTCGAAGTGCAAGCAGACTTCATCTTTCGTGCAGATATCATTGCGCCGAAAATATTTTTCTTCAAATATTTATATTTGTGGAGAAATATTTTCTGTCAATGTGATCCGCTGTAGTAAAACACTGATACATTTCGAAGCATATCTATCTGGCAATGCCTCCCACAGTTGCCATCCAAACGTCAAAAAGGTTATGGGCTCAGATCGCTTTAGCTGCGTTACTCGTTATCTTCTAACAGTGCACGTCGTTCCATTCATCTGATTATTGCCCGAGTGCATTTAGTCAGTTTTTTTTTCATCGATCAAGAAATTCGTCAAGGGAATTTAAACTACTGAAGGAAGCAAAGGATTCGCCTCTATAGAAGGACAAAGTAATGGATGTGATGCAGTACTTCAACGCAGTCAATATAATTGGAGAAAGGTAAACCGTTATTAAAGAATAGGTTGCGATGCGAAAATTGAACAACATAATCACCATAACTGTTTAACGGATGAATCAACGTAATCGTACCAGGTAGGCTGACCAAAAATTTATCAAAAAAGTAGATAAAATGTGTATTTTAAATTTCATGGCGTGAAATTCATTGCATTATTTAAAAAAAAACAATAGAGGAAAAAAATTTGTATATTAAACTTGACCTCTGCAAAAAGACTGTACACAAGTGTATGGTTTAGTGGATTTAATAAACCTTCATGATATCCTGAAAATATGGAGTTAAGCGTCAGCTGATGTTGATGAACTTTGCATAAATTATCTGATGGAATGACATGCGAAAATCCATAGCGAAGTTCGATTATGTGATTTGAGTGTTGCTGTTCAAACAATAAAAGGACACACGCATGCCAAGCAAAACGTCGTTTGTCGGATATTAAGTGAATGTAAACGAGTTTTCGATAAGCTGAGTTCGCAATCCTATCGCATTTCTATGCTCGACGGTGAAGTTATAAGGCGAGTTCAAACAAAACGACGTCGAAAACTTCATTTTCCATTCGGAAAGAAATCCAACAAAAGTAAGCTTGCAAAGTTCGCACAGCGCTGGCTGCATCGAGCTTAGCAAGAACTCGAATCTGAACGTGGATGAAGAATTGATCGCGGGCATTCTGGATGAAATGGAATGCGATCGTGACGGTAGGGATGATGAAACAATTCGTACCCATGATATGTAAAATTTGTAATATTTCATGTTTGTAGCATAATTCGAAACGTAGAAACTCCATCGGCAACCAACAGTCAAGTACCGAGACTACCATTGACATTTGATCTTCCTGTCGTCTAGAATTGTTAGTGGATGGCGATAATAGATACTGATCGACTCTTGTATGAGGAAATTTGCTTAATTGTGAGATGGATTTGGCATTTTGTATTGTCTCTGTCTGAAGGATACGTTGCCAACAAATTGCAGATGTATTGAGGTGAGCAAAGTGCCTGTTTGATTTAAAAGAAACATTCAATTGATTGTTGTATCAATATGAACAAGATGATTAATAGAAGAATGAAATCAGATGAATATATAGATTAACTTTGGCGATTATATCAAATTTGAAATAATGAACGGAGTCGAAAGTAATATTTTTGTATTTAAGTTGAGGTTTTTAACGTGAAGCCTGCGATGCACTGTTTTACACGGACTTCGAAGTTTAATTGTAAAAATATCGGAATATGTTATTAATATAATTCAACATTAGTATAAGACTATTTTTTAGGGATTTTGAAATTAGTAGGGTATTATTCAGGTCTCACTAGCAACTTTTCGACTGGCTCGGAATGGTGCATCATTGATAGTATATAAAGTTTAGTATACATTTTTCTTATTCAATTGAGACGCGACTTACTTGATGCTGTGTGACCGTATGTGCAAACTATCAAATCAAAAGGTGTATCACTTGTTACGATATATCCCTTGAAAATTACTTCAGAATTGTTGCTCCATTTCGAGCCATTGCATCAAGAAAAGTGCCAAAATTGACCACCAATAAAACTATATAGTATATATGCACTGTAATATAATATAAAAAAAAGAACATAACATTAATATAGCAAACGTAGTTTAATAAACATAATTTTAATCGCAATACTAGGAAAAAAAAAGTATATAATTTTATAAAATAGTTAAATGATTTCCGCCTCACTAGTTAGATGAAACGTGGGAATGTGTATAGTTAAAAACAATTTGTTTTGCTATCGGTGACCAAGGGCATGCCTTCTTCTAGCAATCAAATCCCGACTACATAAATATCTCGATGTACAAAGTGTACAAAGGATACCAAGATGGATTTAATACAACTCAATAAAACCCGGAACTGAATCCTATGATTCGTTTTCTTTTGTTTTTGTTTTAATTCTTGATTCACTTTGAAATTTTATAAATATTCCAAATCAAATTAATTTTACTTTATGTTGTTAAACAATTTTTTTTAACTCCAAAACCGTCCATCTTGGTTCTTTATAGAAATAATTTAAGTAATAATTTGTTCATTTTGTTTGTTTACAATTATTTATAATTGAAGTGTTTTAGTGGTTTGTATGCAAAATCGATTCGAAAAGCAAAATATACAAATCATTTTTTTTAGTGCAGACCCCACTAGTCTCCACCAAAGACGCTCCAGTTCTTCATAAAGAAGGCAAACGTAATAGTTAATTACATTTACAACTAACAAAATCAAGTATTTTTTTTTAATTCAGTTTATCACAGCTTTGACAGATGCTTTATATTCTCACTACCGTAGTTAGTTTAAAAAACTTAATCTCGTCATGTGATAAAGTAAATTTACGATACAGTGATTAAAAAAAAAAATATTAGATTTATTCAAACCACGCACTATCACAAGAGTAATTTTCGTAGAAATGTAACACCAAATACCCACTAACCTGCATTGACAAAAAGAAGCAAAGCACAATTCTTAAAAGATCTGTTTTGAAAACAGAGAAAAAGTGTAACAATAGAAGTTAATTCAACGAAGAAGTGACTGATGTACTGTAAATTTAATCCAATATACTATTCTAATATTTAACAGTAATAATAGTTGTAATTACCATTAAGAAAGACATATAGTAACACCACTTTGAAAGAGAAATTCATGTGAAAATTTCATTAAAATGACGCTTATAATAATATGATAATATGAATTGCTAACCAAAAAATAGACTTTCCTTTCCAGTAGTTCTGCTTTTCAGCGGGCAATGGGGTGCAGGGTAAGTATGCCGTCGCGAGGGTATGGTTTGAAAAAAAATCCGCTGAGGTCGGTTTCGCGTCGTGCGCGGTACGCGGTACCTTAGTTGTTTTTGATTTTTCCTTAACGTAACATTCGTCGGGTTGAGTTAACGTAGTATACTTTTCGGTACCGCGTCGGGAATTCGGGAACGCGAAATAAAAATTAGATTTTGTTCTTTTGGCTGGTCATAAGAAGAAATACGGAGTAACGTAGAATAGGTTTCCTCTCCGTATGGTTTTGTTTTGTAATGCGTTTGAAAATGGGCGTGTATAGGTGGCTGAAATATGTAAATGAGCGTAACCCATTCGGAGACCCGCGACCGAAATCCTCTCCGATCTAGCTGGCCGACAAGCAGCCACCGCGTGAATGGGTTACGGTGCACGGATTGGTTGACCGGTTGGTACCATCCGTTGGCACTACTCAGACTTAACGTCTAGAACCGATGAGAGGTTCGGACGTAAACTTTTAAATCATTACAGAGTGTAATGACTTCGTTGGAGATTTTCCGAACGAAATTTAAACCGATCTCTCTCCAATCATAGACATGAAGTCATGGAATGTGTCAACGGACTGTACCCTTCAGGTCAATAAGTCGGGGCACCTTTAGTCCACTCCGAGGTAGTTGCTTGCAGGCTAGCTATTTTGGAGAAGAATTTCAGTCGCAGTTCTTCCGTGAGCAGACTAAGTCCAGAATATAAATTATCAGCCACCGATTCAAATGCCCGATTTAAAACGCATCAAAACCTTCCATCAAGCCGGTTCTACTTTACTTTACTTCATTTCCATCTCTTCCCGACCGTACGTCCAGTCCAAAAAAGAGAGAAGTCAGAAAAAGGTAACGTTCATCAAAATTGCGCGTTTCTGATTATTCACCAACGCGATGCCGGAAATAAACTGCTCGAATCCAAACCCCAATCAATCTACTCTAATTAAAAAAGCAAAGCCTTTGACATCGTACTTCCCATTTTAAGGTGCAAAGGTGTGCACCGGCAAAATAAGCTTCGTATTTATAAATCATCAGTCAATGCTTTGCTGTTATATGAAGATGAAACATGAACCCTGACGGGCGAGCCCGAAAAGGAAGTGGACATATTTGAATACAACGCGCTCTGGAAAATCTACGGCTAAGTGAAATAAGGAACGGAGTGAAGACTACGTTACAACGATGAGTTGTATGAATTATTTGATGAGCCACCTGTGTCTACTTGCGTAATGCTTTGCGAAGCCATGTAGAAAGAATGTAAGGAAACATTGAAGGTAGAGCACAAAGTATGCGACTAGCAGTAAAGCTGAAGACTCAATTGTAGGGAAGACATGATAGAAGTTGACAGCAGATGGGAGTGAGCAACTGGCCAACGAGGTAGCGGGATAGTGATGATTGGAGAAGATTAATTCTGGAGGATAAGGCTTGGCTTGCATTGTCAAAACGTAGATAATGATGGAAAAAAATCAATTTTTTTTGCATTATATGAGATTTGTCAAATAAGTTTTCCACTTGCATTCATATTTCAGCTCCAAAACGTTTGGGGCATGAGTGTAACCCGTAATGTCTCACAAGCTCGCTGGATGTCACAATTAATAATAGGGCAACCTTATTCACGTGGAGCGTGTATTTTTATTCACAGAATATTTCTGTTTCGCCACATTTACTCATGGAAGAGCAGAAAAACATTCACTACAAAATTACTCAGGATAGTATTACCGTTTTAAAAGGGGTGCTCCGGTCAGGCTCTTTTTGGCCATGGGTAGCTCCGTCGGAGACGGCGCAGGCGCCAGTTGTTGGGGATCTCCAAATAATTGGTTTTTGCTGTTTATTTGACAATATTTCCAATTCTTCACAGCCAATCTAGTTGATTTTTTAGGTCCAATTTCCTTGATTGAATCACCAGATCTCCACTGCCAATCTTCCTGATATCTTTTCTCCGCTAGTTTCGTGTATCGACTCGCAACTCTTCACCAGATGATTCTTTTGTAAACATGAAGAACGGGACACCCTTCCAGCTCCCTTTTATTAGATTCTCGGCTAACGGCTCATTCGGGGAGGTCGAAGACCTTAAAAATCCCACTACGTGTGGTCGGCTAGGCAGTTTCTCACCACGAAAATCGGCGCTTTTGGGTGTTCATGGAGAGTCAATCCTACTAAACGAGTTTGAAGAAATGTCAGTATGACAATTTACTGACAGTTCGGGTTTGTTGATGTTGTCGCTGAAGAACAACTTTAGCAGCGGCATTCGACATGGGTTTCGTTTTGGAGTTGCTGGGCGGACTAGGAGTGGAGGATGCTGCGTTTGAGCGCAATTGCCCATAGATCTCTGGAGCTAAACTAGAAGCAAAACGTTCATAGAAATCTTCGTGAGAAAGTATTTCCATTTCTCGAGGAGCTAGTTCTGCTTCTTTTGTGGACTTCTCTTCGCCTTTATTGATGCAAAGGATGCTGTGGGCATCCAAGAATGTCTCCGTTCATAATCCAGCGAGTCTTTGTCTGAATCCAGCTCTCACCAAAGGCAAAACCACTCCTGATATACAGCAATGATCACCAGGCTGAGCTTGTCGAGTGACTTCTCCACGGCACATGATTGTGAGTGAACGGGGAATATGTCCAACTGGCGCTTGACCGCTGTGTTCCTGTATCTTTAACTCCTGGAATTTCACGAATTTATATCCTCTACTTTGTAGATAAAGTTTTCCACCAGCTTTATTGCAGTCGTCTGAAGAATACTCTTAAATAGGCATAACGCTCATTGCACTCACAGGTTGATAAGTTTCAGTGCCACAACGATCACATGTATATGTTGCTACCACCATCAAAGGCTTCACTTCAGTAGAGCGGGTTACGATGCCGCGTATTGTAATAAATTTGCCAATATGTTGAGCCTTGATATCACGAATTGCATAAGCCTTTTCGATCGATAGTGGCTTGAATACAACCTCAAATCTCTTCATCAATTCCGGGTGGAAACGATTTCGTTCGTCCCGCTGTTCCATTTGGTTGCGAGTGCGTGACTCCATCATGAGACGATGTTCAATGTAAACATCCAAGGAGTCTCTCCTTCCTTATATGTTGGAAGTAATTGAAATATAACAGCAGAGAAAATAGAAATATAGCACTTTGTATTTCCAACAATAGCTTTGACCAAACCTTCATTGAACTCGTTCACATCGTCCAACTCAATAAGAATTTACCCCTGCTCCCTATGAGCTAATTTCACCAGTTGATGAGCATATTTAGATGTTTTTGTACTATCTTCATTTGTTGTGCAGAATTCGGCCATGAACGCGCGGATGGATTCATGGTCTTGGGCGTAATCGCTTCAAGCCATTTTTTTAAAGATGAATGAATGATTGTTTGCGTTTGTTAAACTGTCTACAAGCAAATCAAGTTGAACGTTTCCGAGTCTGTTTATTATTCAATTGTCGATTTGCTGTTGTTAGGTTTCTTTTCTTTTACTTATTATTGGCTGCTTTCTTTCGTAGTTTATGCTGATATTATATGGTCGAAGTTTATTATTTGACGTATGATGGCTGAGGTAAATGGTCGCGCGAAAATTAGTTGAAAATTCGACTCGCTATCAAAAAACGATTTTAGCACAATCTCTGAAATTGTTGTGGTTGTAGTTTGATGATGTCCACAAGGTCTCCACTGGCAAGTTTTCTTTTAGACTAGGTGTAGTGACTTTGCCCGCTGACTACTTGACGGCTGACAAATTCCTTGTTGTAGCATAAATTCGAGTTCTGCTTTTGCTACTCTCAGCTTTTCAGGTGTTAGGCGTCTTGCCTTTTCTGCAACTGGAGGGCCCTTTGTTACAATGTGGTGGTAAATGCCATCAGCCATAACTTTTCTGGTATCAGATGGTACAGTTAAATTAGCGTAAACCTTCAGCAGATCGTAGTACTCCAAGTTTTCTTTTATCGTAGTAATGGTAGCATTGGCTTGATTGGTATGGATGAGGAAGATCCCGTATCGATGAGGAACGAGTTCCGCTTTTCCGATCATGGATTATTAGTCGGCGATTGTTTACATGAAGTTGGTCGTCCACGGTGGCCGTGATTCGGGACGAAAAAATTTAGTTTCCTGAAACCCCTTTATCACTGGCTGTCCACTGGTGGACGACAATTCCAGGCAGGCTTTCCAAAATGCTTATGAAAAAAACAAAAACCCTCGTTGGTGCGTGAATTTGATCGACCTCTTCTGATCCTAGGTCTGGAGCGTGAACGGTTTCGAGTATGCAGCTCCAGGTAATCCAATTGATTCACTCCTTGAGTTAAAATATTATTCGATGACTCTCTGTGGACTGCCACAACACTGGAAGGCTGCTGAAGTTCGATCATCAAACCCGCAATTTTCACCAATTTTTCAATTTCGGGCTCGCTCGATATTGCAAGTGCGACACGAATATTTTCCAAGAGTTATTCTAGGAGCAGCGACCCCAACAATGCTCAGTTACTTACTCCCCTCCAGTATTGCGAAGCTCCTGTAGGTAATGCAAAGGCTTCCTTCCATCCTGATTTGGTCCTTGTAATAACCGCCTCAACTTAGACTCAGCGGATTCTGCAAACGCCTTCAAAATTCGTGGCTTCACTGCTTCGTATTTGTTTTCAGCTGGCGGGTTCCACGCGTTGGAAATGACGTACGGTAGAATATCGGTCTCTGCATACTGAATCACATATTTGAACTTTGTTTTGTTCTGTGTTATTTGATGTGTATGAAATGCAGCTTCAACTTGGTCGAATCAAAACGCTAGATCCGGCCTATAAAACGTCGGGAATTTTGTTATCCTTGATGCTTCGGCATGTAAATTGCTTATTGAAAGCCTAAGCATGGTTAGTGGTGGCGCGTTAGTGTTTTAGGAGTTTTCGGTGTCTCCGTGTCAGTTGCGGTAGCCATTGTTCTTGGCGTCGCTTCGCGAATCATACAAAAGTATTTAAGTCTAAATTTAGCATTTCTTCTCCACTCGATCACGTCGGCGTCACCAAATGTGGGCACATAGTCTCTAATGTGAACACAAAACACAATTTTAAACAAAAAAAGTATTTATTACCCACACAAAATACATAAAATGGTTGAAATAATTTAGTCTCGGTCTAACGTTGCCGGCTGTAGCAGCAAGAAGAAAATCTTGAACTCTTGCCGCTTTCAGCGCTGTTAGCGGTGAACACCCTAACTTTATGCAATAGTAGATGTTATGGGGATTGTTAATAAGCTATGCGCGATCCCCATGAGAAAGAAAAGAATATTACTTTTACTAAAACACAAATATAACTTTATTGGTAAAACTAAAGACGGAGTTGTAAGTATTGAATTGAATGTAGTGAAGGACTACATGTTAGCGCGCGCGATGTTGACTCGTCGGAGGTTGCGAACGAAGTGAGCGTCTCGTTGACATGAGTTGTGAAATTCACTAATTCACTAACTGCTTGATGCGCTCCTTGCGGTGAGCATGTGGACGCCACAATGTATTAATCGCTATAATGGAAGTGCCATCAGTGTCATCTATACTCTAGCCCTCTAACCTGGTTGGTGTCTACATTAAGCTTACAGCACCACTATGTATAGAAACACAATGTTTACAGTAGACTATAATACTCTAGCCCTCGAACATGGTTGGTGTCTACACTCAGCTTACGATAGACTAAAAAGAAACGGGATATTCATTAATTGAGAAGCTTTTTATGTCATTTGCACGTAAAGTATAAAATAATGTTAACTGGTTGCTGCAACTCACCGATGCCTTTGACACAAACATCGGACTAAAGCAGGGAGATTGTCTGGCCCCATCGCTATTCAATTTGATTCTGGAGTACATCATAAGGAAGCTACCTGTCGATACACGAGGTATATTACTATACAAGTAGTATCCTATGGGGATGACATCAACGTTTTGTCACGATCATTCACAACTGCAGCGAACTCTTCCTGAAACTCAAAAGCGAAGCAAAACTTGTAGGGCCCCATATCAATGAAAATAACACAAAGCTCATGACGCAGTTGAGAAAAGATACCTCAAATACACAAAATATCACACTTGGCGAATAAAGTAGCGAGAACCGGCAATTAAAGAGACGAAATATGCCAAAGAGTACAGCTCGCGAATGGAATATTTTTTCAGTTTTGAAGATCTCGTGGACCAGTTCCATATACAGGAAAACAAGACACCAAGTATACAAATCTGTGATAAAACCTGTGTTATGCTATGGGTGTGAAACATGGACCCTAACCCAAGCATCCGCAAATATACTGAACGCCTTTGAGCGACAGGTCCAGACGCGAATAATCGGAGTGAAGCTAGACGGGGACCAACCAATTTTTGATGACCTGATGGTCTCAACGATTGTAAGACTGCAGAAGCTAAAATAAGCTGGCCACATGAATCGTATGGATGAACAACGTATACCTAAAAAGGTGTACGTTGGGAGAACTGAAGGTCGAAGACCAGTGGGGAAACCGTGGAAACGCTCGTCTGATTCGGTCGACGAAGACAGTTCATTGCTGCTCGGAAGAAGTTGAACTAAACTTCTAATAAATCTGTGTACCAGCTTTTCTAGGAAGTGAGTAAGAATTACTTTATTTTTCGGTATTGCCGCAACTTAGACTCGGATTTTGAATCTTGGCAGCTACTATACGGTACCTATGCTCAGACGTATTAGTCCCAAAGTTATATAGATAATTACCTATTTCTATCGAAAATATTGGTTCAATTCTCTGATATAGTGTACACAAGCTTTCATTTCTATTTTCGTTCAAGTACACAATATTTTACTTCATAACATTAATTCAATATATTGTAATTCAATTTTCAGTCTTTCTGTACGCTAGCTATGTGTGATGGTTAAGTCTAGTTACTCTTCTGTGATCAGGCGGTTTAGGATGGCGTAAGCAGCTTTACTTTGGTCAAGTTCCGAAAAATCTGAAAAAAATCAGGAATGTAGGCCTTGGTGAGTACAACAACAACAAATACGCTAGAAGTTGCAATTCACTCAACTTTGTTAGTAATAGTATGATTTATCGATTTTATGTTTTCTTGAATAAAATCTTAACGGTACCCTTAAATTCAATGAAATTCAGTGAGTAGATGTCTATTTATAAGATTGATCTATTCTGGAAGTTTCATAAAGATTGAATTATATTTAGCGAAGTTATAGCGGTTTGAATTTTCCTGTATTACTATGGAACAATATGCGCTGCATTTATTACTATGGCAACATATGGCTATGGAACAACATGCGCTTTTTACCGACTAAGACACTACAGTTTTGCTAGGATTTGCATGAAAATTTCAGGAATGAGAGGTATCATGTATATCTTTGAGAATCGGTTCAGCTAGTGGTATCAGTAATCGTAAAACAAAATAGTGGCTGTTTTAAATGCGAAGATTGAATAATTTTGAGTTATTTTTTCCCAACTTCAACGTTTAAGGTGCATGCTTTGAACACTTGATTCAATTTAATGAATGACTGAAGATGAGTATCTGAAATTAATGCTCATAAGTGAAACAAGCCAAGGAGGTGGGAGAGAGCTCCTAGCAAAAGGGCTTTGTAACCATTCTAGGATTCGAAAAAATTGGCCATTAATCGATGATAACAGTACAGGAGAGTGACCCCTGAAAAAAAAATTCATCAAACTTAGCCGATATGAGTATGAAATAAAAGTTTTCAGGGGAGCTTTTCAAACAGCTGTTAAACTGTAAGTTTTTGCTTCAGTGGGGGCACAGGGGGGAAATACATGAAAAATGTATTTCCTCCGTCGCGGATGGACATCTGAAATAATTATCAAGGGAGATATTTATGAGTATAACAATACCAAAAACCTCAGAAGTCGAAATTCGTTCAAGTTTGTTAATAATAGTATGATCTTCGTATTTCATATTTTCTCCAATAAAATCGTCTTTGACATGTTTCTTGATTTGATTCGATCTGGTGACTGCATTTTGTAAATTGAATACAAAACCCTTCTGACATGAGCGTAGGTCTGTTTACCCAACTTGTTTTCAGTATTTAAGGCAGGATTTGTTTAGGCTTCTTAAAATCAAGGATATCTGCGTTGAACTGTCGAAATAGAGTTTCATACTAGCTTCATGCACGTGGTATACAGCGGGAACTTTTTTGCATGTTGGTTTCCGTAAATTGTAAAGAGAACACTTTTGATGTGAAAGCTATTCACACACTGCTACGCTGATTCATTGCTGTGTAAGTACAAAAGTTCAGTTATTTTTTGATCCGACTTATTAGAAATTTGGGAAACACTACTATACTCACTCTTCGCAGCATGACTATAAAACAGGGACTTAAAGCAATGTAAATAACGATTCATTAATAAGCCGTTTTACCAATTATATACAAGTATTCCTTTAAGTAGTTTATAAAATTGACTAATTTCCAACGCAACAGATAGAGACATCATGTTTCAGTAACTGACCTTACACTTTAAAATAAGGAAAACCACTTTTAGCTACGACCTTAGATCACATTATTATTAAGTTCGAAGCTTTTTCATTGCCGTAACGAATAAACGTACTAGTACGGCCCACATTATGAGTACACGATAATCGTTCTATCAAACATGTATCTTTACTGTATCCATAATATCTGTTTGTTAGATACGAAGTTTTGCCAAGTATAAACTTTAAAGTCAAGAACATACGAAATACGAGTGTGTATGATTTACGTACTAAATAATGTGTGTAATTCTCATGTGAGTTTGTTGTACGTATCCACATTTGATGCATATACCTACGAGTACTCGTAAATACTTTGGCACAGCTGTTTTAACTTAAATGGTCTTGAAATGAGTGAATTCTTTTCGCTCTAAGAATTTCAGATCCATGTCTCAAAGAAACTGTTCACTTAAGTATCGATAGTTAATCTTGGCGGTTTTAAATGCTCATGTGAGGAAATATCTGGCGTTCGGTGAATTTACAAACAGTAATATTGAAAGGTAAATATTACACAGACTGCCAAAAGACACTCTAAGAATTTGTATAAAGCCATTTATTTTTGATTGAGCTTATGAGCATCCGGAGAATGCGTTAATTAAGGAAATTAAACGAACGATATTTAACGGGTATGAATATAGGGGAATATGTTGTAAAGCATTCAAGAGCAACATCCTAAACTTTACTGCTATTGTTAAAATTTTCTGGTTGAAAATAAAAAACTTTAAGAAAAAAAAAAAGAAAACCGACTTCAAATGCCCTAAAAAGGATGAAATAAATTTTATGGAAGCGGTGCCATATCAGTTTTGTCCTGATTCTTTTGTTATGATGCACATGTTGGAAGGTTTTTACATTGAAATGACCATAAAATTTATTTCACCCTTTTTTTAAAAAAAAAAAGTATTTCATCTTTTTAGGGCATTTGAAGTCGGTTTTCTTTTTTTCTAAAAGTTTTTATTTCACCTTTTTTAGTGGCAAATTTTTTAAACTCAGTTACTTAAATACGATGTACCATATACTAATTAATATACAATTTTTAGATTGCAATGCAAAACTCACTACTGCTAAAATCTGCAGCGTTCATGGGAATCGAATTTAGTTCTGATACATTTGAGCACAAGATCTCATCAACGTCTCCATTGATTTGAGGTTTCATAAAAATCCAATATAAATTGTAGCTTCAATAAGTTTTCGAATTTCGAACTTTGCCTAGCCACTATTTCGATATTTTGACGTAACCTGAGCACCCACCATTTTCTTTCAGATGGTTCGACTTTTTAATGTTATTGTGACTGGGTGATGAAAGTGACTAGTTGGAATGATGAGACAATAATAATACACACTTTAATTGATACATATTTGTATTGAACACAATAGACATATTACATCGGGGAAGGCCGATACGAGACTGACTGTCAAAGGAACGGCACATAGAAAAAACATATAGAAATATAATTTTAATTCTATTATTCGACGACATAGTCTTTCAAGAAGTTTGGAGGACATCGTTGACGAGCAGATCTGCGTGGTGGTAGCGTCGGGTTGTTTGTGTTCCCGTCTGCTGGTGTCTGTTGGTCAGGAGTGCCAGTAAGTGTTTCTGGCTGATTGACACCTGGCGCAGTCAATGGCGTAGGCTGTGTGTCCATTGGTGGTAACTCATCAGCTGGCATGTGTCGATATGGAACACCTGGGCTTGGGGTGGTCTTTGCTGAGATGAAAAGGTGACTTGTTTCTTCGGGACCATTGTTGCAATTAGTTGGTCGATGTGCCTTTTTATAGTTCGGCCTGAGTCTAAGTCAATGATATAATGATACTGACCCAGTTTTTGTCCGACAGTCCCAAATTGCCAGCTATCTTGATTGTTCAGGTGCATTCTTGCCTGAACTCTCTCTCCCATTTGGAATGAGCGGATGTGACAGCTGCTTCGGCTCGTTGGCATTACTGCTTTTCTGTTAGGCAGGAGAGCATCAAGGCGTATTCTAATTTTCCTTTTCAGGTAAAGTTCTGCTGGTGACTGTCCGAAGGCTAATGGTGTGGCACGGTATCGAAAAAGGATATTTTGTACTTTTGTGGCTATTGGTGATGAGTCTTCAGCTGCAGCTTTCAATCTTCTTTTCAGGGTTTGTATATTTCTTTCTGCAAGGCCATTAGTTGATGGGTGACCTGGCGCAATAAATATTTTATTTAAATATGGCAGCATTATCTGATACTAGGACAGATGGGTAGCCATGCTGTAGTGAATTGATGAGAGTTTCAATAAGTCCGTGAAGGACTGCAGCGATGGTCTGCTGCCCCGGCAGAAGAAGATGGAGGTATCTGCCGAGAAAGCCCTCGTCTGGAGACGCGTGAATGCGCTGGCAGGCTAGCATTGCGGTGTCGTGGGGCGGGATCGTTTCCCCAGCACGAGGACCCACTACAAAAAAAATTTTGCATTCACGAATTGGTCGATAGCTCAAAAGACGACCGAAGTCGCAAAAATTGTAGATAACCTCACCGAGGGAGAGGTAACTTGTTACGAGAACAAGTGGAACCTGAAAAGAAAGGCGAACTTGGGGGTGACCTCATCATTACCCAACGAAGTTCATGGCCCACAAATGAAAGAGGGGCAACCGGGTGGTGGTGGAGCCCCTTAGTACCCACCCAACCGGAATAAATCCATAGATATCTTTGTTGAAGTGGCCAGGTATTCCTCTTCTGAGTGGAAAACTCATACAACTTGAATTGTACGAACTTTCCCATCAGAAGGGGAGACCAATTTATGCCATAGAATTATACAATTTGATTGCATAACTCTATGCCATAAAAAGGCACTCTACTTGGGCCACTCAACCCAAAAAGACACCTGAAACAAAAGAAGGACTAATGAGTACCCGGCGGCTGGCTCATGTTTTGAGGTGGGAGCCTGCCACCGCACCGGATCCTATACCCGGTCAGATCCGACGGAATGGAAAGACCAGTTTTACCAATTAACAATTCATTTTATTTGAATTAAAATTTTGATTCGCAAATAAAGCATGACAATAAACATTGACAATTAATAATAGGGAAAATTAAGCAAATGGAATTTTCCAGGTTTTGAAATAGTTTACTCAGTTTCTTGTAAGGTTCATACAATGGGTTTATACTCTTCAAACGGATTTGATATGGTATGATTTTTTTATTGTACCGAGAAAGGCTGCTGTTTTATTTCAATTTTAAGTTGCACCGTTTTCTTGCCTCTTTATTTTTTTGTTTTTGAAAACCCCATAAGAATGTTATTGTATAGCCCCCTCTATAAAAATGGGTATCTCTCATACCAATTCATGGATATTTAATGAATTAAATTTTAAAAATTTAATAAAACAAATATATAAAACAAAGAAATTAAAAGGGTACTTACATAACCTTTTCCGACGACGAGCGCTCGTTGACGAAGTGGGGTGAGTAAGTCCTGGAATTGTTTTTGTTTGGTTTTTTTTCTCTAATAAAAATCGATATCTTCAAATATATCTCATATAAATTAAGGGCAATCCACTTTCATTTTTTTTTTGACTTTCTATTCCAAATCAATGTTTTTATTTTAAAGGACGGGTTGGCATCTTAATTGACACAATAAACTGTTGTAAACTATTTCAAATTTCGTTAAAATAGCTCTAGATAAATATTGTAGACTTGCAGTTCGATTGGTATCCATAGGAAGCAATTGTCCAATAATTTAGCATAAATAACTTTCATTTGCATTAAAAACTTCACTGTTCAAAACATATCCTATCACAATTCATAAATCAATGAACTGCTACATCCATCTAGTGCTCATTATTGGAAAAATCATGCACACTGTGTGCAAATCATGTTTATATCGATTTTTCTAGCATAATAAAATTCCTGCAGAAATTGTAGTATCACTAACTAAATCAGATTTACTACAGTATTCATTTATTTGAGTATTATTCCTAGTATCTTCCTCAAGATTATCTAATTTAGTTGACGTCTTTGCGATTTCTAGTTTTAATTCTTCGATTTGTTTTCGAAGTTGCCTTGCTTTGTTGCGAGATATTTGTAATTCCTGTTTCAGATGAGCAATTGTGTCATTTTCTAACACCGCATCGCCTAAATTGTTCCGAATGAAATCAACAGCATTTTCAGGTTTGGGATCTGGTTGCATGAAAAGTTCCACTATTGCCTTGCAAAGCATTTCCATTACATGCATACGTTCCAAATATTTTCTCTACTCATCTCGTTCCGTCTGCAAGCACATTCCTACCGCACGTATGTGTCTATTTTTTGTTGTGATCTAGCGTGATCTGTTTTTATTGCCGTCCCCGCTTCGGATTTCGAGCTAACACTCGTACACCAAGTATGCACTCACTGACAAATAGAACTCGTTTGACGAGAAACTCGGCAACAGCGCTTGCCCGCCGTTATTTTCCAATCGTCCGCACTCTGCTGCGAAATCGTACCAAACTAAATCGAATTGGAGCACAAGCGTGTGTAAACACCTCGCATTTATTTACACTAATCTTAATCGAGTCGTTCCTTGTTATCGTTAATTTAGAACTGTACTCCCAACTAGCATTACCCAAAGACCGCAAATGGTATTAATCAACTGCAATAAGAACCGTAGATTCGTCTCTAGATTGCTAACGGAAAACTCGCGCAACTCAATGGAGTAGCCAACGAAACGCCGTTTCTTAAGTGAAGAGGTTAAAAATCACTCAGGGCTTTTAAATAAATCAATTTAAGCTCTCAAAATCTTTTCAGTAGCTAATTTGCAATAGGGGGCACGAGGAAAAAGGTCAAGATAAATTGCACACTGCAAGCAAACCACGTTCACCTTCCGTCTTACAACCCATGCATGCATTTCATTTCAAACGCAGCTAAATAATGAACTTTCTTTTAATTTTCACCACTTTCACTTTCCATCCGTAAGTTTAAGCACTTCTCCTAACATTCCCGGTCCTAGCTAACTCTCTAGTTTCAATCCACTTTCCAAAATTCCAGCAAATATCGGATATTATTTTGCGGCGGATCAATCCAAACTCCCCGACGCGCTTGCTGTGACGATCTTAAGCAGACTCCCTCCTTCGACGATTTTCGATCGATGATGCGTACCATGGTGGATCCGCGATGGTGATAATGCACACTCGTTTCGGTTGTTTTTAAAATTTACGTCGCCTTTTGTAGATTCGATTAAGTTATCAATTGAAAGCAATTTTCGTTTATAATGATTAGGCGTAATTAAGTGGAAAAAAAATCGGAAGAATTAGACAGGCGCACGTTAATTACTGACAAACAAAACAATTTTTAATTAATATTATTGTTGGAATCGGTAAAATTTGACAAATTTTAAGGGGTTTAAATGATACAATCATTTTATCGTTCATATAATTTAAGGGGTTAACCGTTTCGTTCTAAGCATTTGTATACCGCGTTACACCGCAATTCGTTAACTTATATTCAAAAGATATTGTATAAAATCACTACACATTAACAATATTAAACAGTTTTAGAATTTTGTTTCCCGGGAGTTAAGTACAAAAGAAATTTTCTTGACTTATTTTTCATGCGAAAAAAAGGAGCGAGTGTTGCGATGGGGAAGGTGACTGAATGGTTACTCCTTGTTAAATTGAGTTTGTGCTGTGTGCCTGTGGCAGCGCTGGCTTTTAGAGCCATAGCTCCTCGATTATTACAATGCACAGAGAATATGGTTTCTAGGAGTGTGATAGTTGATGCTGATGATGGAGCTTCTTTGAGTATTCGAATTTCAGCCCACTTGGATTTTGCATCGACACACATTAAGAAATAATGGTTGTCAAGGGGGCCTGCATAGTCAATATGTACCCTCTCCCAGTTGTCGTCTGGTGGGTCCCATGGATGAATAGCGGCTTTCTGTGGATTGTGCCGGACTTGGGCACAGGATTCACAGGTTTTAACAATTTGCTCGATGTCCTTGTCTAAACTTTCTCAATATACATATCGTCTGGAGAGTTGTTTCATTTTTGTAATGCCCAAGTGTGAGGCATGCAGTTCTTCCAGGATTTGGCGTTGTAGAGATTTTGGTATGACTAGGCGGCCCAATCTGAAAAGCATACCGTTAAAGATGGTGAATGGTTCATCTCTTTGACTGGTTCTGAGGCTGGTCATCAGGGTTTGAAGGTTTTCATCTTTGGCTGTTTCTTCAATAATAGTTTCTGAAGTTATAGCTGGGGTGGAGATTTGAAGTATAGTTTCAGCATACAATGCATTGACTTCTTCATTCATTGATGTTCCAGATGTTCTGAGCAGTTGGGGAATTGGAGCCCGAGGAAGACAATCTACGTTCTCGTTGTCTTTTCCTTTTTTACAGCGTACCGTGAAGTCCAATCCACTAAGAAAGGAGGCATAGCGTAAAAGACGGGCAGATGTCAGGTAATGCTCGATGTGGATGAAAGATACGGGACAGCGGCTCGTTATCGGTGACAAGGGTGAAGTTTCTGGCATAAACATAGTTGTAGAAGTCTGTGGCTGTGTAAATGATAGCCAAGGCTTCTCTATCAAGTTGACTGTGATTGCATTCAGCTTGGGTCAAAGCTCGAGAGGCATAAGCAATAGGCTTTTCATGACCTTCCACTTCATGACTCAAAACAGCTGCAATACCGGTCGGGCTGGCGTCTGTTGTGAGGATCAAGGGTTTTGCTGGATCAAAAGGTGTTAATACCCTTTCGCTACACAACTCCGACTTTAGGTTTAAGAAAGCAGCTTCAGTGGAGGCTGACCACACGAATTTTCCATCTTTTTCGAGTAAGCGTCGTAGATGAAAAGATTTTGTGGAGAAATCAGGAATGAATTTTTCATAATATGTCACCATACCCAAGAATCGTCTTAATTCCTCTACATTTTTAGGACGTGGCATGTTGAAGACGGCTTGAATTTTCTCAGGTGACATTTCAACTTTATTACATGAGACTATGTGACCAAGGTAGCTGATACTTTCTTTGAAGAAGGAACACTTATTTTTATTTAGATGGAGATCGTTTTCCTTGAGTCTTTCTAAACAAGTAATCAGGTTTCTTGTACATTCTTCCATTGATGAGCCATGGCAGATAATGTCATGAAAATATGCTTCAACGTTTGATAGGCCATTGAGAATTTGTGAGAGTATTCTATTGAATTTAGATGGTGCTGCTTTGATACCAAAACTGAGACGATTCATTTGAAATGTGCCCTTGTGTGTCGTGATTGTTTGGATTTTCTGTCCTTCCGCATCCACTTTGAAGTGTAAATATGCCTTGTACAGGTCGAGTTTGCAGAAGTACTTTGAATTTCTGGGGCTGTGCAAGACTTCATCAATGCGACAAATTGGATGATTAGCTGAGACTAATTTTGCGTTGACTCCACATTTGTAATCAACACATAAACGAACCCCCCCAATAGGTTTAGGTATTACGACGAGTGGTGATCCCCAGTCGCTTGAGGATACTGGAGTAATAATACCTTGTGACTCAAGAGTTGCAAGTTCTTCCTCAACTCGCTGGCACAGTGCAAAAGGGACATCGCGTTCCCTAGTAAAGATGGGTTTTACTCCTTCCCTGAGCTGAAGTTTTATTTCTAAGTTTGGCACACAACCTATGCGTTCTTCGAAAAAAATTGCGAATTGTCTGAGTATATCTTCAAGAGGAGTGACAGCGTTGATTGTAACTACATGATCCGAAGTGAGCCGTTCTTTATCGATTTCTTTGAGATCAATTCCGAGAGTGCGAGTCCACATTCGACCCAGAAGTGCATCAAATCCTGCAGGAACAATGAATAGGTCCGCATCAATTTCTCTATTTTTATATTTTACCGACAGTGAGACTTTCCCTAAGGGCTTTATTATATGAGCTGAGTAAGAGCGGAATGATACCTGTGTTGGTTGTAGTGTAGCATTGAGACCAAGACGTTTGAATGCTGTCTCTGATAGAAGTGAGAATTTGGCTCCTGAATCGACTTCAAATGCCTGTGGCTTGCCATTGAGAAACACTTTGACGATAAATTTATCAGAACCTGGGCTGAGCTTGTATAAGTCTTCAGTGCGGTGAATGGGACCAATACCATATTCTGAGTCAGAGTTTTGATCATTCTGAGAAGATTGTGTTGCAATGGCATGTGTCTTTGAATTTCGAAGAATGGTGGTGATACAGACCTTGGACACATGACCAATTTTCTTGCAGGAAGAGCATTTCAGCGCGTTGCGGTCGATTTTGCATTGATTTGCCCTACCACATTTGAGACAGAGTCCATCAACGCCCAAAGAACGATAGTCAACCCGTGTCATGTGTTGGGACTGTGAGCGTTGGTGTGAACTAGGACTTGTATTTCGACTTTTGTTGGGTTGTGGTTTCCTATGACCTGTTGTCCCTTGAGACATTGTTTGTGTCACTACTGAGATTGGTGAAATTATCTGGGATTTTGGTAAACTGGTTGCTTTCAAAACGTGATGCTTCCAATGCTGTGGCTTTGTTGAGCAGCTCATCGAAATTTTTGAACGCATAGTGTTGTAAGAGCTGTTCTCGAATCCAGTTGTCTTTAACTCCTCTAACAAATTGGGCACATAAAAAGGTGTCAGCAATGGAAATTACTGATTTGCATTTACATTCAACATAAAAATTACAATCTTTCGATTTCTCCTTCAGGGATGCAACGAATTCTGAGATTGATTGTGTTGGCTGCTGAGTAACATTTAAGAAATAATAGCGACTACAGTTGAGACAGACGGTGACAACATATTTTTGAAAAGTTTGATTAGCTCAACAAATGGAATATCTTTCATGGGTTTCTCAGGACCCAATAATGCAGCTAAGTTGTTATAATGCGTAGAGCCAATTGATGCACGCAACAATTGAGACATTGTGATAGGGGAATCCACATTTTTGAGACTACAGTAATTGTCAAAACGTTCTAAATAAGAAGTAAATCTTTCCTTCTTGGCGTCATATGATTCGAATGGTGAGACTTGGGGAGCTGAACCGGATCCACTTGTCCCCAATGCGGCAGTGAAGACTGAGAGAAATTGTTTGAATTGTAGTTGATCCATTTTCCCAGCTGAAGCTGTCTCGGAAACGACACGAAAAAATGGCGGCTGAAAACGTGGCGGCTACGCGGCGGAATCTAACTGTTTCACTGTGTCACACTGGTTTTCACTGCCAGTTGCAAACGTTTTAATCCTCGTCGCCAACTTATTGTGACTGGGTGATGAAAGTGACTAGTTGGAATGACGAGACAATAATAATACACACGTTGATTGATACATATTTGTATTGAACACAATAGACATGTTACATCGGGAAAAGCCGATACGAGACTGACTGTCAAAGGAACGGCACATAGAAAATAACGATTCACAAAAGATGTGTTATCCTGAGCTTTATCACTCACTCTATAACACTCACTAATGAATTTTTGTACCAATTTTGGTACAAATCGGAGCTATACTATCACGAGTCTTAGAGAGAGAGAATGATTAAGAAAACTAGTCGAAATATTTAATTTCCGAAAATTTGGCGAAAATCGAAGCAAAAATGCGACCGCCAGGCACAAATTTCGTTATACCCTATATATATATATATATATATATATATATATATATATATATATATATATATATATATATATATATATAATATATTTATATATATTTATATATAAACATAAAGTGAACTCCGCAATCAATTTCAAGAAATTTACTTAAAAAGACCCTTCATAACCGTATCACTGGTTCACGTTTATTCCATACGCATCGCCTTGGTTTCCAGTTAATCGCCTTGGTTTTCAGTTAATTTATGAAATCTTTAGAAAAATGGCTATACATGTTCATGTTTATCTTTAAAGTTATGACCAGTTATAGAAGGAAAAGTACCGTTTTTTACGTCGCGAATCTCGTCGGTCTTTAGTATGAAAATCACTAAATTTCTGGGCATATAATGTAGAATATTAACTGAAAGTAACGAATCAATATTTTCAAATGGCGGATAGCTTTAGAATTTGCAATCACTCCATTCTTATTATTTTTCGGGGAATTTGATAAATCCCATGTGTAACGTTTACGTCTACGAATGACATAAGGATCTCGTAATAAATTCATGATTAGGCGAAGAATGAATGCGGAAGGAAAAGCATTCTGAAAATTTCCCTAAAGAAGTTGCTCTAAATCATGTTGCATTGTATTTATGCTGTACTTAGAAATAATTTATTGGTTATTTCCGATAGAAATGCTTGACCATTTATGCAGGAAATTGAGGATTCCAACTGTCTCGATCCATTGACCGTGTCCTCCAATTTCGAAATCCGAACAGCGATGAACTGTCTTCGTCGACCGAGTCACACCAGCGTTTCCTCGATTTCCTCACTGATCCCCGGCTTTCAGTTCTACCAACGAATACCTTTTTGGGTATCCGTTGTTCGTCCATACGATTCATGTCGCTAGCTCATTGCAGCTTCCGCAGTCTTACAATCGTTGAGACCTCCGGGTCGTTTCGAATTCGCAATTGGTCCCCGCCTAGCTTTGCTCCGATTATTCGCCTCTGGACCTGTCGCTCAAAGGCGTTCAATGTATAAGATGTGCCAAATATAAGTTTCTTTTTCAAAATGCAATAAAATGAAAAAAATCAAATTTTTATATTTTGGCTTTATTCGCAAGAAAAACCTTCCCGTTAGTTGTGAAATATAGTTTCATTCATATGGTTACCACAACTGGCGTGATAGTAGGCCATCCTCTCAGCCCAATTTCCAAAGACATTATTGATGGTTTCGGGCCCTGTCCGAGCAATGGTTTGTTGAATATTCAATTTCAGTGCTTGAATCGTTTGTGGATTTTCCACATAGCATCGATCTTTCAGAGCACCCCATAAAAAAAGTCCAACAGTGTCAAATTGTGGCTTCAAGGCGGCTGATTACACGTATTCCAAATTTTGTGCGCAAAAGATCGATTGTTTGATGAGCTGTATTGCACGGCACACCACTCTGTTGAAACCAAAGGTCAGTCAAGTCCAAAGCCTCAATCTCCGACCACAAAAAGTCGGTTATCATGCCTCTGTAGCGCTCCTCATTGACCGAAACAGCATTTCCAGCCTCATTTTCAAAGAAAAACTGTCCAATTATGCCACCACGCCAGAATTCGCACCACACTGTCACTCGCTGAGGATGCACTAGCTTCTCGATAATCATGTGTGGGTTTTCCGAGCCCCAGATGTGGCAGTTTTGCTTGTTCACATAGCCGCCGAGATGAAAATATGCCTCATCAGAAAAGATGATTTTTTGAGAAAAATCGGCATCCAGTTCGATTTAAATATTTCCCTACGTTGTTCAAGCATAAATAGATTTATTCCATTCTGCGGAAGGTTGATACTGACTCACTAACATAATTTTGAGCGGAAAACAGCTGTCAGTGTCTAAATAATATGCGTTTTAAAAAGAAACTACTATAATGCCCCCCCACCCCCCCCCCCCCCCTTTATTTCTGACTGCTTGGGTTAAGGTCCATGTTTCACACCCATAGCATAACACGCAAGGTCGATTGAATATTTCTTTTATTTAAAATGGGTTTTATTTAATTACATATTGTGCATTATCATCTATGAGCTTTGCCATTTTTTTGGTAGAGCAATTATTCCATCTGTGTAGAACTTCTCTGGTTTATTTGCGAGAAACTTGGCCAAGGGATTTTCACAGTCCCTTTTTGAAGTGAATTTATTTTCATTAAGGAAGTTTTGCAGAGACCGAAACAATGGTAGTCTGATGATGCAAGGTCTAGACTATACGGTGGACGCATCAAAACTTCCCAGCCATGCTCTGTCAATTTTTGCAGAGCCATCAAAGATGTGTGCGGTCGGGCATTGTCATGATGGAAGACAATGCCCTTTCTATTGGTCAATTCTGGCCGGTTTTTTCGAATTGCTTGTTGCAAGCTGATCAACTGCTAACAGTACAGAGCCAAATTGAGAGTTTGGTCAGGTTCTAGCACCTCATGATAAACAATTCCCTTCCAATCCCACCATAAACACAGCATAACCTTATTTGGTGTCAATCCTGGCTTTGAAGTCGTTTGTGATGATTCACCTTATTTTGATAATGATCTTTTTCAAATGACATTCTCGTATCTTACCCACTTTTTGTCGCCCGTAATGATTTGCTTCGAAAATGGCTCGATTTCGTTGCGTTTTATTAGCATTTTGCAAATGGAAATTCGGTCGATCAAATTTTCTTGTGTTAGTTCATGCGGCACCCAAATGTTGAACTCCTTTGCGTATCCAGCCTTACGCAAATGATTCAAAACTGTTTGATGATGGATAATCAGTTCCTTAAGAATGTCATTGCTGCTTATGTGTCGTTCTTCTTCAATTTTTTGTAAGATTTCATCGACTTTTTCAGTGATTGGTGATTGGAGATGCATCTTTGACATCAAAATTTGCAAAATGAAAGCGAGGGAACCATATCTTGGCTGTGGCTTTTGATCAAGTATCTTAACGGTAGACAATTTTTTCACAAGCCTGCGATGCATTCTGACCTTGATCATAGTAAAATCGTAAAATATAACGAATTTTTTCCGAAATTTCACTTATTTTTACATAAATGAATACAACTTTTGACACGAATGACGAAATACAAAACTGTCCAGATGAAAATTGTAGACTAGAATGTCCCTTCCAAACGCTTGTCAGTTTGACTCAATCTGATTAGTATTGCCCGATATATGACAACGAACACCATCTAGTGACTTCCAATGTTTTGTCACGTTAATAGATGTCAAGAAAAAATGATGCGAAGTATACTTTTTGAAACAAAGGTGAAGTGGTGGGAAAGTTTAAAGAATATAAGATTAGTTCAGAAAAATTAAAACGTTTCGTAAAGATAACGGAAAGGAGTACGTTAACAGCAAGTTTTTAAGTCAAGCAAGAATTAACCATCGAATACAGTCCTCAGTAGAATGGAACCGCAGAACGAAAAAACCGCGCGTCAGTTGAAAATGCACGCTGCATGATGCATCAAAGTGGATTAGTTGCAAATTTTTTGCAGAAGCTATTCAAACAGCGAATTATGTTAAGAATCGATGTCCACTACGCAGTCTAGACGGCGAAATACCCTATCATTTGAGGACGAAGAAGAAGCGGCGTAGTGGCGGAAAAAGTAAATTTGCATCGAAAAATTTGTTTTTATCCAATGTGACTCGGAATCCAAGGCATATCGGCCTTGAAGTGCAGACAACAAAAGAATCTACAAAAGTCGAGGTATGAAATTCTCTGACAAGTTCCAGTTGAGTGACCAGATCAAAGATATATAGACGAGAATATCTTCGAAGAGTCCAATCACGGAATAGAGATTGAACTTCTAAACAAGGCAACGAAAAGAGAATCACCATCATATATCATTAAACAAGAAGATGTCGAAAGGACGTTCAAGCTTATGACTGAAATTGCGCAGATTTCTAAGCAAACTAAATGCAAATGGATCAACCGAAAGACCCGAAAGACGAAAGGCTAGACTCGTTGCAAAAGGCTTTGCCTAGACACCAGTAGTAAGTTACACCAAAACATTTGTATCTGTAGCACGTATGAGCTCCATGAGGATCCTCATGGGCATAACTGCAGAATTGAAAATGGAGATTCATCATCTCGACTGGATAGTGAAATAAACGAAGATATTTACAGCAGTACACCATAGGCTCACGCCACGGTGAAAATTTTAAATTTATTGTACATCAAAAGGGCGCAATGTGCGAGTTGCGAACATGTGTTTTCGTTTAGCCCTACATCGAAATAAAGTGAAGAGCATACCAAACTAAACAAGTTGGGTAGACAGACCTATGCTCATGTCAGAAGGGTTTTGTACTTAACTTACAAAATGCAGTAACCAGCAACGAATAAAATCAAGAAACATGTCAAAGACGATTTTATTGGAGAAAATGTGAAATTCGAGAATCATACTTTTATTAACAAAGTTGAAAGAATTTTGACTTCTGAGGTATTTGTTAGAGTTATACCCATAAATATCTCCCTTGATAATTTTTTCAGATTTTTTAGATCACGGGTGTCCATTCGCGAGGGAGAAAAAACATTTTTCATGTATTTCCCCCCCTGTGCCCCCACTGAAGCAAAACCGGTCAGTTTAAGAACTGTTTTGAAAAGCTCTCATAGAGAACTTTCATTTGATACTCATATCGGCTACCTTTCATGAAATTTTTTTCCAGGGGCCACTTCTCTGTACTGTAATCAGCTCTCTCCTGCCTCTTCGACTTGTTTCAATTGGATGTACTCTCTTCACATCTTCATGATACCTATCATTCCTGCAATTTTCATGCAAATCCTAGCAAAGCTGTAGTGTCTAAGTCGGTAAAAAGCGCATATGGCTCCATAGCCATATGTTTCCATAGTAATACAGGGCATATTGTTTCATAGTAATACAGGAAAATTCAAATCGCTATAACTTCGTCAAATACAATTCGATCTTTATGAAACTTTCAAAAAAGATCAATCTTATAAAAAACCATCTGTCTGCTAAATTTTATTGAATTTAAGGGTACCGTTTAGATTTTATTCAAGAAAACATAAAATCGATAAATCATACTATTACTAACAAAGTTGAGTGAATTTCGACTTCTCATGTATTTGTTGTTGTTGTACTCATTAAGGCCTACATTCATGATTTTTTTCAGGTTTTTCGGATGGAAGGTGTCCAATCGCGAGGGGGGGGGGGGGGGGGGGGGTACGCGAAAAGTTCGTACATTTCCCCTTCCCCTGCCCCCCTTGGTAATAATAAGTTAATTTTAAGACTTGTTTTGAAAAGATCCCATTGAGACCTTTCCAATGACACCCTACTCGACTACCAATGGTGAAAATTTTTTCTTGAGGGGTCACCTCCCTATATGGGGAGACTTCTGACCTTTCCACAAAGTTTCATGGCTGTAGCCTCTATACTTTCGGAGAAAAAGTGCTGTGACATACAGACGGACGGACGGACGGACAGACGGACACAGGTCGTGATTGCAATAGGGTTTTGTATTTTAGTACAAAACCCTAAAAACACACCCTTGTGTATTTCAATATCGACATCAATTTATCATTTTACTTACTGTGCTTTTATTCGATTTTAAGTGAAGTTAATTTTTGATTTTAGAAAACTCCCATACGTTGAAAATTCGTTAATTCTTCAGTGATTTGTGAATAGCCATGTGTACAATAATTATCCTTGAATATGACATTAAACGAATTCATACCGGGACTGTAACCATTTTTTTTTGTTATTCAAATCCAACAAAGTTCATATATACTTCAATTGTTTCAGTAGAAATATCCTTCAGCTTAGTTCTGAGTTAATAATAGAAGTAAATTAAACATAAACGAAAAGATAAAACGAGTTTAAAAGTTTGGTGGAAAAAATTAGTGTTTACGTCTTCCAGTGAATGAATATTTTATAATACGTGCATAAACTAAATTGATGATAGTGGAAGCCTTTATGGATACCATGTAAAGACCATATTCAATAAAACAAACATGGGAAATTGTAGTTTTGCGTGAAATATCTTTCAAATTAATTTCTACAAGTGGATCGCGTAAACATCTTGAAGTCAGATCGCGTAAACATCTTTAAATTGGAAAAAGACTCTATCGCTCTTGTACCACTTCACCAGATTGCGATAAATCGAAATATTTAAACCCAAAAGGAATTAATAAAATATCTCTCTCTATTTAACGTGTAAAGAAGAACAATTACAAATTACACGCAGGCACGGTTCTGTCCCGAATTAAACGGCAAAACAGCAGCATCAAGTTATTACAACGCCAACGGAATTATTCGATTGAAGTTTACAGAGTGAAGCAAATATAAATTAAATGATAGATTGGAAGCAGAAGTAGGCTCTCCACACACAACCACTTATAAAACATCCAAAAATAACTGAACGTACATATTTAGTATTAAGTATAAATATTTAATTTAATGACAAGCATCAAGGCATTTCAAATAAAAGCCCTTATCCACCCCAAAAATGAGCGCTCGTCGGAGGAGGAATGGGTGAGTACCCTTTTTGGTAATTAATAAAAAAAATTAAAAATCATTAATTAAATAATTGAAGCAAAAGAAGTACATTCGTTTTTTTTAAGGAAAAAGACGGTGGTTTAACAAACTGTTAATTATATTTATTTCTCCAAAGTTCATTGATTCTTTTTTTTTCATTATTGAATGAAAATATTACTTATGCTGACAAAAACGCTAACAATTTTTCGATAAATATATTGCAGCGATGTAAACGTTTTTCCAACTGTGTGTTTATTTGATGCTTTATTGTGATAGAACACAAACAAAAATCAATTGGCAAATATTATGATATGCACACAATCTTATCAATTAATACCGAATACATACATATTGTTAGATGTGAATTTCAACGAATGATTTAAAATGAAAATAATGAAGTGATAAAGAAAAACTCGGTCTTTTCATTTCCCTGGAACCCTGACCGGGTATAGGACCTGCCACATTGGCTGGCCCCTCCACTCATGAGCTAGCCATCGTGTGAGCTCACCACTTTTCTATGTTGCAGGTGCTCTTGCAGGGTAGAGTGGCCTTCCGCACAGGTTTCTTATGGAATGATTTTATTATGTCTCGATCGTTCGAGATTTCCCGATGAATATCTGAACCGACCTCTCATCGGTTCTAGACGTGAAGTCTTGGAACATGATAATGGACTGTACCCATCTGGTTGACAAGTCCGGACACTTATAGTCTACTCCAAGGTGGTTGCTGGCTAGCTAGCTAGTTCGGAAAGGAGTTTCGGTCGCGGGCCTTACGCGAGCAGACTAAGTCCGAAGTACAAAAACTCAGCCACCGGTTCAAATGCCCGATTTAAAACGCGTCGAATAACTTCCATCGACTCTACTCTAAATTACGCACTTCATTCCTGAGGAAAAGAACGAAAACAACCGCTGAAACAATACGCGCTCCCAAATATAACTGATGCGGTGCCCGAAATACACTTCTCGAATGCAAAACCGAAAAAAACCTACTCTAATAAAAACACGCAAAGACAAATTATCGCACCACGTACCGACCGCAACGTGAAACCATCCATTCGCGGATTACTGGGACCCTACCCTCTCGGCGGCATACCAACCTCTCGCTCGCATTTCCTGTTAGAAAAGAGTGGGTTTGATGGAAAGGAAATATGTTTGTTTTAGTTAGGAATTCATGTTATTATTTTACTTTATTTTAACCTGAGATACAGACAAAGATAAATGCTTTTCATGCTGATTGCATTAAAAACAAGTTGGGTAAACAGACCTACGCTCATGTCAGAAGGGTTTTGTATTCAATTTACAAAATGCAGTCACCAGATCGAATCAAATCAAGAAATATGTCAAAGACGATTTTATTGGAGAAAATATGAAATACGAAGATCATACTATTATTAACAAAGTTGAACGAATTTCGACTTCTGAGGTTTTTGGTATTGTTATACTCATAAATATCTCCCTTGATAATTATTTCAGATGTTCATCCGCGACGGAGGAAACACATTTTTCATGTATTTCCCCCCTGTGCCCCCACTGAAGCAAAAACTGACAGTTTAAAAACTGTTTTGAAAAGCTCCAATGAAAACGTTCATTTCATACTCATATCGGCTACGTTTGATAAATTCTTTTTTTCAGGGGCCACTCTCCTGTACTGTTACCATCGATTCATGGCCAATTTTTTCGAATCCTAGAATGGTTACAAAACCCTTTTGCTAGGAGCTCTCTCCCACCTCCTTGACTTGTTTCACTTATGAGCATTGATTGTAGGTACTCATTTTCAGTCATTCATTAAATTGAATCAAGTGTTCAAAGCATGCACCTTAAACGTTGAAGTTGGGAAAAAATAACTCAAAATTATTCAATCTTCGCATTTAAAACAGCCACTATTTTGTTTTACGATTACTGATACCACTAGCTGAACCGATTCTCAAAGATATACATGACACCTATCATTCCTGAAATTTTCATGTAAATCCTAGCAAAACTGTAGTGTCAGAGTCGGTAAAAAGCGCATGTTGTTCCATAGCCATATGTTGCCATAGTAATAAATGCAGTGCATATTGTTCCATAGTAATACAGGAAAATTCAAACCGCTATAACTTCGCTAAATATGATTCAATCTTTATGAAACTTTCAGAATAGATCAATCAATGATAGACATCTACTCACTGAATTTCATTGAATTTAAGGGTACCGTTAAGATTTTATTCAAGAAAACATAAAATCGATAAATCATACTATTACTAACAAAGTTGAGTGAATTTTGACTTCTCACGTATTTGTTGTTGTTGTACTCACCAAGGCCTACATTCCTGATTTTTTTCAGATTTTCCGGATCACAGGTGTCCAATCGCGAGGTGTGGGGACACAAATTTTTCGTGTATTTCCCCTCCCTGTGCGCCCCTCGAAGCAAATTTCGCTAAACTAAGACCGGTTTTGAAAAGTTCTCATCAAGACCTTTCATTTGATACCCATATTGGCTACCTTCAATGACATTTTTTTTCGGGGGGTCACTCCCCTATATGGGGAGACCCCCCTTAAATACCTTATAAATTTTTTTTTGTAGTTGAACTTTGAAGAGATCACCACTTTACACCTACACACAAAATTTGATGTTTCTAGCTTAAGTAGTTCCCGAGAAAAACTGCTGTGACACACGGACGGACGGACGGACGGACAGACTGGTCGCGAAGCTAGTAGGGTTTTGTAAAATTATTTTACAAAACCCTAAAAATCGTAATCCTACAAATTAATATCACTTGATATTTTGGTTCTAAATAAATGAATATACGATGATGTATGTAAATGTTTGCATATTTGTAAGTATTTACAAAGAGTGGTCTAATTGGTAAATTTAGCATTTGATTTTCTGCAAAGGAAATAAAATACTACCAAAACAAAGAACTCTGAAGATGCGATTCAATAATTACAGATGTATATAACAAGTGAAAAATAAAATATATCATTTCTCTTTCTCTATCTAACAAAAATCATTGAAAACTTAGTATAGTCATTAAAAGTTAATAACTAACAATTAAAGTGAGAATAGTAAGTACAAATGAGAGCATCAAGATTAGATATTGCATATTTTCCTTTGCTTACAACAATTTCATAAAGTGTAACATAGAATTAGGCACATACAACCCCCGTTATGATTGCATTTGTTTTGAACATATGAGTATGTAAAATAAAAAATTGTAAAATTGTACTAACGACTACCTTTTAATTAGGTGAGGCACAACTAAGAAACTCAGTGATCGACATATTATACCTAAGATAAACTAACTTAAAACGTTTGAATCATAATACCTAATTTGATTTTAAAACATTCCAATCTAAAGTTTTATGTTGAGAGTCTTAATTCTTTCTTGGCTTTCAATTATATTTTGCTCAAAAACTAGATTTTGCAGTCGCACATAATAATTTACAGAAAATATGAAGGTAGCCGACTTGAAGAAAAATCGTTTGGGCAGGTATTAACATATTCCGCGGCAATTGATGCACGTAGTAATTCCTTTTTTAATTTTTTTCCTTTTTTTTACGCCATCTCACCCTTGAATTGAATGCATAAAGGTCATAAAGTTGGGTTCAAAATGAAAGGACTAGAGCAACTAATAACATTTGAAAGGCAATCAAATAAATGCTTTTATGGCTTGAAATCAAATATTATCGTCTCTTCTATTAAGGTTAAAAATTTATATTAAAGCTACGCTTATTTTGCGTTGAATCAAAGATCTTCGTGGTGTATAAATCTGAGAGAGATCTGTATGTATAATCAATACTACAAGAAAGCTGAGAACTTGTCATAACGCAATCACTGGAATCATACATTCATTCGCGAATATCATAGTTCATAATATTAAATCATATTTTACTTCATATTATTAATAGAATATAAAATTTTCTTAAACAATAAATTTTCAGGCATATAGTGTCATTTACTCTCTCAAATTATAAAACTTTGATTCAAAGTTCGTAATTTTTTTATATTATATACATGTTGTTCGTTAAATTTACAATACTACATATGTAGGTGTTACATTTTTTTAGCCTTCCTTATGATCGGTTTTTCTTTTGTCTTCTTTAAATTGGCCGTACGTATTTTTATTGTTTTCAGTATTCTGCCCTTTTCTGAGCTCTTAAATTGGTAAATAGATTATAGTGTTCGAGATATTTTGGTTTTTTATTATGTTTAATTTGCATAGACTTTTAGATCACTAGGTTTCTATGTTCATTGTTTTCATCACTATTAAGAGCAAACTAAAAAATTTTTTTTCCTTCCGATTTTTTTTGAATGATTTTTCGTTGAAATATCGAAGTTAATTCAAGTAAAGTACGTCTATGCTGTTTTATGTTTCCTGACTCCATGACAATAAATTAATATCTAATTAATTATTATGCTTTTTGATAATTCATTTAAGAGAGAAATAAAAGCTTAAAAGTTCAAAAGAAATTTCTCAGCTGTGATAATTTATCGTTGTTGGTTTACTTGCTTTAATGCTATGAAATCAGCAATTTTTTTCTGGGGGTATAATTATATCTACATGAACGTGCCAATGGGATTGTTCAGTTTTCAATAATTTCATCTGAACGGTTGGTTGACTAAGTTCAGAAAAGTAGCATACGTTTTTCTTAGCCGGTGTTTGGTATGCTTCCATATAAATATTATAATCGCAATACTTACTATAACTTTTATTTTTATTTTTCCGAGACCCTACTCGGTAAAACTTATACCTGCTCTGCTTTCAGTTACTTTGATCTAAATTATTTTCAAAAATTAATTTGATTTATCCAGTGGAATCATATAGGGGTCTCACACAAAAGGGACAAACTGCCCATTAGTACCGTGAAATATGTAATGTAAATATATAACTGCTTTCTCAGTAGCCACATGTCCACAAGAATTAAAAGCGTAAGTTGGGGGTACAGAATCAACGTGAAATGAAGGTTCAATACCCCTGCATAATGTAACTACTAGTCCTAAATTTAAGCACATAGGACATCTTCTTACCCAGTTGATTTATCTTGGCTCGGATCGTGATGACCTTGTACATGCCCGCAATTAAGATACAAATATGGTTGAGTAATATATTCTCCTAACCTGACTTTTCGTGGTATGACTAACGTATTAAGACCAACCGGACGCTGTGGCCGACCGACATTTATGACATCGACAACCTTCACTAAATATCGTTTTGTCGGGGAATGCTGCATGCACCTTACCTGAAAAGGAACCATATGAAGTGGCGGGGTATTTGAGCTGGACCCAAGTGACAATATTGACTGGGCGATTTTGATGGTATTACCAATCAGAATTTCTGGAGCACCTTCAATGAAATAGCGTCTAATCATTTTCTGCGTTTCTCGGATTTTGGCCCGCTTCTCCACAGGTCATATTCGTTCCGCACTCTCTCCAGTTGGATATGTTTACAATCGGTTGGCTTCAGGACGAACTCTCGATTGGAACGCATTAAAGCTGGAACTCCTCAATGATCTCCGATTCCTAACTGTAAGTCGTGTTCAGGTTGATCCCACTTAGCACCAAAATTTGGGCTGGGGTTTTCGCTCCCCAATCCACCTAAACGAAGATACGAGCCGAACCTCGCGGCACCATAAATAACTATACCTTTTTTCCCCGTAGGCAAAACTGGCATAGCGCTTCTCCAGGTGACTATTTCCACCTCAAAGCCTATGTCCCTTTTTAAAGCACAGGCTGGAAAGTCGACGAAACAGAACTTTTAACCTCACTTTTCAAAACAAACTATACCTGACAAAAAGCGTTGCACGATCGAACTCGAAAACAGCTTATTTCAAGGATTTAGTCTATACACTTTTCACTGAACGTTTTATATTGTTTTGCAGAGCAATAATACAATCATAGCTCCACTTAAAATTCACACTTTGATGCTCACATCAAGAATCTTCACAGTATGGCGCGTCCCTCTTGCTTAACCACAACTTGTTCCCGACAAATGTCAAGTCGCGGCTCAGTGGCAGCGATTAGCTCCAAAGTCGCTGGTCGGCGTCAGTGACGTAGGATGTGGGGATCTGCTGGTCGCGTCAGTGGCGTAGGGTGCCAAGAGCAATGTTATCACACTTATTTATGGTAAAGTTTTATATGATTCAGTCATATAACACTTGAACATAAAATTGAAATATTTTTATTTTTCATTTAAAGGAAAAGCTCATGCGAATTACGTTTGTATGAATTTTTCATTTAAATGGAAAATATACGGCGACGTCTACAATGGATCTTCCAACTGGATGCCTCACTCTTATTTGGGGGCGTAAATACCAATTGTAACGACGAAATCCTCTCGCGTCCCACGCGCATTAATCAGGCTTGGTCAGTCGTTTTTTATTACTCCATCCCTTCAGTAGGTTACTTCGAACCGAGACGTTTTATCTTCTAATTCGGGAATTTTTTGTAGTGGACCCTTGTACTGGGGAAAAGAACCCGCCCCACGATACCGCAAAGCTAACCAACCATCGCATTCACGCGTCTTCAGACAAAGCCAATACCGGCGAGCACTAATATCTTCGCTGCAGTCCTAAATAGCCAATGAATCAAAGCTTCATGAATCAGGTCAGCAGCCTCTCCGTGCTAATTCTTGCATATAAACAATGTACAGAAATGACACACTTGTGGTAGTTTTGATATACGTAGACGATTAAATGGTTGCATCTAACGACAAAAAGTCACTCACCTCACTCAGAACCGTCAATTTAACACTAACTTCAATCAACAGCACTGAACAACAGCTCAGAGAGTGTCCTAGGATATTTGAAAGCAATAAGCGCCAAAGGAATAGTTTTCAAGAAAACTGGCAAAGACATTTTCGGGTACACTCACGCCGATTGGGGTTCAAATATCGATGACCGAAGTGAATACACAGGCTACGTCTTCATGTTTGCCAACCCAACAATCAGTTAGGAGTTGCGTAAACAGCTTACAGTAGTCCTATCAACAACGGACGCTGAGCACATGGCAATCTGCAATGCAGTGAAAGAAGCAATTCACCTGTGCTTTTTTTCAAGGAAGACTTAGAAAAGCAAAACACGGTCGTAAGAATGAACGGTACCCAAGGTACCGGAAAACTGACTCGAAACCAAGTCCGCCACAATAGAACAAAGCACATCGATATTAATCATCATCATTTCATTCGTGAACTAGTGGAAAACAAGGGAGTCATGATCAAATACATCCCAACCGAAAGAATGTGCGCAGACGTGTTAACAAAGGTCTTGTAAACTCAAAACAGAACGAATGTATTGTAGGTGTAATTGAATAAATATAAATAACATAGACATTTTGTTTGGAAATGATTAACGTAAAATATTAAATTCTTTAATTGAAATGAAGTGAAATAACGCAGTATTTGGAATGCAAATCAAGTCAACATACAATTTGAGGGGAAGTGTTAAAATATATCAAACTTCATATGACTACCACTGTAATTCTTTGTAACATAATTTGTCTAGTCAGCCCTTTTGTACTCTCAAAAAGAACGCTTGTTCTCTTACTAAAAGTTGTACACAATTCAACAAATCAAAGTCCAAGAAATTTCAACATAGCATCTTGGGGCATATCGTCGAGATGCTTTAAGAGACAGCTATTCTTACAAAACCAGGTTTTTTTCACCACGTCAAGTAAGTGAATTTTTTAATCTCTGCGAGCTGACCATGATTTAGACAAGATAAAATAAGCAGGATAACTTCATACATTCTGTGTGCTCTTATACTGATGTTCTAACATTGTTGTATTTGCTTGGTCTTAAATTTCATATCGCCGCACTTATGGTGTCAGTTCCGATTCATTGTCCTATTCGTACTCTGGAAATTGGTACCGGGTCGTATTCTTCTTGGCCATTCAGCGTGTACCATGAACAGACTTTTATCTCCATATCGAAATTGATCCATCTGGGGCAGTTTTTGTCCATAGCGCTGTAATTTAGATCTCTGCATAAGAAGCATTTCATGTTTTTGCATTCTTTTTCTATATATTCTTTATCCCTGCACTTTGGGCATCTTTTGTTTTCTCCTTTAAACTCTTTACAGAAATACTGAGTGTGCCCTAGTCTGAGACACTTTAAACATTGTTTGGGTCTAAGATAATAGTATTCGACTGGGATGTTCAAGTAGTCTAGTCTGATTTCATCTGGAAGTTTATCTCGTGAGAAAGATACTTTTACAGTTTGTATTGGAATTAATTTTTCTCTTTTTCTGGATATCTTCTTTTGATCCTGTAAGCGTTCATTATTTTTATATTTTTCTGTTGAATGCCGTAGGAGTTGCTAGGAAAGCCGTTTTTGGCTATTTATTCCTTTGTGTTATTTAGGAGTACTCCTTTTAGTATTCCGTTGTAATAAACATAAGCAGTCGAGCAGCCCCGTGGTGATCAGGAGTGGCTACTCCTGAAGAGATAAGGTGGTCACCCCGTCGAAACTGCTTAGTTTGTTGTTTTACTAGTGTAAAGTAAACTACATCCGTCAAGTTTCCATCCTTTACGCAGAGATGAGTGGTTCACTTCAGCCACTTCAACATCTTTAGGTTTGACATTCCCCTTGTAATGCAACGCCCTTCTTCGGAGAAAGTAACGGTTGCTTTTTGGGTAATGTTTGCGTTTGTCTCAAGCCTCCGTGTCCGCTAACTTTAACGTGGCAAAAAAAAAATATTGAATTACTGTAGAGTAGCTTAATTAACACCTAATAGAACATTTCTAAAGATAATATAAATTGATCGGTACGTCTTGTAGAGTAGAGTACGCGTGATAAGTATTTTGTAGTGTAGCTTCGTGGCTCGACAAGAACCCGCCTCATATGATCCCGCAAATGCTAGTCGTCAAGCACGCGTACGGGGTCGTTAAGCGAAGCCAGTTAGCTGAGCTCGGTGTGGTTTAAGCTCGCTGACCCTTGTGCCAGACCATCGGCGTCCGTGTCCTACACGGACAGACTTAAAATCATTACACCGTGTCTAATTATGAAATTATTTGGAATGAATGCTCATACTCCAAAATTCTTGATTTTATTGTTCATTGCCACATTATTTGCATCCTCATGTCTGTTGAAGGTAAATTTAATTCTATTGTAACCAATCTATTTGATGTCCTTTATATTTTTGATATTGATGGAGTAGAAGGACATTGGAGTAAGTCTTAGTTTTTCGTTTTCTTTTGAAAGATCCATTAACACAAAGAATTTTTTCCTATTATCGTTTTTGTCGTATTTGTTAGTGTTTTGCCCAGCTTTCGTTTGTTCCATGTTTGGGGTTTTGCTGTCCTTTATCGCAGCCATGTGGTCTTTTAAATCTAGGTTATAGTATTTTTGGGTTTGAGCGTCTTGTTCATGGTGTCCGACATGAAGTTTCCAATGTCTTCCATGGATGTGGACATTGTTAGTGTGGATTATGTTAATTTTGTTTTATGGCGTGCTTGACGTTTTACCGTTAGCTGATTCACATGTTTTTTCCGTTTCAAGCGTATCCATTGGTTCACAAAATTCACATTTAGCATTTTGATCGAGTTTATGAACCTTACATATGCTGTCACTCTTGATGTTCCTTTTGATTCTTTTCGAATCGATTTCGTCTGTTTTTTTTTAATACAGCTTCCTTCCTTTCCCCAGGGTCGGGCGGTATCTTCTTTTTATTCAGTGGGTCTTCCATCATAACATTATTTTAGCAAAAAATGTCTTACTTGTGTCGAAAAACTCTAAGAACTTACACTTATTTTATTTTATAAAGCACTATTCTCTACTTTAAACAAATTATTATTTCTAATTGAAATTAATCTTTAGTGGTTGGGGAATTTGCCAAACTTACATATGTATGTTGGTTGTAATTTAAATTAAAAAAGATGAAAATTTGATTTTAATCAAGAATTAATATTTTTGTAGGTTAACTTTCAATACAACCACTCGCGAAACGCACTGCATTCTCAGGTGGTTGGATAGGAAGTGAAAAAAAATGCCTGAAAGAAGCATAAGAGTACTCTTCTTACTCAAATTGTTAAATCTTCCATTACTGCGTTTTCTACCGGAAGCTGAAACGTAAAATTTTTTATGAATTGAATGCAAATGCATTGCATTCAGTGTAAAGTTAAACAGATTTTACTTTGTTTTGAAAACATTGTTCCGAATGTTCAGTTGTTACGATACGTCGGCGATGCTTTGCTTCTTTTATTCTGCCTCACGTTCTTTGCCATTCTTCAAGTAGAATCACGAGAGTCAATCGTTTTAGCGTTAAAGGTGTTCCAGCCTCCCAACTGTTAGAAGACTCAAAATTCTCATCTCGCCAGTCACCTATGATTATACTTAAACGCTACACTATTACTTTACTGGTCCAAGTACATGTGAGCACATGAATGATATTTTCCCACCTTTTTCCCTTCTCAACGCACATTTCGCTTAATGCATGCTTTAATATTCAAATCCCAGCGTCCATGCGAACTCTGCTATTGTGCCTGTCGACACCCAAGCTCCGTTCTCAGTTTATTTTTATAAACGTGCGCATTCACTTCGGCTTTTGAAAATTTTTCGCGCTCGCGTAAATATTAATTTCTGATCTGCGTATGTTTCTTTTGAATTTCTAATTAAAATTGTTAATTAACAGTGTTTTCGATAAAGCTTTCATGTTGTGATAAAACACGAATCTACTTTCGTCAGCCTCATTTAGCAAATAACGAAATTTTCAGTTGAAAAGTGAATAGCCTGGAATTATTCCTTCAGGAATTCATTTGTGAATCTCGTGTTATATTCTGGTGTTTATTTACATCTTAGAATTTATATGAGTGCTTGTAGTGTAATTGAAGCTCATATACTATAAATAAATTTTATTGCAAGTGGTTGCTTAGTGGAAGTTTTGAAAAATGAAAGAAGAAGATTTAGTTTTGGCGCGCGCCATGGTTGCTGAGTCAGCAGGATCTCCCGGGGCTTCCCCGGCACCATTGCGTAAAGGTCGTGTGTTTGAGTTGCGGGACAAAACTCATCAATTTCGGTGAGTGGCTTAGAAAATCATTCCGAGAAATTGCGAAGTGTAAAGTCAATGCTCTTCAATGTGGAGTAAATTTTTGAAGAATTTATTATTTTCAATTGTCTCACTTGACGATGATTTGATATGTGTATGTAAATATTTTAAATAAAATTCATAAACATTACTAATCTAGGTAAAGATTAAGACATCAGAATTATCCATTCGTTTACACGGAAGCCCATTTGGCTTGGTTTAAGGAATCTGTTTATTCTAGGTACTTGTGCGAAAAGTCCTAACTTTTCAGGGTGATTAAGACCAGGATGCTATGTTGTGTAGCATATATGAATAATACTACACAACAAAAAGTGGCATTAATTACTGGGCATTGAAAAAATGCCCACTGAATGTTTTTTTGTGAAAAAATGTATGTTAAAAAAGTAGGCAGCCGTTGAATGTTCCTCAGTCAAATGCCCTTTAGTTAATCCATGATTATAAAATTTATAAAAATATAAAGCAAGTTAAAACAATCTATAGCAATAAAACACATTTGCTAAAAAACCAGTATCATAATCTTATCAAATTAAAATTATTACACATTTTCAAGTAATTTGAACAAAACTGGAGAAAAAATCAGCAAACTATTAAAAATTATATATCATACAAGCTTAGCTTTTGGCTACATATTACTTCTAACATGTAGATTCTATAAAAGGGACTCACAGCAGCCGGGGGCGCGGGGGCTGGGGGATCGCTCTTCTGGCATTTCCTTTTCACCTCTCTCCTGCCGCTAGGAAAGGGACTCCCCAGCTTGAAGGCGCCCCACGGCGTAACAAAACGAGACCTGGCCCGCTGGTTGGGGGTGTTAAAACGATGTTCTAAATTTTTAACACCACCCCCCCCTCCCCACCCTCAATCCTGTCCAACATCAAGCATGTGCAACATACAAAACTGACGTTAGATAGAAAGCCATGTGGTAGAAATTTGCATATGTATTAGTCGGCCTACTATGGACAAGCTTCCGGGAGCTGTCCCGCAACTACGGCATTAGCAAATGCTTATATTTCTTAATATATACTATTTTCCGAATAAAAAACGTGCGGAACGCATTCCGTGCATGCTATAAATTCACCTTGTATAGCCCACTGTACTCCTAAACTTTTCAAGACGAGCAAACGAAGCACACGTTTTGCACCTTCGACTGATAGCTCAGCGTTGAGATGTAAACAAACTCCTATAAATTCACTTTGGAAGGCGATAAAAATAAAACGGGTATAGGAAATGAAATAATTTTCACTTCACTAGGAGCGCTATTGTGTTCTCTGCGGGCCGTCTGGATTTCACTGTAGAAATCCGTCTCAAAACCGTACAAAATCTCAAATTTTCGTTGGCACCTCCACAATTCTTCAAATACCGCCATGCAAGTTAGCCAGCGAAGTCGGCCTACTAATGGTCATGGGTGTGGTAGTAAGTGCTGCTGCCATATGGCTTCCTATCTAACGTCAGTTTTGGCAACATACCAAGTTTTCACGATAGTGTACACTTCCCAATTTTCAAACCTTAAAAACTAAGTAAAGGAATGTTTTCCGCGCCCAACATATATGTATATATATAAATATACAGTGTCCCAATAATGTCTTCGTACAGTACCTATTTGAAACTTAAATGATAAAAAACAATAAGGTGTAGTATGAAATTTGAAAACGAGTGAATGCAGATTTATTCATTAAGCATTTTTATTTAATTTAAAAACAAAACCGAATCCATTTAAATTATTTATTACTAAATTATTAACTAAAAATTAAACAAAGTCCAAAATTTACTTCCAATAAAGTCTTCGTACACTTACAAAACAACTCATGAAAAATCTTAAAAACTATAGATAAGCATATGTACATATGTAAATTTTTTTAGTATTTTGTTGGATAGCCTTTATTTTTAATCACAGCTTTAAGACGTTGTGGCATAGATTCAACAAGTTTTTTGGTATAGCTTGGGTCTATTTTCACCCATTCCTCCTGAAGAGCCTGTTTCAACTTAGCTTTCGATGTAATATGATGAGTCCTGATCCTTTTTTCCAGCATGTTCCACACGTGCTCAATGGGATTGAGGTCAGGACTTTGCGGTGGTGTCTTGAGCAAATGTGGAGTTTTGTACGCCAAGTAAAGCCTAGTATTATGAGCCATGTGCTTAGGATCATTGTCTTGTTGAAAGTAATAATCCTCTGATACAATCAACTTTTCAGCACTTGGCACCAAATTTTTTTTGAGAATTTCAATATATGTTCGATGATCCATGATACCTTCAATTATTTCCATGTTTCCAACACCGCTGGCAGCCATACAGCCCCATACCATTACGCCGCCGCCGCCGTGCTTTACAGTTTTGATGGTGTTCCGTGGGTTGTAAGCTTCTCCTGGCTTTCTCCAGACTCTAAGTCTCCCATCAGACCCAAAAATGTTATATTTGGACTCATCAGAAAATATAACATTGCGCCAGAACTCGAGAGATGCATTGTGGTATTGCCGAGCGAAGTTCAAACGTTTTCTGCGATTTACTTCATTTACAAGTGACTTCCTGCGCGGTGTACGAGACTTGAATCCAGCATCAATCACAGCTTTTCGTACTGTTTCTGGATGAACTTCCTTTTGATTGAATTGAAGAAGCTGTGCACTAATTTTTGGTGCACTTAAGAACGGATCCTTGGCAATCATACGCTTGATTTGCAGCCGATCTGCATCAGTGAGAATTGCAGGACGTCCTGATTTTGGCTTATTATCTACGCGGCCTTCATATTTAAATCGCCCGATTACAGACTGGATAGTCGAACGGCTCCGGGACAGTAGTTTGGCAATTTCCGTGTATGATTTTTGCTCCTTTATGTGTAAATTCAATATGAGCTTACGCTCTTCCAGCGACAAGTATTTACCAGGCATAATAACGACTTAGACTGAGCAAAATCAGCAAAACTTATACAAATCCCTTTGTTTACGTTACTAGAAACCGTTATGAGTGGAAAATGTGTGATTGTGATCGAAAACTATCAGCAAAGAGACCGAAGGGCTAGCGAAAGCGAAAGTGTACGAAGACATTATTGGAGGGAAACTTGGGACTTTGTTTAATTTTTAGTTAATAGTTTAGTAATAAATAATTTAAATGGATTAGGTTTTGTTTCTAAATTATAGAAAAATGTTTAATGAATGCATCTGCATTAAACCTTTTTCAAATTTCTTGCAACAATTTATTGGTTTTTATCACTTAAGTTTCAAATAGGTACTGTACGAAGACATTATTGGGACACTGTATATGTATATATATATATATATATATATATATATATATATATATATATATATATATATATATATATATATAAATATATATATATATATATATATATATATATATATATATATATATATATATATATATATATATATATATATATATATATATATTTATATATATATATATATATATATATATATATATATATATATATATTTATATATATATATATATATATATATATATATATTTATATATATATATATACATATATATATATATATATATATATATATATATATATATATATATATATATATATATATATATATATATATATATTTTTGTTCAGCATGAAAAACTGTATAACATACTGAAATTTCAAAAAAATCGGGAGTATGGCACGTAAACTAAATAATTACCATAAAATTAGCACTTGAGTATCTCCTGGGGCTCAAATTCGGAGGATATTTTATCTTCTTAGCTCTTCTGGAGGAATGAAGCCAGTGGCGAAACAAGTCTCAACCTTGGGGAGGGAAGAAAAGGAGTAAATTATAGCCCAAAAAATTCCGAATATCAGCTATGTACTTGTAAGGTTTCTTCGACTGTATGGATGGTGGCTTAAACCAAGGGTAGTCTCAGCAAAGCTGGGGCAAATGAAACCAAATGGCGGGAAAAGGCAAATTTGATAATTAACTTAACTTTGGATTAAATGCAATCAATGAGCATGTATTTTTAGAGATTATTGATAAAGATCGAATAAGATAATGAAGAGCAACTGTTTAACTTTCTGAAGAATATTGGAGTTACGAGATTTAGACACAAACGACGTGAATCAAATATTGAAACAAATAAATCAGATAGAAAAATAACGTTGTATGTATCTTATTTCGTTTCCAGGTCTGAAAGACAGTTTAATTTATAGCGATATTTTTTCGATATAATAATATTCATGGCAATATTTTTTCGAATAAATATTTTTTTCCTTACATATTGAACAGTGAATTATTTTATTCAGTTTTTGGCGTATAGAACATCTTTCAGATTTTTTCTGGTTATAAAATCATACCTGATGTTGAGGAACTTTTTGATTATCAAACTTAAAATGAGCAATAGTGACCAGTTCCGATCAAATGTTGCTTGTAGTCACTAAATAACTCCTTTTATAAAAAATACTTTTGAACCTCTATTATAATTTTAAAATAATATTTTCTTGCCAATATATTTTCATCATTAGTCATTAGTTTGTAATTTCGTTGAAGGATGCTTTCCGTCTCTTCGCAAATTTTTTTACACATTCCGAAGGTGATTTCATGTAGCCTTTTGTTTTGTAGGCCATAAGTGATCTTTCCAAAAATTCGCCTTCGATGGAAACTAAAAACTCCGTGAATTTTAAGGTTTGTTCTATTCTGAAGACGACAAAACCAGCGATGTAATCTACGTCATAGGAAACATATTCAGTTAATTTTGTTGGATAATTAGCATAGCTTTGTTCCATCATGAATTGCTTTACCCCAAAAGAAGAACATTCCGAAAATATACCGATTTTTCTCATATATAAATTTAAATCCTGCGACAGTTTTGTCGCGTTTGTCTAAACTGGAAAGTGAATCCTAGTAATTAAATCAGATAAAATTAATCTTTGATCGTTTTGATTCAATTACTCATATTGTATTGCATACGAGTATGGCAGCATTAAAAGAATAAAAGACAAAATCATACTTCTTACTTCTTTATTTTTGTTTATAATGTTCTAATCTAAGTTGATTTAATATTTGAAGGAAGATTTGCAAGAAAATAGATTTGTTCTCAATACGATTTGAGAACAAATCTATTGACGTCCAAACATTTAACCTAAGACTTTACACAAATGTTAAAACTAACATAAAACTAAGACAGCACTTTGAAATTAAGTCTAAAAAAATAACTTATCATGCCGAAAATTATTATTACGCAGTCAGTTTCAACGGAAATCTAGAACGGAAATGATTAAATTGGTATTCAAATATAATGCAGGAAAGATTTACACTCGCTCGATTCGGCTTTATGCCCATCATCATGGGGGCAGCATTCAATAAAGCTAAATCCTAAAACAATAAAATGCCAAAACCAACAAAACATGAAATATAGGGAAAATTTACGCTCTAAAAACTGTCCGCAAGCATTGGATCCGTTGTCAAATTTTCATTGGCGTTGTACTGCAAAAAGTCTCAAATAAAATTAAATCTATAATTCAAACTCAAATCATACATTTTCCATATTGGATTCAGACATTGCTTCGTTTTTTTCAGTCGCTAAGTCCACGTTGAACAAGTCCTTAAAAACCACGATGTTTATAGTTATCAAAATAATATATAAAATATAACTACATGTCGAATCTGGCCTTAAAACCATACAATTTGATGAGTCATCAATGGCAGCGTGAACGGTATTTACTGTATAAAAATCTTGAACCCAAATATTGATACGAAATATGCGCAAAATTTCGATGTAGCCATTCTATACATCCCCTGAATCTGGCATCAGATCAATACCGCAAGCTGTATGAATTATCTCTCGTTGATTTGTTCAATTTCAAACATGAACAAAAAATGTTATAATTGATGCTGCATACTATATGTTTAAAATTACTCTCTGCAGGCCTCTCATACACATCGCTATAGCTGAAGGGCTTGAATCAACATTAATCTATAATTGTAGAATTAATAATGACATTATACAAAAAATTAAAAGGTACCTCCTCGAAAATAATTTCATCTACCATGGACTTCTGGAATAGTCTGTTCTACAACAGAGAGGACTAAAATTTGCTTTAAAATTTAATGTAAAAAATACACGCGTCCTCCAAATCCGATTTAGAGCCCACTAAATTATTCAGATGACTAATGTTCGCAATATTGTCGTTTCTGGTCCAAGAGTCCTTAAATTGAGCGAGCTAAATGTAATGTTCGGATAGCTAAATGACATTTACACTATCCTGGACAATTGACTCATTCGCCAAAACCGAAGAAATCATTTGATAATCGCACTAAAACTAGATGTTAGGCAACGAAAGTGGCAAATACATGTAAACTTACACATCCTGAATTAAATTAGGAATTTGAACAAAAATTTGTTCTATTCGTAGTTGCATTCTAAAATAAAAAAAATATTAAATTGGCATTTTAATCAAATATAAAATACAATTACATGTGTAAAAGTAGATGTAAAGTTGTTAATATCTTCAATTTCACAAGCCTAAAAATGTGGGATAATTGAATTTTGTGCAAATATTAATTTAAGGATAGATGTCTTACACTTGTAACTTTTTCGCAATTGTAACATGTTGCAAAAGAATGCTGCGGCTTTGCATCATGCGACGTTCTCATCCTTGGGATGATCTTCGCAAATTTGCGAACGTTTCATTTCCAGTTGTTATCCAAGAATTTGGCATCATTCCATTTTTGTTATTCGGAATTCTAAAATGATAAAAAGTTACAATGAATTATAACCCCCTTTAAAAATGCCACAATTTTGTGCCGCTTCTGCTTCAAGCCACTGGATTTGCGGCAAAATATGAAGCAAACAAAAAACAAAAAATTGCAAATATTTTTGAGCAGTTTTCTTGTGATTTACAACTTGAAACTATTTAAACTAAACTTTCTTGCGATTATAAATCCATGAAACTATCAACTATCAATTTTTACCTAAAGCAGGAATTTCTGCTCGACCCACTGATGAAATTTGGGCAACACGGTATCGAACAGCGCATTGTCGTTTTTTAATGTTTAAAGTCACCTGATTTAATAAGATTTGACTATATACCGTGATCGACTAACCGAAACAGTATGTATTACGTTCACCACTTAAATATTCACAGCCATTTTCAAGAAAATCGCGAGAAAATGAAACTTTTCGCACATTGACCACAATGAATACGCGAAGATGTAAACAAAATTTTGACGTTTGGAATGATTTCTCCTTTCCTCGCAAAAACCACCTCTAAAAGTAAAATAACAGGGTTTTACACGGATAGACTAACTCCTCTTCTCTCTTTCTCAGGGGTTTTCACCCACTGTTACAGCATTTGCGATATGGTTACAAAATATTTTCAAAATGAGTCTAGTCACATTAGAAGTTTGATAAATTCTTTGATCCGATCCATCTCAGGCTTTCTGTACATACCTGTGAATCAAAATGAGTCTCGTCACATTAGCAGTTTGATAAATTCTTTGATCCGATCCATCTCAGGCTTTCTGTACATACCTGTGAATGCACTATAACATTTCCTTTCGAAAACTCTTAATCCTTCCATTGTACTAGCACTCTGATTGTACCAGATCTGACATCTATATGTCAAGACTGGTCTTATCAGGTTCTTGTAACAGATAAATTTGACCTTTTGATACCAGGGCGGTCCAATAAGTACTTTGCTTCACCGCCCGATGGAGCCACTATCGAAAAAGAGATTCACTATTGTGTATTACATTCTCGTAGACGGCTACTATCAAAATTTCAGCTGAATCGGACTCAAAGTTCTGTTTTGACCGCGTGTAGAAGCGTATTTTAGAAAAATCGAGTAAGAGCAGTATCGGCTGGTGAATCCATTCTTGTTTTTGGAAGGGAAATCGCGCAGCGAAATCAAAGAGCGCTTGGATGCTGTGTACGGTGACTCTATTTCTGCGATGGCGACCGTAAAAAATTGATTTTAAGAGTTTCAACGTAGTGGCACGTCGGCTTTTGATGAGCCACATCCAGGTTCCCCCCAAACGGCTACCACAGAGAATAATGCGACAAAAATCCAGGAGCTTGTATTGGCAGACCGCCGATTGAAGATGTACAAGATAGCTGAGTAGGCATTTCAAAAGACCGCGTGGGTCGGAGATGCGTGCCGCGTTTGCTCACTTCGGACAAAAAACGCAACCGTGAGCACTTAGTGTTTGAAGCGCAATCCGAAGAAGTTTCTGCGCCGTTTGTGACTGTCGACGAAATATGACTCCACTATTACACACCAGGGGCCAGGGAGCGGTTGAAACAGTGGACTTCACCCGGTAAACGTGCTCCGAAAAAGGCGAGGGTTGTCTTGTCGCCCAGACGTGTAATGGCCAGTTTTTGAAGCCTTTTACGAAAATGGGCGTTCAAATCAAAATTCATTTCGTGCACTTCACGATTTTTTGGTCAGCATAATCGACCAAATGTGTCCACAATTGGGAGAATTGTCCGCAAATTTCAGCAAACTGGGTCTTTAGGCAATGTGAAATCACCTGTGCATGCTCGCCAAGTTCGTTTTGCGGAAAACATTGCTGTTCGCAATATTGTGGTAGAAGATCCGTCAACCTCGACTCGTCTTCGTGTCCATCAATTGAACATGTCACGAACATCACTGATGTGAATTTTGAATAAAGATTTGAATATACACGCTTACAAGGTTTAATTGGATCAAGGGCTGAAACCTACTGACCGTTTCAAACGTGAGCAATACGCCGAATGGTTGGTTGAACAGACAGAAAGGAATAGTGACTTTACAAAAAAAATCATCTTCAGCGACGATGCACACTTTCACCTCAGTGGACTCGTTAACAAGCAGAATTGCCACATTTGGGCAAATGACAATCCACGAGTGATTGTTGTAAAGCCGATGCATCCACAAAGAGTGACTGGTTGGTGCGGTTTATGGGCTACCGGCGTCATCGAGCCGTACTTCTTAGAAAATGAGGACGGCCAGGCAGTTACCGTGAGTGGTGTTCGCTATTGCGAGATGATAATGAACTTCTTGTGGCCAGAAATTCAGGTTATGGACCTGGACGATATGTGGTTCCAACAGGATGGTGCCACTTGCACATCAACGATATTGAACCTCAATTATGTCTGAGTCATTGAAAATATGGACCATTGGATAGAAGTATGTCACCATAGCCGTGGCGAGCATTTGGGCGATATTTCCTTTCACACATAATTGTCATAGATCGTTCTATTATAATAAAAAATTTTTTTATTTATTTACAAATAACATCGTGCGTTTTGGTTGGACCACCCTTTATTCCCAAATTTTTTTGTCCTGATTGGGCAACTTCAGGCAAAGCTTCAATTGCTACATTTAACAGCACCTGCTCCATCAGTGGATAAGCATACTTGAACGTTTTTGTACCATATTGATTGGTTGTACCGAATTCATGATTAGGAATGAAAGCGTCGATTCGTGCGAGCAATAGTGAGAACGATTGCACTCCAATCTGGCTTCGCGATAAATCTTCGATGGTTGTTTTAGTTTATGTGATAAACGCAGATAATTTTACCGAGTCAACATTTTCTCAAGCTCACCGCAAGATCAAGTTTCGGGTCTTAACGTAATTTCGCAGACAATTTCCATACTGCAAAGGTCCAGACAATGCGTCCGCTTCACTGCAGCTACGAGCAGTCTTTAGGATTTATGTTGCCGCATGGAAAACAGAGAAAAGCCAGGAAAACGGTCCCACTAGCGCCGTCATCACCAGTGTTATCGGAAGTGGTGGTTTGCCGTGCAAGTAGTTGGCAACCAGATGATGCGGTTTCTAACGGATACACAGTCTCAAGGCTGCGAATTTTCTTCCCGACCAACGTGTGACTTGGAGAAAAAGACATTTGAAGGTCTTTCTCTGCGATTTAACGTTCACTGCGCGAATCAATTGTTTCGCAAAGGTACTGCACTTTTGCTCTTGTTTTCGCTTGCCATGGTGCTACGTCACTTCCTTGCATCCCTCTTTCGCGCGCAGAACACACGCCTTACACCCCTGTTCAACACTAATCACAACACTCTTTGCCGGGCAAGTTGTTCGCATGCAACTCCAATTCGCAGTCGAGCGTGAAACGAATTCGCACTTAAGTCAGAGACAAGGTTTTCTATCAATCCGAAATCGAATGTAATGATCCACAAACAGCCGATCCAAATCTCACACCACCGAACGGTTAACCATGAACGACCTCACAACAGGTGAGATGTTACCGCGAATCGCGAGACCGTTCGCTATTTCGTACGACCTGGCTGAACGCGCGACGTAAAACGTCCAAAACGATTTCAGAATTTCAACTTTCCTTTTAAATCACCGCTTGCCGGCGCAGTTCTCCTAGTTCACTCGCTCTGACGACCAAAAGCAGACTCCTCCTTTTGCTCCCAATAGTCACCTCCCCACTAGTGTCGAACTTTTCCCGCTAGCACAGCACCTGAACGACATGAATTTCCAACGACGAAAATTTTTGGGCCACTCAGAAATGGAAATCTCACTCCTTTCCAGCTAGCACGGTCACTTCCCATATACTCGTAAATCCTTCTTGCCTCGACAGAAAAGTCAGCACGGTAAAATTTAATTTATTCAAAAGGGAAATTTCCCCACTAGATCAAGAAATTTCACAATACTTGGGACAACTATCGGCGCTTAAAATGGTCACTTTGATTTTGAAATTCCGAGTTGAAATTCCCGGCAAGCTGTCGACCAGGCAGGGGAAACAACGCGCACGAGCATTTTCTATTGCTCACTCGGAAATTCGAATTAGAACGTGCCTCTATTAGAGATGTCCTATTAAAATATCTGATCAAAGACGGGTCGAATTCTAATGCTAATCGATCGTGGTTCTACAAAGGTGCTTGCTGTGGCGATCAAAAGCAGACTCCTCGTTGTTACCAATCGTCACGTTACGGAACCTGTCGCAACGGGAGTTGACGAGCCAGCTCATCCGTCCCTGTAGATTGCATTCGGAAATGCAATTCGTGGATGAGCGAAGTGAAAAGGTGTTGCCGTGTTCAAATTTTAATTGCAAATTTAAGTAATTATTTTTTTATAATTTATATTTAAAATTTGGATCAGTATTATGGTAGTTTTCGAGCAGTTTGCGTAGGTGACTGCTCGATTCCTACAAACGTCAAGGAGTTTTATTTACCTTTTGTTCCTTTAGTGCTTTTTTACAAATACAATTCTTTCTTTATTGTACTTTATCTAACGTATAATTACCACGCATCTAAAATAAGAAGTAATAAAATGACATATTTTTGATTGGTTGCAAATATCAGGATCTCTCATGATAGTTAGATATATAAATCGGTTGTTACCGCCTTATGCTGCTATGAGCGATTCCACTGTTACCTTTATAAAGCCTTTTTTTTGTGGCAGTGATAGTTGTTGGCATTGATTATGTTGTTGACATAGATGACGGCGGTGATGATCACCATTTAATGTCTGTCTGAGTTTTCTACAGCTCGGGACTCTCGTAGCGCTCGATATTAGAGGTCGCGTGGAATGACGTGTAGAAGTGGAGGGAACTGTTTAACGATTCCGAATAGTATTTATCTCCGATTTGTGATAAATTAGCCCTAGGCCACTGAAAACGATCAGCAGGTCGCTTTTGACGTCGACGGTTCGGGAGCGACCCTATAACGACTCGCTGACACTCAACTGCATTTGACAGTGGCAAGAAAAGGAATTTGGCAACCACAGAATATATCTTCGGGATTTTCAAAAAGTGCTGGCGTGGCTTTATCAAATTCACCTAAAATTAATTAGACGTGTTGAGGCAACGTTTTCGATAGTGTAGTTTAAGTTCAACTTGTAAGTCTTATCCTTGCTTCAATTTGGCTATAGATTTTAAGGGTGTTTATTTTTAATTCAAGGCACAACATGGATCGGCGGTAAATGCATGCTTCTTTTGGGATTATTTTTTTGATGAGAAGGCTGCCTTTTAACAATAATCGTCAAAATTCTCAGCGAAACTATTGGGAGAATAATTATGGCGTTTTCATGTGAACAGCATGGTCAAACGTGACAGTTATAAAGGGGACCGGTTTTAAGATCAAGTGATCACCGTCGCCCACAAAGCATTTTCATCAACGTCTCCATTATCGCCACGAGTGGTGCTTTCTAGGTTGGAGCCACGCGATTTCGACTACCTTATAAAGTTACAGCATTGGACCGAAGGCACATATGCAGCAGCCGCAATAGTGGGTATGACATTCAAGAGCAGTCCCGTTGAAGTTAGCGAGACCCAGAACTGTCAACGCAAACACCAGCGAGTGCGGCAGAGTTAGCGACAGGCACAGGTTTTATGATCTATCTCTACTACTGGCGAACTCTCGTCCACGCGATTGCCTTTGTCGAAATGTTTAAGTCTATAATTTTGTAGCGTAAATTTTCTGCAGGGCTATATGAACTCGCTAATAGTCAGGGCAGGATCAACTGTATTACCAAATTTGCTTGCTGTTGGACTCTCAATGAGGCTCCGGTATTCTGCCTATTGTAAATGATGCGAACCAAAAACTTGTTGCTGCTTTTGTGTGGAATAATTGTGACTAGTGTTACATTCATACTGTTTAGTCTAGCGAGTGCGGCATCGTTAGCGACAGGCACAGCTTATACAAATGTAACAAATATCTCTGTTATTGACGAACTCTCGTCCACGTGATCGACACTATCGAATGTACCAGCAGCGCCGATCCCACATCAAAGTCTTGAACAGCATTGGCGATTAATGGAAGGTATTTAACAAAGAAACACTAACTCTCAAAACTCTATTTTAAATGGAATTCTAATGCACTTTTCGGTTTTCCGAACATTTATGAGGAACTCTTTACTGAACTCTGGCACAATCAAGCATCGCCGCGGGTTGTAAAGTCTCCCCTAGCAAACAGCTCGGCATTTTTATTTCAATTGGACCTTCGTCAAGCATAACTTATTGTTCAATGTTATATTTCGAGACAAGTTTATTGACCACATTTGGATTTGCCTATCGATAAAACTGATTTGAGCAATTGCGCGGTTGTTCCTCACTTCGATAGTACGAATTATAGGTGCTCTAGACTCTAGACTTACGGCGAGTGCGAATCGAGTAATAACTTACCTGTTGGTGGACTATTCAATACAAGATGAGGTTACATATTATTTAGAAAAATTTAGTACAATTTTAGTATCATATTTGGCCATAGTAATAATATTTGATAGATTAGAGTTTTCTAGTCGATACTTGGCCACCTTTTAAATTTTACTTGCTTTAAACCTAACTTTGCACGAATGCGCACAACCAAGATCGATGTAGATCAAATAACTCTAAAGCATTCTCTGTTCTTAAGTATTATTGTTGACATTTTTATTCACTCGTGTCGGTTTGATAAATTCGCTTTTGGTTTGCAACTACATAAATTAGTAAAATGGAGATCTCTGACTCTATACCGAAAGTAGGCCTACTTTTATCGAAATGAAACCTTTTACACTATTACTTTCTGTAGAGACAATTAGTTACCTATTAAGTTTTAACGAGGTCATTTTTTTGATTCTGTGAAAAATATGCAAAAGCGTTTAACAGGGAATATTTAAAATCATGTTTCAAAAAAAAAAAAATTTTAAAGATCTTAATGAACTAATAACAAAACAAATTGGGTAAACAGACCTGTGCTCATGTCAGAAGGGTTTTGTACCCAACTTTTCGGAAATGCAGTCACCAGCAATGAATAACGTCAAGAAATATGCCAAAGAGATATGCACGTTTAGAAGAAAATCCATTGTTTTTCTACTTTCAACGGTCGCCATTTTGTTGCGAACCAACAGAAATCACTCAAATCATGAATTCTCAAAAATACTAATGTTATTGACCTTATTGGAAAATTTGAAGAAGATCAAGTCAAAACTGCAGTGACTGATTCGTTGGAAAGTACATAAAATACCAAAATCATGTGTTATTGTTGTTGTAATTGGAAAAATTTCAAACGGCTATAACTTTCGTGTATATCATTCGATTTTGATCAAACTTACAAAGTTTAAGGACCCTTTGTAGGATTAGGTAAATATCGAATTCCAGTTAGTTTAAGGATACCAATGCGATTTTATTGGACAAAATGTGAAATTCGAATATCATACTATTAATAACATAGTTGAGCATATTTTGACTTCTAAGATATTTGTTGTTGTTGTACTCATAAACACCTGCCTCCATAATTTTTTTCAGATTTTTCGGATCACAGGTGTCCAAGCGCGAGGGGGGGGGGACACAAATTTTTCGTGTATTTCCCCTCCCTGTGCGTCCCTCGAAGTTAAAAATTATCAAACTAAGACCTGTTTTGAAAAGTTCTCATCAAGACCTTTCATTTGATACCCATTTTTTTCGGGGGACATTCCCCTATATAGGGAGACCCCCGCTTTAATACCTTATAATTTTTTTTTTGTAGTTGAAGTTTGAAGAGAGCACCACTTTACACCTGCATACAAAATTTGATGTTTCTAGCTTAGGTAGTTTGGGAGAAAAAATGCTTTGACACACGGATGGACAGACAGGTCACGATTTTAGTAGGGTTTTGTAAAATTATTTTATAAAACCCTAAAAACAGATGCAAAAGATTATGATTAAAAAGGGAAATCGAAAATTCGATCTATCTGAATAAGACGAAATTTTATAATGATATATAGTATATACAAAATGAAATGAATCGATTAACATACAATAAGGAAAGTAAACGCCATGTATATAACAATGAAAATACGATCAGGAACGATAACCATTATTTTATTATTATTTTTTATTTTAAAATGATGTGCAGACATACTTTTGCTTTTGTTTTATTGATATTTTTAAATATTTTCGCGATTTTTGCTGTTTTTATATAGTAAATATTTTGTTCCTCGATTGAAATTGTAATGATCCGACCCTACGCACTGTCGATTAACACACATGCCCATCACTACCATATGGCTTTCTAACTAACGTCAGCTTTGGATGACATTCCCACCCTACGTCAGTTTAGTCGGGGAATGTCAAAAGGGCCAGCCGGCTGAACGGCCCTGGTGTCTGACACAAGAGTTGTAGATAGTTGTAATTGCAATTCATGATCTGTGACCGTATTTGGAGCGGTGAATCAATGATGGATAGATTTTAGCGTCCAGACTTGAGTACGAATTATTCTGTAGAAAAACCGCTGAGCTAGAATCAATTGATCATATTGCAAAATTGAATAGCTATTGATGACCTATTTGATGGACAAAAACAAAAAGAATCAGTGAATGCCCGAATAGATACAAAGATACTCATGTGACTATTAGTTACGGACAATGAACTGGAATTTGATAACTATACGTTTTATAAATAGTTTGATTGTGAGAAATAACACGCTGGTAAAGCGTTCGGAACGGAACGGGTTAAGTTTTTCAAGAAGTTGTTGCACCTTTGAAAGCCAAATCGACTGGCGGTGGTCATGGCGCATCAGACACCCAAGAATGCCTGAGGATGCCTTGCCAGGGAAGGTGACATAGTGATGGGTGAGGTCATAGAGGATAGGTGGAGGTCAGCAACTCTTTTCAGACAATTGTAAATAATAGCAAGGGTAACTGAATAGAACATGTAAATTGCTCCAAATGAGAATGACATCCATCAAGCTGCTTTGTTATTATGAATTATTTGAACATATTTGCCGCATTAAAACTCCTATACAAACAATTATGAAAGCTCTTTGCTAGATAAAATGTAACAACAAGGGACGAAAAAAAGTAAATCATTTACGATAGAAAAATAATGCAAAGGAATCTTTAAAATTTGGTAACAACTTCGAATATGTCCTTAGTGAAGCAAAGCTAAAGCAGAAACAATGAAAACACAAACGAAACAATGTAAAAAGCAAATAAAAACAAAATATGACAAAACAAATGAACAAATGCAAATGCCAACTAGGGATAATATGTTAAAGCAAATAAGTATTGATAATTTTAAGTTTGAAATTACTGTTTTGATTTCATAGACTAATATTGTTTAGTTAGGGAAATAATTAACTCATTAATTGGTTACGGCAAATGTTATTATTCAACGAGAATTGTATACTAAACGTATTTAAATTCATAGGGAATATACTTTAATACTACCATATTATCTGAGTAACATGATATCTAATTTACTCTAGTATAGGATAGGATGAGCTTGGTTATGTTGTCAAGGGCCCTTTATGCATATTTTTATCGGTTGCATGTAGAAAAATGAGGTAAACTCATACGCACCTAGCTATACAGGTCCTATTTTTCACAAAGACTGTCCAACCAAAATATTAGGTTTTTTTTTGTATACATAAATGTACAAAAGCATAAGTTGCCTTTTTCATATTTTAAGATTATTAAGTACATTCTAATAGCACGCAGTTCTTATTTGAAATTCGAATACAGGAAATACAATATGAATTGCTAATATAAACACGACTTTCCTTCCCAGCGGCCCTTCTTTTTCAGGGGCAGTGGGAGTGCATGGTAAGTATGCCGTGAAGAGGGTAGGGTTTTGAAAAATTCGTGGATGGCCGGTTTCGCGTCGCGTGCGGATGCGCGGTACTTTAGTTTGCCTTGTCTTTTTATTAGCATAGAGTTCTTCGGGATTGAATTAACTTAGTGTATTTTTCGGTACCGCGTTGGTAAAATTTGGGAACGCGAAATTGAATTTAGGTTTTTGGAATTGACTGAAATAATGAAGAAATACGAAATAAAGTAAAGCAGGTTTCTTTTCCGAACGTTTGTGTTTTCGACGCGTTTGAAATGGGCATGTGATGGTGGCTGAAATATGTAATTGAGCGTAAACCATTTAAAGACCTGCGACTGAAATCCTCTCCGAACTAGCTGGCCGACAAGCAGCCACCTTGAAATGGATTACGGGTGCACGAACTGGTTGACCGATTAGTACTGTTCGTTGGCACGACTCAGACTTCACGTCTAAAACCGATGAGAGGTTGGTTCCGAATTCATTCGAACAAGGTTTTAGACGGAAAATCATTACAAAATGAGTTTTTGTTTTCATACCGAATTTGTTCTTTAGTTTATACACATGATTGGAACATTAATTGAATTTTATTTTCCTCAACATTATTATTTAACATAAATGAAATTGGCTTTTAGTTTTATCTACATTAAGTTGTGCACGATTGTTTTTAAAGAAATAATTGTAAATGGTTTTGCAGAATGTCAAGAAAGATATTATTCAATTACAAGGAAATATATGAAATATACTCGTATCTAACTCAAAATGTATTATTGACGCTAGCTCAATGCAAATTGTACGAAAGACATTTTTGAGACATTCCAACTATAGCCTAATCAAATGAATAAAATAATGGAAGAAAAAAAACACTACACTGATTTAAAATAGCACTCGCTTATCTAATTCTACTATCAACTTAATGTTATTTGTGTACACTTAGTCGCGCGGTCGTATGTATTGGGTTACAGTTCGGAACAACGAATAAATACAAATATATCACAAAATATATAGAACTGTTCATTTCTTCTTGCATATTCTGCAATTTTATGAAATATATTAGCACAAAGAAAAATTAAATTATTGAATTTTTCATTTTATTCTTTTAAAATTAGTTTTTTTTCCTACGGCTTCTAAACAAATAAAATGAATGGTTAGGATAATCAAAGACGTGATTCCAGCTGAACACTTCCATTCCAGCAGGAATGTCAGTGAACGGTGAGTATGCCGCTACGAGGGTAGAGTTCTGGTAATCCGCGAATGGCTGGTTTCGCGTCGCATTCGGTACGCGGTACCATCATTTGCTTTGAGATTTTTTGGTTAGAGTAGGTTGTTTCGAAGTTCGCGTTAGAGTAGAATCTTTTTCGGTACCGCGTCGGGAAAAAAAAAAGTAATTTCGGGAACGCGCAATTAGATCCAGTTTTGTTGTCTGAATGACGGGAAGTTTAAATACGGAATAAAGTAGAGATAGGCTTCGTTTGTATTTTAGACGCGTTTGAAGCGGGCACGTAATGGTGGCTGAATTATTGTAATCGACCGAAAATCCTCTCCGAACTAGCTGGCCGACAAGCAGCCACCGCGAAATGGATTACGAGCGCATGGACTAGTTGACCAATTGGTACCATTCGTTGGCACCACTCAGACTTCACGTCTAGAACCGATACGAGGTCGGTTCAGATTTCCTATGGAAATCACGATGTTCGAGACGTGTACGAGATGTTCTCTTTTTTTTAAACAAAATCATTACACATTGCCCTTTTTGTGAGGTTCCTCGAGCAGTTTGCAATAACTACAAATATGATATTAACGAAACTTACCAACTGCAAAGATCATGCGTACTCAAACCCAAACGATTTTGTTAAAGAAAATGTGAAAGTTTGTAGTGAAAGGTAGATGTTAGTATGTCCGAGAAGGACTGCAGCTATGGTCTGCTGCCTCGGCGATGATAATGTCAGCCCCAGCACAAGGACCCACTACAAAAGAATTTCGCATTCACGAATGTCTGGGGTCTCGAAAACAGAACTAATCGACCGAAGTCAAAAAAAAATGTAGGTAACTACAAAGAGGAAAGAATTGCTTGTTCAAAGAACAAGTCGAAGCAAACCAAAACAGACGGACTTAGGAGAACCTCGTCGTTACCCGACGATTCTCATGGCCCACAAATAAGCATGGGGCAATCGGACGGTGGTGGTGCCCCCTCGCACCCACCCAACCGGATCAAAATCCAAAATGTTCCAATTTTAAGAGGTTCATAAAAATTTGAAAACAATCCAAAAGGGTACTTACCCATTCTCCTCCACGAGCACTCGTTGGTGGGGTGGGCAGTCCTGAAAGCTAAACTTTCGTGAATTATTTTTAAGTGAACACCACGTGGCAAAATTAATTATTGACAATTATATCAATGTCTATAACACTCGGCTTTCCATGCCGGTGGAAACTTTGTTCAATATCATAATAGAGAGAATCCACCTTCACTATTCAGGCTGCAAACGATTTTCCCAGGCCTCGAATGTTTATCTACGGTTTCCACGATTCTTTTTCTGGTGATTTCCCAGCGCTCGGCGAAGGTCAAAAAGGTGGGGTTACTCTAAATAAATTTAAATGATTTAGCATTGAAAAAGAGCAGAAAAAAGATGCACTCTTGGTCCGTTTCACCCACTTTTCATCATTATTTGGCGCTATTTTGTTGACCCTTTAAATTCATAATTTGTCGTTGTGAAAAAAATAAACTAACACGCGGTTGAGATGTCGCTTATTTTTATCTTGATTTATTAACTCTTTTCGTTACAAGTCTATTCCAAATTCACGACGTACGAGAACAAACCCCTGAATAACTTCAACAGGTGATTAAAATGTTCGTTTCCTTCGAAATTCTGTTTTTCGTGAAAAGCTGACAGGAACCGGTGATAACGTTAGTACAAGAGACACAATTTGGACTCAAGAACTTCCTTGTAGTACCATGTAAATTCAACAAAAACGATTCCGTGCTAAAATTTTCCCATACTGTCAAGCAACAATTTGTCCTTTAATTCAAAAAGGACTTTCAATAAAGTTATCACTTTCATAGCACTTTTCCATTTGATGCAATTTAACCATCTTACATCGGGACGACTTCGTGGTTCAAAATTTAACTTTCTGTCCCACGAAAACAGTTCTCTTCTACGGTCTCATCAACACCCTTCTTAAACTTTTACAAACACTTTTCTCTTATCCACCTTGAATCTCATAGCAATCGAAAAATCACTAACTACATGCGCGGTCAAAGAAAGCGGTCTTCCCCCCCGAACAATTTTTAATCCAACTCAATCGTCGCGTTGCGGGAGTTTTCATTTCCACAGTTTGGCATGCATGCATATTAATCTGGCGTTATCGCGTTATTCATAGAAATTAGGCAAAGTCCGATCAAATGACAGAAAACACTAATTGCGGCGATACTGCCGTGTCGTGAGGTATGTTAGACGAGATATTGCTAGCGTGAGATAAGATTAAACGGAAGCTGATTGTTCTCCTCGTGTCCTCGATTCACACTTTAATACTCGCTTGGCTCCAACATATCACGTGTATCACTAATCATGCTGGATAAATCATTGCATATCGATGTACTCAACAAATCGAACACTATTAAACAGTTGCAAATCATTGCTGACTTACTTAGTTACGAACACGTATTGGCCTGATTTGCGATTAGTGAGCTTTGTGTCGCGCGATCAAATGATTATTTACTTCGCGCACTTCATACGTGTACAGTTTGCACTTATAAATACTTTCATTATCTTTCACGTCGTCTCCGCACTCTTTATAAACTTAATCCCACTTGAAACCACAAACTGAAACCAGTAATCGCTAAATGATCATAATAATATCCAGGTGAAAACCAGCGATTCCAGATTTATTGGTAAACTCAAACTAATTTTTAAAGAACAACATTCCCCCGATCACGACTTGATTCCATCTCCCCTCTTATCTTCTTCGTTCCATCTTTCCTCTTGTTTTCCCGCAAACACCCATACAAGCTGATCATATCATCAGCTGGTACACCCATTTCGGATCTATCATTTTTTTCGTTACTAAGGAAATCGCAGATAAGAGTTCAGTTAACGCTAACGTCAAGAATGGACTACCATGCATTTTTAGGTAATGCAAGTTAATTTAAAAAATGCCCGTTTACTTTAAAAAAAATATTTTTAGGGCTGGAGCCCGTCTTTATTATCTCGAATCCTAACAATGACTGAATTAAATCTAACAATAAAGTGAACTACTAATTAATACATGGGAACTGCAGCGTTGGCGGTTTCAGATTTTCACATGAATTAGGAAAAATGCATCTATCGTGTTTCGTGTGTCGCAGCCCTTGCGTCAGCAAAACTTGCACCGTGAGAACGTGCTAACTCGCCCACGTTTAAATGCGATAGTCCTCGATCGCTTAGAAGAATTTGATGTCAGTGAACCTGACATTCTTGCTTGATGTTTGTAGGTCATTTTCCAATGACAATGATGATGCTCCAACAGATGGTGGTTGCTCTGGCGCTACCGATGGAGATTTTTCTGGCGCTTGCTTGACCTTGGTTTTTGTAATTGTTTTCGTTGCCTTATATTTGATTGATTTTCAAATTATCAGGACCAGTAAGTAAAGTCCGATGATGGTAAGTATACTGTACGTAGCTTGGTGGATGTTGGTTTCGGAACGCATCAATGAGATCTCGTTTGTGTTGTTTGTATGGAGATCTTTCATTAGCTCCAGTGAAAGGAACTCCTGGTATGCTTTGATTTCTGGGGCAGGCTGTAGTATAGGTGGCAAAGCATTCATCACTGTCATCTCGCGATTCGTAAATGTCCTTCTGTTGATCATATTCTGTATTTTCAGAAGGTATGTTCCATTTAGTTTGGGGGCTTTTTGTTCTGCTCCGACTATGCGAGTGAATTGGTTTAATAGGATGGTACCGGGTGCGATTACCTCTACGGTTGGTATGTGCGCGTTGCTGGTCCTCTTACATGTTGGTGTCAAGCTCTTCAGCAGGTTTGGTACGCAAGAAGTGTTGGTAATATCCGAAATTTGGTTTGATTTACAAATTGACAGGAAATTTATTTCTTTACAATTATTAATTACGCCAAATATTTTATCGCTATTTTTCAAAATTTTTTTAAATTGGACATCATTTATTGCATTGTTTTTCTTAACTGCTTTTATCAATAAAGTTTCATATGTGAGGCTCGTGGTTAAAGGAATGTTAACAACATAAAGGATGGTTGAATAGTTCGTTATTATTTTTACTTCTGTAAAATCTAAGGCCTCTTCTATTGTCGAATAAGGGAGTAATTCTTTATCTAAGATGTCAGTGGCAATTTTAATCTCTGATTTTGATAGGATTATTGAGTTGATGACTCCTAATTTCGCCCAATGGAAAGCTAAATTTATATTTTTCAATTCTTTTTTTAACAACGAAAGTCTATATTGAACATCAAACATTATTTAATAATTTGTTTGACTGTTTTCTTTGAATAGCTGTTGAATTTTATTTGCAATCAAAGTCATGTTATTGATCCTGTCATTGTACAATCGGTTAATAATGACTTGCCTGTTATTATTTTCAAGTAAATTATTAATTTTGTCCTTTATTGTAATGAAATCCTCGTGATCAGGATTACCTGCAATCCATTTCCACGTACTACCGATAAAATCAAGTGATCTTGAAATCCTTTTAGGTTTTAAATTTTAGACGAGTTCCCGAATTTGTTCGAGCTCGTAAGATAACTGCGAAGAGGAAGGATAGTGCCTAACTTCCGAAAGATTAAGGATCGGTTCGATTCGTGAGATGAGGTGTTCATACTGATTTATGTCAATAGTGTGGATCAGCTTAAAATTTTCGTTCTGAATTTTTGCTCTTCCTGTATGAAACGATACGATTTGGGAGTTTGAAAAGTCCAGGATTTCAATCTTGGCATGTACTATGTAGAGTAGTGGTCTGGAAGAAAGTTTTAGGTGCGTATATGACTTTTGTGAATAATTTTTCCGGATTCAGTCAAAACGGTGGAGTTTCGGTTTTCCTTAACGATTTCCTGCCTGTACCTAGCTGTTAGTTTAGAACCTTTTCTTTTGCTTATCTTTACGTAAACTGTTTGTCCCGTCTCGTAATCCTTGGTAGGTTGTCTCGTCTTGTTATGGTTTGTCATGTCCTTGTCTTGTTTTAGTCTAAGTTTCTCAACATTTGAAAGACGAATTCTTTCAAGTTCGTCGGGGTCTATGCTGGGGATTCGACCAAAGTGTAACTCGAGTGGTTTTTGCCGGTGGTGGAATGGATTGTACAATTGTACTCGTGCATGGCTTGTTTTAAATGATTCTCAAAGTTTCTAGGGGGTCCATCCTTCTCCAAGCATCTCATTATCTCGGTTAAGGTGCTGTGCCAACGTTCCACCTGCCCATTAACTTCGCTCTTATATGGGGGTGTCTTGTAGACCTTGATTTTCAGGTCGTCCTCCATTAATGCCGTTATTGAAGCTGACCTCAAAGAGCTCTCGTTGTCGATGACAACTACTTTCGGCACACAAAAGAAAAAGAGCAAGTCTGTGAGGGGCTGTTTAATGTCTTCGATTGATTTGGAAGTAATTATCTTCGCTTGACCAAGTTTTGAAATTTATCGACAGCCATAAGAACTCGGTGTTTCTCGGTGCTATATAAGTCAATATGGATGGTTTGGCCTGCGTACGTTGGGATCGGTGTAGGATTTAATAGAGGTTTGTTTGAATGTCGATCGTATTTATTTTCCTAGCAAATACTGTATTGTTTCACCAGATTCTTTATCTTTGCAGCAATTTTTGGGAAGTAAAAGTTTCCGAGAAGTTGCAGGCAGTTTTCCTCAGCGTTACGGTGTGCTGGTCTGTGGGTTTGCTGGATTTTCTCTTCCTGCTCGACTTCACCAGGAATATCCTCAATGAGTTTCTGAGTATATCGAATTCGATAACTCCCGAAATGCAAGGGATAAATATGTTGTATGTGCCCCATAATTTCTTCACATGTTAACAAGTCATTTAGTGCATTGGGGTTTAGGTAGCGCTTGAATATATTTATAATATCGCTGTTTGAGTATTGAGGTTTAATAAAAATATGTCTGGAGTAATTCGGGAAAGGATTTTGTAACTGATAGCTATCTTCATCACCAATTTTTAGAATTATCTGATTTCGAAAGATATTAACAGGTAATTCAACTGTGGGGATCAGATTTTGAGACGAGCTTTTGTCGCGGTGCTCTGTGGGTGTTAGGGAATTCACCAGCGATTCTTTCGGAGGCCGCGAAAGGGAGTCTGCCACTACATTGGCTCTGCCTGGTTTGTATTCTAATTCATAGTTATATTCCTCCAAGATGGACTTCCAGCGTTTCATCTTGCTGTTTGTGTTCTTATTACTCAACGCATGCGTTAAAAGTTGGTGGTCGGTATATATTTTGACCTTTCGAGAACCGTAGAGGTAACCTCGCAATGAGTTGAGAGCCCATATGATGGTAAGCATCTCTTTTTCATTGGTGGCGTAGTTCTCTTCGGTTTTAGTCAACGTCCTCGACAGAAAAACGATGGGTTTGTTATCCTGTGAGAAGACTGCACCAATAGCGTATTCGGAGGCGTCGGTTGTTAACTGAAACTCCTTTTCAAAATTTGGGTGGGTCAAAACCACTTCCTTGGATATCAGGAAATTTTTAAGGGTGTCAAAGGCATGTAGGGCCTTTCGGTCAAGGTGGACCATTTTGTTTTTTGACTGACTTTTGGACACTCGTCCATCCTTCCCTCTTAAAAGAGAAGTCAGGGGCTTCGCAATTTTCGCATAGTTCTCAATGAAGCGACGGTAGTACTCCGACATTCCTAGAAACGAGCGAAGATCTTTCAGAGTTTTAGGAACGGGCATGCTGGCAATTGCCTCAACTTTCTGGGGTTGGTTTTTATCCCACCGCTGCTTACGACGAACCCCAGAAATTCTATTTCCCGCTTGAAGAATTCACACTTATCTTACCGATTTCTCATGTTGGACCCTTCCAGCGTTTTTAGCACTTTCTCTAGGCTTTTGAAGTGCTCAGCTTCGTTCTTTCCGAAGATGGTGATATCATCGATGTACACATAGCAACGCACTCCTATGTGTTCTCGTAGTATATCATCGAGAGTCCTCTGGAAAATTGATGAGGCGTTTTTTAGTCCAAATGGAAGGCGTGTAAATTCAAATTTTCCGTTGTTAATAGAAAACGCGGTTTTGGGGATGTCACGTTGTTTAAGTGGGATCTGGTGGAATCCACTTTTAAGGTCGATGATGGAGAAGTATCTGTTTTTACCCAAATTGGCCAAAATTTCACCTTTTTCGGGTATCGGGTATTTGTCCGCGATGGTAACTGTATTTAGCTTGCGGTAATCAATGACCATCTGATACTTTTTCTCACCAGATGCGTCCTGTTTTTTTAAGGTACAATCAAAACTGGGGAATTATGGGAGATTTAGATGGCCTGATTATTCCATCTTTGAGAAGTTTATTTATTTCCTTCTCGACGATTTCTTTTAAGGCCATCGGATACGGGGACGACTTGGAGTATACAGGGTCATCGATTTTGGTCCGTATCTCTCCTTTTACTGTGGTAGTATAAGTCAATTTTTCGTCGGGTTCCGTAAGTAGTTTACGGCAGTTTTCTAATATAGTTTTAAGTTTTACAATTTGATCAAGGTTTAGATGATTTGTTCTAATGTCCATGCGATTGATTGTTTCCGAAACATGTTGTTTAAAAGGGATAAGAATATTTGGATAAAGAGTCATGTAGTTTTCGTTTGTGTGGACTATTGCTTTTAATTGTTTAAGGGTATCATTACCAATGATGCCGTCGAAAGATATAAAACTTGGCAGTATAAAAAATTGAGTTTTATCAGTATGTGGACCGAATAAGTTGACGAACGCGTGATGGGTAATTTTGATGCTGCCTCCTACCGAGTTAGCGTAAAAAGCTTTTTTATTTAACAAGGGATTCGGAATATGTCTTAGTTGTATATAAGTTTTGTTCGAGCCAGTGTCTATCAAGAATCTTAGCCGCTCTCCACTTCGAGAACTACGCTCGAAATAGGGTAGTGAAGAGTGCTTTAACTAAAAAATAAACATCATCTAGTTGCTCGTCCTGGTCGACATTTGGTTCGTCCTTGGCGTCCATGTACTCTGATAAAGTCTGGTCGTAGTTCTCGTCCTCCTGAGTTGCGTTTTCTTCGTACTGTTCCTCTGTCACTTCGGTTGTTTCATCAGGTTCCACATGATATACCCTTTGGATTTTGGGTGGTTGATGTCTTTGAAAGGATTGTTGAGGGCGTTTTGTAGTAAAGAAACGTTGATTTTGAGGTCTGTTAGCGTAGTTAACGACGTTAGTCCTTAAGGACTGGTCAACATCCATGGGAACAGGGCCTCTTGGTGGTCGAGGAGGTGGTTTATTAATTGTAAAATCATGCAGTGGTTGTTTTGAATTTTGGGTGATAAAACGAGGTTGCTGTGAAGCTTGAGGGTTATGCTATAATTCAGGGGAAAATTCGCGTCTGGGAGCTGGAACGGGCACAGGTTTGGGAGCATGATGCATCGGTTTACGTGGTGGAACCGGAGGTGGATTATCATAGTATTTTCGCGAATTTGAATTAGAGTTATTCGCGTATTGGGCACGATAGTCCATGTTTTGGAGCTTAAAGCATAGATGTAGTGCCTAGGGTAAGTCGAATGGCTCCTTTATGCTAAGTAATCTTGGCAAATCGCCTCTTAATCCTCTAACAAATGTGTCGAGAGCCTTGTCGCGATAGGACTGCGTCATGATATTCATTGCATCCTGGCTCATCTCGAAGGATCCTAACTTGTTTAGAATCAATAAAGGTGGTGGTAAACTTCCTGATAAAATTGGGATATAGTGCTTCCGCCTTGTACAAGAGTAGTCATCTGGTATTCTAGTGTGCTGAGATCGCGTTTGTCTGCGTAGAGGAGAGCCAGACACTTCGACATTTTCACCCAATTCAAAAGGTGTGTTATATTATTCTAATGCTATATCCGCATGTCCAGTGATTTTGTTTCGCATTACTGATAATATGCCATAATATTTTGGCGTACCCTTTAAATGGTCGTAAATTTTCAAGATACGCTCCACACTTTTCCGCCAAGAGCTAAATTCTCCAGGTTCCCCTGAGAATGTCCTTAGACTCTTGACGACATCTGGAATTTTGTCCGTGTCAGACAAGTCCCCAGCATCACCAACTTCAATCGATACGTCGACATCATTATCATTAGAGAAGTGAAGATTTGTCTCCCCTGAACTCGGAGAGTATCCGCGACGATCCTTGAAATGACCCGAATCATTTCGTTATCGGGCGCGTTATTAGGTGCGTTATTAGGCGCGTTATTAGGTGCATTATTAATTTCATTACCTCCATCCGCAAGGTTGAGGTTGAGAAGGGCTGCTACAAGTTCGTCGATATTTAATATCGCTGGTTGGATCAAATTATGGCGATTTGCCATCCTCTTCAATTCACTTTTAACGCGAAGGAAATGAGACTAGTAAAACAAGTAAAATAGGAATTCGCGATTTAGAGGTAAGATTGCAGGCACTCACTTCACACTTTTGAAAAATTCACTTTAACACTTTGGCTAAACACACAGACGGCACTTTTTCGAGCAAAAGATATTAAATTTTCATGAAAAGCGGTTTGTATGATTTAGAATAACATATAAAATTTTGAAGAAAAATAATCAGAAAGGTATATAGAAATATTATATAATTCAGTATAATTTATAATATTATTTGAAATAAAATGTTGGAAAACTGTGTGTTGAAATGTAAGATTTTTTATAATTTTTATTTTTATTGGTTCGATTAATTTACGACTTTTCTCCTAGTTATTGATTTAAAAGTATGTTTTGACTGAATTTGGCGTAATTTTACAATGAGAGAAAAAAAAATTACTTACAAAAATAAACTTCCTGTTTTTATCATTTTGCCGGCAAATTTGGTTGAATTTTACTCCTTGGATTCGGTCCTGCTTTGTTGTCCGACTCGCTTCCGTCCTACGATGTCCTTTTTATGACTTCTGAGCACGTCTTTATCCTTTTTGCTGCCTTTGTTAATGGTCGGTTACTTGGAGGCGAGAACAGGAACCACACACGCTTTGCAAAACGTTCTTTATTTCCGTCTTACCGCGATATTCGCGCTTACGCGTTATCACTTTGTTATCGTGATCGATTTGAATTTAATCCGTGTAAACTTTGCGAAATCGCGAAATTACCATGACCATCGGCCAGTCTCAGCACGATGTTAAGGCGAAAGAAGTACTTAATAATTTTTGTTTCTTTAACAAAAATTACCTTGCCAATCAATGGTCAAAGTCAAAAGCGCTTTATTTAATACCAATCGTTATAAATTTTTCAAAGAACATAAAGCAGTTCCAAACAATAAAACTATTAAAAAACTTAATGGCCCGAATGGCTCTCTAAATTTATACGTTATCAGTTAAACACATTTAATGAAAAAAATTTTTTGATACAATTGGAAAAAGGAGAAAAAACCAACCAGCATTATTCAAAAATTACTTATACTACTAACATAACAATTAACTTATATCCTATACCTAATATGTTACACCCTATTTTGAAACCTATACCTAATTTATAATACAAATAAACAACAATACTAGATGTAGCAATAATGAGATGAATCTAAAAAACTAAGTAACGAGAAAAAGAACAAAAACAGAAAATAAACACGAATAATTTAGACATTGTCATTCAGCCACCAATACCTAGATTGTTCCATCTCAGCTCGACCAGCCTCAACGAATCTAGCAAATGAGTTCTCCATTGGAATTGATGGTCTCGTGAACTCAAACTCGGAGGATATTTTATCTTCTTATCGGTGGCCCGTCGGTATATGTGATATATGATTGGGATGCCGTCAGAATCAAAAACATATCGATTCATGTCCAAATACACGAATGCTTCTGGAGGAACGAAGCCAGTAGTGAGGCAAGTCACAATATACCCGTCTGTAGGGTGGAACGGCTGTGAAATCCAAGGGCTTTCACTCACAGTTACAGATCTTGCGATATGATTCCGAAGAAGTTTCAATATAAAGATATCGACTCTTGTCACTTGAGCGGTTTGATAAATTTTTCTATTCGATATATAGTGCTTCCAATCCGTCTCAGGCTTTCTACATGCACGAAGACATTTCTTTTCGAAAACTCTTAATCTTTCCATTGTACTAGCACTCTGGTTGTACCAGATCTGGCATCCGTATGTCAAAACTGGTCTAACCAGGGTCTTGTAACAAATAACTTTGACTTTTTGATCAATGTATCTGAAATGAAAGAGTCGCCGAAGGGCCATGACTACTTTTAGTGCTTTACTGAGCATGATTTCGACATGTTCAGTATAGTACAGATACTGATCGAGATGAACACCGAGGTATCGAACACAGGATTTATGTGGAACCCGTTCTGAACTACCCTTACCAGCCATAATGTGGAAATCCTTCCAATTACGTTTCAGGTCTTGACTGGCCCCCTGCAGCGTTGTCCGAAACAAAATTGTTTCGCAGTTCTGCGCATTGATTTTCATTCGCCAATTGTCGGTGTAGGGCGCACATCATTAAACATTTTTTGAAGATTGCTCTGAACTATTGTAGCTTTTCGGTCTGCCGTATAGATGATCAGATCATCAGCAAACGCTACCAATGATCGCGTTGGCGAGACATTAAAATCAAAGCTGTTCAATAGCTTGCGAATGAAAATTGAGAAAAGCAGGGGCGCAGTAACTGTTCCCTGCTGTAGACCATTCAAGACCTTGAATTCGCGCATTGTTGTCAGATTTCCGTCAGTTACAACAAATGATTTCCCGTATAACATATTACACATCATGGCGACAAGGTGTCTGGGGAACCTGTCCTGAAGAAGTTTGAAAACTAGTCCATCTAACCACACCGTATCGAAGGCTTTCTCCATATCAATGAGACATGCTCCAACACATTCTTTGTTGTTTAGTTTCCAACAGATGTCTGAGGTTACTTTCGTTATTGCATATATGGTCGAATGTCTGGCACGAAAACGGCATCAACTCATATTTCTCAATGTGGGCGTTTAATGCTCTGTTGAGTATCACTTCAAACACCTTGCTGATGTTAGGCAGCAAGCTGATTGGGCGAAAGCTTTTGGGGCGTGAAGATTCTTTTCCTTTCTTCAAGATCGGAAATACCTTAGCCTTTTTCCACTCATTTGGGACATATGAATTGCTCAACATGTTGTTGAACAATATGCAATAATTCCTAATAGCAACCTCAGGCAAATGTCGGAGAACTATATTTGGAATACCGTCAGTACCACATGATTTTTTGTTGTTTATGTTTATTCTGCGAAATATGAAACACAAGTCTTCATAGCTGACAAAATAATCAATAAGATTCAAGCTCGGTATGAGGTCAGATGTTAATGTTTCATCGAAATGAAGAATTGATTGGCCGTTCAGGCTTGATTTGAAGTCGGAAACTTTTGCTTCAACGACCTCCGAAAATATTTCATTCCTTCTCTCTGGGTTTGGCAGATAAAGTTTCTGTAATCCATCACATATAATCCTGTTTCCATTTCTATCCGGAGTCGTACTATCAATTTCGATACCAGCTCTATCGAGAAGATTTATCTCATCACTAGCGACTTCAAGATTCGATACCTTCACTCGAGACTTCCTGCGGAATAAGCTATTCACTTTCGCGAAAACGCCATCTGGGTCCTGTGGGCTAATACCCCTCAGTTTTTCCGCCCATTGATTTCTGACCTCACTCCTGAAGTATGAACGGATTAAGTTCCGGACATTCTTCAGGTGTAATTTCAACAAAGCCAACGAGGGATGGTTGTAGTCCAAAAATCGTCGATAAATATTGTTGATGCGTGTGAGAAGAAGGCTTTTCAATCTTTTCAACCTTGCGATGGTTGGTGTTTCATATCCTTCCATATTGTTTCGATGTTTAATCTTGGGAACTACTTTCTCAATCGTTTCCAACGTCAGCTTCTCTAACTTCGACAAATAGAGATCTATTTCATCGTCAGTTAGATTTCGGTTATTAGGAACCATTGAGCAAGCGTTGCCATCATCAGAAGAGGGACATTGCTTCTGGTACTCCCGATTAAACTTCTTTTGAAACTTTCCCCAGTCTGTTTTTTTGAAATTCAACCGATGGTTTTCACGTTGAACTGGAATGAGGAAGAAATCATCCCTTTGATGATTGATTTCCATTACGATTGCGTTATGGTCGCTATCGTAAGGAAGCACCAGCAGTTTCCGTTGAGGACTATTAAAGCTGAATTCAAGTCTTGCGTCAGCAATGCAGAGGTCCAAATATGAATTTGTCCTAGGGTATGTTGGGAACTCCGACCCATATAGGTTGCACCTGCATTCAATTTGGTTCTCTGTTATCCATGATTTCAGGAATACACCTCTTAGATTATTGGTGGCGTTCAGCCATGATGTATGCTTGGCATTCAGGTCACCGGCAAAAATATAATAACTATGCAGCCTGTTCAATTCGAGTATTTCAAACAAGGAATTGGGTTCCTCCTTGAACTTGAGAACATTTTGACCAATTGCATAGGCAGAGATAGCGAAGAGGTTATCCCCACCTGGCAGTGAAATTTTGATGTCGGACACTTCAAGAAATTCAAAGTTTTTGAATTCGACTTTTTCAATATTTTGGAAACAATAGGGTCTTCTAACCAATATCCCGGTGCCACCTCCCCCATCACCTATTACCCTATCGTTTCTTACGAATGCAAAATCTTTGAATTCCATGGAATGCCCTGAATTGAGGTGGGTTTCAGTGAGAAGTATGATGTCAGGCTTTTGCTTAACAACAAATTCAAGGAGATAATCACGTCGATGTATAGCAACGATAGAGTTGACGTTGATCGATATGAGGCGTAGCCTATCCATGGGAATATGACTGGATGACAAGTTATTATTAGGCATTTGAACAACCTAAACGCTGAAATGCAAAGTTAATTTTTGAATCTTGTTTGTCGATTCTATCCGATAAAGAATTAAGTTGCTGGTAAATTTTGAGAAGCAGCTCATTATTGCCACTTACATTATTTACATTATTTCCAGCATTTTCTGCTGGTCCTCTTGCGGCGAGTGCAAATGATACTCCGGGCTTGACGAAGTTGGAAGGTATGATATTATGGTGTACTTGTGTTTGCTTTGGAGCAAATTTAACTTTTGCATCTTGATGACCAAAAACCCCGCAGTTAACGCAGTATAATTTTTCCGTCTGAGCCAATTTGCACTCACCGGGAGCATGAACGTCTTTGCATTCAACGCAACGATAGTGCATGGCACAATTGGCAGCCGAATGTCCAAATCTTTGACACCGGTAACACTGATTGACTTCTCTTTTCTGGAGGCGTTCCCACCTCACCACTCTGAAATTCAAGTACCTTATTTGTTGAAGGGCACTTGGACTGCTCTTATTTGCAATTTGTACCAGGTAAAGTGGTAAATTCTTCCTTTCTATGGTCGACCTTCTTGTCGCAAAGGGTTTGACTGAAACAAAATCAATATCTGGTGCAGCCTCTTTGAGCACCTGAAGAAGATCGACCGTATCCTCTCCGCTGTCCAAACCCTTCAACAAGAAGGTCTGATTTTTTTCTTTTTTTGGGGTATAGGTGAAGTGTGGAACCTCCCCAGAAATCAGCGCATCTTTGGCTGACTTGAAATCAACCAGTGATTTCGTCCTTATAGTTAATTTTTCGGCATTAACTCTTTTGATTTCGAAATTGGCCAGTTTATTTTCGGCTACCAATAGCCGAACCATATCTTTCCCGTTGATTGGCGGAACTTTTTCTGTCTTGTTGGAAGCTTTTTCAGAGGAACCAGCAGAACTGCGGGCTGGTTTTTTCTCCATATTTTTGTTCTTTAAATATTGAATAAAATTAACCTCATTATCTTGATTAAAATTACCTCCGATGTTTTCTTCGATTTCCATATCTTCGGTTAATCCCTCCAGCGCTGCAAAATAATTTTGGCTCTCGTTGGTGCCACCAGCACTTAGAACTTCCTCTGGATTTACTTGCTTTGTACTTTTCTTCGGCTTTGTTACCTGTTGCCATTGATTTTGTGGCTGCGTCTTTTGAGGCTTCATCCCTTTCTTGAAAAGATCCTTGAGAGACTGTATCTTTTGCCTTAGTTCATCATTTTCTTTCTGCAATTTGGCCATTTGTTGATTGTCCGCTATTATTTGCAGCTTGCACCCTCCATCTACGGAGTTTTCTTCGTTATGTTTTCTTTTGGTGATTGTCGCCAGTTTCGTATTCGTCGTTTCCCCAGGTTGCCCCAACGGTGGGAAGCCGTCGGGCTCCTCCATACCAGCGGCGAAATTTTCTTTGTGAATTTGTTTTTCGTTACCAATCGAAGTAAAAATATTCGATAAAAATTTCCTGTGTCGATTACTTCGACAATATAAGATTTTTTCCGATAAAAATTAACTTCGGACTAACGTTTTTAAAAAATTAATTTAATTTCTGAAAACTTTTGACAGGAGCGATTTAAAAGACGTCCATACGCAAAGACTGCTACGATCCATTCTTTGCCAATCAATGGTAATTTATTTAACGTGCTAACTTGCACCGTTGCCCTGTACTAAGTCAAGGGTTCCACATCCTAAATTGTAATGGGCAGATTCAAAATTTAAAAAGAAAAAAACCAAAATTTAACTGCAATAGGGAAATTTTAAAAGAACTAAAGAAATTAGAAGTGAAGTAAAGAAATTTAAATAAAGTGACGAAAATTTACATACTTATATAGTGTAGAAATTTACATGAAGGAAAGAAATGAAAATTTTAAATAGTTATGAAAAATTAAGTTTTATAGAAAAGATAATTAACGGGGAACATTTAAATTTGAATAAAGAGGAAAATTGATATGAGGTTACATTTAATAATAATAAGAAAAACTATTCTACAAATTACAGTTACAGGTGAAAAAATTATTTTTTTTTTATTTCTAATCTGCCATTACAATTTTGGATAGGAGATAGGAGGGTTTTCGAGCAGTTTGTTAGTATAACTACTCCATTACTACAAGTTACAAATCCTACTATTTTTAAACAAAGTTCAGCGAATTTTGACTTCTAAGCTATTTGTTGTTGATGTACTCATAAACACCTAGACCAGTAATTTTTTCAAATTTTTTGGGCCATAAGTATCCAAACGGGACGTATCCCCTTCCTCTGTAGCCCTCGAGACAAAAGGTGCAAGTTTAATACTTTTTTGGAAAGTTCTTATCAAGACCTTTCATTTGGTGTCCCACATGACCAACTTAGGTAAAAAGATGTTTAAGGGTTCTCTTTCATATATCGGGAGACCCCCCTGAAAACATTTGCATTTTTTTTATATCCAACCTTTAAAGAGGCCATCACTACATCCACCTACCAAGTTTCGTGCTTGTCGCTATTATAGTTTCGAAGAAAAACTACTGTGACATACGGACGGACCGACGGACAGACAGGTGGCGATTTCAATAGGGCTTTGTAAATTAGTACAAAACACACGTCTAAAAGTCCGCATTTAAGACATTCAGACATGAGCTGTACAAGATGCATCGTCAGTTTTTCGTCTCCAATAGAGTCTACGTCAATTATCACGCTCAAATTCTCTCAACATTTTAAATGTCTCCACATATGTTTTTATACAGAAGCGTATTAACCAAATCTCTTACATTCAAAGTCTATTACGAGTAAATACGAGTGAACATTTATTCATTCAGATTTTAAAGGATAGGCTTGTACGTGTGTTTGTGGATATGTTTTGTATTCATACATTTTCGCATATTTTATTCAAGGCATAGCAGAAAAGTCCAAATATAGTTTCGCATTCCTATTTTTAGTTGCGTTTTAGAATATCTTATGAATGGGAATTTGTGAATTTTTCGTCCATAATATGTATTTAAAATGCTTTTTAACGCAGTGATGAATAAAATGAATCCTACTGTTGGAATCAATGGCTTTAAGTGGAAATATATTAGTACTGCTCAATCTTTCGATTTTATTAAACTTTAGTGAGATGTTGAATGAAGAGTTATTTAACTTTTAGAGAATTCAGTTGCATTTGCATAATGCTGTCTACAGCTTTCAAATTTCACTTTCAAAATCAATTTCATACAAATTTGTCAACACAGCAAAATTATACTGACTAACTGTAAACAAGTTCTATCTGCACATAAATCATTAAAGTTATTATTACTTCAAAATTTAGGCTTTAACTCAGCAGCTGTGAGCATTGTTGATCAGACGCTTACAGAATCAATTGCTTCCAAAGATTCTACATAAATATTGAAAATCAGTTTCTGCAAAACCTTGCAATGATTAAAGTGCATTCAAAAATTTGAAAATTTGTTCATTGAGTCAAAAACAAAAAAGATGTTCTCCGTCGAGCCGGATTTGAACCAGCGACCTATGGATCTCTGCAATTGATTCCTTCTACAGTCCACCGCTCTACCAACTGAGCTATCGACGGATCTGTAGGAAGTTGTTCAAAGTAAATACTTAAATGACATACATGTCCAACCAGTTTCGTTTGTTTCTATCTTATTCACATTTCTTGAAATTGATGACAGAAAATTTGTTTAGATTGTTTATAGTATCATAGTCGATTTCACATCATTTGTGATGTTTCGGGCTTGATCTAATGAAATTAATTATTGAAAGTGTGAAAAATATAGAAAAATTAATTTGTTTGCACTTTAGTGCAAAAATAATCAAATATAGTAATTGATTCATTGAGTTCATGCGTGAACAGTAATTAAAGTATGCCATAGTGACGAAAAATGCTATACAGTTGCGAATTTTGGGATACTAACCCGAGGGTTTAAAAGCTTGTATTTAAGTAGTAAAAATCAATAAATCACCCTATTATTTATTTAATAAACTAAACAAAGCAATCACAAAAAAGTACTTATATCTAAACAAACCACAAAAAAAGTAAATATATATTTAACAATAACTTATTTTAATGCGTCAGTAATCTTTTTTTTTGTAGTTATGTATTGAGATAGAAGAAGAGTAATGATCACTCATAGAATTGAAGATCTTGCAACACCTATTAATTGGCTCGTTGTCTGCGTAGGTGGTTTTATGTTGGTCTTCATGAAGCAGACGAGTGTTCCTAGTATGTTTAATCGTTTCCTTGAACGTGATTTTGCTTGAAAGTGATGCAACATTTACTATCTTATTGATTACATTCAAAACAAAGCAAGAACTTAAGATAGTTCTTCGAGATGAGAGCGAGGAAAGATTCAAAATATTTAATCTTTGCTGTGATTCCCAAAGCATGGATTCCAAATAATACAACCATATTCAAGGAGGGGGCGAACAAATGAGGTGTATAGAGTTTTGGTGACCCATAGGTTTTTAAATTCTTTGGCGTGACGTTTTATGAAACCGAGCTGCTTACATGCCCGAGCAAGAATTGTATCGTATTGAGAATGGAAATTCAACTTTCTGTCCAACAGAACGCCCAGGTCTGAGATCTGGTTAACTTTTTGAAGTGGGGAATCATTCAGGTTATAAGTATGCTCAAATACTGAACTTTTTCTCGAGAAGCTTATAACATAACACTTTCCAACATTTAGATAAAGCCTGTTATCGTTACACCATTTCAATAATGAATTAATTTTGGCTTGTAGAAAAAAAGCCTCGGAATCGGAATTGACGGTGTGGTATATGTTGCGGTCGTCAGCATACAGAAGATGAGGTACGTCACTTAAAATTTCAGACAAGTCGGAAATAAAGATGTTGAATAAAAGCGGACCCAGGTGGCACTCCAGGAGAGGCAATAATTTCTCTTGAAAAAGTGTCCTGGAATTTGACAAACTGTGTTCGATTATTTAGGTATGATGCAATCCAAATCAGTAAGGACTCAGAGATGCCGAACTTCAGAAGCTTGGAGATCAAAATTCCATGATCGACTCGATCAAAAGCTTTGGTGAAGTCCGTGTAAACAGCGTCAATCTTGTTACCTTTTTTAACTTCGCAGAAAATAGTTGAGGTAAGAAGCATTAGGTTAGTGGTAGTAGATCGACCTTTGCGAAAATCATGCTGCTGTTCGTTTAAACGTGGTTCAACCAACGTGGCTTATCACAAACAATTTTTTCGAACAACTTTGGAATAGCTCATAGTATCGCAATACCTCTATAGTTTTTTATAGACCCCTTATCGCCCCTTTTGAAAATCGGAGTCAAATGAGAAGACTTCCAGACAGTTGGAAAAGCCCCTCGTGATAAAGATGGTTTGAAAAGAATAAATAGAGGGGAAGAGATTTGATGTATACACTCAAAAAGAAATCTCGGTGGAACAGAGTCAGGTCCAGGTCTCTTGTTAATATCAAGTTCTTTAATAGCGTTTACGTTTAAATGAATGGTGCTATCGTTGAATGGCAAATTGGTATACAAAAGAATAGGTGGCCGGGCGGGAAAACTCTTGGTAATGCTCGGTAAAAAGGCCGCATATAATTTGAGGGCAAATTGAATTACTATCACCGTGGCTTTTTGCTTGGTTTTTACGAAATTGAAAAATTCTTTGGGATTACAAATAATATTTTCCCCGGTTGAATTGATGTATTGATCATATGCTTCGCGAGATCTTATAGTGAGTTCCATAGCCAGCTCATCATATTTAATCTTAAGGCTTGTGTCAAAGTTGTTATCCCTCATTAATTTAAAGAGCTTGTTCCTTTGATTCCGCAGATGTCGAAGGTTCTGATCAAGTCAGGGCTCGGAAACTTTGGGTTTTTTCTGTATTTTAGGAACATGAGTCTCAACGCATTCGAAGAGTGTTTTGTAGAATGAAGAGACTGCTTCCTCTAAATCTAAACTTGAAAGCTAGTAGTTAGATAAACTTTAATGCTATTATAATCAGCATTTAAGAAATCAAATACAATACAGTCATTGTACGGTCGGGAAAAAGTTACATCAGATATGGGAAGTTCAACCGAAGAAGCGAAATGGCTTCGTGTGTTAGAGAAAAGGTTCTCTTTATCATTGGTTGGACTTACCACACCATCGTCATAAGCATTGATAAAAATAAAATACAACCAGTTTCCGTTTTGGTTGGGAGTCAAGTGATACTTGCTGTAAGTCATTACCATAAAAGGCATTGATTAGATTAAGATCGATGGTATTTGAGAGGTTTACTGGTAGAGTATGGTTATCAGTTTCATCAAGAGTAAAAGATAAATTTGGGCGGTTAAAGTCTCCCAAAATTATTATTGATCATGTTCCTCTAGAAATGCAGCAATATAATTTATAATTTCACATATCTTCTCGTAGGAACTTTCGTCCGATTTTGGTGGAATGTAAAATACCCCTATGTATAAAAACCACTTGCCTAAGTGTATTCGAACCACCTTATGTTCAAAAGTTTTATAGGAGGTAGTATCAACGTTTTCAGAGACCATGAAACTTTTGATCACAATCAACACTCCGCCACCTTTGGTTAGGCCTGTGGATGAGTAGCCACGATCAGCTCTATAAATGGTCCAGCTACTGTCTAGAATTTCTTCGTTTATGTAACCATCATTTAGCCAGGTCTCGGTGAACGTTAATACATTAAAATGGCAGGACTTAGCATCAAGGTATAATTTATTTATTTTGCCTCTCATGCCGCTACAATTATGGTAAAAGAGTTTAATACCATTCAATGGTAAGTTAGTATTAGGAATGATATTGTTTAAACTCTTCTCTTGCTTTTTGGAGCATAGAGACATGCTTAGATCTCACATGCAAAGCGTATGTTTCCAGATCATTTTTTACCTGGTCAGCAGAAAGTCCGAGCTGCTCGTGCTCAATCTCAAACGGCAGGCCTTCTTGTTGAATTAGTACTTTGAGATTGATTTTGGTTTTACCATCGAAACAGGTTGATTCAGGCGCTTTGTGCATGTAAGCCAGATAAGTCGAACGCAATCAAGCAATTCTTGGTCCCTAAGTCTAGAAAGTAGGTATCTTCTCTCAAGATTATCCTTCATGTCTGTAGCCAACTTCACAGGAGGTGGGTTTAGTGGGTCTAGGTGACTGACATTGATAGTAGAGATCGGAGTGTCTGAAACTGAAACTGGCGGAACAAGGATTATACCCTCAGAAGACGGAGCCAACGTATCACCACCGACAAAATATGAGTAAGGTGATAGTGTAGTTGATTGTACAGAAGTTTTTTGGGAGAGGCTATTAACAGGTGCGCTTATCGGTTCAATCAGAGGAGAACTGTGCATCTCATTACTCTGAGTGATCTGAGCTTCAGTGTGAATTTGTCTCTCCAAGTGTCTATCATTTGAAGAGAAAGTCGACGTCTGAGAATAAGACTGAATCATATCAGAAGAGTAAGTCCTTGGTGACGAGCCAACTATATCGGATGTTGAAGATCTTTTACTTCTCATTGAATTTTGAATACATTTTTTATCGGTTTTCAAAAACCTCTGAAAATTATCTTTATTTTTATTTTGATCAATCGTCTTACTCGTAGTGAATTTAGATTTGGATTTCTATTTCCTAAAAGTCATTCCATTCCAGTTCTGGCACTTGTTATCCTCTTGTAGATCGATGAACATCCAGGCATATCGTGCAGGAATAGATACTTTGAAGAATTTGTACTTGCGTTGCACCAACTCTACAGAACAGTTTTCAAGTAAAAGCTCAAATTTGAGAAACTTCCTCATCCACACAACATCTGCCGACTTTGGAGTTCCTTTGACGAAAAATACTTGGTATTCAGAATTTTCCCGGTGTGATTCAGGCATTATTTTCAGATGTTGGGATTTCACCATTTTAATTTTTTCGATCCGCCTGTTCCATTCCATTCTTCCGACCAGGGAGTGCCACATGGGATAATCTTATTTGTATATTGAACAGGAGATTTGGCCGACTGCATATTTGCGACAGGGGTTATTTTCTTCATGGGAGATGTAGAAGCATCTTTCACTTCTTTGTGGCTAGAGTTGACCATTGCTGCTTGCTTAAATTCTGCGAGTATCAGCTCGTGATTTAATGATGGTGTTGAATTTACTTCAGAGTTAATTTTTTCAAGCAAATTTTTTTCCATACTATTAATGGCTCTTAGCAGTTCTTCCTCCAAAATTTTCGGCAATTCTGAATTTTGATTGGAAATTTTTCTATCGATATCAGAACCCATTTTTTCCAAATCACGCAGGCGAGTACCGATAGTGCTATATGACAAGGGAGCCGATAGAAGTTGTGGGACCCAACTAGTCCCAATTATATTAAAAAACATATGCGAATTGAAAGTTTGCGAAGATTGCATGGTGGAGTAAATGGAAATGGACTCAATATTTCTTCAGAAGATGCGTTACGAAAGAAAATCAATAATATTAAGGATGCATATCTGAACGTCTAAACGAACACAAAAGTTAAAAAGCGCTTGGAGAGTGGTGCGGGAGCTGATGAAATTTATATACCAAAGCTAGTTTGATACAAGGAAGCCGATACTTTTTAGATGAATGCCATAAGCGCTCGGGGATCTAGCTCAAATTGGTAAGTTATTCATTTGAATACCCCTACGTGCATACCATTTTGTGTTTTTTTTTTAAATAGCAAATAGCGTCATTAGTCATCTTTTATAAATCAATCCCTCAATTTTCATCGATTATTGCTGGTTTTGTACTTCTCAATTTTATTGATTGACAGGACAATTTGATGAATGATCCACATGCTTTGCAAAGCAGCGAAGAATATTTAACCGATGGCACCCAATTGACAAAGTGACGCGTTTTCAACCGCCTGTAGTAATCGAGCAGTGACCCAAGCCAACTGCCCGAAAACCGCATAATACTGTTCCAAAAATTTCAATTGCACATTAGTTACTCAAATTCAAATTTTTGTAAACTATAAAATTTGGAAAGAAAAAAATTTAAATTTTTTTTCATAAACATAAATTTATATTGTTTTTTTCTATACATTAAACGTAAATTTTTCTTTGCATTGAAATCTTTATAATATTCATCTTATATTGTGATTTAAATTTTCAATCTATTATTATTATTTTTTTTTATTAACTTAATCACGCAAATCTGTAAATTGAAATTTCGGACATGAGAACAATAATTTAGTGCATCACATCCATGTATTGCATTGGCGAATGCAATCTAACTCGGCTGAGCTGGCAGCGGATTTCGCTTGACAGGTGCGGCGGAGAAATCATGCGGAGATTTGAACGGATCGTGGCAGTCTGCTTGAGATCGAAACACAGCGTGGACGCCGCGAGAAAAGAAAACAGAAGCGCAGGCAGTTCGTCATTCGTTGTAGTTGTGTCAGTGATTTGTTAATCCCAGGAAATATTAATTTTACGTTTTCTCATTTACTGAAATAGTGTGATTGCTTAAAAATTCGCAGTGATTCCAAAATTGTTCCAAATTGGCGTTAAAACAAAAGAAAGTACGACCAACAGATTCTAGTTCTTTGAACTGGAGACAGATTCTCGTGGTGATTTAAGTTGTCGCGTTTCGCGTTGCCTTTTTCGTTTCGGATTGAGCGGATGGCTAGTGGGTGTGGTTCAAAGATATTATTCTACATACATTATGGAGGAGTTCAGTGTTTGCAGCAACGATACAGTTATTATAAAGTTAACTTGGTTCGCTAACTGATTCTTTCAAAAGTTTTGTGTTTTGTAAACTTTTTTCTTAGACTGAATATAAAAGATTTGTTAATTAAAATGAATCAAAAGGGATTTCATGTTGTTGTGTGGCATAATGACTTTTAAATTAAGCCCGCGTGTAAGGAAGTATTAATGGGTATAATTTTCTACATCCTTAGAAGCGCTTTGTACCTGGTTTGATAAGAAATGGAAATCATCCAACGTTTTTGCAAAACCAAGAATGAATGCCAGCAATGAATAACTACAAATTAATTCATCGAACATGTTGCTCCGCTGAACATTGAAACAATATAAAACATCAAATGTATATCACCTGCTGCCAATGTTTCAATCCGAAGATAAAAGAAGCGAGTAAAAAAGTAAAATAAAGCGTCAAGATCATTTTGGAGTTGGTTGTTTTTGAAAGCATTTGCATTTTAAAAATGGCGGCTGTTGTCTACGCTAATAGTCCTCGGCATCATGGACTTATGTCCAATGCTCATCATCTGCAACATTCAAACACTCTACCCCAGTCACACCATTATATGTCTGGAATGTAAAGTCCAAAAGGATGTCTGTAGCTGTATTAGTTCGAGGCTGTAAATTATCAACGGTTTGGAATTCATTTCAAACTGCTCATCGATTCCGGCGAATGTTGATAATGCGAGCGACATGGAAATAATTATACCGATTTATAGATGGGTGATTATTCTCTGCTTTGGACTTTGCATTTCTGGAAATTTTGAAAATACGTCTGTCTTGCGCACATGGCTTCTTCTTTGACATATGGCATATTTGACATCCGATCAGTTCGTTTTGTGTTTGACTGGACTGCGGTTGCTGCATCCACATCTGAAACTGTCCTTTGGCACCGAAATCAGATTTCTTCCATGCTTTTGGATTAGTGTTGAGCTGCACTTTGCGTGAGTAGACTCTTAAATCTTGATTCTTGAAAAGCTGAAGTCTTCTTTATATGTCTTGAAAACTGCGCGTTTGATTATATTGGATTTATTGAATGAATTGTATCGTAATTTGACAATGACTTGGCTGATTTTATGCATTATTAGGATTGTGATAATTTTGACAATGTTTTATAACAATTTGTACTTGTCTTCTAAATTATTGTATCTTCTTGGTAATTTTACTCTCAAATTCAATGCTTTTCAAGAACTCCTAAAGATCTCTTTCACTACAAATAACAAGAGGAACATTCGTAAAAAGATCTAAAATAATCCATATTTTGAAAGATCGTGTAACTTAGCAATTTGAAAAATCTAACAGAATAGAAAGAAGCTTAAAAAAGTGTCGCGTAAAGAAAAACAAAAAAAAAATTCTAAAAAAAAGCGTCAGTCATTAGACTAGTAAAAATTATGGCGTGATTTTTAGATATTTCACAATCGATAGGAGTTCCTAGCCGTCGTTTTTATTCGAAGGCAGTGATAATTTGCTTAATTGCTCTGATCGTTGTGTAGTTTTCATTAGATTTTACTTATAAGATAAGCAAAATATTAACACAAAAACATACCTGTACTAATTAAGTTATTTTTTATGTACATATAAAGCTCATGAAATTGAAAAATCCGAAAAAATATGAATTTTTCGAGGCAATCGAATTGGTAATATCAAATGTCAGCTTTGAAGGACGCCATGCTAAATACGAGTATATGAGGCATGATCTTTCTGGTAAAGAACAAACCTTTGGAACATTAGAGTATAAAATTGAATCTTAGAAAACTGTTTTTATTATGCAAAATACTTGTAAGGTTTTATTTAGAATTACATATTATTAAAATTTCAAATTATGCCCGTAAAAGTTTTTATAAGAGAAACCCGCAACTGGACTACATGTTAATTGAAGAAAATTTTAAAATAAAAATGAATTGTTAGAATACCCAAAACTCGGTCTTTCCTTTCATTCAAACCTTACCGGGTGTGGGACCGGCAATGATGGCCGGCCCCTCCAGCGGGCAAACTCTTTCCTTGTAATGACTATCAGGTGCTCTTGGCCGGGTAGAGTGGCCTTCCGCTCGCGTGCCCTTTTATAGTATAGTGTTATGTGATTCCATCGCATAATACTATAACATAAATTGGCCACGTTTATGTTTCTCATTTAATGCAAAAATTCATACAAATTATGTTTGTATGAGTTTTCCACTTAAATGGGAAATAGATTTATATCTTGATCCAGTTAGGAGGGTGCGAGGGAGCACTGCTTCCACCTGGATGCCCCGCTCTTATTTGTGGGCTAAAAATATCGTCGGTAACGGCGAAGCCTGCTCAAGTCCGTCCGTTTTTCTACCGGCCTAGTTTGTTACTGGCTATAGACAATTCAGCCCTTAGTAGGTTACCTCGGCCCCGACACCAGTCGATCGGTATTAGACCCTTTAAATTTGTGAATGCGAAATTTTTTTGTAGTGGGTCTTGTGCTGGGGAAAAGAACCCACCCCACGACACCGCAACGCTAGCCTGCCAGAGCATTGACGCGTCCCTAGACAAGGCTTAATCTCAGCAGATCCTATAATCCTCTTTCGCCGAGGCAACAGACCATCGCTGCAGTCCGTCACGGACATTTATCTATCTTTTATCACTGCACCCCTTAACGAACACCGAGTAGCTTTCAACGACTCTAAAGACTCCTCAATAAACGGTTAAAGCACCATCAGGGTGTATTCAGTATCCAAGCTACATGAGATATCTATGATGACGTCAGGGGAAGGTGCCCAGGATGAATATGATTTATTTGGAATTCACATTGCAGCTCAATTGCAGAAATTTCGAACAAGAAAATTCATCGTGTTACAACGACAAATTCGAAACCTTATCAAATATGAAAGATTGAATATGTAATGATTTTACTTCGCATATGAACGTCGAGATTTCCCGAAGGAAATCTGAACCGACATCTCATCGGTTCCAGACGTGAAGTCTGAGTCGTGCCAACGAATGGTACCCAATCGGTCAACCAGTCCGTGCACTCGTCATCCATATCGCGGTAGCTGCTTGTCGGCCAGTTAGTTCGGAGAGGATTTCGGTCGCAGGTCTTTTAACTGGATTACGCTCGATCACATTAATTCAGTCTAAAAAAAAAAACATACGGAAAAACCAATCTCTACTTTGTTCCGTATTTAACTTCAATTTAGTCAAAAACAACAGAAAAAAACGATCTAATTCCGCGTTCCCGAAATTTCTTGTTTTTTCCCGACGCGGTACCGAAAAATATACTACTCTAATGCAAAGTACAAAATATCCTACTCTAATAAATTCCAATCTAAAGCGCCACAGCAATTGAGAAAGTTCCATTTTATATCAAATAATTTTTGGATCGCTTGCCATTCCTCGATTTTGTCCGGAACCTGTAAATGGTAGAAAGTGATATTTTCAGTTACCGTTTACTAACATAATAACATCTATCCTACCTTCATAAAGAGGCTCAAGGCTTTGTATATTGCTTGAAATACATCCAGCAAAAAGGTAGAAATTGTGTTATGAGGAACTCGAAACAAATATTGTAAAGATTTCAGACTACCACCACTCGCCAAGTAAATTACGGTGATTTCCAATTTATTTCCGCATGAAATTGCACTCCTCATTACTGTTTCTTTTTTTCAAAATATAAGGAGTCACCAATTCGAGTAATTCATCTAACTTTGATTCATTTATCCGCGTAATGTTTTTGTACGAAAAGACATCCTCCTATTATAGCTCCCGGAACAGCAACGTTGAAGCTCCACTCTTTTCCCACCGACTAATCCAGTCACGAACACATTCCATTCTTTTTCGTGGTATTCTTATTACACTTGACTCCCGAAGTCCGCGCAAAAAAAAGAAGTTTTTTTTGTGGACATAGTTAACTTATGACACTTTACTAGCAATAAATTCGCTTATAAATCAGTAGCACAGTGTGGCAAGCTAATCGCGGCGGCTGTGAAGAAGCTACCTCTTGCTAAAAGCAGTAGCAGCGTCTAAAGTCACTCCGTGTGACTGAGGCTTTAGAGATAGTTAGAGTATCTCATTATCATAATTTAATGTATCGGCACTACACAATGTGATTGTTAGATTTGCAATTTCAACTTGATCAGAATTTGTCAATTTAAACTTAAAGTATAATATTATGAATTCTTACATGGCAACCCTTTTATTTTGTATCAAACCATTACATTATTATATTTAATAAAACAAAATGAAGTCCATAGCTGACCGTGTGCGCAAACGGTGTCTTTATTATTTTACTTCCACGCAACAGTGATATGGTCAGTAACCCGCTTTGCCATATGTTCGTATGTCCGTCCACCCATCTACCCAGCTACGATCAAAATTTTCCATCTCCAATTATTATATCGCGTGCCAAGCTTTAAGACCTATTACCCGTTTTTTAGACAAATTGATCAGCATTTGACAGTTCCTACAGTAATGTTATGTACGTCAATTACTTTTCTTCTGCGCTTGAGGAAGCGGGCGTTACTCTAACGCTTTCCAATAGTAAAATAGCGAATACAATCCGCGATCAACCGTGCAAAACACCCAAATTAGCCGGTAGTCAGGAAAGAAAGGAAGTGTTGTGCTTCACTCTTTATTATTGCAGAGAACTCCGGCTCTTTAACTCGTTGTTGTATCTTTTGCAGTGTCGGTTTCCTTTCATCTTCATTGTCCTTCTCTTGTTCGGTGCTTCATCATCTACTCCAACTGCTAGTATTCGATCCAACGCCGTGTTTGGCGGCCAATTGGCTCACTTGAAACGTCCAAAGGGTGACAACACATTCGAGGAAGACTTTGATAAATCTCCAATTAAATTTGGATTCAAAAATTCCTTTGAATTGAAATCAATTACGTAACCACAATCTCTCGACAGTGCAATTATGTATGTCCTTTCGTATTCAGGGTAGCCGGTGAAATTCGGTAAAACATATAACATCGTTTGACTGAAGTTTTCTGGCATTGATTTACTCATATTCCTTTCATAAATAATTTTAAAACTACGCAGAATACCAGCAATCTCCTATAGATTGCACAGTTTGATACATACTAGTTGCCCCATGTATACCCACTTTATCGTTTTACGTTTATTAATTTTGATCATTGCGAATTCCGCATCATGTGCACCGTTGCAATATGCAACTTTCGTGTATACTTGACTAGCTCGTTATTAATTATTCTATTTGAATGCACTTCAAAGCAATGCTGGAGAATATTATATGTGGAAATGCTAAGGTGGAAACTGGCAGCTCTCAGTTTTTTCTTTTGAATAATACTAAAGTGAAATGAAAGTATATCCCCGCTACAACAAAATTTCATGTGACTTGGAAGAAATTATCTTCGGTTTCCCCAAATCGCATTTGATTTTAGAAACATCTGTGTATATGATTTGACTCGAACGATAATTTTAAAAACTAAAATTTTAAATAGTCTTAATCCTGCCATCTGTGCCCTCAACTGAGAAACTACAACAAATGACAGTGACAGGTTGAGAGCTACTGGTATATTCATCAAGGAATGTCTTGTGGCAGTTGACATTTCTCACGAATTGAAGCGAAGAAAACAATACACACATGTGGTCAAGAGTGGTGTTAAATGAATGAGTACTTGCGGAATTCGTGGGCGCGAATGAATGAGCTGCTGACGGGACGAGAATAAGCAGCTTCCGTATTGTGTCACTATCGTCACTGTCAAAAGTTCAGGTGCTTCAGCTCCTCACGACCGCATCAAATTTTCGCCAAGTTCCAACAAAATTTGCAAGTGTTTATCTGTGGTCAGTCTGTACCAATTGGAATCTAAGATTCGCGGTGACGTGTATAAGAGAAGAATCAAATCACTCACTCGTCGCGGTTGTGAAACGTTTGCGAAATTTCACGTCTCGTGGGTTGATAGAGATTCTTAGCTCGGCGCGGTAAAAGAATACGAATTGCTCAACGCGTACGAGTGTGTTTACTATCAACGGCGGCGCTTGTGATGTGCGAAATTGTCAACATTGCTATCGGTAGCTAACAGTTTTTGTGGATGCTGTCTCCCATCGAAATCTGTGGGCGGACTTTTTGCAGTGCTTGTTTTGTGTTCTGTTGTGTGATAGCAAAACCTGTTAGAATTACTAGTTGCCAACAGGTTATCATCCATTGCGAATAATTTTGCATATCATTTGGTTTCGATATCGCGGCGGTTGTCAGTTATGTGGTAAAAGAGAAAGTTGCGCAAAGTGAAGCTTGCACGATTACTGGCCCAGTGCGTGAGCAATTAAGGTTTTCAGCTCGTACCGTGGTTGCTTGAAATTTGTGCATAAGCCATGGAAGAGACCAAAGGAGTTTCTTCGTGCGGCACCAAGAAAATGTCAAAGAAGCAGGTGAACGGTATGGTGGCTAAGAAATCTGGTGGCAAGGCATTGAGGTCATCGCCTCAACAGAAAGACGATCACGAGATGGAAGCGATGAAGGAATGGTGGTAAGTGGAAAAATGTTAAAGGTCATTTGGTTGGGTAAAACAAGGATGGAATGTGTATCATGACGGATTCTGGATTAAGGGCGCAAAACATGCACTGCCCGGGAATCGAACCCGGGTCTCAAGAATGGGAATCTTGCATGATACCACTACACCAGCAGTGCGACGAAAACGTGGGAAAAGAACGTTCTAAATAAATAGGGCGGATTATTTGAAATTATTGTCCTTTTGTCGAGTCCTGTCGGTTTCAATGCGAATGGTTTTGAATGTGAGGATATGAGCGGAAGGAATTCTATTAGAACTTTTACGACAGAAGTAAGAATGCACTTAGTGGATGAAGTTAAGTCGCTTTCAAACCGACATTGTTTGCTACAGTTGAAATTTGTTTTGGTAATTCTTTATTGTCATTATCCTTGCGGAAGGCTTCAGGGAGTACTTGTTATCAAATAATTATACATCAAGGATAAATGAGTATTATACATATTATTTCAATGCCTCGTCTGTCATAATGCGAAAAAGAAAGTTTATTATGACTTCGGGAAAGGAATAAATTACCGTAATAAATCTTGAGCTCTGTTAAAAGTCAAAAGCGCTTTATTCAATACTAATCGTTATAAATTTTAAAAGAATATAAAGCAAAATCCAAACAACAACAATACAAAAACTTAATGGCCAATTGGCTCTCTAAATTTATCTGTTATCAGTTAAACATATTTTATCAAAAAAACTATAGCAAATTCAAATTAATTAAGATTATTACAATTTTATGATTCGATTGGAAAAAGGAGGAAAACCCAACCAACACTATTCAAAAATTATAATTTTAACACAACAATGAACTTTAATCCTACACCTAATACGAGTATGTTATAACCTAGTCGCGGTGATGCTCGAATCGGTTGACAAATGAAACCAGGTAATGTGCCACCTGATTCGGGCATTCCTAAAATATAAAAGGGATTCACAGCAGCCGGGTGTGTTGGGGCTAGAGGATCGCTTGCCTGGCATTTCCTCTTCACCTCTTTCCTCCCGCTAGAAGAGGGATCTCCCAGCTTGAAGGCGCCTCACGGCGTAACAAAACGAGACTTGGCCCGAAGTAATGAGTCGAACGGTCCCAGGTCAACCTGAGATGACAGGGGAGGTGTTTAGTGGGTAGTCCAGTCGCCTTCTTGCGAGCGTGGCAGTCCCACATTCTGTGCGTAATTGTGGGCACTCACCTGCCCATTTACGATCACCTTCAACGAATCTAGCAAATGAGTATCTCCATTGGAATTGATGGTCAAAAGTATATCGATTCATGTTCAAATACACGAATGCTTCTGGAGGAACGAAGCCAGTAGCGGGGCATGTCGCAATATACCCGTCTGTAGGGTGGAACGGCTGTGAGGTCCAAGGGTTTTCACTCTTAGTTACAGATCTTGCGATATGATTCCGAAGAAGTTTCAATATGACGATATCAACTCTTGTCACTTGAGCAGTTTGATAAATTCTTCTTTCAAGTCAAGTCAAGTCGAAAGCGCTTTATTGAATACTAATCGTATTAAAAGAATATAAAGCAAATTCCAAACAATAACAATACAAAAACTTAATAGCCCAAATGGCTCTCTAAATTTATACGTTATCATTAAACACATTTTATTAAAAAAACTATAGCAAATTAATAAAGGTTGTTACATATTTCATGACTTGATTGGAAAAAGGAGAAAAAACCAACTAACACTATTCAAAAATTATTTTTAATTCAAACACAACAGTGAACTTTGATCCTACACCTAATATGTTATAACCCTAATAAAATTCAATCAAAAACTTTATCTTATACTAAAAAACTCTATCGCAATGTTCCTAACCTACGCGTTTAACCTTATCTCTAAACGTAATATACAAGGTATTTTTTCAAAATAAACGAGGCTGAGCTAAAATACAGGAGCTTTGTTCTAATAAATTCGAGTTTATTTATTCAAAACAGTCTCCTCCGGCCTCGATACACTGTTTTGCGCGATCCAAAAGCTTTTCGAAAGAGTGTTTCAGTCCTTGAACGGAATGTCCTTCAGGGTGTCGGTACAATCCTTTTGGATGCCTTCTTTAGTGTGTAGATTCGTATAACGGCAGATGGAATCAATATATTTATTAATTCCAAAAGCAGCGTACATATTTAAAACATTTCATGAGATGAAATAATTTTTTTTGGGTCTTATTAATTGTCTTAGCGTAGTTTAGACTTACCTCTGCCTCCTCGTCGACAACTTCTTCTTCAAACACTTTTTTTTGTGGAAGGGAGGTGAATACCATTTCTGCACAGAGTGTGGGACTCCCATGCTCGCAAGAAAGCGACTGGACTACCTGTCAACCTGAGAATCCAGCCTGGAACCGTTTGACACATTACTTCGGGCCAGGTCTCGTTTTGTGCGCCGTTAGGCGCCTTCAAGCTGGGAGATCCCTTTCCTAGCGGGAGAGAGGAGGGGAAGAGGAAGCGCCAGACAAGCGATCCCCCAGCTCCAGCGCTCCCGGCTGCTGTGAGTCCCTTTTATCTTTTAGGATTGTTCGAGCATAATGTGCCACCTGGTTCCATTTGTCAACCGATTCGAGCATCACCGCAACTGTATTATCCGGGGTGAGCTCTCCCGTCTCCCTGCAGAGTTCTCTTCGCAGCCTGACCGATTTTGTACACGCAAAAGATGTATGGCAGGCATTGTCCTCCTCTCCTGGGCAAAACCGACAATCGGGGGACCGTGACTTACCAATCTTGTGCAGGTAAGACTGAAAACATCGCGCTGTCTCTCCTCGCGAACAACCATCTCCCTCGCATCATCGCTTCGGCACAGGTAAATAGCGCGGCGCTCTCTAGCAAGGCGTGCGACAGGTATCACGCCTGCAACAACTCTCATCGCCGGATCAGATTCTGTCGGATACGAAGATGCAATTCTCAGAGCTCCTCTTCTCTGTACCTCTGCCAAACGTTTCCGGTATACCTCCTTGCTGAGAGCGCCGCCCCATACCTCTGCTTCGTACAGTAGCACTGTACCTACAGCACTCATAAAGAGGCGTCTTCTTGACGGGCTGGGTCCCCCTACGTTGGCCATAAGTCGACTCAGAGCCGATATTCCCGAAGCAGCCTTCTCAGCCGTTGCCCTAATTTGCTCAGAGAAACTCATCTTCGAGTCGATCAGTAGCCCCAGGTACTTCACCGCTGGCTTCGATTCGATTTGTATGTCTCTAATACTGATCATCCTTAATCTAGGGATTCCCTTTTTTGTCAAGATGACCACTTCGGTTTTCTCCAGTGCTAAACTGAGCCCGCGAGCAGTCATCCAGTCCCTCGCTAGGCGCATAAGAATGCCTAGCCTAAGTTGCACCTGTTCAACGGTGCGTCCAGCGACCAGAGCCGCAACATCATCCGCATAGCCGACCAAGCGCGACTCATCTGGCATCTCAAGTCTCAGTAGCTCGTCGCAAGACACGTTCCACAGGTCCGGACCAAGGATAGATCCCTGGGCAACACCCGACGTAATTTCCATCCTTCGTTGGCCCTGTGTCGTGTCGTAGAGCAGGCTTCGGTCCTTTAGGTAGTTCCTTAAAAGCCGCATTAGATATTCTGGAACAAGTAAAGAGTTACCCAGAATATCAACCCATCTAGCGGAGTTGAAGGCGTTCCTGACGTCGAGTGTCACCAACAGGACGATCCGTCGCTTGGCAGCAAGAAGTCGGCTTTCATATCCCTCGCAAATTGCTCAAGCAGATTTTGGGCGGTTGAACTACGGTGTGGGTTTAGCCGCAGGATGCGGGTCATTGGAGTTCTGATTTTGCCTTGGCTAGGGCTTCCTGGAACATCCGGCATTTTCCTGATCCCAAGACGTGTCCAAAATCAGGTTTTTTCTTTTATATCCCATTTCACCGCATTTGTAACATAGGGAACTCCTATCGGGTCCTTTGCATAAATGTGTGGTGTGACCATAACCAAGGCATTTGAAACATTGAAGAGGCGTTGATCTTCCTCGTATCCTACAGACAACCCACCCTATTCGTATTGCACCCTTGTTCAGGAATTGTTCGGCGTCCTTTTTGGTCAAGTCAACTATGGCCATGCGTTGTACCCTGTTGTTTTCTGGTGTCAGTCTCGCTTTGATCCTTCCCACGCTAGGGAACTCCCTTTTGATGGCCTCTTCTACCTCGGACAGATCCGTGACGAAGTCAATGTCTCTTATTTTGATCCATGCCATAGGCTCGAGCGAGGCTATAGTTGCACTTTTGCCGAGGACTTTCTTTACTGCGTCGCGGAATGCTTATTGCCGGCCTCCGCTCCGAATTCGACCAGTATGTTGCCCGACCGCGTTGGTCGTACTACTTTAATGGTAGTATTGGTGTCTTCGGGCCTTACATTTCCCCTGATGTCCCGCAGTACCTCCGCGTAGGATCGCCCAACTTGGGGCTTTACGAGCTGTGCCTGCTGCCGGGGTCTTCATCGAGGCTTCTGCCTCTCCTGTTTTGCATCAGGTCCTTTTTTTGATTGGGCTTCCGTGCGAACTTTACTTTCTGGCACTTTTTGAAGGAGTTTATTTGATGCTTTCTTCGCTCCTTTTGCAAGCACTATCTGGAACCAGGGATCTGGTGCTCCACGCCCATCAAGTGCCTCTTCCTTTCTTCTTTTATCCAGATCTCCTTCGATTGGGCTAGACGCCATTCTTTTATTGTTTTTTAATGGTGGAACTATCTGCATGTCGCCTTTAGATTTCGCCCCAAGCGCCTCTTTAGCCTTCTGTTCGTCTTCGGCCCTTAACCAGCTCCTCCGATAATGCCCTTTGCGATCTAGGAGCTCCTCTAGTTCAAGGAGCCCAACCTTTACTGCTTTGCTGATTTTTGGGGAGTCGCATGCAGATTGTATTCTTTTCAGAACATCTCCCGCTTTTCGGAATAGCCTTTCTTCTTCGTATCGCTGGGCCGCAATTGTGCTTTGCAACCATCCTTGGGAGAGGTTACGGCGTTCCGTTTCCGAATGCAGTACTTCCGCCACATTTTCGACGTTGGCGGTGCAATCGCACAACGTCGCTTTATTTGTCTGGTCACTCGTTGCTTTTCGTGCCGTAATCTCCTTGTTGGCTTCAGAATGACCATGTCGGGATTTTGGACCCTTGCATCGATCGCTTCGGTAACGAACGCAGCAGTAACCATCGAATTTTCGATGCTCTTTATATTATCTTTCACGGCTTGAACACCTGAAGCGTCCTGCAGAGTTTCCCGCTTTTCCTTAATAGGACGCTCTGGCTTTCACATCATTTTTTTTGCTGCGCCCGAACGTCGCAGGAATCTGAGTCTGAACCAAACTGTCTACTAATCTCCGTTTTTCGTCCGTCTTCACTGTCATTGTGTTATTCGTCGTTTTTGTCATGGTTAGTACCGCTCTCGATGTTCTGTTAACATCGTGGCTGCAACCAATGGTTGCGTCGTCGTTGTTATTATTTTTAATTTTTTTTTTTTTTGTTTTTTGATCTTTTTTGTATGTTTTTGGTTGCTCTAGTTTTATTGGGTCCCCCCTCGGAGCCGCTATCTCCGTTCGTGTGTGTAGTCGCCTTTTTGGTCACATGGTTATCTTTGCAGAGCAGCGAGGCCATGCGAGGGTTAGCACACGCCCTTATGGGGACAAGTGCTCAGAGCCAGACCAGCGCTAATCGGGAGTCCGTCTCAACCGAACCTACACCACCAACCCAATGGTGCGAACTTCGAACGTACTACGAGGCCTGCCAAGGTTTTACCGGGACGGAGACGGTATGATAGTTGAATTGGAGCCGTTCGCACACGAGTTTCACCTTGGCGCTACTGTGCAAAGCAACTAGGTCCAAACCATCACATCCGCCAGCCCGAAGCATCAATTCCAGTTCTTTGTCCAAAGCGTAGTCCAGATCCAATCAGAGTCGTTACCTGTCATCCCAAGAGGGAACCTCATGGCGCCCCTCATATCCTCGGGTCCATGGGGGGCGGTGCTCCCCAAAGAATGCTAGCCTCCAAGAGTGCTCTTGTCGACCGGCATTACCTCTGCGGGAATTCCTCGAGTACGTGGGGGCGGAACTCCCTAAAGAATGCTAGCCTCCAAGAGTGCTCTTGTCGACCGGCATTCCCCCGGCGTACCTTCAACCACTTCAATGGGTTTAACATCTAAATTACCACTAATAAAAGGCAATCTCAATTTTGACATGTTCAGTATAGTACAGATACTAATCGAGTCCCTTGAGTAGGTTACCTCGGCCTCGACACCGTCGAACCGAGTCCTATGACCATTTCCATTCATGGATGCGAAATTTTTTGGTAGTGGGCACTTGTGCTGGGGAAAAGAACCCGCCCCATGGTACTGCAATGCTAGCCTGCCAGCGCATTCACGCGTCCTAGGACAAGGCCAATTCCGGCGAGCACCAACATCTTCGCTCGCTGATGCAGCAGACCATCGCTGCAGTCCTTAAAGGACATTGATATTCCTTCAACTCACTACACCCGGGCCATCGTTAATGTCAAAAGTCAGCAATACATTTTCGATCTCTGAAGGAGAGGTCATAATAGAGTGTACAATAGAAGAAAAAGAGGGACGCGATGAATGTTTAGTTTACTGGGTATAGTAAATGTGCAAAAAGGTTACAGATGGCTTGCACATCAGAATTCTGGCATTCTGGCACGGGAAGGCATAAGGATATGGGATGTTTTTTTCAGGGAACGGATGTACAGCCAGAAGGGCTTGGGGCCATTAAATTGCAGTGATGTTTCAATCAGCCGCCATTTTGGCTTGCTTGTGAAGAAGTCGAAAGCTAGCGAGGTCTATGTTAGAGCCGGAATTCTAGTATTTTTTACGGGCCTGGTCTTTCAAATAAAGAGCGAACTTAAACAAGTTTTAATGGCTCTTCTTTTCAAATGATTCTATTGTAAAACAGGATGGCAATATTAGGTTTTTCCCCATTTTGAATACTGAAATAAACAAACAAACAAATGATGCTATTTTCAATTGAATTTTCTTTAAATATATTCACGTGTTGTTGCATGTAGAATGCTAAAACATGTGCTATAGTACATTACCTTTTAATGATAATTATATATCTACTTACTATTGTTAATTAATAAGTAATTTTCCTATTGAATACTTGGTGATTTTAAACACGCAGGTTCTGAATGAAAATTGACAGCATGCAAATCATTGCTAAACATTTAATGGCAATCGATAGCATTTTTAGATGCTCAAAATGTCGGCTCGTTAATGGTTTATTCAAAATAAATAAATGATTTAGCATTCTAATAAATAGCAAAATGGTGATATATTTCTAAATCACAATTGGAATAGAGTTTCCGCATGTGACATTATTTAAATTACATGTGTAAATTCTTTGCGTGTAGCTGCGTATTTGAGAAAAATGTTAGAAGAAGGTGGTTTTGCATGTGCACTAATTCTCTTCAGGACGTCACTCTTATTAGATACACACGGGTGATAGCGACCACTATGCTTAGAAGTGAGAGGTATAATTTTTAATTTTCCTACTTATGCGAACTCAATATGTTTTTTAACTACGAATTATGTTCAGGTTAATTTTCTCTTGTAAGTACTTGTCTTTGCTAGACCTTATTCTTAGCCATTCAACCCCTTTTACATAAATTTAATGTAAATCTATACGATAACTTGCTCTACACTGAGAATCGTGCGGGCATCGAACTCGTTTTTTCGGATAGCTTCTTGCAAGTGTAGATTTACATTGAATTGGTGTAAAAAGGGTCGAATGATCAATAATAAAGTTTCGCAAAGATTAATTAAATGTTCTCTGTAAATTGTAAATTCAATAAAATTACTAAATGCATATAAAAGATTTCAGTAGAAATTTTTTCTTGAATACTGACTGTAGGTATTTCTCCTATTCAGGTTGTGCAACATCGTTCGCTAGTTTGAAGGTTCTGTTATCAGCATCCACTGAGTGGAAAGATATATAGATAACACGGCACAATAGCATTTCTAGCCTGATTTTTAATGGCGATTTCAAATCTATGATCGAAATTTCTTTATCAGCTCTAGTTTAGAAAATATGACACATGGGCCGTTTTCTAATAGAGCCCAACATGTTTAAAGTTAATCCTATTTTATTAAGTTATTTAAGTGAAAAAAAATTTTCTTTAATAAGATTTCTTTGCAGAAGCTGTAGCCTGAGAGCTTTTTTGAATGCTCCAACACTAGTCAGCCATCATGTGTGCGTTCCAGTAGCCTTGATGGCGTTCCTCCATCGGATTAAAGCCCCGGTAGAACCACTCGCCCTGTTCTTCACTTAGATCTAGAAGATTAACGGGAAAATAGTCTAGGTGGTTGTGAAGAAAGTGTAACTTGACGCTCATGCTACATCCAAATGAATAAAAGTGACTCATTAGTTAGTGTTAAGAATAGGCAGAACTTTTCTTATTTTCCAAGAAATTTTGAACAAGTCACACAAACTCATTCCGTGCCTTTTTCTCATTCTCTGTCACAATGTCCGCAAAATTTATGTCTTTTGTTAATGGTCTTATCTGTGGCCTGTCGAAAATGCTCGCTTTTATCTTTTCTACAACTTTTCTTTCTTCTTCTTCTTTGTAGCACTACAGCCCCTCTTGGGCATTCGCTTAGAGATAGTGAGAGTATCTCATTTTCATGACCATATTGATTTTTTCGGAAGTTGGTTTGGTCAGTACCATGCTCCCGTGTGCCTGCTCATCTATCATATGATCTGATTAAATCAGTACATATCACCACTGAGTGAGCACTCATAGTCTGTCCGAAAAATCCCCTGGACTAAATCACGTTGCTCCCAACGAGATTTGAACCTGGGATCTTCGGCTTATGCGTTCATGCTCTAACCACTAGACCACACAGACTACTTCTACAACTTTTGGTAGATCTTAAACAAATTGTTTCCTAAGCTCTAATTTTATATGCAACGAAGGCAAAGTTATACGATATCTTGATACTAAAGATGGATTTATCGCGTTTTGTTGTCCTAGAACTAGCACTTCCCGAGTAGGCTAATCCTTTTTAACCCAGTGGTGATTTTAAGCTCTACTGTCCCACAAGCAAAAAAACAGAAATACTTTAGTAACCACTTTTTTTGGCCTAAAAGAAAGTTGACCATTTTCAAATCAACATATATGAGCCAGTTATTTTCTCCATATTTAATGTTTTTCAAAAACAGACCAATCGATGTACAATTTATTATTCTCCTTTTACTTGTGTAGAATGTGCAATAGGCAACGACCCTAATTTTTTCCCATTTTAGACTCTGCTTTGACGAGTCTTTGAAAAGACGCCACTCACTAGAAACGGAATTTCGTAATCCCATTGCAGCCATTCAATCAGGTACATCTTTATAAAATACGAAATCATCTTCATCATCAAAATAATTAAGAAAATTCTGTTCTCTTGTGCGGTAATAAGAAATTTCAGTTTCTGTTGTTACAAAGTTTCTTTCCTTTAGTTTGGAAGCCAGAATTTCTGAATCAAACTTCGGCAGTCCCAGATCTCTGATTTGGTCGATAGTCAAAACTGTTATGCAGCGTTGGACGGACTACAACAACAAATGGACGTTGAAGAATGTATTGAAGGTAATTCTAATCAAGATAACGATGTTGAGTTTATTTAGTACTTAAAAAATAAATATGAGGAAACCAGCTGGCTGTTCTGCTGGTCCCTCTCAAAAAGTTGCATAAAATACAGAAAAAGTTCCGCCAATTAACGTGTTCAGTCAAAGCGAAAAAGATATGGTCCGGCTATTGGCAGCCAAAAATAAACTAACCAATTTCGAGATCAGAAGGTTTAATACTGAAAAATTATCAATTAGAACAAAATCACTAGTTGATTTCAAATCAGCTTAAAAATGCACTGACTTCTGGGGAGGTTCCACACTTAACCTATACCCAAACAGTGAGAAAAATCACACCTTTTTGTTGAAGGGCTTGGACTGCGGAGAGGATACCGTCGATCTGCTTCAGGTGCTCAAGGATGCTGCAACTAAATTTGAATTTATTACCGTTAAAAACTTCGCGAGAAGAAGCTCGATCACTTTATTTGGTACAGATTTCAAATAAAAGCTGTCCAAGTGCTCTTCAACAAATTAAGTAGTTGAACTTCTGAGTGGTGAGGTGGGAACGCTTCCAGAAAAGGGAAGTAAACCAGTGTTATCAGTTCAAAGATTTGGACATTCGGCTGCCAACTGCGCCGTGCATTATCGGTGCGTCAAATGCAAAGACGTTAATGCTCCCGATGAGTGCAAATTGGCTCAGAAGGAGCCTAACGAGAAATTATTCTGTGTTAACTGTGGGGTTTTGGTCATCCGGCATCATTTCGAGGATGCTCCCGATATCAAGATGCGAGAGTGAAATTTAATCCAAGAGGTGTATTCCTGAAATCGTGGGAAACAGAGAACCAAATTGAATACATGTGCAATATATATGGGTCGGAGTTCCTCACATACCCTAGGACAAATGCATATTTGGACCTATGCGTTGCTGACACAAGACTTAAATTCAGCTTCAATAGTCCTCAACGGAACCTAAAGGTGCTTTCTTACGATAGTGACCATAACGCAATCGTGATAGAAATGAATCATCAAAGGGATGATTTCTTCCTCATTCTAGTTCAAGATGAAAATCATCGGTCGAATTTGTAAAAAACCGATTGGGGAAAATTTTAAAAGAAATTTAATCGAAAGTACCAGAAGTAATGTCCCGCTTCTGAGATGGCAACTCTTGCTCAATGGTTCTTAACGACAGGAATCTAACTAACGATGAAATAGACCTCTATTTGTCGAAGTTAGAGGAGCTGACGTCGAAAACGATTGGGAAAGTAATTCCAAAGATTAAACATCGAAACAATATGGAACGATATGAAACACCAACCATTGCAAGGTTGAAAAGATTGTAAAGCCTTCTTCTCACACGCAGCAACAATATTTATCGGCGACTTTTGTACTACAGTCATCCCTCATTGAAGAATGTCCGGAACTTAATCCGTTCATACTTCAGAAGTGAGATCAGCAATCAATGGGCGGAAAAATTGAGGGGTATTACCCGGGAAAGTGAATAGCACATTCCGTAAGAAATCGCGAGTGAAGGTATCGAATCTTGAAATCGCTAGTGATGAGGCAAATCCCCTCGATAGGGCTGGTATCGAAATTGATAGTACGACTCCGGATAGAAATGGAAACAGGATTATTTTTGAGGGATTACATAAACTTGCCCTGATTGGAACACATTTTGAATTAGTTAATCTACCAAACTCAGAGAGGGAATAAAATATTTTCAGAGGTCGTTGAAGCAAAAGTTTCCGACTTCAAATCCAGCCTGAATGGCGAATCAATTCTCATTTCATGAAACATTTACATCTGACCTCATACTGAGCTTAAATCTCATTATTATTTTGTCAGTTATAAAAACTTTTGTTTCATATTTTCCAGGATAAATAACAAGAAATTATGTGGTATCGACGGTATTCCAAATAAAGTTCTCCGACATTTGCCTGAGGTTGCTATTAGAAATTATTCAACAACATGTTGAGCAATTCATATTTCCCAAATGGGTGGAAAAAGGCCAAGGTATTTCCAATCTTAAAGAAAGGAAAAGAAACTACGAGTCCTGAAAGCTATCGCCCAATCAATTTGCTGCCTAACATCAGCAAGGTGTTTGAAGTGATACTAAACAAGGCGTTCAACGCCAACATTGAGTAATATGAGATGATGCCGAATTGCCAATTTGGTTTTCGTGCCAGGAATTCGACCATACATGTGATACCGAAAGTAACCACAGGCATCTGTTGGAAACTAAACAACAGAGAATGTGTTGGAGCGTGTCTCATTGATATTGAGAAAGCGTTCGATATGGTGTGGTTAGATGGACTAATTTTTAAACTCCTTCACGACAGGTTCCCCAGACATATTGTCGCCATGATGTGCAATATATTATACATATTATATATGTTATATGTTGTAACTGATGGAAATCTTACGTAAATGCTTCAACGTTTTGAATGGTCTACACCAGGAAACAGTTACTGCACCTATGCTCTTCTCAATCTTAATTCGCAAGCTATCGAACGGCTTTGATTTTAACGTCTCACTGACGCGATCATTGGTAGAGTTTGCTGATGATCTGATCATCTATACGGCAGACCGAAGAGCTACAATAGTTCAGTGCAATCTTCAAAAAATCTTGAATGATGCGCAGCTGTACACAGACAATTAAATTGAATGTAAATCAATGCGCAGAAGTGATAAACAATTCTGTTTCGGGCAACGCTGCAGGTGGTCAGTTAAGACCTGAAACTTAATTTTAAATATTTCCACATCATGGCTGGTGAAGGTAGTTCACAACGGGTTCCACATAAATCCTGTGTTCGATACCTCAGTGTTCATCTCGATCAGTATCCGTTCTATACTGAACATGTCAAAATCATGCTCAATGAAGCACAAAAAGTAGTCGTGGCCCTTCGTCGACTCTTTCATTCCAGATATTATATGTTACAAGACCCTGGTTAGACCAGTTTTGACATATGGATGTCAGATTTGGTACAAGCAGAGTGCAGAGTACTATGAAAAGATCAAGAATTTTGCAAAGGAAATGATTTCGTGCATCTACTGGTTTGTACAGAAAGCCTGAGACGGATTGGAAACACTTTTTATCAAAGAGAAGAATTTATTAAACTGCTAAAGTGACGAGAGTTGATATATTTGTATTGAAACTTCTTCGGAATCGTATCGCAAGATCTGTAGCTCTGAGTGAAAACCCCTGGATTTCACAGCCGTTCCACCCTACAGACGGGTATATTGCGAGTTGGCTCGCTACTGGCTTCGTTCCTCCAGAAGCATTCGTATATTTGGACATGAATCGATATGTTTTTGACTCTGACGACGTTCCAATCATACTCGCGTATCGCATGTATATATGGGCCACCGATAAGAAGATAAAATATTCCCCAAATTTGAGTTCGCGAGACATTTGCTAGATTCGTTGAGGCTGGTCGAGCTGAGACGGAGCAATCTAGGTATTGGTGGCTGAATGACAATGTCTAAATTATTCGTTTTTATCTTCTGTTTTTGTCCTTTTCGTTACTTAGTTTTTGAGTTCCAGCTGATTACTGCTACATTTCGTGTTGCATGTTTATATTTTGTTTATTATATTAGGTTTAGTGATAAGTTTTCACGCTTAGGTTAGGAATATTGTGTTAGCATTGTATTTGTATAAGTTAAAGATTTTTGATTGAACTTTATTAGAATTAGGTTATAACATATAAGGTGTAGGATAAAAGTTCACTGTTGTGTTGGAATGAAACGCCAATCAGCGCCCTGCACCCATGGGATGGGGTCTCAGTTCACGCCCAATCGTTATACTTGCAATACAACTGGTGTGTGCTAAAAACTACTTGCAACGCTATTCAAGCCAGAATCATCACGTTTCAGCCAGGATAGGGTCCTCGCCATTTAGGGGGGTGACAGTAACCTGTCATGAGCTCCCCCTAGCCGGTGGTACAGATCAAAGCTCTGCTCAGCTTTTCGTGACACTGCCCGAGTGCCACTGCCTATGTAGCTCCCGTACCAAAGTAGTTTGTCTCGCCTCACGTGCGTGGGGGTGGTCTTCCCCAAAGAATACTAGTTTCTGAGAATTTTCCTTAGGCTTTAGCAAATCTCCCGGTGCTTTGACAACCGTGTATATATATATATATATATATATATATATATGTATATATATATTTATATATATATATATATATATATGTTTATGTATATATATATATATATATATATATATATATATATATATATATATATATATATATATGTATATATATATGTATATATATATATATGTATATATATATATGTATATATATATATATATATATATATATATATATATATATATATATATATATATATATATATGTTTATGTATATATATATATATATATATATATATATATATATATATATATATATATATATATATATATATATATATATATGTATATATATATATATATATATATATATATATATATATATATATATATATATATATATATATATATATATATATATATAGTGAGCATCAAAAGAAAGTAAACACCAACTTTTCATCTTTGAATTTTTATATTACAAAGCTATTATTGACTTGGGATAAAAAGTGATATTAATGAGTTTACAACTAAACCATTTAGAGATTGATTACTATTAAACATGAAATCAAAACAAGTGGAAACATTGCACAAATCTCACCAAAGTGCAAATGCATCAGATTTTACGCATCAAAAAAAAGTAAACAGTGGTAACACTTACTTCGTTTCTTTTATATTTCGGGAAAGAACCTTAACTTTTGGTGACAAATTTGTGCTGTTCGCGTGCTTTACTTCACCAAAAATCGTTTAAAGTGCATTTGTTTTAATTAATATTAAAAATAAAGACATAAAAGAAAATAGCTTCACTATGGGAAAGCAAACATCGCCTGATACTCGGGAAATTATGATAGACTTAAAAGAAAAAGGTAAATCCTTGCGTGAAATTGGCGCTTTCGTAGGCAGAAACCACTGCGCAGTAAAAAACAAGTTGGGTAAACAGACCTACGCTCATGTCAGAAGGGTTTTGTATTCAATTTACAAAATGTAGTCACCAGATCGAATCAAATCAAGAAACATGTCAAAGACGATTTTATTGGAGAAAATATGAAATATGAAGATCATACTATTATTAACAAAGTTGAAAAAATTTCGACTTCTGAGGTTTTTAGAATTGTTATACTCATAAATATCTCCCTTGATAATTATTTCAGATGTCCATCCGCGACGGAGGAAACACATTTTTCATGTATTTCCCCCCTGTGCCCCGACTGAAGCAAAAACTGACAGTTTAAGAACTGTTTTGAAAAGCTCCCATGAAAACTTTTATTTCATACTCATTTCGGCTACGTTTGATGAATTTTTTTTTCAGGGGCCACTCTCCTGTACTGTTATCATCGATTAATGGCCATTTTTTTCGAATCCTAGAATGGTTACAAAACCCTTTTGCTAGGAGCTCTCTCCCACCTCCTTGACTTGTTTCACTTATGAGCATTAATTGTAGGTACTCATCTTCAGTTATTCATTAAATTGAATCAAGTGTTCAAAGCATGCACCTTAAACGTTGAAGTTGGGAAAAAATAACTCAAAATTATTCAATCTTCGCATTTAAAACAGCCACTATTTTGTTTTACGATTACTGATACCACTAGCTGAACCGATTCTCAAAGATATTCATGATACCTACCATTCCTGAAATTTTCATGCAAATCCTAGCAAAACTGTAATGTCTGAGTCGGTAAAAAGCGCATGTTGTTCCATAGCCATACGAGTATGTTGCCATAGTAATAAATGCAGCGCATATTGTTCCATAGTAATACAGGAAGTTTCAAACCGCTGTAACATCGCTAAATATGATTCAATCTTTATGAAACTTTCAGGATAGATCAACCTTATAAATAGACATCCACGTACTGAATTTAAGGGTACTATTAAGATTTTATTCAAGAAAACATAAAATCGATAAATCATACTATTATTAACAAAGTTGAGTGAATTGCGACTTCTCACGTATTTGTTGTTGTTGTACTCACCAAGGCCTACATTCTTGATTTTTTTCAGATTTTTCGGATCACAGGTGTCCAATCGCGAGGGGGGGGACACACATTTTTCGTGTATTTCCCCTCCCTGTGCGCCCCTCGAAGCAAATTTTGCCAAACAAAGACCTTTCATTTGATACCCATATCGGCTATCTTCAATGAAATTTTTTTTTCGGGGGGTCACTCTCCTGTATGGGGAGACCCCCCTTAAGTACCTTATAAAAATTTTTTGTAGTTGAACTTTGAAGAGATCACCACTTTACACCTACATACAAAATTTGATGTTTCTAGCTTCAGTAGTTTCCGAGAAAAACTGCTGTGACACACGGACGGACGGACGGACGGACGGACGGACGGACGGACGGACGGACGGACAGACGGACAGACGGACAGACTGGTCGCGAAACTAGTAGGGTTTTGTAAAATTATTTTACAAAACCCTAAAAATTATTGATAAGTATGCCAAACATCATCTCGTTGAAGATTTACCAAGATCTTGGACGCCCAAAGCGGCTTAGTGGTACTGAAGTTAGAGCTGTAGTAAAAGAAGTAAGGGCATATCCAGCCTCAAGTGCAGTTACATTGTAAGAAGACATAACGCAGGCATCAGGCAAACCAGTAAGTGCGAGACAGTCAGGAGAGCGCTTCATAAAAATGGTCTACATGGAAGAATACCACGGAAAAAGCCATACATATCCAAGGCGAATCAGATCAAGCGTATGGACTTCGCTAAAAAATACAAAAACGAGGCTCCATCTTTTTCGGAAAACGTATTATATACAGATGAGAACAAATTCGAAAATTTCGGCGCGAAAAGGCCCCCAAAAATATGGCGTGCTAAGAATGAAGCCTTCAAAGAAAAGTGTGTTACCAACACTGTTACGCACGGTGGCGGTTCAGTTATGGTATGGGGATGTAGGGCGGCAACTGATGTTGGTAATCATGTTTTTATTGACTCCACAATGGACAAAATGGATTATTTAGCCATTTTTAGGGACAATGTTGCCCATAGCGTCGAAAAATAAGGCTTGTCTGGACATTGGATCTTTCAACAGGACAACGATTCAAAGCATTCGTCCAAAATTATGAGAGAGTGGCTAATGTACCGGACTCTTAAGACACTTGATCATCCGCCGCGATTCCCAGATCTTAACCCGATCGAGCATCTGGAACACCTGACAGAAAAGTGAGACAAAGGGTCATTTCAAGCAAAGCCGACTTAAAGAAAGTTATAAAGGAAGAATGGAGGCAAATGTCTCCCGATGTTACAAAAAAACTTGTCGCGTCGATGCCTAGAAGACTAAATGAGGTCCTCAAGTCCAAAAGAAAACAAACGAAGTATTGAAAAATTAAAAAAATCGACTTTTTCTATTGAAGTTCTGTTATGTTTTGTTTGCTGTTTTTTTTTTTTTTGACGCGTGATATTCGGTCTTTTTTTGATTAAAGTGAATTTATTTTTGTTTTGTATTACTTGTTTAATGTTTATGTTGTGTTCAGTTTTTATTAAATAATTATTGAATTCCTTATACTTATTTTTAATTTTGTGTTAATTACTTTGTTTTAAAAAACTCTTAATACGAGTATCTATGGTGTTTACTTTCTTTTGACGCTCACACTATATATATTTGGGCCGAGAACAGTCGTTGCGGACTACAATTCTCGACACCTCTTTTCAGTATCCACAATGTTGTTTGACCCTTTACGCAACACGAGCCAACGACTGCAAAAATTCAGTCGTTCTCCTTCACGCCTCTAGGTCCCTCGTTTCGCCTTCCGACTAAGCTTGCGCCGTTCGTACAGTTCTACTTCTCCCTTCCGGCCTTCATGCCTTCAGGTATATAGCATAGTATACTCAACTAGTATCCACACCTTTCATTTACCCTGTGTTGCACACTTTTTGAATTTTCTCAGGGGCACGTCAGCTGATCCGGGGCATGAGAGCTGATCCCATGTTTGGGGCGCTCAACAAACAAAGCAAAATGTACGTGTTCTTTTACGCATTTCAGAACATGAGAGTGCTGCCATATCCTAATAAAAAACTAAAAGATTGCATGGAACGAATTTGTTTTTCTGCAAAGTTATTGATTTTTTGAGATATGGTAATCCTGAAATCTCTCATCGAAGCATATGTTTATATTCGCGCCAATCCTCGCATCAGTATTTACCTACCTACCTGCTACCGAAGATTTGTGGCTCTCTGTTCGGCTTGTGTTCGAATTTTTCCGGAGGGTTGATGGAGTGTGGTTACTATTTGAGTATACTATGGTATATAGTCTCCCCTTTCTACTAGTCTTGCGCGGTTCATCCAGTTCGAGTTGACCCTTCAGCCACCATGCAACACGACCCAAAATGCTTCCAGGTACATCGTTTCTCCTTTCTACTAGCCCCACGCCGTTCGTCCGGTTCCACTTCGCCCTTCAGCTTGCTAGCCTCCAAGTCACCGTTTCCCCTCGCGACTAAGGCAGCTATTTCTTTCGCTCGATTCCACTTTTTCCTCCTGGCCCTCATGCCTCCAGGTCCATTGCCTCTCCTTTCTACTAGTCTTATGTGGTACGTCCAGTTCGACCTCCCTTCAGCCACCATGCACCACTACCCAACATGCCTCCAGGTCCATCGCATCCCCTTTCTACTAGGCCCACGCCGTTTGTCCATCAGCCTCTACGCTTGCAGGTCTCGCCTTCGCCTTTTCGATTGGTTCGCTTCTCCCTTTCGGCCTTCTAATCTCATAGTTCCTCAATACTTCAGGTCACCCGGCACTTCAGTTACTCGGTCTCTCAGTTCTCAAAGTCTCAAAACCTCCCACTGCTCCGGCTTTCGCTTCGCTCTCCTTTCAGGTCCGCAACCTTAACGACACAGGCATGCTTCCCTTTCAGCCTTCCCTCCTTGTTTACGTTTGCTTGGGACAGTCATCACGTATGCATCATGGGCACATCCGCTTGGCGGGGATTTTTCATAGGATCAGCCTTATTGTTGGAGATTAGCATGTTGCCCTTACGTCTGCCGATGTCGTTTCAAGTATTTGCAGTCAAGATAACCGTACAGCTCGCCGATGCACCCGAAGTAAATGGGGCATCACTTCTCGTATTACAATAGTAAAAAAACAAATTCCGGGGACCGCTTCTCGCTGGATTTTTTAAATTTCGTTTTGATTTCTCTGTCCAACTTCGACGTACGGGATTTTTTATTTTTTTTCAATTCCTGATTGTGGTGGAATTGTGGCGGATGTTCACTCCGCAAACTCTGCAACAATTAAGCTGCGTAAACCTAGCCGGGCACTCTTCATCAACCAAATGCACGTAACAATCTGGCGTTCTTTTAGCCTTTAATGTTATAGCAAATCTACTAAGTAATGTTATAACAAATCTCAAATTTGCTCCACTTTTCCGATAAAAACAATTTGGAAAAATCACAATCGTAGAAAAAGTTTTTCACATCACCACAGTGGCCGACATTCTCTCTTTCTCTATTAGATTCTCTCGCATCCTCTGGGACTTTTCATCGTTCCCTCAATCCCTTAATTTTTTTACTATGTCCAGCCCATTTCATGTCAACGTTAGAGAAGTGGTCAAGTTTTCATAAAGCCTTACGGCGCACATACATAGATTTTAATGATTTAGACGGCCAAAATTATTTTTGGGGTTATTTTAGTTCTAAGTTCAATTAAAATAAAGAAGAGGTATACATTTATAAAAACATACATATATTTGTCAGGTTATAAAGAACAGTAATATAAAATAGAGCTATATTCACAAAAAAATACAAATGAATGGAAACAGAATTTACAAGTTTTCTTTAAATATAAAATTACATTAAAAATCGGCATCTTCAGGTTCAGATGTCTCTACTGACTCTGTGTTTGGGTCAGCAGGTAATAAAAGTTTAACCGTTACAGGTAGAAATGCGTTACGTGAAGGTTTTCTCATTTGTCTCAAGCAACTAAAGCCTATAATATACATCCAAGTTACATTCTTCCCTAGAAAACTTTCTGGCAAAGTTTAGACGGTACGATCGGAAATGCTTGTTCCAGGCTTCTGCAGCTTCTTCCGATAGCAGTCCAATTGGAAGCACTGAACTTTTTATGATTTGGCTTCCATGTACCAATATTTTGTGCATAGTAGGCGTCATTGCGTGCTAACTATACTGTTCTACATACAATTTTGCTGTGTCGTATGCATACTTATTATATTTTTCAGCATCAACTTTATGGCCACTAGAAATAGTTTCTAAAATAACCTTGAATCTGTAAATCAGTTCAAAGTTAATACCTGTGATGTCTGGAGCCAATTTGGGGTTTTCAAAAAGCCTCCAGCTTGTGTTGCCATCATTGGTGTTGTCAAAGTTGGCCTTTGGCATGTCAATGAGCAAACCGGTTTCATTTCGAAACCTCTCCTGAATTTCCAATTTCTTTTGGGCTTCTAATGCCTTTTCAACTTGAGTTTTTCTTTCGCTGTATTTTTTTACTGGCAGTTTATACGAAAGGTGTATAATGCTTTCGAAAATGCGGATCCGGGCGTGAAGTACTGACAAGCCGAATTCCAAAGCTTGAGTGTTAACACTACTTTTCTTCGATAGATCATTAAGGGTTTTCGAAGTTGCTCCACAGATGTAGCACTGGGATGTTGACTTTGTGTCTGTAGCTGCGTTGCACACCTTTCCGTCAATCATACTCATTTTGAGTTGGTGCCCGAACGAAAACTCCTCTTCATTTAACGTAACAACTGTTTTGTTAAGTTGCTTAATGGACTCCTGCACATATTTTATCTCTCTTTTAGTTATGTCCGTTGTTTCTTTTACAAATCGGATTCGAATCGGACAGCCAAACCTTGACGAAGAAAGAGTTGGATTCTGCCAAACAATTTTACTGCCTTCTTTTCCACAAACAATGCGCAAAGGCACAACGGAACTCATAAAAATGTTGGCATCGGAATCAGTCTCATTATCGTAACTTTGTTCAAATTTGGATTGCTGAGAACCGTCACAACCCCATTTGCAGATTATCATTAACAACTTCCTTTCTTGCTCGTTAAGCCGGATTATCACATCTTCTAGGTATTTTGATAATCGTGTTACGGTTAGATCCATTAGGCACTGTAGGTTACTTTCCGCGCAAGTAGCTGTAATTCTTAGGGATTCTTTCGGTGGATAGCACTCTTGTTTTGCTTTCAAAAAAATATAGCAAGGGAAATGTTTTAGGTTTATTGCCCTTACTATCTCATACAGTCGTCTCGTAAGATACGCTTCAACAAACATCTTAAGCGCTTGCAGAGAAGTCAATTGAGGTACCTCATCGTTGTTGGTAACTCTGCTGTAGGCTTTTCTATATTTACTAGCCCTTGTTGGTGAATTCGTAATATCTTTAAGCACTTTCGAGGCGGTCCTATGTCCCGTTGGCTGCAACACACATGTAGCAGCGTGAACAATAACTTCATCACCTACGGATGCCCTTATTTCTTCCGTTTTTCTTCTTTTAATACGCTCACTTAGTTCTTCAAAAGACTTGGGTGGTCGACCTTGCGAGGAGGCTGATTCAATGGGAATCTCGAATGTTCCCTCTAACCATGATTGTTTATTGTTTATTTGCCTTTGCCCATCGTTGCTTAATTTGTGATTTTACATAAGAAACTCTTTATTTTTAAGTCTTCTTTAGCCTCTTTGTTGTGCCCATAGCGCATAAGGAGAAAATTCTCATAATAGTCAAGCTTTTCATTTAAAGTTGGTAAATTTTGACTTATGGCGGACCAGCCACTCATCCGATCCTCGACTGCCACAAGTGCAGTCAATACTCCGCAACGCCTAATCAACGGACCGGCAGACATACAGCCCCCGACTGCCCCGAGCGCATCACCCATTTGGTTTCGAGCATCAACCAAACAACCATCGCCATGTGGATGCTTGACCGCAACTCAAGCGCGTGCATGAGGAAATGTGCACAGTAAGCAGTCTGGCTGGTGGATTAGCGTCCAACGAGTGGACGTCTCAGGCAACAAGCAAGCTTAAGTTTCGAAGTGATATTTGCAAACGATGCATATTCCTCGGCACGGGATGGCACCCACCATGAACGCAACCGGACGACGGCGTCAGCAAAATAGCAGTATTTAAAGCAGCGTGCGAGGACGGCTCGCGCTCTTGCTCTTGTTCGGTTTCTCAGGCCACGACGCCGAGTCGGCATATAAATTATTTACATCTTGTCTATTCACGTTGTGTGGTTTCAGCATAAATAAATATATATTATTATAGGTTCGAGAAGCGTTTACTTCCACATGTCCCTATAACTGGCGATCCTAACCAATGAACGGAACTTCAAGGACCACGAACATTTCTGCCTAAACAGGAGGCCCACGAAATTATCATCGACATCACCGCTGACGATCCACGAACGAACAACAGGACCATTAGTTAGCAGGACATCATAATCGGACGCCTAGAGGAACTGTCGCACCACTGTATCAGAAACGCAACGATGGCATCCCCAACACGACCAGCGACACCACAGCTATCAACGAAGACTACAACGGAGCGTGTCCGTCGCCGCTCGCTTTCGGACACGGCCGATCGGCATCCAGGACTTCATCCGACACTGGATCTCCTCACCACCGGTAATCGATGCGTCCTGATGTCGAGCCCGCAGTGGGACCCACGACCAACATCTGCCGCCCCAGCCGGATTCGCGCTGCACGAAGGGATCCCCGACGCAAAGCGAGCGGCAGCCACCCCGACAATCAGCCTCCCATCAGTCTGGCATGACGATTTGGACCTGTGGCTGGCCCGCGTCAACGCGACGCTTGCAACGAACGGCGTCACGCAGGACGACGCCAAATTCAATTGGTTGGTGGTAAGCCTCGACAGGGACGCACTACGACAAGTGCGTCAGGCAGTCATCAACCCGCCGCCCGAGGACAAGTACGGCACCCTCAGCAACGTACTGTTGGCCGCCCACGACATCCAGCGTCAGATCCTCAAGGACAAGCGAGCTACATCACCAAACAACGCCGCGGCAAGTAGTCGCCCGCACCTAAAGAACACACGTACTATCGCCAGCGTCTCGACAGTAATTGAGCCCAAAAATCGACCGGCTACCACGCCCCGGCCATCGAACCAGCTTGCCGCCCTCACGAACGAACTCCGCAACCTCGCCAACAGGGTGTCCAACCTCGAGGACGCCGTCGCGGCTTTGTCGACGCAACATGCGTGAGATGATCGATCGTCGGAAGACGACGAAGTCGCCACGCTCCACCCTCGACCGTGTTGGTTCCACCAACATTACGGGCCGCACGCTGGGAAATGCCGGCCCCCATGTACGTATTAGACATCCGACGCGATCAACGCCCCCCAGGACGATGTCCAAAACCCGCGCCAGGAGGCGCACCGTGACATTCACCCTGGCACCCAACGACCAAACGCTCCAAACGACCGACACACGCCAGCGCAACGCCAACATGGCACAAATGGAATGCAACGACTAACACGCCCAATACACGCTAGGACGATGTCCAAACCCCGCGCAAGGATGCGCACCGTGACATTCACCCTGGCAGCCAACGACCAACGCTCCAACCGACCGACACACGCCAGCGCAACGCCAACATGGCACAAATGGAATTCAACGACCGACACGCTCAACTCACGCTAGGACGATGTCCGAACCTCGCGCAAGGATGCGCATCGCGACATTTACACCTAGCGCCCAAACACCGACACCCTCGACACACGCCAGGACGTTGTCGCGAACCCGCGCCAGGAGGCGCACCGTGACATCTACACCTGGATCATAATGCACTCCACCGCTCAATATCGTGGCTTCGCCACTGCAGGGGGAGTACTGTGGCGGACCAGCCACTCATCCGATCCTCGACTGCCACAAGTGCAGTCAATACTCCGCAACGCCTAATCAACGGACCGGCAGACATACAGCCCCCGACTGCCCCGAGCGCATCACCCATTTGGTTTCGAGCATCAACTAAACAACCATCGTCATGTGGAGGCTTGACCGCAACTCAAGCGCGTGCATGAGGAAATGTGCACAGTAAGCAGTCTGGCTGGTGGATTAGCGTCCAACGAGTGGACGTCTCAGGCAACAAGCAAGCTTAAGTTTCGAAGTGATATTTGCAAACGATGCATATTCCTCGGCACGGGATGGCACCCACCATGAACGCAACCGGACGACGGCGTCAGCAAAATAGCAGTATTTAAAGCAGCGTGCGAGGACGGCTCGCGCTCTTGCTCTTGTTCGGTTTCTCAGGCCACGACGCCGAGTCGGCATATAAATTATTTACATCTTGTCTATTCACGTTGTGTGGTTTCAGCATAAATAAATATATATTTTTATAGGTTCGAGAAGCGTTTACTTCCACATGTCCCTATAGACCCTTTAGTTGGTCAAATTTGTATTGACGAGTCACAACTTTAGTAACCGAGGTAGTAGGTAGACCTGCAACAAATAAAAAAAAAATTTAATACAAAATATCGCACACTCAATATTTCCTATATTTGACAAAGAGCCTTTCAAAAGGGATTAGCTAAAAAAAACGCGACTTTGCGCGGCTATTTCTTATGGAATTAGTTAGTTACATATATGAACTATATAGTATAATGAAAGTTATTACAGGGACGGGCTCATAAGTACATTAAAAAAGCACTCGAATTTAAATATATCTAAAAAATTAATTTTGGACAGAGTGATGTTTGTCGTGTTAAAAATGAATGACAGAGAATGTTAAATAAATTTTTCTGTAACGAAAACAAACTGTTCTTATCTGCCTTATCGCAATCCATCACAGTTAAAACGAAAATATTAGCTTGAAATGAATAATGCACTTTGGAAAGTTATAAGTTTAGGAGAGCGCCGAGAGCCGACTTGTACACACTTGTTCACTATCGAATTCCGACTGATCAAAGTCGACTCCCGCGGGGGAGGGGGTGTTATATTATACATAGCGCTATTGGCTCACCAATTGTATAGATACCTTACCATTATAATGATTTTTAAAAAAATACTTTTGGCCGTCTAAATCATTAAAATCTATGAATGTGCGGCGCTCTGAATGTCCCTTCCACTTATGTTATCTTCAAGCCAATGCTCTTACACATTAAAAATAAATTGCGCATGCGATCCTCATAATTCACCCCTGTGCATTTTCAAATACTAATCTAAATCCTATTAAGACCGATTTGTAAAAACTGTCTAAACAAATATAACGCTTAAACATTCAAGGTAAATTGCCTCTCAGCTCACCAATGCTCATGTTCCTTATTCAAGGCCTAAAACGTTTGAATCATTCATAAAATTTCTATGAAATGTTTACATCATGATTTATTATTACATCTCCCCTAATTATATTTAACTTTAAAACCGATCATTTTGTCAACATTTCCAAAGAAGAAAAAAACTTGTACTTGGCCATCAACTCATTGAATTACTTCACATTTTTGCAATTTAAGCCAATACTTTAGATGACGCGTGTATTGAACTAACTGGTTATCATTGGATAATTAAGCATGTCTAGCCAAACTAAGTTCAGGTATAGAAATTCAAATGAAGAGCTTTGAATCGATTTATATGAGTATTTTCACGTAAATTTACACAATCGTGCCACTCGACGAAAAAACAGCCCTCTTCACCAAAAACTAACAATAAGTGCGTCCACTAAGATCATTGGCTTGCCTTGTAAACATTGTCATTAACTTTTGTAGAGATGTTAAGCTCAAGGTTAAAAATTTCTTGTAGGATATGAAAAAAAAAAATTTTTGGAAATAAATATAAATTATATAAGAAAAACAGTGATATTTTGTGATTTCTTTCAATAGATGATGTAAAGTCATGTCTTCCCGTAAATCATTTATTTATAACTCAAAATTATGTTTATTTTTCACACAAAACCGCTGATAGGTACTATACAAGTAACTCGTAGAAAAAACTAGAATCATCGGTTTTTATTGATTAGACTGATTTTTCAACTACTGTCTTAAGTCATTATGACTAGCAAAAAGCACGTTGAAGATATCAATAAAAAACAATACACGAGAATAATCAAACCCTCTTGCTTGGAATGAATGTAGAATTTTATGTACGTGTGGTTACTGAAAATTATCAGTTTCTGATTGTAATTGCTTTTTCGTTGTTTTTAAAGGCGTATCTTGTGATTTAAATTTTAAATTTATGATATGGGAGTGCGATTTTAACGATAGTCATGATGATAAGACTTTAACGGAAATGATTACATTTGGCGAATTTTACTACAATGCCTTTCGCTGGTGCGATTGTAAAAATCAATCCATTCAGAATTTTCTGGTTGATCGTGAAAATGCATGTCATGGCTTCCTTTAATCTAGTTCAGCGATATATAAAGTTATTTCAATAACATTTGAGATATTCAATATCTTTTACGCTTACAGGCTAAAACAAAAAAATTGATAATCTTGAAGACTGTTGTGTGTAATGAAGAAAGATCAAGTCGGCAAAAGAACAGCAGTGATGGAAGGTTGCCTCAGCGAGCTAAAGATCGGTGCTCAGCTGGAAACGACATAGCCTAGGGATGCGTACACACGCTGGCAGATGTCACGGGGTAGGTTCTTTCCACTAGCTCCAAGTCCACTACATAATATTTCACATGTACAATTGAGCTGAACTGAAATGGGCCAAAAAGAGAGACCAAGGCCAGAACTAAAGGACGCAATATACAGGGTTTTCCAAAAAGAGGCGTTATTTTGATATTAAAAGAAAAATGCAATTTTTTAATATAAATGATCGGATGTTTATTTCATTATAAAGAGAAAGGTATGCCGTTAATAGTGGAAAATAACATCAGGCAAATGATCACCACGACCACGCTTACAGGATCATATCTTTTTTATGAAATTTTCCATAATCAAATCGCAAAGTGGCTGCCCTATGTCCTCGATAGCCTCACGAATTCCATCTTTAAGGTCTTGAATCGACGCTGGGCTGTTGGCGTAGACCTTCTCTTTCACGTGGTCCCAAAGGAAGAAGTCGCAAGGTGTTAAATCACAAGATCTCGGTGGCCAATTGTGATCACCTCTTCGAGAGATAACACTGTCCGGAAACTTTTCCCGTAAAAGATCAATGGTTGCGTTGCTTGTGTGGCACGTAGCACGGTCTTGTTGAAAGTGAACGTTGTCCAGATCAATACCATCCAATTCCGGGCATAAAAAATCATTAATCATCTCTCGATAGTGCAATCCATTCACCGTAACTGTTGCTCCAGCCTCATTTTCGAAAAAGTAAGATGCAATGACTCCGCTGGATCATAAACCGCACCAAGCAGTCACACGTTGAGGATAGAGAGGCTTTTCAACAATAACTCTTGGGTTTCCCGAGCCCCAGATGCGACAATTTTGCTTGTTGACGAAGCCACCGCGGTGGAAACGGGCCTAATCACTCAAGATGATTTTTCGATGGAATTCCGGATCATTTTCATGCATTTCAAGGACCCAATCAGCAAAGACACGACGTTGTTGATGATCGACCGGCTTGAGTTCTTGTGTTAACTGAACTTTATATAATACTGTCGCGTGTTTTTGGTTCGCGGCCAATAATTTTAACGTTCTGGGAAAGTGAAAACGTAATGTCTTTTAATTTAAGTTAAAAGAGTTTATTTAATTAAATAAAATTCATAATAATCAGTTAACACTTTCACTAATTTTAATTTTCACTATTAAAAAAAATCTAACACTTGTCCATAAATTTCTTATCGCAATTGTCTTCTAAATTACTTCACTATTACGAAACACACTATCGCAGTTCTTATCGCGGTCGAATGAATGATGATCCCCCCATTCATTCAGCTCACCTTTATATAGGGTCTCTACCTATTCACCCATTTCTCGTACATTGGCGAATGTTCTACCGAGAGGTACCTGGTAGATTCGAGCAAATTAATGAATGGAGTGACGTCACTTGCAGATGTTGATCATGCTTGTTGGGTTCTCGTGGTTTCGAGTAAATTCGTGTTTTTCATTGTTGTGAAAACAATTGCGACAGTAGCTCGCAGAATTATTTGTACATGTAACACTGCCCCCACCTCAGTTCTTTTCGCCCCGAAAAGATGTGTCGCCAGTTGTAGTCAATTCTCCCTGGATGTAATATGGAGCAAGACGGTCTAGATGCACGATTTTCATTTTGGCTCTCGGTTTACGGTGTTCCTGTATGCGATATACGACGTCGTTGATTCGCTTTGTGACTCAGTATGGTCCCTCCCAGTTATGTTGCAACTTTGGAGACCTACCCTTTCGCCGTTGCGGGTTATATAGCCACACCAAGTCATCTTGCTGGAAGCCAGTAGAGTTAGCCTTTAGATCATACCTGGTCTTCATGCGGTCAGTAGCCGATTCGAGGTGTTTTCGCACTGTCCGATGTTTCTGGTTCAACCGTTGTCTTAGATCACTTGCGTACTCCGAGATCGTTTGGGGTTTCTCGGGGGGTGTTCCAAACTTTATATCAGCTGGCAGACGAATAGTCTTTCCAAAAATGACTTTCGCTGGGGCTTGGCCCGTCGATGCATGTTCGGCAGCTCTGTACGCCATCAAAAATAGTGGGATATGTCGGTCCCAGTCCCTTTGGTTCTCGTCGACCATCTTGGCAAGGTGTTTATTGAGCGTGCCGTTGAACCGTTCGACCATTCCATCGGATTGGGGATGCAGCGGTGTTGTCCTTGTTTTCCGTATTCCGAGCAGCTCGCACATTTCGCCAAAAACTAGTGACTTAAAGTTTCGGCCTTGATCCGAATGTAGTTCGCCAGGTACGCCGTACCTACTGACCCAATTTAACACTAGCTGTTCAGCTACAGTAGTTGCTTCCTGGTTGGGAATGGGGTAGACCTCGGGCCACTTGCTGAAATAATCGGCTACAACCAGCGTGTATCGATTTCCCCATTCAGATTCAGGAAAGGGTCCTGCGATGTCAACAACAATCCTTTCAAACGGTACCCCCACGTTATAGGTTTGCATTTGTCCTCTCAGTCGTCGTTTTGGGCCTTTGACGGAAGCGCAAATTGTGCATCTGCGACACCAGTCCTCTACGTCTTCTCGAGCGTGGAGCCAGTAGAACCTTTCCCGCAATTTCGCTAAGGTCTTGTTAACACCAAGGTGGCCTCCCGAGGATCCTTCATGCATTTCCTTAACCACATCGTGGATTCGGCTTTTGGGTAGTATAGTTTGCATCCTATAGGAGCTGCCATCCACCGTTTCCCATTTCCGCTTGAGTATGCCACCCTCTACCTGAAGGGAGTTCCATTGTGCCCAATAGCTTTTCAGGGTTTCGCCATGCATTGAAACGTCCTTCCACTCAGGTCGCCCAGTCGTCTCCTTCCATACGAGCAATGGTCCGATGTCTTCATCGGCTAGCTGGGCATTTCGAATCTCCTCCGATGACCAACCTTCATCGAATTCGGCCGTTATCAATCGCAGATCAACGGGCGGTTCCTTTTGCTCTATCCGTCGGCAATGCTTGCAGTTAGCTGGACATGGGCGACGAGATAGGGCGTCAGCATTTCCATTAACTCCGCCCTTTCGATGAACAATTTCGTAGTCGTATGACTGCAATCTTTCGATCCATCTCGCAACTTGTCCCTCGGGGTTTTTGAAGTTAAGTAGCCATCTCAGCGATACATGGTCCGTTCGAAGAACAAATTTCTGGCCATATAGGTACTTGTGGAACTGCTTGGTGGCCTCTATTATAGCCAATAGCTCCTTCATGGTCACACAGTAGTTCCTCTCACTTTTTGAAAGAACTCGACTGTAATACGAGAGGACTCTTTCTTCGCCATTGATCTGCTGGGAGAGTACAGCTCCAATACCGCCGTTGCTTGCATCAGTGTCAACTACAAACATTTTTCCGGGTTTCGGATACGCCAGCACGGGTGATTCACACAGCTTTTCCTTCAGGGTCTCAAAGGCTGTCTGGCATTGTTCGTTCCAGACATACGGACGATTTTTCTGGGTTAGCTGATGGAGACACTTAGCTATTTTGGCAAAGTCTTTGACGAATCTTCGATAGTAGGTTGCCAGACCCAGGAAACTTCGTAGTTGGCGCTTGTTGTTTGGTGTTGGCCAGCTTTTCACGGCTTCAATCTTCTCAGGGTCTGTTTTGACCCCTTCTGCTGATACGACGTGTCCCAGGTATTTTACTTCAGCTGCGAAAAGGGTACACTTGTCGGGACTAAGTTTCAAATTTGCCAGTCGCAGTCTGGAGAAAACCTCTTCTAAGTTCCGCAAATGCTCTTCGAACGTTCTCCCGATGACAATGATGTCATCTAGGTACACCAAGCAGGTTTTCCAGGTTAGACCACGTAGCACGTATTCCATCAAGCGTTCGAAAGTGGCTGGAGCATTGCAAAGCCCAAACGGCATCACCACAAATTGCCACAATCCGGTCCCAACTGAAAATGCGGTCTTCTCTCGGTCCTTCTTGCCGATTTCTACCTGCCAGTAGCCACTCTTGAGATCGAGTGTAGAAAACCATTTTGCGTCGGCTAAAGTGTCCATGATGTCATCGATGCGTGGGAGCGGGTAACTATCTTTCTTAGTGACGTCGTTAAGCTGCCTATAGTCGACACAAAAACGAGTGCTACCATCCTTTTTCTTTACTAGAACTACAGGCGCGGCCCATGGACTGACAGAAGGTTCAATAACGCCTTGTTTTTCCATGTCCGAGATCAGCGCGCTCACTTCTCCTTGTTTGGCTATAGGGAGACGTCTCGGTGCTTGTCGAATCGGCTTGGCTCCCTGTGTATCTATGACTTGAGTTAACAGACTCGTTCGGCCTTGGTCATCCGGGCTTGTTGAGAAGATGTCACTGTACTTGGTGACCAGATCAGAGGCTCGTTTGAATAGCTGCACTGGCAATTTGACCTGCTTCAATATTGCAGACGTTGATTCCCGGGCTTTGTCTGTGTCTTGCCTCCTTTTGCAATGATGGTCGTGAGTAGCTTCCAAAGAGGTGATGGTGGAAACAGGCTGGCAGCTGCCGATGACTTCTCCCGCTTTGATGCTCGTGGTTGAATTTGCGGTGTTAAGGACTCTAACCGGCACATATCCGTTCCTTAAAGATCTTACAAGGCTTCGTCCTACAATCAAACTGCGCAATGCGGACGTCTTCGTTGGCTCTATCAGATAAGATCGGTGGTCTCCAGAATCACCATCAAGCTTGGCCCATACAATGCTTTCGGAAGAATTCGGTACATCAGTGTCAGTACATACCACTACATTCATCTTGGGAATTTGGACGCTGGGATCCTCCATCAGTACTTCGACATTCTGCCATTTCAATACACGTTTGCCCAAATCCAACGTGATTCCATGTGGTCGCAGAAAATCCATTCCGAGAATGCAGTCGTCCATAATATTCGCAACCAGAAAATTGTGTCGGAACACAAGGTCTCCCAACTGTATCTGGAGGTTGACCTCTCCATGAACAGGTGCAGTTTCTCCCGTAGCTGTCCGTAGTGAGAAAATTCTGCCCTTGTGAAATTGTTGCTGTCTAACTAGGTCTTGTCGGATAATCGATCGGGTTGCACCAGTGTCGATTGTTATGGTGCAGTTTTCTCCGTTAACTTGACCCGGAAGGCATAAGTCCGCTTCTCCACGATGTAGTCTTGACACGGTGATGGTGGTGCTGGGGACGTCGATCCTCCTAGCCAACCTCTGCCCCACGAAGTTGGCTCTTACATGTTTCCCGACCCCTCTGTTTGAAGGGCTTCCATTCTGGGCTCCTGACTCGGTCTGGATCTCCTCCTAGCTGCACACCCTGGACAATAGCTCGGTTTTCTTCGCTTCTTGCAGTCTCTTTGTAGGTGCCCCTTCTCTCCGAAATTCCAGCATCTAGGCGCACCATTTACATGCGGGTCTCGCTCAATTTCGACGCGCTCACACCTGCACTCGTCTGTCACTACCTCACGAACCCGGGCAGTGGTACGAGTCACATTTTTCGCTGCCTCAAAGTTCAGACTGTAAGCCAATGCGTCCTTAACCGTTTGCTTTTGAGCTAAACGCACGGCTTGTTGCAATTCCGGGTCTTTTAGTGCGCTGATGAATGCTTCTGTTGCTGCATCATCTCGATGTTCTGGGTCGTAGGCTGGGTAAGCCAAAAGTGCTAGTCGCTCAATGTCTTGGGCTAGCTGCTGTAGGGTTTCACCAGACTTCTGCATCCGATGCCTTAGCTGTGACAAATAAATCTGCTTTAGATGATCGTCTCCATAACGCATGTCGAGCGCATTCATTATAGCATTCGGGTTTGAGTGCAATTCATCAGGGATCGTCTGCAAAAGCTCGGCAGCTGGGCCTCTTAGAGCAAGAATTAATGCAGTTGCTCGTTCCTGCTCATTCCAGTGATTTGCCGTTGCGGCAGCTTTAAACTGGGTCTTGTAAATACTCCAGACCGTTTGCCCATCGAATATTGGTGCTTGCACATTTCTGGATGTGCTTTGCGCTGCGGTTATAAGCGGGGCTGGTGAAGTAGTTACTACTGCCTTCGCTGCTTCCAATTCTTTTTTCACTTTTTCCATCTCATGGTTCATTCTCTCTTCGACCTGGCTGACCTTTTCCTCGACCTGGTAAACCTTTTCCTCAACGCCTTTAATTTGTTTGTTCAGGCTGCCGAGCTCCGCTTTTATTTCGGTGGACTGTTTTTGAAAATCTGCCTTGATTTCGATCGCTTGTTGGTCTAGCTTCGCTGATTGTTCATTTAGCTTCGCAGCTAAACTGGATGTCTGTTCATTTAGCTGCGCTGATTGTTCATTTAACTTCGCAGCTAAACTGGATGTCTGTTCATTTAGCTGCGCTGATTGTTCATTTAACTTCGCAGCTAAACTGGATGTCTGTTCATTTAACTGCGCTGATTGTTCGCTTAGCTTCGCTGTTAAATTGGATGACTGTTCATTGAGCTTCGCAGTTAAATTGGATGACTGTTCATTGAGCTTCGCAGTTAAATTGGATGACTGTTGTCGCTGCTCTTGCTGCATCAGCATCAACATTTGCATCAGCGCATTTTCTGGTTCCTTTGGTTTTGGTGTTTCGGCTTCACCACCTTCTGCGCCTTTTTCTGCATCTGAGAGCTCACCCAAATCCAGATTTACGCCTTCCGACTCGATCGCATCACGCAAGCGTGCAATCAGTATGGCCTTTGTACCTTGTGTAGCCAGATTTCGTTGTTCCAACTCCTCTTTGAGCTCCGATATGCTCAATTGATTAATTTTGAGATGTAAATTTCCTGGCATTTTTATTGTTTCGGCTATTTTTCCACGTTAATTTTCACAATTGTGCACTTTAAAACTGTTTAAACGTTTTCACTTCCAAATTTCAATCTCATTTCTCGACACCACTGTCGCGTGTTTTTGGTTCGCGGCCAATAATTTTAACGTTCTGGGAAAGTGAAAACGCAATGTCTTTTAATTTAAGTTAAAAGAGTTTATTTAATTAAATAAAATGCACAATAATCAGTTAACACTTTCACTAATTTTAATTTTCACTATTAAAAAAAAATCTAACACTTGTCCATAAATTTCTTATCGCAATTGTCTTCTAAATTACTTCACTATTACGAAACACACTATCGCAGTTCTTATCGCGGTCAAATGAATAATGATCCCCCCATTCATTCAGCTCACCTTTATATAGGGTCTCTACCTATTCACCCATTTCTCGTACATTGGCGAATGTTCTACCGAGAGGTACCTGGTAGATTCGAGCAAATTAATGAATGGAGTGACGTCACTTGCAGATGTTGATCATGCTTGTTGGGTTCTCGTGGTTTCGAGTAAATTCGTGTTTTTCATTGTTGTGAAAACAATTGCGACAGTAGCTCGCAGAATTATTTGTACATGTAACACTGCCCCCACCTCAGTTCTTTTCGCCCCGAAAAGATGTGTCGCCAGTTGTAGTCAATTCTCCCTGGATGTAATATGGAGCAAGACGGTCTAGATGCACGATTTTCATTTTGGCTCTCGGTTTACGGTGTTCCTGTATGCGATATACGACGTCGTTGATTCGCTTTGTGACTCAGTATGGTCCCTCCCAGTTATGTTGCAACTTTGGAGACCTACCCTTTCGCCGTTGCGGGTTATATAGCCACACCAAGTCATCTTGCTGGAAGCCAGTAGAGTTAGCCTTCAGATCATACCTGGTCTTCATGCGGTCAGTAGCCGATTCGAGGTGTTTTCGCACTGTCCGATGTATCTGGTTCAACCGTTGTCTTAGATCACTTGCGTACTCCGAGATCGTTTGGGGTTTCTCGGGGGGTGTTCCAAACTTTATATCAGCTGGCAGACGAATAGTCTTTCCAAAAATGACTTTCGCTGGGGCTTGGCCCGTCGATGCATGTTCGGCAGCTCTGTACGCCATCAAAAATAGTGGGATATGTCGGTCCCAGTCCCTTTGGTTCTCGTCGACCATCTTGGCAAGGTGTTTATTGAGCGTGCCGTTGAAACGTTCGACCATTCCATCGGATTGGGGATGCAGCGGTGTTGTCCTTGTTTTCCGTATTCCGAGCAGCTCGCACATTTCGTCAAAAACTAGTGACTCAAAGTTTCGGCCTTGATCCGAATGTAGTTCGCCAGGTACGCCATACCTACTGACCCAATTTAACACTAGCTGTTCAGCTACAGTAGTTGCTTCCTGATTGGGAATGGGGTAGACCTCGGGCCACTTGCTGAAATAATCGGCTACAACCAGCGTGTATCGATTTCCCCATTCAGATTCAGGAAAGGGTCCTGCGATGTCAACAGCAATCCTTTCAAACGGTACCCCCACGTTATAAGTTTGCATTTGTCCTCTCAGTCGTCGTTTTGGGCCTTTGACGGACGCGCAAATTGTGCATCTGCGACACCAGTCCTCCACGTCTTCTCGAGCGTGGAGCCAGTAGAACCTTTCCTGCAATATCGCTAAGGTCTTGTTAACACCAAGGTGGCCTCCCGAGGATCCTTCATGCATTTCCTTAACCAAATCGTGGATTCGGCTTTTGGGTAGTATAGTTTGCATCCTATAGGAGCTGCCATCCACCGTTTCCCATTTCCGCTTGAGTATGCCACCCTCTACCTGAAGGGAGTTCCATTGTGCCCAATAGCTTTTCAGGGTTTCGCCATGCATTGAAACGTCTTTCTACTCAGGTCGCCCAGTCGTCTCCTTCCATACGAGCAATGGTCCGATGTCTTCATCGGCTAGCTGGGCATTTCGAATCTCCTCCGATGACCAACCTTCATCGAATTCGGCCGTTATCAGTCGCAGATCAACGGGCGGTTCCTTTTGCTCAATCCGTCGGCAATGCTTGCAGTTAGCTGGACATAGGCGACGAGATAGGGCGTCAGCATTTCCATGAACTCCGCCCTTTCGATGAACAATTTCGTAGTGGTATGACTGCAATCTTTCGATCCATCTCGCAACTTGTCCCTCGGGGTTTTTGAAGTTAAGTAGCCATCTCAGCGATGCATGGTCCGTTCGAAGAACAAATTTCTGGCCATATAGGTACTTGTGGAACTGCTTGGTGGCCTCTATTATAGCCAATAGCTCCTTCCTGGTCACACAGTAGTTCCTCTCACTTTTTGAAAGAACTCGACTGTAATACGAGAGGACTCTTTCTTCGCCATTGATCTGCTGGGAGAGTACAGCTCCAATACCGCCGTTGCTTGCATCGGTGTCAACTACAAACATTTTTCCGGGTTTCGGATACGCCAGCACGGGTGATTCACACAGCTTTTCCTTCAGGGTCTCAAAGGCTGTCTGGCATTGTTCGTTCCAGACATACGGACGATTTTTCTCGGTTAGCTGATGGAGACACTTAGCTATTTTGGCAAAGTCTTTGACGAATCTTCGATAGTAGGTTGCCAGACCCAGGAAACTTCGTAGCTGGCGCTTGTTGTTTGGTGATGGCCAGCTTTTCACGGCTTCAATCTTCTCAGGGTCTGTTTTGACCCCTTCTGCTGATACGACGTGTCCCAGGTATTTTACTTCAGCTGCGAAAAGGGTACACTTGTCGGGACTAAGTTTCAAATTTGCCAGTCGCAGTCTGGAGAAAACCTCTTCTAAGTTCCGCAAATGCTCTTCGAACGTTCTCCCGATGACAATGATGTCATCTAGGTACACCAAGCAGGTTTTCCAGGTTAGACCACGTAGCACGTATTCCATCAAGCGTTCGAAAGTGGCTGGAGCATTGCAAAGCCTAAACGGCATCACCACAAATTGCCACAATCCGGTCCCAACTGAAAATGCGGTCTTCTCTCGGTCCTTCTTGTCGATTTCTACCTGCCAGTAGCCATTCTTGAGATCGAGTGTAGAAAACCATTTTGCGTCGGCTAAAGTGTCCATGATGTCATCGATGCGTGGGAGAGGGTAACTATCTTTCTTAGTGACGTCGTTAAGCTGCCTATAGTCGACACAAAAACGAGTGCTACCATCCTTTTTCTTTACTAGAACTACAGGCGCGGCCCATGGACTGACAGAAGGTTCAATAACGCCTTGTTTTTCCATGTCCGAGATCAGCGCGCTCACTTCTCCTTGTTTGGCTATAGGGAGACGTCTGGGTGCTTGTCGAATCGGCTTGGCTCCCTGTGTATCTATGACGTGAGTTAACAGACTCGTTCGGCCTTGGTCATCCGGGCTTGTTGAGAAGATGTCACTGTACTTGGTGACCAGATCAGAGGCTCGTTTGAATAGCTGCACTGGCAATTTGACCTGCTTCAATATTGCAGACGTTGATTCCCGGGCTTTGTCTGTGTCTTGCCTCCTTTTGCAATGATGGTCGTGAGTAGCTTCCAAAGAGGTGATGGTGGAAACAGGCTGGCAGCTGCCGATGACTTCTCCCGCTTTGATGCTCGTGGTTGAATTTGCGGTGTTAAGGACTCTAACCGGCACATATCCGTTCCTTAAAGATCTTACAAGGCTTCGTCCTTCAATCAAACTGTGCAATGCGGACGTCTTCGTTGGCTCTATCAGATAAGATCGGTGGTCTCCAGAATCACCATCAAGCTTGGCCCATACAATGCTTTCGGAAGAATTCGGTACATCAGTGTCAGTACATACCACTACATTCATCTGGGGAATTTGGACGCTGGGATCCTCCATCAGTACTTCGACATTCTGCCATTTCAATACACGTTTGCCCAAATCCAACGTGATTCCATGTGGTCGCAGAAAATCCATTCCGAGAATGCAGTCGTCCATAATATTCGCAACCAGAAAATTGTGTCGGAACACAAGGTCTCCCAACTGTATCTGGAGGTTGACCTCTCCATGAACAGGTGCAGTTTCTCTCGTAGCTGTCCGTAGTGAGAAAATCCTGCCCTTGTGAAGTTGTTGCTGTCTAACTAGGTCTTGTCGGATAATCGATCGAGTTGCACCAGTGTCGATTGTTATGGTGCAGTGTTCTGCGTCAACTTGACCCGGAAGGCATAAGTCCGCTTCTCCACGATGTAGTCTTGACACGGTGATGGTGGTGCTGGGGACGTCGATCCTCCTAGCCAACCTCTGCCCCACGAAGTTGGCTCTTACATGTTTCCCGACCCCTCTGTTTGAAGGGCTTCCATTCTGGGCTCCTGACTCGGTCTGGATCTCCTCCTAGCTGCACACCCTGGACAATAGCTCGATTTTCTTCGCTTCTTGCAGTCTCTTTGTAGGTGCCCCTTCTCTCCGCAATTCCAGCATCTAGGCGCACCATTTACATGCGGGTCTCGCTCAATTTCGACGCGCTCACACCTGCACTCGTCTGTCACTACCTCACGAACCCGGGCAGTGGTACGAGTCACATTTTTCGCTGCCTCAAAGTTCAGACTGTAAGCCAATGCGTCCTTAACCGTTTGCTTTTGAGCTAAACGCACGGCTTGTTGCAATTCCGGGTCTTTTAGTGCGCTGATGAATGCTTCTGTTGCTGCATCATCTCGATGTTCTGGGTCGTAGGCTGGGTAAGCCAAAAGTGCTAGTCGCTCAATGTCTTGTGCTAGCTGCTGTAAGGTTTCACCAGACTTCTGCATCCGATGCCTTAGCTGTGACCGATAAATCTGCTTTAGATGATCGTCTCCATAACGCATGTCGAGCGCATTCATTATAGCATTCGGGTTTGAGTGCAATTCATCGGGGATCGTCTGCAAAAGCTCGGCAGCTGGGCCTCTTAGAGCAAGAATTAATGCAATTGCTCGTTCCTGCTCATTCCAGTGATTTGCCGTTGCGGCAGCTTTAAACTGGGTCTTGTAAATACTCCAGACCGTTTGCCCATCGAATATTGGTGCTTGCACATTTCTGGATGTGCTTTGCGCTGCGGTTATAAGCGGGGCTGGTGAAGTAGTTACTACTGCCTTCGCTGCTTCCAATTCTTTTTTCACTTTTTCCATCTCATGGTTCATTCTCTCTTCGACCTGGCTGACCTTTTCCTCGACCTGGTAAACCTTTTCCTCAACGCCTTTAATTTGTTTGTTCAGGCTGCCGAGCTCCGCTTTTATTTCGGTGGACTGTTTTTGAAAATCTGCCTTGATTTCGATCGCTTGTTGGTCTAGCTTCGCTGATTGTTCATTTAGCTTCGCAGCTAAACTGGATGTCTGTTCATTTAGCTGCGCTGATTGTTCATTTAACTTCGCAGCTAAACTGGATGTCTGTTCATTTAGCTGCGCTGATTGTTCGCTTAGCTTCGCTGTTAAATTGGATGACTGTTCATTGAGCTTCGCAGTTAAATTGGATGACTGTTCATTGAGCTTCGCAGTTAAATTGGATGACTGTTGTCGCTGCTCTTGCTGCATCAGCATCAACATTTTCATCAGCGCATTTTCTGGTTCCTTTGGTTTTGGTGTTTCGGCTTCACCACCTTCTGCGCCTTTTTCTGCATCTGAGAGCTCACCCAAATCCAGATTTACGCCTTCCGACTCGATCGCATCACGCAAGCGTGCAATCAGTATGGCCTTTGTACCTTGTGTAGCCTCTTTGAGCTCCGATATGCTCAATTGATTAATTTTGAGATGTAAATTTCCTGGCTTTTTTATTGTTTCGGCTATTTTTCCACGTTAATTTTCACAATTGTGCACTTTAAAACTGTTTAAACGTTTTCACTTCCAAATTTCAATCTCACTTCTCGACACCACTGTCGCGTGTTTTTGTTTCGCGGCCAATAATTTTAACGTTCTGGGAAAGTGAAAACGCAATGTCTTTTAATTTAAGTTAAAAGAGTTTATTTAATTAAATAAAATGCACAATAATCAGTTCACACTTTCACTAATTTTAATTTTCACTATTAAAAAAAAATCTAACACTTGTCCATAAATTTCTTATCGCAATTGTCTTCTAAATTACTTCACTATTACGAAACACACTATCGCAGTTCTTATCGCGGTCGAATGAATGATGATCCCCCCATTCATTCAGCTCACCTTTATATAGGGTCTCCACCTATTCACCCATTTCTCGTACATTGGCGAATGTTCTACCGAGAGGTACCTGGTAGATTCGAGCAAATTAATGAATGGAGTGACGTCACTTGCAAATGTTGATCATGCTTGTTGGGTTCTCGTGGTTTCGAGTAAATTCGTGTTTTTCATTGTTGTGAAAACAATTGCGACAGTAGCTCGCAGAATTATTTGTACATGTAACAATACGGTGTAATGACGTTTGTGGAATGCCTAATTCCAAAGAACGACGAGAAATGGACAAACCTGGGTTTTCTTCAACACTTTCGGCTCCATCAGCAATATTCTCGGCTGTGCTTGAGTGAAGTGTACGGGCTTTACCCTTCACATCACTAAGTTGTCACAACAGCTCGAATTTTTCCACCAATTTCTGTATTGCGGTCCGACAAGGTGCCTCACGACGACGCAAAAATGTTCGAGTTTTACGAACCGTCTCTGTCAAATTTTCACCATTTTTATAGTGGCTTTTATTAATTTCAATGAGTTTTTGAAGCATGTATCGTTCCATTTTTATTAATAGCGTTCTACTTGTCAAATGTCAAAAAATGACAGCTTCAAAAGTGACATCTACCGAAATAGTGGGCTATTCAAAATAACACCTCATATTGGCAAACCCTTTACAAGGTGCTTTCCAAAATAAACGAGACTGAGCTAAAATAGAAACGACAGGAGCTTTTTCTGATAAATTCGAGTTTATTTATTCAAAATAGCTCCTCCAGCCTCGAAACACTGTTTTGCGCGATGGAAAGGGTGTTTCAGGTCATTGACCGGAATGTCCTTCAGGATGTCGGTAAAAGCGTTTTGGATGCCCTCTACGGACGCAAAGCGTTTTCCTTTCACGGCCAAATGCAATTTTCCGAATAAGCAGAAGTCACAGGGAGCCATATCAGGCGAATACGGTCACTCACAAGGGTAGATCAATGAGATGGTGCATTATCATGCAATAAGCGCCAGCTTCCTCCTTCGCGGTATTCAGGCCGAATTTGACGAATGCGATGCAATAAACGCTTCAAAACGCCAAGATAGAAAATTGCATTGACGGTTTGGCCCGTGTGCACGAACTCCTTGTGGACAATTCCCTTGGAATCATCATCGACTTGATTTTTGACTTCTCCAAACGCGATTTTTTGCGTGGTGGCTCGTCTGGGGCCTTCCATTTGGCACTTTGAAGCTTTGTTTCGGGTTCATATTGGAAACACTACGTTTCATCACCAGTTACAATGTTGTAAAGGAAGTTCTCGTCCTTTCTCGCCCTTTTAATGATGTCTTTCGAATGTTGAATTCTGAGCAATTTTTCGCCATCAGTTAACTTGTGCGGTACAAAACGTGCACGGATCTTTCGTAAGCCTAAATGATCGGTTAAAATGCGATAAATCGATGTTTTGGAGATATTCAACTCCAATTCCATGAGTTTTAACGATGATTTCGGCTCATTTTTGATAAATTCATGCACAATTTCGATGGAGTTTTCAGTGACCACTGATTTTGGGAAGCCCATATGTTCATCGTCATTTATGTCCTCACGACCATCTCTGAAACGTGTGAACCACTCATGAACTCTGGCACGAGATAGACAATCATCACCATAAACTTTTTTCATCAATTCAAATGTTTCGGTAAACGTTTTACCGATTTTAAAACAAAATTTGATATTAGCTCTGTTGCGACCGCGGACGTCACCACAGTTGCAGACATTATGTTTCAACAGAGGGGTGCGTAGCCCGAGGTTGCATACTGAGGCCGGCTAGCGCTCAGTCGTGTCGTGGGACTTCCGGGACACCCTCTGCTCGTGCTGAGCAACCTTACATAAAAACACTAACACGAAGGGAAAAGGACTAGAAAGGGGGAGGTCATTTTAAGAAAAGAAAGATGATTGATTTACCACTTCATCATTTTTGTATTTTTACTTGAGTCTAATTACAACGCACCGATGTGACAAGTCAATTCAAAAGATTTAAAAAAAAATTCCATTAAATAAGGCCCCTTTTCAAATTTCCAATTGAACAGACTAAAACCAAATTATCGCGTAAACAGTAAAAGCGAATTGAAACACAAAATATAAAAGAAAATATATACCAATGAAATATTTATGAAAAGAGAAAAAATGATATGTAATTACTTAACCCCTTGTACGGCTGCGGAGCGCTCGGCAACTGGAAGGGTAACGGGGCACTGCTGGAAATTATCAAATTTTTAAAACAATTTTTTTAATTAAATTTATTTTTTTTTCTTTGTTTTAAACAAGCCTGTGCACTGATGTCGTTGACTGAAAGGGCACAACAAAATTGGTTCACTATCGGTCACTGCTAATAAGAAGAATTCTCCTCTTCGACGTTTTCTCTTATTTTCCGCACCATTTGCTTTAAGTTATTATAATCCCGGATAATCCCAACTCCCAATCCAAATTTTTTCCCCTAACACGTCCCAAATCAATCAACCACACCACCATCCAATTCTTAAATTTCCACCCAGTAAGTCACTTTCAATTTCTAAATTAGAATCACTTTTCAGCTTCACGATTAAAGTTACTTCTCAACTTTCAAGGTTCGGATCACTTCTCAACGTTCACATTAAAGTCAGTTTTCATTTTCCAACTCAAAACCACTTTTTGATTCCAAATTAAAAGCACTTTACAACTTTCAAACTACAATTCCTTCTACAAAGTCCAAATTAAAACAAATCTCCACACTGCCAAATAACTTCCTCCTCTTTTTAAAAAACCAAAGCCGAATGCTTTTCTCACCAAATTAAAATTTAACCACCGCCAAAAGCATTCCCTCTTATTTTTCCCAAAGTCCAAAATTGACTGCCCTTCCAAATCCCGCATTTCACACCCAGAAAATCCAATCCCGCAATCATTTCATTCCTAATTACCGCTGCCGCATCTTGGTAACGTAATCGAAGCTCAATATACTTCGATTCCGCTGCCCACACATCTTTTTCGTATCGACAAACGCAACTATTTTCATTTTGCATATATGGCAATTTTCAAAACCATGGAAGCGTTTGATTAGATGCAAATTGTTATATATATATATACATACATATATATTTATATATATATATATATATATATATATTTATATATACATGTATATATATATATATACATGTGTATATATATATATATATATATATATATATATATATATATATATATATATATATATATATATATATATATATATATATGTACGGAACAATTGGTTTTGCCGATATTCTAAAAAGAGTGCTTTCCTGCGCTCGGGGAACTTGAACCCGGGGTCCCAGCGGACCCCCGGTCGAGAATCCACGACGCTACCACCGGAGCCATCTTCTGTTGATTTCCCATTTATTTTATTAGCAACTTCAACTATGCTACTTTCTTATTTGGCATTGAGATGAAATTTGTTAGTAGGGAAACGTGAATGAATTTTTGTTAGTATCAAAAATAAAATTTGTTAGTGGGAGCTAATGAATAAAATTAGTTAGTATGAAGGAAGGAATTAGGTTTTGTTAGGGAAAATGTATCGAATGAGATTTTGAAGTAATGAATGGAGTGCTGTTAGTGCTAAAATTAAAATTATTATTATATTACTATTTTTTTGTAACTGAAAATAAGGGAAAAGGGTAGGATTGAGATAATGGGAAATAAAAATTATAGGAAAATTGTTAAATGTTAATAAAATTAAATAAATTTACTGAGATAAAGGGTATATGCGTCCAAAAGAAGGTGGAGATGTTACGGCGGCAATTTGAAGTTGCGAATGGGAGAATGCAGGTACGCCGGAATTCGCTACAGCTCTTTGTTCGAAACTCATTTTTGTACCGATGACACAAACATACTGTCACTTTAGACGCAATAACTTCGTCTCAACTGAACCGAATGTCACAGATGGCGCTACTTTTTATGACAAAAATCTCGTTTATTTTGGAACTCATTTTGTAGTTTTCTACCTACTCTTCCTATTTTCACCGCACGTGATCAGGTGTACAGCCTCGGCATTGATGAGGGGCATCTTGATGGGCTTGGTGCTCTCTTGCACCCCTCCCAGCCAAACCCAAGGTCCCGATGGGCCAAATCCACATGCAAAAGCTTTCCATTCCGGCAAAAACTCCAACAACATCAAAAGGACAACAACCCGATGGTTAGGTAAGTGAAGGAACCTGCCCAACGTTGCGGGTCTCATACTCGTTGTGGTTCAAGAAAAGAGAAGATCGGAGCATTTATTGACCTGAATGTATTCATTCTACTAAAAGTTTATTAAACAGACATAATTTTTGTTCTTTTTTTTAACTTGGACCTGACCTGACAATAAAAATTCAAGTCTAATTCTAATAAGTGCTAAAAATTTTCGATTACAGTTCATAGTCCCCTCATGCATGCCTACGGTGAAAATCGATCATTTGAGTTTAATGGCAACTTGTCGTTCTACTTGTTTTCTTTCTTTTTTCCCTGTTTTGGATGCTAGTGCTGAATAATGTTCTTTCAGTATTAAACAGGGCGGCGTATGTGGACTATTTTGTAATTTTGGTGTCGAGTATGTACCCTTCCGTGATCAGCTAAATAATAGAATATGCCCTAAAGAAAGTGAATGTGTGGGCTGCAGATTGTACTTTTTGCGTAAACTCAGGAAAATCGGAAATAGTGCTCTTCACCATGCGAACCAAAATCTTAGACTTTACTTCCCCGGATTAATTGCCATTAACGCTCGTTATCTTCCAACGCCAAATCCTAGACTTTACTTCTCCGGATTAATTGCCATTAACGCTCGTTATCTTCCAGCGCCAAATCCTAGACTTTACTTCCCCGGATTAATTGCCATTAACGCACGTTATCTTCCAGCGCCAAATATATTTTTTTGTGGTTTGGAGGTGAATGTCATTTACGCACAGAATCTGGGACTCCCATGCTCGCAAGCCGCCTGGACTGCTAACTAAACACCTCCCCTGTCAACCCGAGAACCCAGCCTGGAACCGTTTAATACATTACTTCGTGCCAGGTCTCGTTTAGTTGCGCCGTGAGGTGCCTCCAAGCTTGGGGGATCCCTCTTCTAGCGCGAGGGGAGAGGGGATGAGGAATTTCCAGACAAGCGATCCCCAGCCTTAACGCTTTCGGCTACTGTGAGTCCCTGTTATCTTTTAGGATTGCCTGAACATAATGTGCCACCTGGTTCCCTTTGTCAACCGATTCGAAAACCGCGACTACACTATCCGAGATGAGCTCTCCTGTAGAGGTCCCTTCGCAGTCTGTTCCATTTTGTGCACTTAAAAAATGTGTGGCAGGCATTGACTTCCTCTCCTGGGCAAAACCGACAATCGGGGGACCGGGGCTTACCAATCTTGTGCAGGTAAGATAAAAACTCCCACGCCCACTCAAAAGATTGGTCAGATAAAAGTTAGTCTCACCATGCTTCCGATTTAGCCACGGTCTCACATTCGGGATGAGACGCGCAGTCCACCTTCCCTTCGTGCAATTCACCCAAGACTGCTGCCAGTCGTTGGCTCATGGGTAACCATCTTCCTTGCATCCTCGTTTCGGCTCAGGTAAATAGCGCGGCGCTCTTTAGTAAGGAGGGCAACAGGTATCACGCCTGCAATAATTCTCACCACCGAATCAGGAACTGTCGGATACGAAGATGCAATCCTCAGTGCTCCTCTTCTCTGTACCTGTGCCAAGCGTTTTCGGTATACGTCCTTGCTGAGAGCGTCGCCCCATACCTCTGCTCTGTACAGTAGCACTGAACCTACAGCACTCATCAAGAGGCGTCTTCTTGATGGACTGGGTCCCCCTACGTTGGCCATAAGTCGACTCAGAGCCGATATTCCTAAAGCAGCCTTCTCACCCTCTGCCCTGATTAGCTCAGAAAAACTTATCTCCGAGTCGATCAATAACCCCGGGTACGTCACCACTGGCTTCGATTCGAATAGTATGTCCCCAATACTGATCATCCTTACTCTAGGGATTCTCTTTTTTGTCAAGATGACCACTTCGGTTTTCTCCAGTGCTGAAGTGTACCCGCGAGCAGGCATCCTGTCTCTCTAGCCTACCTAGCCTAAGTAGCGATTTTTCAACGGTGCGTCCAACGGCCAGGGCCGCAACATCACCTGCATAGCCGATCAAGTGTGACTCATCTGGCATCTAAAGTCTCAGTAGCCCGTCTTAAGATACGTTCCACGAGTCTGGACCGAGGATAGATCCCTAGGCAACACCCGATATAACTTCCATCCTTCGTTGGCCCTGTGTCGTATCGTAAAGCAGGCTTCTCTCCTTCAAGTAGTCCCTCATAAGCCGCATTAGATATTCTGGAACTTGAAAAGAGTTTTCCAGCGTATCCAGAATATCCACCTATCTAGCGGAGTTGAAGGCATTCCTAACATCGAGTGCCACCAACAGGACGATCCGTCGCTTGTTGCGGCTATGTTCCTCTGCCTTTTGGATCGCGCTCACCACCTCTGCAATGGCATCAATGGTGGAGCGTCCTGCTCTAATGCCGTGATGCCGGAGAGATAGGTAGGCAAGCGAGCGCTAAATATCTTGATATTTCTAAAATCGAGACTCCTGGAGGATAAATATAGAAAGTCGTATCAAGAAAGCAAGCATTGCCTTTTCCTTGTAGCAAAACCTTTGATGGAAACTGTACTGTTTTTGTAAGCATAAATGTCCTTAACGGACAGTACCGGTAGAAGGTTGGTCTCAGTTAGCTTAAGATCGGTACTCAACTGGTATCGACATAGTCTACGGACGCGTACATGTGCTGGCGGACTGTCTGCGTCGTCACAGGCGGGTTCTTTCTCCTAGCACCAAGTCCACTACAAAATTTTGCCACATTTACGATTTGAATGATTAACTTCATCGGACCAAATAGAAAAAGACCGAAAACAGAACTTAAAGATGCTACATATCTTCCTACTGATTTATATTGCCCGTGTAGGCCCAGGGGATGTGTTCGTCTTTGAAGTTGTGGCCCACGACAAAAGGTGGGACATCCTGATGGGATTGGTACCCTCTTGCACCCGTCCCAGCTGGGACCTAAGTTCCTGATGGTATAAGTCCACATGGAAGGACTCTCCATCCCGGTAAAAGCTGCTACATTGGCGAAAAAACCACAGCCTGATTGCTGGTTAAATTGTTACCACTAACCATCGACTCAGGTCTCATAGCAGTATGGCATCAAGAAAATGAGAAAAACGAGTTATCAGTTTTAGAAAGGCAGGTTCTTACTTAACTTTTATTTAACGGTTTACGAGAGCTTTACTTTTCAAAGTTTTGACCATATGCGAGTACACAAAAAACCTATAATAAGTCTAACCGTTTTCATTATTCTCGCTATAGATCAAAATTTACCATTTCCTGACGAGTTAATGCATCATGCATATCATCTTCATGTTTTTAGAATTTAGATCTGCTTATAGCGATCTACATGTTACATCAAAGAATACTCGTACATGTAGATACATTGGCTCTCAGCGCATACTTTAAATTATATGGACTTCGGTTGAAAAAAAATCGAAACCGATAAAAAAATAATAATAAAAAAATAAAAAATATATATATAAATATATATATATATATATATATATATATATATATATATATATATATATATATATATATATATATATATATATATATATATATATATAGATATATAGATATATATATATATATATATATATATATATATATATATATATATATATGTATATATATATATAGATATATATATATATATATATATATATATATATATATATATATATATATATATATAGGGTGATTCATTATAAGGTTTGGCTTTTAAGCCATAAAGTGCATGATGGTAAAATTTGTAAACAAATTTCCGCCACGAGGTATGTGATATTGACTTCTAAATAAAGAACTTTCGCGAAACAAATGTAGGGGATAGTGATAGAGGAAATTGAGACCTATATGGATAGTGAGCCTAAACAAATTCCCTCTCCCGAATTAAGTAGTTTCGATTCTAATTTAGAGGAAAACGATTTAGAGCGAAGCATTTGCTGTGTATCATCATTATAACTAGCCCTCCATTTTATGATAAAACCATTGTGTTTTTGGTCATACGTGATACGCCCGAATAGACTTATTTTTCAATGAAACTTAGTGGCGTTAAGACCACGATTGCGAACATTTATATTTCAAAGTGGTAAAAGTTAACTCTCAGGCAGTGAATCGTTAATTATCATTCGAATTGTATTTGTGCCTTTTATTGTCTATCACGGCTTGAGAGGATTGAAGGAGATAAATGCCCAATTATATAGGAATCAAAACGAAACCCGCAAAGGTATCACGAATAATCATCCTGCGCCGTGCGGAAATTCTTGCTCAAGCTTCCATAGGGACTTAAGCTCCTACTCATCCTTTGTAAATCAAGACTTGAAAGGCGAGCTCTAAGCTAAAACTGCGAATGTCAGATTAACTGTCGTTTAGTAAATTAATTGATCTTAATATCTTATATCGTACTTGTAGAGGAAATGATTCCTTTGATTTACCTGTTAAATTTGCATTGCATGTATGCGCCGCCCTCTGTAAAATTGTCAGTTGTTATCACCGGGATAATTCATATATTAAGTACTTCTGTTGAACAAGTAATCATACGTTTTTCTTTTTGGCCAAAAAACATACGTAGCATTTTCGAAATTACAAAATTTACATTTTTCAACACTGCCGCGAATTTAAGAACAACGTCAGTTAAATCTTTTGAAAAAAGAAAAATAATGTATTATCGTCCATAATACTTTCACTTTAAAAGTTTTACGATATGTGATCTGACCTGACATTAAATATGTCAGGTCAGATCACATATCGTAAAACTCGGAAGTCCTCTTTTGTTTATATTAGTTGCCATTGATCGCGATAAATAAAAGAAAAATACAATGAATTGTTGAATATTTAAACCCGGTCTTTCCATTTTATTTTACCTGACCGGGTATAGGTCCCGCATCGATGGCAGGCTCCTCCGTTCATATGGGCTTGCCATTGGGAGCGCTCCTCCGTTTTATGTCGCTTAACAGGGGCCCTTGCCGGGTAGAGAGGCCTTCGGCTCGCATGCCCTTTTATGGCATAGAGCTATGTAATTCGATCACATAATTCTATAACATAAATTGGTCACGTCTACATTTCTCATTTGATGAGAAAGTTCATGCAAATTATGTTTGTATGAGTTTTCCACTCAATTGGGAAATATATGGCCACGTATACGTTTTGATTTTGATCTGGTTGGGAGGGTGCGAGGAGGCACCACGTCCATCTGGATGCTCGACTAGTATTTGTGGGCATTAAGGATCATCGGTAACGACGAGGTCTCTGTGGGTCCGTCCGTTTTTGCCCGGCACAATTAGTTCTTCGAACAAACAACACCCTTAGTAGGTTACCTAAGCCTCGACACCAGTCGATCGGCATTCGACCCTCTTAATTCGTGAATGCGAAATATTTTTGCAGTGGGTCCTTGTGCTAGGGGGAAAGATTTCGCCCTACGACACCGCAACGCTTGCCTGCCAGCGCATTCACGCGTCCCCAGACAAGGCCAATCTCAGCGGATCCCAACATCCGCTTCCGCTGAGGCTAACGAATCCACTGAAGGAAAGTGTGCCTCGTCGCTGAAGATGATTTTCTTTCTAAAGTCACCATTCCCTTCTGTCTGTTCAACTAACTATTTGGCGTATTGCCGACGCTTGAAATGGTCAGTAGGCTTCAGTTCTTGAGTCAATTGAAGCTTGTAAACGTGTTAACTCAAATCTTTATTGAAAATTCGCATCACTGCTGTTCGTGAGATGTTCATTTGTTGGGCACCACGACGAGTCGAAGTTGACGGCTCTTCTGCCACCCTATCGCGACCAACAGCAATGTTTTCCGCAGAACGAACTGGGCAAGAATGCACAGGTGATTTCACATTTCCTACAGACCCGGTTTGCTGAAATTCTCCCGATTGTGGACACATTTGGTCGATTATGCTGACCAAAAAAAACACGAAGTGCACGAAATGCATTTTGATTTAAACGCCCATTTTCGTAAAAGGCTTCAACAACCCTAATGCGAGAAATGTCAAATTAAGTTGGGCGAAAAACTTGACGTTAAGGTGTGACTCACAATTAACATCGTGCATTATGATTGGACTACCCTTTACTTACTATAACCTAAACCACGCCAGAACGTATTCATCTTGCCAAATCTCGGCTACTTTTTAATTTTATTCATATTAAACGAGATAATTGACTTTTCCATTGGATTTTTATGCCAAATATCGCGAGAATTTGAGTCGCAGATAATCCATCTTATTCAAGTAAAATACCCACTACGTGAAAATCTGTTTTAAGAAATGTAAGAATGAAGAATTAAATACTACCGCGAAATCAAGTCTATGAATATTCAATCTCTTATCAAACATCAAATCAAAAACATAATGTGTATTCTCTGATTCCCCCTCCATAAACCCAATGAACCCGGAAAATTAAACATTCATACCAAGAAACTATGCGTAACGTAAAAGTTATCTAATACTTTCTACTGCATATCTGGCGTCCCTGATCAAGATTGCCCTCAAACGGTGAAAGCAATTCAAACATTTTGTTGTTTAATTTTTCCAAACCGATAAAAATTTACATCAAAATGAAAATATAAGTTTATTTTCGCATGAGTGATTCTCAACAGTCGTGTCAGACTTCATTCGATTTTAATAGATTGAAAACGATTTAAAAGAAATAAAAATAAAGAAAAGATTGAGGGAATGGCTACCGCATAAGCCATGACGATACCATAAATACAGTTTTCAGACAAACAAAAAAAAAAATGTTTTTTTTGGCACAGATTTGGTGAATATAATTCTTTATAAGGTTAAGTATATATTCAAATATTGATTTTAAACAGCCTCTGAAAGACTTGCGATTAATTTGCATATCGAGTTTTGTTTGTTTATACTCTGCATATTAATTAGATAGAATCAAAAATGTTATGTGTATCATGGACTAATTCTCTTTAAAAGATCCTATTACTAAGTTATTCAGTTTGGAAATGTGATACTTCTACTATTTTTTGACTTTTAGCCCACATATATTGTTGTTGAATCCGCTTTAAGAAGAAAATATATTTTGCGTCTGTTAAAATGTTGTTTTCTTTCAGCGTACACTCATTCTCTCAGAACGGGGTTTGACAAAAAATTGTAACTCTTTCGAGGACAAAAAATTGTAACTCTTTCGAGGCAACGTGTAGAACTTAAGTGGAAATTATTCCAGCGAGCATGGCTAACATGAAATTCTGCTTAATAAGCTCAAGATGACGAGCAGATTTTAATCCGAAAATCTTTAAATTATTCTAATTTAACGCCTAAGGCCACGCTTGAATAATTTTCAAATTTGTTTCCGCCAATATAGAAATTGATTTGATTTAAAGAAGGTTAATTGTAAGTCTGACAAATTGACAGTCATGTAAAGTAATGCTAGGTAATGATTTGCACCATGAAGAACTTTCGCCAAAGTCGTTTTATTTGCCAAATCCTCTGAATTAGTAACAGCAATTCCTTCTCTTACTCTGGCCTCTTCTATTTGTTCAGAATTCGTCATTAAATGAAAATGTTTAATCATTTAAACCGAAAAATCAGTTAAACGGCTCTCGGGGCTCAAAATTGAAATCCATCACATGAAAATTTGATCCATTGGTCATTGAAACGAAACCAACAATTCCAAGGTTTTCAAGTGCGCTAATTAGAGCTGATCGACTTGGAATTTCCCGTGTAATAACCCGTCAATGGACTCCAATATACGTTTAAGAGTATTCTCAGCTACCACCTTCCCATCGCCAGATTCATTAATTTTTTACATCAATCAATGAAATTTCATTGATTGTTTTTCCAATGCGGATAGTTAACATACTTAGTCGCGTCTGTATAAACTAAACGATAAGATACATCGCCTGATCTATCAAATCAACCTACCAGCAAAGTGCACTTCCCCACACTTTGCAAATGATTTGGAAGATGTTTCGACATTCTGCTTACTTGCTAAAATCTTATATTTAAAATGCTAAGTCATACACTTCGCATTGTGTATTTACATATGACGTCATACCCACTTGTCTGTCGGTTTCCCATTGCCGCTTTGAGTCACTCGTCAATGGTGAAGTGATAACTTAGATTTCATACTACGTGTGGTTTCGTCGTACGGCAGTTAGTCGTGTGTCGTGTGGAATCGTTGCTATGGTAGTACAGTGGAAGCGAAAATAAATTTATCATGTAACTTTTCAAACATAATGCTTTAAGATATAAACTTACATAATTGCAATGATAAGTTAAACCTAAACGTAATAGCTAGCATCTTTCAACTTACGAGTAAAACTATCATCTGAAAATAGCAAGCTAGAAATAGTAGGTGGTTTCTTGCATTATCAAGTAAATTACATAGGAGAAAGTTCTGAAATTTATTTACTCGTATATTATTAATAATCAAATTGCTTCGATTCAATGAGAGATTATACATACATTACTTGAAACTGACTAGAAGTCATCTTTGAATATGACAAATAATAACACTTAACTTACTCAAGTAAGTTATAAAAATGTTTGTCTTCTTAAACTTTTTATTGATACTTAATTTTGTAAATTTATTGAGGCTTTTGAACAAGAAAAACCATTTTTGAAAAATAATGATTGATTTAACGCTTTTGACCACTTTCGTAGTCTTTTTCAGAATATGATCTACATGGAGTTTACATATTATTTGGTATTGAGGCATATAAGATACGCCTTATCTCAGCCCCGCCATGGCATGGCTTTTACCACAGTTCGGCTTTGGTTCATAATGCTAGTGTGATTGCCATAGGCTTGGTGCGACATAGAACAGACGTAAATATTACACAATTAATCTTTTATTTAAATTTACGTTTGCACCTTTCTGGCCTACCGCGATGTAAATATATTAATGATCTGTTCATTGTCCGTTCTTTCAGATTTCTCTCTTTTTACGCTATGTAACGCTAGGTCGGATAACATTTGTTAACCCATTGTAGCCCTCAAATATGTGAGTATGAATTTTCATTTACTGAATGATTGCTCACCGCTTGCGATTGCAGTGTCTATTTACAGAGCAATACGGAGATTTAGCAAAAAGGCTCTCATAGCCGTATTACACAATAAATTCGAGTAACTCTTCAGAATTTTTGTTTTTGCGATTTCTCCGTGTAGCTATAAGCATTCTAATCTCTGATATATCCCCGTATAGCTCCTCCCCATTAAAGTTAAAGAAATTTTTCACATTTCTTTTAAAATGGCTGCAATCATTTGTGCCATAGCAAAGTGCTTTGACATCCAGAAGAAATCCAAAATCTCCTATCAATTTCGGGCAAACGAGTAAACCGCTCACTCATCTCACAAACAAAACGATAAAGCGATTCCTTTATTGCTCTTTCCATTTCTTCTTTAGCAGTTAGCCCCACGTCCGATGCACATTTCGGTGGCTACGTGCTGTTCTTGGCAAAGACTGAAACCCCTATGTCAATGCTTAATTTACCAATCTTTCTCTTCCCTTTACAAAATGGTCACGGAGTGCTTATATGTCCAAGGAAGCATTTTGAAAATTCATACTAAAGTTTTGGTTTTTGGATACAGTTAATGGAAGCGAATATATTGTTCCGTAGGATAACATTTGGCTGTAAAAAAGTCTGGCCTCTCTTCTTGTTTCACTGGTTTAGTCGCTATCATCTGTCAGATTTTGGAGAAGTTTTATTTTTTCTTTTTCGAAGCGCTACAGCCCCTTTCGAGCTTTCGCTTACTGTAACAAGCACCTCGAACTATCTCGGTCCATTGACCGCGTCCTCCAGTTCCAAAATCCGAGCAGCAATGAACTATCTTCGTCGACCGAGTCAGGTCAGCGTTTCCTCGGTTTCCCCACTGGTCTCCGCCCTTCAGTTCTCCCAACGAATACCTTTTTGGGTATTCGTTGTTCGTCTATACGGTTCATGTGGCCAGCTCATTGCAGCTTCCGCAGTCTTACAATCGTTGAGATATGCGCCGCGTTAAAAATTTTATACAGTTCATGGTTGTGTCGAATTCGCCATTGGTCCTCCTCTAGCTTCGCTCATATTATCCGTCTTAGGACCCGTCAATATATATGCGGATGCTTGGATTAGAGTCCATATTTGACACCCATAGCATAGCACAGGCATTATCACCGATTTGTATGCCTGGAGCTTTGTTTTTCTGTGTGTGGTCCTCAAAATTGTCAAAACTGAATAATATATTTTATTTGCAAGCTGTATTCTTCGGTGTATTTCGTCTCTTTCATTGCCGGTTTTCGTTGTTTTAGTGCGTAAATATACAAATTCACCCACATTTTCGATATTGTGTTTGCCAAGTGTGATATTTTGGGTATTTTAGATATTTTTCCCCGACTGCATCATGAGCTTTGTTTTATTCTCTTTGAGTTGCAGCCCTACTAGTTTTGCTTCGCTGTCGAATTTCAGGAAAAGTTATGTGGCGGTTGTTAATTACCGTGACATTATGTTGATGTCGTCCGCATAAGCTACCACTTTGCTTGACTTGTATAATAATGTACCTCTTAAAGTAAGTACAATAATTTTTTTCCTTTTAACATTGGATAACTATTTATTTTGTATAGAACGCGTTTTCGACTACAATTTGTAGTCTTCTTCAGTACAATGAACGATTTTAGTTTTAGTTATCCTATTTATACATGTAACGTTTAACTATTATCGTGCTATTTTAACTGATTTTATCACCCCTCATTACTCTACATTTCAATGTTCTTCTATAAATTAAACAAGACTGAGTTAAAATTTCCTTGATCCGTATTCATGTTAAGTGCGTCTGCTACCTGCATAATTTTCAGTGACTCAATAGTGTCAAGATGCCATGTGTTTTTCACTCGTCTTATCATCATCACATGTTCGTCGCCGATGTGGTGGTTTTCCTCGATCATATGTCTTGCGACTATTGATCTGATCACTGTTCCAGGATTCCTCCGAGCAATATCCGCTTCCCTGAAGTGTACTCTCACTCTTATCGGGATCAACCGTTTCGTTTGTCCGACGTAAATTTTTGGGCAATCCCACCATGTTATTTTATACACTCCACTCGATTCACCAAATTATTTCGGGTCCTTAGCTGATCCTAGCTTTGATTTTAAGCTAATATTCCGGATTGTTGCGATGATGTCAAATCCGTTTCGTTTCATTAACTTTCCTAGAAAAGAAAGAATTTGTTATTATTACGCGCCTTAAATCTTCTGATTGTTGAGTCAGTGTCGTTAACTTTTTTCTTTGCAGTTTTGCTTCCTTTTTCCTAATGTTTTGCTCAATCGTTGTCGGTTCGAATCCATTTATTATTGCGGTTTGTAGCATGAAGGACGTTTCTTTTTCGAATCGTTTTTCATTCAATGGTACTGTAAACAGCCGGTGGATCATTGAATGGTATGCTGCCATTTTGTGCGCGTAGCTATGGAAGGAATCATTCGTGATTGTACGTTGTGTACTCGTTGGTTTGCGGTATATATCGAATTCTAATATCCCATTGTTCTGATGATTTTAATGTCCAAGAACGGTATTTCATTATCTTCCTCTATTTCCATTGTGAAACTAAACCTTGGATGGATTTCATTAATTTTCCGAAATGCCTTTTCCAGTTCTTCTTTTGAAATAATTACGTATCGAACCCAGAATCGTGGCATCAATCCTTCTTGCTCAATTATTTCTTTTATTCGCGCCATAAATATCTCACTTATTAGTGGTGAAAGTGGATTGCCCATTGAAACTCCCAATTTGTTTTTGAAATCCCTGTTTCGAAACATGAAATAGTTTTCTTGCATACACATTGTAGCTAGTTTCACGTAGCACTTCACTTTTTCTCTCCACTCTTTAGTATGGTCAATTTTTCAGCACCCATTTTTGAAGCAGATGTACTATATTGCTTCTTTTACTGGGACACTAAGGAATAATGATTTCACGTCGAATGAAATCATTATCTCATCTTGGCGTATATTTTTGATCTTGCTGAATTTATCGATCAGCCAAATTGAATAGCAATGGAGCCAGCCCATCTTCCTGCTTTAGTCCGATATTTGTGTCAAAGGTGCCGATGAGTTGGTTATTGATGTAGACTTGGGAGGTCGTCGTCGTCATTGTCATTTTGGGTAAGACGGACTAATTTGGCTTGGTATACCAAAGCAAAGCATTTTTGGTACAGTACGTTACGATCAATACTGTCGTATGCTTGCTTAAAGTCAACGAAACGTCTTTGTTGAGCTCCCAGCATTTTTCAGGTGCCTGCTTGACAGTGAACAATCGGTCTATAGTCGATCAACCAGCTCTAAAGCAACCTCGATACTCCCCATAAACACTGTTGGCGTATGATTTGATTTTATTTTCTAAGATCTTTGAAAATATTTGTTCGCCGTAGAAAGTAGTGATATGCCTCTATAGTTTTCGTATTGTAGCTTGTAACCTTTTTTGTGAATAGGTAATATAATTGACTGACTCCACTTGTTCGCCATGTGTTCTTGTTGCTAAATGTGCTGGATGACTTTGTGAATGGCTTGCTGAACGCCGATGCAACCATTTTTAATGAGCTCCACAGGAATCTCATCGATGCCCGGCGCTTTATTATTCTTTTGGGCTTTGATGGTGGAACAAACTTCATTCAGTCTTTATGCAATTTTGTTGTCAAGTCGAGGGGACTCGTATTAAATTAATTCTTAATATTGGATATTCTAAAAAGTATTGATCCTTCTTTTTGTCATTTATCGATCGAATATTTCTTTTATTTAAAATGGATTTTATTTAAGTACATATTGTCCATTATTATCTATGACCTTTTGCCATTTTTTGGGTAGAGTCATTATTCCATCTGTGTAGAATTCTGTGATTTATCAGCGAAAAACTTGGCCAAGTGATTTTCACAGTCCCTTTTTGAAGGGAATTTCTTTTCATTGAGGAAGTTTTGCAGAGTCCGAAACAAATGCTATTCTGATGTTGCAAGGTCTGGACGATACGATGGATGCATCAAAACTTCCCAGCAAAGCTCTGTCAATTTTCGCCAGGTCATCAAAAATGTGTGTGGTCTGGCATTGGCATGATGGAAGACAACGCCCTTTCTATTGATCAATTCTGGCCGGTTATTTTGAATTGCTTCCTGCAATCTGGTTAATTGGTGACATTACAGAGCCGAATTTAATGTTTGGCCAGGTTCTAGTACCTCATGATAAACAATTCCCTTCTAATCCCACCATACACACAGCATAACCTTATTTGGTGTCAATCCTGGCTTTGAAGTCGTTTGTGATGATTCACCTTTTTTGACCATGATCTATTTCGAACGACATTCTCGTACCTTTACCATTTTTTATCGCCCGTAATGATTCGCTTCAAAAATGGCTCGAATTCGTTGCGTTATATTAGCATTTCGCAAATGGAAATTTGGTCGATCAAATTTTTTTGTGTTAATTCATGCGCCACCCGGATTTCGAGCTTCTTTGTGAATCCAGCCTTACGCAAATGGTTCAAAACTTTTTGGTGATGGATATTCAGTTCCTTAGCAATATCATGGCTGCTTATATGTCGGTCTTCTTAAATTTTTTGTAAGATTTTATCGACTTTTTCAGTGATTGGTCGACCTGAGCGAGGTGCATCTTTGACATCAAAATTTCCAGAACGACACCGAGCGAACCATCTCTTGGCTATGGCTTTTGATAAAGTATCTTGACCAAAGACACCACAAATTTTTTCACGAGCCTGCGATTCATTCTCACCTTGATCGTAGTGGTATTGTAAAATATAACGAATTTTTTCAGAAAATTCACTCATTTCCAAATGAATACAACTTCTGACACGAATGACAAAATATCAAACTGTCCGTATGAAAATTGTAGACTGGAATGTCACCTTTCAAACGCATGTCAGTGTGACTCAATCTGATTAGTATTGCCCGATATATGACAACGAATGCCATCTAGGGACAAAAAAGGCTCATTACTTCTTAGGATATCGAATATATTTGATTGCTCCACGAGCCTTTTTGGATTTTGGGTCTTTGAAATCTGCTCTTTCGGCTTTTTTTTAAATAAATGATTTGTCTTTTGTCCTCGAATTCTTTGTAAGAAGGAGTCCTATTAAAACACTTCTGACATTCTCTAGACAAATACTGCTCATGATGTAAGTCACAACACAGATCTTAAAGCAATTTCTGATGGCTGTTGTAATTGAAAATTTTTCCGTTATATAAAGCTACTAATTTCAAGTGTTTAATACACAAACAAATATCACACTTGCCCATTTTGAGCATGACAATACAAAAAGGTCGTATTCTACAAAAAGTTTGATAACTCAGTTTCAAATTGCTCTTCCATTTTTGGAATTTCTTGTACTAGGCGAGTAACGATTCAAGCATGTATCGCTTTTATTTCTATTCTACTTTCCTAGTGATCAATTCTGTTCATTTGCTGAGACATTTTTGCTTGTTTTATTCTTTTACAGGTTATCATACCTGTGTTTTTCATTCACCAATGCTTATATATGTCAACGATCTTCCCCTTATCATTTTCATCTGTGAAAAATACTTTTGTAATTGCTCGTTTTAGTTCCCTCTCATATACGTGCTAGTAATATTTGCCAATACTTTTTGTTGTTACGATATTTGGTGCAATGCTCTCTCCACTTCTTTAGTTCTTCCCTGTGTTCTCGTGGAATCATATTCTTAGCAAGCTTCCTAGTTCCGTTTTCTTTTTTCTTAAGGTATTTAAGGTGTTCTTTCTCCCTAAGTTCTTCCCGTTTTCTGCAGATTAATTTAAATACGCTCATATCTCTTTTACCCGACTTCTCTTTTTCTTTGAAAAATCACTTCCCTAGAGAGTTTTTTCATCCTTGGCACCATACTCAAAACACACCTGAAACAATGATTAACGTAATATAGTGACAGCCCCTGGAAGTGGAACAGTCCCCTCGTCTATTGAAGGGAAGTGAACTGTTGCCAGGGTATTGTTTAGTTTGATTTCTTTCAGAGATAGCACAAAATCTAATTGAGTCACGTTATTTGGCTGTACACTGATATCATTTATCTATTATAACAATATAAACTTTCCAAGCATTCAACAGTCCGTAAAAAGAAATTAAAATAATTTTTACCAGTGGGCTGCCGGCTGTCAGGTTACTACGTGAGTCCCACAGAGGTAAGCTCGTACAACACTAAATAAAATGCCGTGCTAATGACAGCAGCAGTGCAAACTTCAGTTTATTTGCGTTTTGTTACACGTAGCAATGTAGTTGATTAGCCAATTTAAAATAAAAATATGGGAACTCTTTACAAAATGAAGAGACAAACTTTGATTTACCTTTTTCAGTATTAATATTTTTAAAAAGTAAGCAGGTCTTATTAACAATGATACAATATTGTTTAAATAAACAAACAATTTTGTTGATTTCTATATAGTGTAGTAATCGAGCAGTCACACAAGCAAACTTCTCGAAAACCTTCCTAACTCTTATCCGAAATTATAATGGCAGATTTAGAAAAAATATTTAATTACTTCCATTCATAATCGTAATTTGTAAAATAGTTTTCTTACTTATAATTATTATTAAATGAAATTTTGTATCAATTTTCCTGTATATTAAATTTAAACGTTTCCCTCTAATTATATTCTTCATGAGATTTAACTTTTATTACTACAAAGAATCTTTTTTATTTTTCTTTACTTCAGTTAATTTTTCTTGAAAAAATTTAAATCTGCCAATTATAATTTTGGACATGGGAACACTGATTTAGTGGACCCCAACGGTGTATTATATTACCGAAGGCAATCTAACTGGGCTGGGCGAGCAGCTGATGGATTTACCGTGTACACGGGAATCGAAAGAAAGACAAGTTTGGGGCGGATCTTGGAGCTTACTTGCGACGGCGACGCGGCGTGGACGCGAAGAACGACTGCGATATTTTCTTAGCTTCGTTTTAAAGTCGAGAATATTTGGGGAATTATATTAAATTAGATTCCAAAATCGTTTTAAAGTTTATAAAACGTACATGTGAGTTGTAAAAATTGATTTTTTTACTGCTTGAAGTGTTCAGGAGCACCCTTTGAAAGTGATAACTTGCGGCTCCATTTGTCTTCCGTCCCGCATATAGTATCTCGGCACCCCACTCGTTAAATCAATTCGAAGTTGAATTTGTGGTTTCCTCCGAGTTCCTTTTGATGAAATGTTGTAACGAGTGAAAGTGACATGGTCAGAAAAACATATGCGGTGCAATTCTAACCGGCAAACATAAAACACTACAATTCTTAATTCCCCTGTAGTCGTGGATCACTTTGATAGTATTTCTACCAGTTCAGTGATGGTGTTCTCTTGAAAGATAATTTTTTTCCCCAGTATACCTACCCATTAATTAAACTTCACCAAAATGTGTTCCTTTTATTCCCATTAAAATTTTAAGTAAAATAATCTTAAAATGCATTCATATAAATTCAGTGTAGAATGCATTCGTTATCTAAAATTGTTTTCTTCATTCGCTCCGTATTCTAAAGCGCATGCTTTCCCGCGAGAGCTCTCCCAAGAGCATTTCGTCAATTTAATTATGATGGATTGTCATAGTTAGGATGCCGTCAACGGTTGTTCCCGTTACACGTGGACTCTCTACAAACCTAGGGCTCAATCGATAACACATCAAAATCATATTTAACGGATTACTCATCGATTATTGTTAGCGGACCACGGCATTGGATGAGGCCGTTTCCATTATCGAAAGAGATCAATAATGGCTTCATTATTTGGGATGGTGATATAACGCTATTGCAAGTTGATGCTATAACGAATACAACAAATGAAACGTTGACAGAACGAAAAAGTATATCGGATCGTATATTTGGACGTGCCAGCTCGCGACTGAAAGAAGAAATTCTAGGCAATATACGAGAATGCAGAACAGGTGAAGACCAAGATTCAGTGAAAAATACGAAACAGCTGCCGAACATACAGTGTATTCCTGCTATAGAAACGAGCTGTGCAAAGCAAAAGATTTAAATTTAAAAACAATCGCTTTATATATAATAAGTGCTACTTAACGAAATTTTCCACCGGGCTTAGAAGCGCATATAGCATTACGTACTATACGGAATTTCTTAGAGTAATCAAAAACGGCAATTGTGATACTGTGCTTAGAGCCACATCAACGGGGTATTTATGAGTTGCTAGCACCACTCTTCTTTCCTAGAAATCGTTTAGAAGAGAGTAGTGCACTTCGGCAATTGCCAAAAGATTTTGGTGGGATAAACGGCGAACCGCAATATACATATCGTCAAATACGTATCTTTCATAATCCACATAATTCAATCACAATGATGGGTGGTCGTTTTCATTTGCATCCTGCAACAAAATCTAAGTTTTGACTTAATAGATGTCGGGATTTAGTAGACGATTATTGTTCGAGCAGATTTTTTTTTTGCATCGGGAGACCGATTACTTTACTCCAGCTAATCGATGTCCCGTTGTCGTTTCGGCATCTTTAATGTGAAACAATAGTTCTTTGAAGCGCCGATCAGTGTCCGAGAAAGATTCTACATGAACCAAGAGTGTTTTGCATCGGAAATGCTCAACGGAATTTGACAAGTTGCATTGTCGGCATGGTGGACGTTGTTTTAATTGCACCGCAGCTAATTATTCGCACCCATCATGCGAATGCAAGGAAGACTACATGGGTGAAAGATGCGAAGTGAAAGGTTTTTCAATGGTTTATCCACTGCAAATGGTATTATTGCCCAAATCCTTGTCTTACGTCTTTCTTAAAAATAACTTGGAAGGTAGCTAATATTTTTTGTCCCTAAAACAAATCTTCATATTGTACCAATATTTTTTTTGCTTTACACTCATTAAACAATATCTCAAAGATAAATTCAAGTTTAATTGAATCCAGCTTGAAAACCTGTTAAAATTTCTATTAGGCTCAAAAATATATAAATAGAAAAATTTATTGCATGAAGGTAATGACGTGAAATTTATGAACATTTTTCTTTTTTTTGGCCAAAAAGCATACTTAGCATTTTCTAATTTACAAAATTTATATTTTAAACAATTAATCTTTATCATATACATATTTGTGAGTATAAAATATTGTTTGTGATGTTGTTACTTATATCGTATCTTCGGATGTGAAATATATAAAAGCACATGCTAAGAGAAATGTAGTGCGGAAGTTTTCTCAGTAGATATCAAGTGGGGAGCACTAAATATCTATATTTGATTTATATTTATAAAAAAATTTCTACGTTATAATCCTTAAAAGTTAAATAGATAAAAATAAAGAGATCAATAAATGGAAATCAGCATTTGTATTGAAGATCGACATGTAATTATTGTTACGTTTAATAAAAACCATGAATTGTTAAACGTACAACGTCGGTCTTTCCATTTCAATCGACCTAACCTGGTATAGGACCCGCATCGATGGCAGGCTCCTCCACTAGAATGGGTAAGCTATCGGGCGCGCTTCTTCGTTTTTTTTGTTTAACAGAAGCTCTTGCCGGGTAGAGTGACCTTCCGCTCGCGAGCCCTTTTATGATATAGGCTTGTGTGATTTCATTGCATCATGCTATAACATAAATCAGTTACGTTTGTATTTTTCATTTGAGGGAAAGAGTCATACAAAGTACTTTTATATGAGTTTTTCACTCAAACGGGAAATACATGGCCATGTCTGCGTTTGGATCGTGATCCGGTTGGGATATTGCGAGGGGGCACCGCTACCATCTGGTAATGGTCGGTAACAACGAAGTCCTCTTAAGTCCGTTTGTTTTCTTCTGGCCCAGTTTGTCCTCTGAGTCACCAATACTCTTTGACCCTCAATAGGTTACCTCCTTTTCGACTCCGGTCGACATTTCTTTCACCCCGTAATTCGTGAATGCGAAATTATTTTTAGTTAGACCTTGTGCTAGGGAGAAAAATCCGCCCCACCACACCGCAACGCTAGCCTGCCAGCGCATTCACGCGTCCCCAGACAAGGCCAATCTCGACGGATCTTAACATCCTCTTCCGCTGAGGCAGCAGACCATCGCTGCAATCCTGTGCGGATATTTATATATACCTTATTCACTACAATGGTCATTGTCTTAATTCAATCTGAAGTGACAAAACTGTGTTGGTGCATATTATCATCATCATCTATGGCGCGACAGCCCAGGCCGGGCCTTGGCCTCTTGGATTAATCTCCTCCGATCATCGTAGTTCTGCGAGCTTGTCCGCCAGCGGCTTACTCCCAACAAGGATCTGCAGTCAGCTTTTATTGTGTCTTCCCATCGAGTCCTCGGTCTTCCCGATGGACGTCTAACTTGTGCTTAACCCGTCAATGTTCCTTTGGGTAGTCGACTTTCTTCCATTCTTTCTACATGGCCTGCCCATTGCAATTTACGTAACTTTACGCAAGAGGAAACAGGTGGATCGTCAAATAGTTCATACAACTCGTTGTAACGTAGTCTCCACTCTAGGTCGTAGATTTTCTGGAGTACTTTGCGTTCTTATGTATCCACTCCTTTTTCAGATTCACTTCTCAGGGTGCATGTCTCACTTCTATATAACAGCACAGGTTGGTGCATATCAGGCGACTGTTTGAGGACTTTAAAAACGGCTTTTATACCAGAAAATTTATTTTAATGGGCATTGTACGCTGAATAGAGGTAGATTAAGTTAAAATCTTTTAAAGTTATCCATAAAATATTTGTCCTTTTTTCTATAATATTGACCTTAAACAATGTTTCACACCCATAGCAAAGAACAGTTCTTATGACAGATCTGTAAACTCGAGCTTGTGACAGTCGATGCAAACGGATGTAAGTTCTCAGGGGAGTAGTAAACATTAATATTAAAAATAACCCTGGGAATCGATACATAAACTAGTTTTTAAAGAACTGAAAAAATTTTTAGAACGAGCACTAGTTAAAGACTTTAGGACGAAAATAGAGTTAGTTAATATAAAATTAAGACAAGACACTCGGATTATGGATGAAACATTGAGCAATAAAATTGTCGCCACTACCAGCAAAATTAGCATTGATCGTAGTATAATTTTATGAGTTAAAAACAATTGCAAAAATTCTATATTTTGTCCAGTTGTTCGCGCGATTCCTCTTTTCTTTGAAACAGTAACCGTTCTTGTACACTGTCTACATTCCCACGTTCAATTTACGTCCAATTTAACTGATTCTTATTTCTATATTGTACGATCAAAGTTTCAATTCTCTTTGGTGTTTTTACCCGTGGTGCCATACTTTCTTAATTTCAGAAACACACGAGAACGTTTCAATGTTAATTATTTCACTTCACACCTACTTTGTGTAATTGATTGTTTCCAGGATTTTGCCCGCTTATACATACCTGACTTTTTTTTATTTTGTCACGCCCTTGTCATAACGGTGATAAATTTCATGAATTTTTTATGGATCGTTAAGTTAATTAATGGCTATAAAGTTATTCAATAAAATCGCCATTAGCAGCAATAACCTCTTCGATCCGGGTCCGGAAACGATGACATGCCCGAATCAAATGCTCCTTGTTCATATTGACCATAACGGCATTAAAAGCAGTCTTCAGCGAAGAAGTGGTATTATGAGGACGCTTATTGGTCCGACGCTCAACTACGCCCCATACGTAACAATCCAAAGGATTAAGGCTTAGGAAGCTAGGTGGCCATACGTTCGGTGTTATGTGGTCATGAAAATTTTCGGCCATCCAATCTTGTGTCGCCATTGCTTTATGTGAAGGAACAGAGTCTTGTTGAAAAATGTATTGTCTGCCTCCGCTTACATTGTCTATCCACGGTTTCACTACCGTTTCCGAAACCTCGATGTATGTCATTTCTGCGATTGTTCTTTTGATCTTGGTTAAAATTTGTTTCGTCGGAAAAAACCATAACATTTTGGGCGCCTCAGGGTGTTTGAATTTGTTCAAAAGACATTTTGATCAGAGAACTCTCTGCTCCCGTGTTCGTTCCAACATGAACTGTCCTCTGCGCATCACGTAAAACTTATACCGAAGGTCTTTGTGGACAACTCCACGAATAAGGCACTGAGAGACATGAAGCTCACTCGCAAGGACCCTCATTGATTTTGAAGAGTCCTCGTCTATGATCGCTTGTACTTGCTCTAAAAATTCTGCAGATCGGACAGTGTCAGAACGTTGTTCGTGCTTTTTGCGTTTTCAACCGATTCTATATCGCATCCTGATGCTTCCAATTGGTGGCGAACCTTATGTATGAATGAACGGGCGCAATTAAGAAAATTAGAGATCTCTAAATCTGTATGGTTCGCACATATAGCGGCGATGACAGCATGTCTCTTCATTTCTTGAGTGATGTTGTAGTCCGCCATTTCTTATCTGAAAAGGAAAAAAATAAAGAAAAAATTCGCGAAGTTCTAGTCTTTATGCATGTCCTCAAATACCGTAGGCACCCTGTATATAAATATATAAAAAATATAAAGTGAACTCTGCAATAGATAAATTCCTCTCAAGAAATTTACCTGAAAAGTTCCTCCTTAAATGAATCACTCGTTCCCTTTCCCATTAATAAAATTACATTCTTTACCTTTTACTGACAAAATCTCATTCTCTCCTTCCTACTAACAAAATTTTATTCTTTCCGTAAATCAACAAACCGTTACATAATTTAATCCTTCTATGACGCTTCTCCACGTTAAGAGTAAAATCGCATGTGAAATTTACATGCTATTTGATGAGTGAGAGATTCTCGGAGGCTGGTACAGATGAGCGTTTTGGACTCTCACCTGGCGGTCCACTGGGACCGTGGGCTCGAGTTCGCCCAAGCGCAAGAAAATGTTTTTAGTTTCGTCAAATTTAATTATTTCCGCGTGTATGACGTGCGAGGGGGCACCGCTTCCAACTGGATGCCCCACTCTTAGTTGGGGGTCATTAGTGTTCTCGCGGCCCGCGCGTGTCAATCGAGCATCGACGTCGTTTTCCATAGTTCAGCCCTTCGGTAGGTTACCTCGGCTTCGACACCGTCGAACCGATATAGTTTTGAGAACCCTCGAAATACTTGAATGCAAATATTTTTTTTAGTGGACCCTTGTGCTGGAGAAAAAGATTCCGCCCAACGACACCGCAACGCTAGCCTGCAAACGCATTCACGCGTGACAAGGCCAATCCCCGTGAGCACTAATATCTTCACTCACTGAGGTAGCTAACCATCGCTGAAGTCCTTTTACGGAGATTTGAAAATCATGTAAACACTACATTTTCCATAAGGAGACGGCACTGACAAAATTTTCCCTATGATACATGCAGTTTAAATAATGGACTATATACGATTGAAGTTCATATTGACCTCAAACAATTTTAGAATGAAAATTTTTCTCCTGCACTATTTAGTGAAAATTGTTTCGTTTATTCAAGATTTTGCGGTCGGTTTAAAGTTTTTCCATAATTTTTGGAAGTTTAGCTTTCTTTACGGAGTTTCTAATGAGTGAGCAAGAGGAGTTAGCCCAGAAAAGCGTACCGAACGAAAAAGCGAACGGAAGCAAGAAAGCATGAAAAGTTAAAAACTTTCCTGTATTGTGCCGCCAGTGACATCAATACTCTAGCCTTCTAACCTGGTTGGTGTCTACACTCATTTTACGATAGACTACAAAAAAAGGAGTATTTATTCATTGGGAAGCTTTGTATGTAATTTGCACATGGAGTATAAAATAATTTTAAATGCTTGTTTAAATTTAAACCAATAATTTGAGCATTAATAAGGAAATGGGTTAGAAAATACAATCGAATCCCATTTATAGATACAGTTATATGGAAATTTATTAGTGGAATTTATTTAGAAAATTTGCGTGGGCATCAAAACGATGGTGTATGTTTGGAAATGATCCAGATTTCACTTTTTTGGTGTTGTTGAATAGCTGGTTCATGCATTTAACGGCATAATTAAATATTAACAAGGGGTTCAAATGCACCCATCATAGTGAGGGAATTTGAAAAAAAAAAACAAATTTTAAAAATATTTAGTAATTTCGCGGCCAGCAGTAGTCAAGATGAAAAATATGAAACGGTAAACGATTCAAAAGTGATTGAAACTACTGCGATTCTTCTTGAAACAAAATTTAGGTAAATTTTAATGACTACTATTTGTGAGTAAATTTGCACAACTTTTGGAAGTTTAGCTTAATAAAAATAATAAATATATTTCATATTTCATCATATTATATGCATCCTTGTCATATTATATGCATCCTAGATTAATTTGTCACATTAATTCCTGAATTTTTTCAGCATTTATCTATGTACAACTTTTTAATCGTTATATAATCGTTTGCAAAACGAAGCTAAACTTCCCACCGGACACTCCCAGAGTGCCTCACTGCTGTTTTTTTTTATTTGAATAAGATCCCATACAAAAATTTTAGGAGAGAGCTCCAAATCTCATCAAGTTCATGCTGACCTCACAAATTTTACATGCTGTCCAAATAATATCCTCGGCTACTGTCACACTAGTTACTAACTAATTTTAAGCACGGATAACAACACACCGTCAACAACATGTTGCTTAGCTTATTGCCAGTTAATGAAAACTTATTTCAGTTCGATTCGGTTGTTTAGCGCGATTAAACCTCTTGGAGAGCGGTCGCTGCAACAGTGCGAGTAACGGGTGTTGTGTACATTGTGTCGCAACGATACGGTGCTTAGACCTCGCGTATTTGATTTCGTTTTCACCCAGAGTATAATTGGTAACCAGACGAAACGACCGTGAGTGTTTAAAATCCAGCTACACACGCTGCTGAATTGGGGACCCCATGCACATACGAGCATAGGCAAATTTAGTGAGACCCAACAAAAAACGGGGGGGAAAACAACGACCAAACTCAGAAATTGCCTTCAACTTTTCCAAAACGATAAAACGGATTATTCATTTCCCCAAGGAGGAGCTAAACAGGACGAACTCGAACCAATTTAGTGCAGAAGATAAGTAGGTAGGTGTTAAAACGTTTTTTTTATTAATGTAACGCATCGTAATCGTAAATATTGAATAGCTCTTCGCGCTTCGTCCGTTGTCCACATGTTGGTAGTGGACAAAAATTGCAAATCATATTCGTTTAATTTCTGCAAACCTGTGCCAATATTTTAT